>CM055973.1:49512500-50112500 GCA_029531755.1 Holothuria leucospilota
TGTCTCTCCAGCATTTGCTGGCTTTATTTTATTCACTGGAATAAATGTGAGTTTTTGTTGTTCTTGTTTTTTTTTTTTTTTACTTACTTTCTTTTTCTGCTTTATGTACATGATGTGGGCATTCAGTTTTGTTTTTGATTCCTTGCCGAAGGCAGGCAAGGAATCTATGCGATGGTGATGTCGTGTGTGTGTGTGTGTGTGCGTATGTGACGGCTTAGCTTGCGTTTGTAATGGGCGCCTATTGGGGACACACACCGGTCCTTGAGACGTGAACTGGGGACATGATGAAAATCGGGGATATCCCCAATTTTAGTATCACTTCAAATGTTCCTTTGGGAGTCAAAGTAGTATGCCCTCTGCTTATCATTCAGTTTCAAGCAAGTTCCACAGTTCACCTGCTCACCGCACGTTCGTGTTTAAAATCTGTGTAATTTTAGCTTTGATTAAATGCCATACACTCTCTTGTGAAATTATCCCCGGTTTCTGTGTGTGGAAAACACGCCCCTTTTTCACACACGACCATGCGCTGAGCAGGTGAACTGGGGATATTTCAATAGAGAGTAATTATCCCCGGTTCCCTTACTTTCGCAGTGTGTGAAATATGCTCCCCATTTCCATAGCTGGCGGTCCAAGTAGATAGAAACATAAATTGAGTTATTTCAACATGGGATATCTACAGCTATGATGTAGCCATTGTAATTCCAATGACGTTTTGGCTCAAGCGCCCCCAGAAAGTGTATCCCCACTTCACGTCTCAAAATCCAGTATCCCCAGTAGGCGCCCTGAACGGGTATGTGTGTTTACACGATATCTCAAGAAGGGAAAGTTGGACAGTTCTCAAACTTGGTACATAGATGGCCCATATTGAGAGAAAGAACCCTATTGTTTTTGGTGGAGGTCAAAGGTCATCTGGGGTCACTGGGGGTCAAAATCTGAAAACCTTGTTTACACAATATCTGAAGTTAGAAAGCTTGGATAGATTTGATGCTTGGTATGTAGATGCGTTGTGGTGAGAGGAAGAACCCTATCATTTTTGGTGGATGTCAAAGGTCATCTGGGGTCACCGGGGGTCAAAATCTGAAAACCTTGTTTACACGATATCTCAAGTTAGAAAGCTTGGATAGATTTCATGCTTGGTATGTAGATGTGTTGTGGTGAGAGGAAGAACCCTATTGTTTTTGGTGGAGGTCAAAGGTCATCTGGGGTCACTGGGGGTCAAAATCTGAAAACCTTGTTTACACAATATCTGAAGTTAGAAAGCTTGGATAGATTTCATGCTTGGTATGTAGATGCGTTGTGGTGAGAGGAAGAACCTTATCATTTTTGGTGGAGGTCAAAGGTCATCTGGGGTCACCGGGGTCAAAATCTGAAAACCTTGTTTACACGATATCTCAAGTTAGAAAGCTTGGATAGATTTCATGCTTGGTATGTAGATGCGTTGTGGTGAGAGGAAGAACCCTATTGTTTTTGGTGGAGGTCAAAGGTCATCTGGGGTCACTGGGGTCAAAATCTGAAAACCTTGTTTACACAATATCTCAAGTTAGAAAGCTTGGATAGATTTCATGCTTGGTATGTAGATGCATTGTGGTGAGAGGAAGAACCCTATTGGTTTTGGTGGAGGTCAAAGGTCATCTGGGGTCACCAGGGGTCAAAATCTGAAAACCTTGTTTTCACGATATCTCAAGTTAGAAAGCTTGGATAGATTTCATGCTTGGTATGTAGATGCGTTGTGGTGAGAGGAAGAACCCTATTGTTTTTGGTGGAGTTCAAAGGTCATCTGGGGTCACCAGGGGGTCAAAATCTGAAAACCTTGTTTACACGATATCTCAAGTTAGAAAGCTTGGATAGATTTCATGCTTGGTATGTAGATACGTTGTGGTGAGAGGAAGAACCCTATTGTTTTTGGTGGAGGTCAAAGGTCATCTGGGGTCACCGGGTGTCAAAATCTGAAAACCTTGTTTACACGATATCTCAAGTTAGAAAGCTTGGATAGATTTCATGCTTGGTATGTAGATGTGTTATGGTAAGAGGAAGAACCCTATTGTTTTTGGTGGAGGTCAAAGGTCATCTGGGGTCACCGGGGGTCAAAGTCTGAAAACCTTGTTTACATGATATTTCAAGGTAGGAAGCTTGGATAGATTTCATACTAAGTATGTGGATGTGGTATGGTGAGAGGAAGATTTCTGTTATTTTTGGTGGAGGTCAAAGGTCGTCTGGGATCACCAGGGGTCAAACTCTGAAAACCTTTTTTATACCATATCGCAAGGTAGGAAGCTTGGATTGATTTCATATTAAGTATGTGGATGCGTTATGGTGCGAGGAAAAACCCTATTGTTTTTTTGTGGAGGTCACAAGCCATTTGAGGTCACCAGAGGTCAAAAACTGAAACTTTGTAAACATGTCATTACAAGGGAGGAAGCACAGATAAATCCCTTCTCATACGTTTTATTTATTTATTTTTTTTTTTTCTTTTTTTTGTGGTTATTCAAGTTTCGGTTTAAAGGTCATGTGACATGAGCTGATGTGAGCAGGGGTCAAATTGTGACCACATCATAAAAAATGATGTAGAAGAGAAGTATAAATTTGATGGATGAACCTCAGTGTAACAAAGCACCCCCTTTCGGCAAGGAATCACTAAGCCTTTTGGCTTTCTGGTTGTATAATTATTAGTTATAGAAAGAACTGTCAATCTAAGGTTCTGGACTTGCGTGATTGAGTAGGAATGTTTCACTTCCTATCCTAAGTAATGTAGGAACTGTACCCCCTTTCCAGGGGGCCTGTTGTTGTAATTTTTTCTTGATCCCAAAACTGTTGAAGAAGCTTTGCTCAACTCTGAACTGTGACCCTCTTTTATGGTTTGAAGGCTGCCACCAGATGATCAGGTGGCCTGGGGATGCTTCTTGGATAAGTTGTGAAAACTTTTTTCTTTGTCAATCAAATGCAGTGGCATTGATGTATGTTCAAGTCTAATACACAACCACCTGGATAAATATATCAACCTTTGTGAATGTATAAATACAAGTGTTTTTCTCTGAATAGTATTCTCCCTTCAGATATATAAGTTGTAAAGGATTGTTGGAGCTAGTTTTTGAAACTTTTGTGTTTTGATCTAAGTTTTTGACTTACTTAGACCAAACCATTACATTGTGCTGAAAACTCCTCCAGAATAAGATATTGTGAGTAGGATTTTTTTAGATGTTGTAATATTCTGCAACATTGTATGTCCTAAATGCAAAATATGACACTCATATAAAAAAGATGCAATGAATAGTTCCCACTGGAGAAGCACAACAATCAACCCTGGAATGCTGGCAACAATTGGCTGAAGAATACTGAAAATTCAGGTTCTTCAAGTTTTCATTCTGCAAAAATCATGGTGTCAGGTGTCATGTGCTGGTGACTGGAGACCTAGAAAACATTCTGAAGGCATGACTTCTATCAGGATACTTGGAGTAATGGAAGA
This sequence comes from Holothuria leucospilota, assembly GCA_029531755.1. NCBI lineage: Eukaryota > Metazoa > Echinodermata > Holothuroidea > Aspidochirotida > Holothuriidae > Holothuria > Holothuria leucospilota. The sequence goes on from CM055973.1 coordinate 49,515,964, forward strand.
GTGGCTTTAACAGGCTTCTCATGATTGACTGGGAATCAGTCTTTGATCAATCAATCAATCATGATTCCCTGATCGGTCACTGAAGTACAAGTTGAGCTTTTCCTCTTCTTAAGAAGCAAGTTGGAGTTAGTTTGTGTTGCTTTTACTTTTCAGATGTGTTCTGGCATGGTACAGTCTATGGTGTCCTTTGCCATGGATGCAGAAAGTTGCTTTGTTGCTGTTGAGAGAATGATAGAGTATTTAAAGGTAATTCAATTTTCATTCTTTCATCAAAAGAAAACAGGATGTCATCAGACTTTCTGAAGACTGAAAAAGCTATTTCCTGAATTTGGTAGTGTTAGCAGTGTTTGGTTACTAAGTTATTAATATTCTGTAAAAAATAAGAAAAAAGAAGGTCATCAGCAAACAATTCTGTCAGAGTATGAACTCTGTAGTAATTTATTTGCCCTTGTAAAAAATACACTTTGAATTTGTAAGTACCCTGACAATAATGAGGAGCCACATCCTTGCTGATGTTACTGAAAACTCTTATAATTATTTTATTTGAATTTCTTGTCTATTTATGTGAAATATAATTTATATTTAGATTTATCAGGAAATATACTTTTTAGCCACAAATGTAATACCAAGATAGAAAGTATACTGACATTTTATGAAGTTTTTGTCTGAGGAGAGATTGTTTTCAAAGTCTTACATAAAGATCTGTTGTGGGTGGTTGTAATTGCTGCTTACCACTTTATTCATCCAGGTGCAGTGGTAGCTGTAGAACTTTTGTTTTTTTTGGGGGGGGGGGTGGGGGGGGGGTGGGGGGGCAGGACTTTGGGAAGGGGGGGGGGGAGGAGCTGCAGACCTGATATTCTTTACAAAATGCTGTCCTTACTAAATAGTTGCCTTCAGTTTGGGCATCAGCATTTGAAAATATGTCTCTAATGGCATGACAAATATCCACTTCAAAGCTGCTGTGAACCAGTGAGTGAATAAAAGTTCCTTAATTAATAATTATAAGCTATTTTAATGCTTAAATATTTCCCACATACTTTGCTAAATGTAAAATCACTAAATTTTATTTTGCACAGACTTTAAAACCAGAGGCTCCAGAAATAATTGAGGGTAACAGACCTGCACCTGATTGGCCAAGTGAGGGCAAGGTGGAATTTGAAGGTGTGCAAATGCGTTACAGACCAAACCTACCCATGATACTAAAAGGCATTACTTTAAAAATAACTTCCAAGGAAAGAATTGGAATAGTTGGGAGAACTGGTTCAGGTAATTTCACAAGTATTTATATGAACTCAAACTTTTAGGAGAATATGCAATTGTCCCAGTCTTTATTTCAAAATATAAGCTAGATTTTTTAATCCTCTTTTAAATTCTCCTTGGTTTATCTTTTCTGCATAATATCTTTGTTATGAAAATAAAGCATTCTTGTTAGGGAATTAAGAGGAGATTTGTAAGATTTACCCGATGGTTCAAGGTAAGGTTGGAAGGACTGCTTACTCCCTACGTGGTTATTGCCCAGTAATCTCATTTGTGCATGCCAAATACAATTTCACATCAGATAGCTAGACTCATTGATGAACAAAAGTTTCAGGAAAAATTTTGCATAAATTTAATTTATGGTAACAAACAAATCACCATAAAAAGAACCATATTTCAATTAGTAGGGGGGGGGGGGTATGCTAGGTCCATTTGAGGTGCCTGCATTGTCCATGCTAGTAAGTGAGAAAACCTAGAATATAAGTAGTTGTGAAGATGAAACTCTTCTTTGACTTCAAGTATTAAGATTTTGTCACGAGTGATATTAACATGAACTTACTGGGTGCTACATTAATGAAATGAGCTGCAGGAGGGAAACTATAAGATAGTAGCTGTGATAGGTTTTAAGGTTAGGTGGAAAAAAAAAAACAATTCGTGTGCATTTTAATACAGATTTGACTTTGGTAATCTTGTACAATTACTTAACACGTTTTACAAACATTTTAACTACCAACAGGTAAATCTACGCTTGGTGTTGTTCTTTTCCGGATTGTAGAATTATCAGGTGGTAAGATTGTGATTGATGGGATAGATATATCAACAATAGGATTGAAAGACTTAAGATCTAAGCTTTCCATCATACCCCAAGATCCTGTACTATTCCTTGGCACTGTCAGGTAAGGCTTTGTTATAGTATTAAATGGTGCTTTACAGGGTTCAGTTGCGACTTAGAAAAACCTAAAATTGAGAATTTCTCTTTGCCAGCCCTCTTAAAACTGGAAATTAATTTCAAAGTGTAGAGATTTTTAAGCATTTTCTTTAATGGCAGCCCAAAATGGTTTTGTCGTTACCCTCTTGGGATTCAGTAAAAGGTAACTTGATTTTGAATGTTGGTGACTTACTCTTGAGATAAAATTACTGTTTTTAAATTTGTGTGTGCTTAAACTTCTGTGTGCTTACATTTGTGTTCTTTCTATCAGTTAAGAAGTTTTTGAGAAATTCTAAGATTTGCTGGAAAACCAGAGCAAAGTTTTTGTCACCAATGATAAAAAGCTAGGATTGTTGTGAAAGATTAGATAGAAAACTTGTACTAATAGCATGAAAGTGTGAAAACCCAGTGTAATTGGAAACATGGAGTGATCATTTTATAAACCATTAGCTTTGGCTTTTGTGTTCACCAAACTGAATTGGACTAAAAGTTTCTCCTTAGGCATTCTACAATTGTCAGTCTGTTACACTTCTACATGCTTACCCAATAGATATATTAGGGTAGAGGTAGGGGGGCTGGAAGCTGTCCATTTTGGCAGAATATTTGCTTTGTTTCCAGGCAAAATAAACAATATTTTTGGGAAAACTTGCAGTAAAATTTCAGGCAGAAGTGTTAAGTCTGCTAATTGTTAGTAGTTCCATACACGTATTTGTTCTGCCATGAGAAGATTTTACAGGCAAGTTTAGATAGACATCTTCTGTACCAGTGAATTGAAACCTATGAAGCTTTCTAAAATCGTCAATGTTTCGCACCTTTCTTCAAAAATTTATTACAGGTACAACTTAGATCCATTAAATATTTACACTGATGAACAGCTTTGGTCAGCTCTGGAACAAAGCCATATTAAAGAAAAGGTAAGCTATTGTTAAGTTATTGTCAATTATATTAGAAATTTGTACACTTAAAATAGTGGATCTTTATAGACATCCATTCCTGTTTTGTAGACTTTAAAATGATGAAACTTTTCAGACATTCATTACTGTTTTGTACACTAAGAATGATGAATATTTTTAGACATTCATTACTGTTTTGTACACTTAAAATGATGAATCTTTTCAGACATTCATTACTGTTTCTGAGAGTGTCATAGTTCAAACTTTGGCTTATTTTACTGAGTGTTTAACTCTACTCTGTTTTAACCCTTAGATTAGTCAGCTTGAGGGGAAATTACACGCACCAGTTGTTGAAAATGGTGAGAACTTTTCCGTAGGAGAAAGGCAGTTGATATGCATGGCCAGAGCTATACTCCGAAACAGCAAGGTAATTGATGAGACTAGGATTGTTAATGTATATATTTATTAATATAATAATAAAAACTCTTACATTGCACAGAATCTAGAGTAAAACATTGCTCTATGTGCTATATTTGGCTGTGACATCACTACTAGTGGCTATGGAAACTTTCCAGTTACTTTAAAGACAGACAGTCGTCACCCAAAGTATATTTTAGTGTGGGGGTATCAAAATTCTCAGATGGTGACTGCTCTGTGATTGACAGCAAAGTTGAAAATTCAAAAGATGCAGAGTAGCTCCCATTCCATACAATGCAGAGAGTACTTGAATTACACATTATAGCCTTGTATGCTTACCAGGACATGGCCTTAAGCAATAAAATAGGTTTGTGTCTGCGTAAGGAGGAGCTGTATACAGTTATGGGAGGAGCTACAAGTTGCATAATTGGAAGAATTAGAACCATCTGGGATGACAAGATTTTCCCTTTAATCATTACTTCATTTGTAAAATTGCTATGAATAGAAGGGAAGGGAGGGGGCAGTGGGAAGGGTTGGATTTTGCAGTAGTGGACTGACCAACACTTGGGAATCCATGCAATTACCCCTCAAAACATAAACGTCAATCCATAAACATGAGCAGCTGGCTTTATGGCAGAGTTAGACTTGGGATTGCGTTGTCCACCAGACATCATGACTAAGTGAGGTTGTAAAGCTATCGGCCAGACAAGAAACTTACTGTTGAACTGAGTTTCTCAATGTGTATTGCCTGTCCAAAAGTGTTTGGCCCACTTGGCCTGTGTCTAGAATCCTTACTAGCCTGATATGAACTTTTTTGACCTTGGACCTCCAAGCCATTGGTTAAAGTGAACCCTGCTGTGTGGACCTCAATGGAGCCTGTGTCAAATTAATTTGTGGTAGAAGGGTGTAATTTGCATTCCTTCATATGTCTTTGTGCAGGAAGATTTACCTGTTTCCTTATTTATTGTTCTTTAAAGTTAAAGTAACCAGCTACTTGGCTTACTTCTGTAACAGGTTCTCATCCTTGATGAGGCAACGGCAGCGATTGACACAAAAACAGACAGTTTGATTCAGCGTACAATACGAGAGGCTTTCAAAGGATGCACCATGCTGATAATAGCCCACCGTCTGAATACTGTGTTAGACTGTGACCGTATTCTTGTAATGGACAATGGAATGGTGAGATCTTATCCTAAATGTCTTATAGAAAGATTGTGGGTAATTATTTAAGGTATCCAAATATGATAATGAAAGATAACAAAGTATCAGGCATTCACTGGTTGATGCCATGGGATAATTCAGCATTTTGGAGATCAATCTCAGGTAGCATGGGGTGCTGAGATTTTGTTCACCCTAATATTTAAACCCTTTCCAATCTTTCAGGACTTGAAAAATGGTCAGGATTTTTTGCGAGTTTTAAGTATAACATTACTGAATTTTTTTTGAGTAAACATAGCCTTGTTACCTACAGTTTTATGGGAAGAAGGGTGTAGCGGAGGGTGGTGTGATCGTGGGTTACAAAAGTGGACTCAAATAACGACCCAGGGGTCTTGACTGGAGTATTACTTCTGCATGTATTCGTGAACTGGATAACTCTGTGAAAACTGTACAAATAAACAAACACTGTGGTGAAATTAAGCCACAATTCTGCAAATTGGCAACTGAAAAAGAAAGGGAAAAACTGCCATATCCAATCCTCAAAGAACTCCACTGGCTGCTTGCAACTTTCTGTTTTTAGGAGTTTACTTAAGACTCATTTGTTCAATACTGCTTATACTTAATGAACTTCTCTGTTTTCTTGTAAAGCACCTTGAGCAGTAACAGCTTGGAACTGATTGGCGCTATATGAGCCTAATTTATTGTTATTATTTATTATATATAAATTATACAAGCATTACAAAAACTATAGGCTAAACATGTAACACAAACTATGAAAGAATTGAGGTTTTCTATACAAGTATAAGAAAGACGAAAACATTAAATATCAGATCCTCCTCTGCGTCTCTCCAGTCTCAGTTCGTTCACCCTAAATTTGATATTACATGAAAAATTGAAAGATTCATAAAGTACAAAAACACACGTACTTCTTTGGGCTCTCTACCACACCATAAGGTTTCTCAGGTAAGTAAAGTTTTGCAGGTCAGGTTTCGCATGTAAGTACTGACCAAATGGGCTGCCATACCCGTGGCGGTCTGCAGGCTGTATGTGTATGTTGACTCTTTGAAGGCGGGTGACAGAGTGACTTTCATTAGCCTTGCAAGCTTTGGCTAACGATGAGCCTACCTATATTACTAGCAGCCGTGGCCTGCATTCTTGAGATGAGTGCAATATTTTCGTGCTGTTCCCCTGCATACTAGGTACTTTATAGAGTAAGTACTGTTACAACTGACTCGACTAGTTAAGCTCCTGACACCAGTTTTACAAGTAGTCTGTGGTTCATTCACTGTGACTGTGTGTTGTGGAAGAATGGAACATTGTACCTCGAAAAACTTCAAACGGATTTTAAAACAAGGTTTCGGCTCTCAACTTCTCACTTTAAACAAGGAAGTGGAAGTATTATTTTTGAGCTTTAGCAGTCCGTGAGCAACTAACCCTCAAAATTTATTAGCTGTGGTTGAACTTTGTCAGTTGCATGTTTTGAATGTTTTAGTGTCTCCAGTCTGCATGTTTATGTGAATTGATATGTGCGATTGTATACAGAAATATGTGAATAAATTCCAGGCTACTGCTAAATTCCAATGCCTTTGCTATAATGGAAGATAAGTTAAAACCGGAGAAAACAGCATGGTTAGGGAGGGGATTGGTTCTTCCCCATTGTTTTACTTGATTTTTTAACTTACCGTTCTGTTTTTCACTTTCAGATTGGTGAATTTGACAAGCCTGATGTACTTCTGAGTGATGAGGAGTCCATGCTGTCTAAAATGGTAGCTGCTGGCAAGTAGGGCTCTGTGAGAAGGTTCCTTAAGTAGCCCTTATGTGTCTGACTGTTTACCATTGTGTGTGTGTATTTTATACTCTAACACATGGAATGCTGACTTAAGTCTACTATTGGAACCATATTAATGCTTCATGTTGTGTAGATATGATACCAACTGCAGAGTTTAATAACCTGTATGTAGCCATAGGGCCTGCTGTTGAAGGAAGAATTCCATCATCATTGCTCTAGCAGTGCAGGATTGTAGAAACTGTTCTAGAGGTGCAGGACTGCAGAACTTTCAGATTTTAACAGGGTTCAAGTTGACATACTAGTAGTACAAATCCCTTGTTTGTAATCAGATGTGGCTTACAGCAGGGACATACATGTGAGCTATTACAGCAGTGTTGTGACGACAAGTCTTGGATTCATCAGTGCAGGTTGGAAGAGTAGTAGCTAGCATACCACTGACGGACATTTTGCAAGTGATGTCAGTGAACCTGTGTAGTTCTGCTTGCTTTTCCAACTGAAGAGTGAATCTTTCACGTGAAGGTAATGTTTGGATGACAGATGATCAGAGTTTGTACATTCCCTTACTGCTCTTACAGCAGAAATCTGTTTCCCTTCTCTGGAAGAAATGCTTTAAAGTGGAGAATTCCTTTACAGTCAATTAAAAAAGTCCAAAGTTCCCCATTTTACCAAAGAGATGAAATCTGATCATAGTGAGGCTGCAAAGATTGAGTGGCCTTAGGAGTTACTCAATGTTACTATCAGAGTGATCGTGTTACACAACAAAAGTTGTCAGAGAATTAGGGATATTTATACACTTGACTGGCATGAGCATAAAATTGGAGGTTTGAGCTTTTACCCGCCGAAGTGTGAAAAGTTGTTACCTCTGCACCTTCATATCCCTGTTAAAGTATCAAGGGCAATGAACACACTGTCAAATATTGTGTAGAATCTTACATAAAATTATAGTAGAAGGTATATGTTAAGTAGCTAGTCTAATCAGGCACTTAGCTACTGTACTTTCATAGGCCTTTATGATACTTTCTTTCAAGTCATTGTTTTAAATGTTTAGCCTCAAAAGACCACTGATGACAGCATAACAGGAAAGAAACACTCACTGACAGTCAAGTGATGATGAATGGACCAATGTGTATTTTCAACTAGTTGCTACAGAATAGCAGCAGTCTCCTAACAACAGCTCCCTGATAAGAAGTAGTTTTGGTCTGCCAGTCAATGGTCTTACAGATTACGACTAAGACCCAATGGGTTGCTTGAAGCTCAGTAAGGTTGAGAGACTAGCTTATTTGTCATTGTTCAAGAATGAAACCTTGCTGTGCACCAGGTGTGTAGCAAGGAATTTGCCAAGGAGGGGGCGAAGCCTGTAGGCAAACTACCTAAGCATAGCGTTACCATAGGGTACAAGAAAATTTTAGCTGAAAATGCCTCCCAGATTGCTGGAAATGCAGGCCTTGTAAGTTACATCTAAACATTTTATCTTTTGAGTTACTAGAGCAATATCATAAGAAAAATCATTAAAAAAGTACAAAAAAAATATGCTCAAGGGGGACGACTGCCCCCTTTGCTCCCCCCACCTGGCTATGCACATGCTGTTCACACAATTTGTTGTTGTCCACCTGTTCATTTGCATTACAAAGTGAGGAAATTGACAGGATGGGAGATTGGTCAATTTGGTTGTAATTATGTTGACATCTGTTGCATAGAAGGGAGTTCACATAATAAGAATTAACCTAGCTTGCTCAAGTGAAGCTGAATAAAATGTCCTCATTACTCTCCATTCAGACCCACTCTAGTTCAACTTTTATCTTTTTTTTTTTTTTTGAGCAATGTTTTGATTTGTTTCTTGAAGTCTGGTGACATGAAAATGACAAACGTAGATGTTTGATGTAAAAGTGCATGTAAAATCAAGAAAAGTTACAAATTTCATCAAAATCTGTCAAATGTTGAGAACTTTACAGGGTACTTTCTACTTTACACCTTCAGTATAAATAAATATAAGCTAAATTTTGCAAATTTTTGATATGGAAAGAGGGACTGACAAGAAAAGTGTGATATTTGTCATTTGTTTAATTAGCTTTTATTTCAAGAACAGATTTCATTGGTATTCCTAGAGGGATTTATTGTGGAAGTAAAAGTTGTAACGCTTGAAAACTATCAACATCACTCACCAAACTGTAAGCTCCCTGGTGAGAGATAATTTTCAAAAGGTTAACAAAGAAAAATTGTGGAGGTCTTCACATTATTTTTGTATATGTAAAAAATTACTTCAGAAGCAACGAAAGGTTGAAGAAGTATGTTTTGTGAAGTAGTTCCAACTGATCTTATGTGAGTTTTTTGATTTCTTTGTGAGAACAACTCTTTATGGTTGAATGACACTTAAACTTTGTGCACCTGTCAAATGGAACCTTTGACCCCCCCCCCATCCACCCACCTCAAGCCCACACCTCAAGCAGTCTTTCTTCGACACTGGTACAACGTCAAATCTTTGACGTACAAAATGCCCTGAAATGTGAATCTTCGACAAATAAAAATAAGGCTGCAGTGAATCTGCAACGAACAGTTGCAGCTTAAGAGTGACTCAACGTTGAAAAATAATCAGCAGACAATCACAAAATATGCAGTACTGCGAGTGACATGGTCAAATTGTTGAAACTTCGACAAACAAAATTTCATTAAAAGTGAAACTGAGTAAATCTTTGTCTTTACCTTTCTTCAGTATTGTGAAGCTGGGGTGAATCCTTGCCTTAAAATTTTTGTGAAAAAGTGAATGCCTGTGAATGGTTGAGGTAAGGAGGCCATATGTCCGGCTTTTCGCCGGATTGTCCGGCTTTTGGACAGCCGTCCTCCGTCTGGCATTACTTGACGCTGGACGTTGATTTGTCCCTTTTAAGGGTATGCCAGGTCACAATGACAAATGTCGAATAAACTTAATCAAGCAAGAATAAATCATGGTCACAAACCATGTTTAGACGTGAAAAATAAAACTGGATATATCTAAAAATATGAAAGGTACTCATCAGTCACATTCGTAGACGACCATATTGTAATTTTGTATGCACATTCAGTTTCTGTAAAGCGAAGTGTAACCTGTAGGGCATTTATCCAACAGTGCCACAATGAAGATGGTCATGTCCTCCTTTTTGGGAATTTGAAAGTGGTCACCCTACTTGAGGTGGGGGGGGGGGGTTGAAGGTTCTCATTGATGGGTGCATTAAATTATAGATATCATGTGTTTGGGTACACAGTATGAGCATTTTATTTTTTGACAGTAGTAGTAAAGTACTAATGTATATTTTAAGGGGATACCCTGTTAAATTCATATAAACCAATGCAATTATTAGCTACACCTTCTTCATATATTGCTTATCAAAATAATGCATGGTGATTCAAGTTAAATTGTGTTTTGGGGTGATTGTTACTATAAAGCTGTACCAAAGATTTATCTCGATGCAAATTTTGGTTGGAATCTTGCTGTATTTCATAGTCAAAAGGAATTGGATGTTATTTTAGCTGTTTTTGAGTTTCATGAACCTTTGAATGTGCCACAGGGCTAAGACCCCTGACGCCCCTTCACTGCAGCCCCATCACTACAGCTGTTGCGTGCTGACAGTGTTATGTTCAGAGGGTCTGCCAAAAATCTTAAGTTAAAGACCTTTGTATCTACCCTTTGTTCTTGATATCTTATATTCATTTTTACAGGTTCATAAAGAGTGCTTCAATTGATAACTTTATACAGCCAACCTTGAGAAATAGCTAAACATTTTTTACTTATTGTATTAATTTGTCATAGCCTTTGTATTTAAATTTTGTAACTGTGACTATTACTCTTTGAAAATGAAGTCTTTATTGCCAAGGTATTTACAAGAAATGGTGTGAAACTATGTGATCCTTGTTTTGACTGTTTAAAGTGACTGATATAAACCGTGTAGTGTGCAAACCTACAGGATAGGTAGTATTTGTTACAGTACGTGCTGTTTAATTCTTCTTTGTATCATACCAAAGACTTGTCAGTTGCATTTTTTTCTTGGGTGTTAAAACATTGTAGTGTAGTCAAAGCCATCATCCTCAAGCTGAGACTACACCCCACATGGCTAAAGCCACACTTCTGAGTTCAAGATTAAGGCCGTACTCTCAGTGGCTAAGGTCTAATAACTGCATAAGCAACAGTTTAAAATGCCACAGACTGAACACTAGTCATGTCAGTTTGTATGGAATGCTGTGACAGCCTTGACACTTTGAAACATCTGCAAATTCGTAATTCTTTGCAGAGAAAAGCAGCATGTTTGCATGGGATCTTTTGAAGGGTCCATTTAATAGCAGGCCTCAACAGGCCTTGGGTTGATTATTGTGGCTAGAGGATAAAGGAGTCAGAGGCCAGTTATGTGACAAGACAGAGGCTGCAAAGAGGAGGGCTAAGTGTTGAGACTTTACAACCTTAGTGTACATTGAAAATCAGACTGGGAGTATAATGGGGTGACCATCGAATGTGCATTTAAGAAATCTATCATTCCAAGATTGTGACATGAAATGTTAGGCTAGACATGCACTCGAATGGCCCCCACAGTCAGCGGGCACCCTTCTATACTACGTGTGAGTTTATAATAAAGGGAGTAGAGTATACATGTCAACCAGGTAGCAGAATACCAGTGGGTGCCAGCCAGCCTATGGTTTGGGATACATGTCTTGTTAATATTACTGCAAAACAAAAAAGGTAATCAACACAACATTGAGGTCTTTACATTTTATTAAATGATGGATACCAGTTATTTACAAGTGTAATAAAACAAATGCACAAAACATACGAACAACCTGAAAATGTGCTATCATCCTACAAACATAGAAAACAATTTGTAGAATCTTCTTTGTACACCTATAACAAAGAATCTGTTCTTAACACTGAATAGTTAGCAGTGAAAAAAAGTATACAATGTTTCAATTTTATGACTGGATCAAATCTTACTGTGGCATGTTTAGACAAAAATGGATATTCAGTGTGGGCTAAAATTTTGGCCAAAACAGTCATCTATTTAAAACATCCATTATGAAGGGAGCTTTGTTTGATCAAAGCAATTAATGTATGTAATGTAACTGCTACCTGTATGATATCAAAAGTCTTCCATCAATGAAAGCCATGGTAACAAGTAAAAGTCACAGTTTCTCAATGTCCTTATACGGATCATTTATAAGTTACAATTTTGTCAAAATTTTTCCTCGTATCTTCAACACAAGTATGGTGTATATTTTACTCATTACTATGCTTTACTTCTGAACCGTGAAACACTAACTTCACATCACAAAAAATGAGTTCAGTTGTGTCTATGAAGACTATATCCTGACAACTCAATTGGTCCTGACAAAGGTACCTTTTCAACTTTGTACTAAAACAACTTTGTACTATTTTGCATTGTTTTGTAACAGTTGTAATATGTTGTAAGATAACCTTGATACATTTATATTCTGAAGTAATATCAATCAAGTATAAAACACATATTTTAATATGTTTACCTTTCACTGGAATATAAATTGGGCTGTGTACTCAGTTTCACACTGGTTGTGGAGGTCTTTTTGACTTGTTCATTTGCCAAACTTTTCTGGGGTGCCACAATATAATTTTTAGCATTTACAGCCCAAAGCTTAGTGGATGTCATTGAGAAGAGACTAACCACAAGAAGTCAGGTTTTTGCCCACTTTACATTGAACAACAATTTACTTTGTAAGGCTATAAATAGCTTTTTCAAATTTTGTTTCCCCAAGTTTTCATTTTAGGATCCCTGCAAAATGTTCGCTTGTTGATATCACAGATGCATATCACATTATAAATGCATGAATGTTAAAATCGTTTCACACTTTTACCAGCAACTGAAGTTTGCAAATTTTTATAGGGGGCAGTGAGATCTAAGGGTAGTAAGTATGTTATGACCTTGACCTTAAAATGACCTACCCAGGGTAAAGGTATAAAATAATGCGGGAGGAAAGTTTGTCTTTTTTTGACAGTCACCACATTTCTATATATCCTACACTTTGAAGATTTATGACTTTCTGGTGCTTGGAATGCTTACTTCCTGACATAACAGTGCACTACCCCCCCCCCTCCCAGTTAAAGGCACTTAGTTCAATTAAGGTTCTATGTCAAAACCTCAGCCTGCAGCTGCCTTAGCTTCTGCTATTTGTAACGTGTATAGTGTATAGCAGCAAAGCATAGCTGCAGCTTTTCTGGGCCAGCTGCAGCTTTGCTGATATAGCAACTAAGTAGTAAGGCTTTTCTTCTTCCAAGAAATTTGTTCAGGGGTTTAGTTGGACAATACAATATTCTGTTGGTTGCTTTATTTGGTGCATCTGATGCATTTTAGGTTACTTCATACTCTGAAAAATTTATTGCTAGTACGAAATATGAATGGAACATACATGGCTGCATTCATGCTACACTTGTTTACATGTTGTAGCCGTGGGGATATGAATCAGCTTAAGCAGACATCCTTGCAAAAAGAGCAAAATTATTGTAATCATATCAATAGCAAGCTTAGGGCAAGTACCCAATCTTTTCTCTTTTAAGACACAATTATTGGTTTTCAGTATGTTTGTCAACAACTATAAACTGTCCTTGCAAAAGACACAACTTTAATAGTAAATAAACAAAGTGGGGCAGGGAAGTCATCACAACTACATGCCTCTGACTGGGCACAATAGCCATGAACTTTGAGACAAGGGGCACAAAACAAGCAAATTCTCCCAAGTTACTGTCATATGTAATGTTTGAAAAGAGCTACTACTGAATTAGGATACCATGGTACACTATATTCGAACTGGGGTTACTACAGTTGTCTTTTAAATGGCTATTTAAAATAGTTCATCTGATCGCATACTAATAGCCAGCTGGGGTCACCACTAACCCCTCCCTATTTGCCTACAGTTTACCCTAGTGTTGGACCGATATTCCCCATTTGCATCCTGTATTAGCAAAATTTACTTTAGATGCTGACATTGCCAGTAGGATATTTATTGCCCTTATACGTCATGAAAATGGGAAATTATTTGAGCATTTTGAATACAAGTTCCACAATTCGAGAATGAAATGACACTTAGTGGTGGTATCTGGTATCATATTGTTTAGTATGCAAAATGCTAATTTCCCAGTTATCAGTATGGGATCAGTACTGGCCAATACTGAGAATTGAAATATCAGTACCAGCAATGCAAGCTTCAACACTAATTAAGGCCTCCAAAAAGTGTACTGAACAAACATCTCCCAAAAGAATTCCGTTTTCCTGATTTCATTTCATCAAGTGATAAATACCAGATACAAGGTGGCAATCTTTCTTACCCCAGGTACAATCAAACCTATCAGTGTTTGTAACATTTGTAAAATCTCAAAGATATGAAATTAAGACATTACTTAACCTAGATTCAAAAGCTTGATGAAAAGAAATCAGTAAATATTATTCTACAGGCCTCACTCTGTCTTCCTCAAGATGAGAGTGTCGTCTTCCAGGAAATAAAAGTCAACATTAACTCCAGAAAACTCAAACTGACCTTCCTTATTCACAAACATTTACAACAACAAAGCAAGATCGTTATTTAAAATGAAGCCATCTGCATCTCCTCCTATGGATAAAGAAGAAAAGAAACAGATCTTAGTAAATTATCGAAAAACATTTTTCAAGTTTCCTTTTTTTTAACTTTGCGAATATTTTCCCCTGAAATTCTTGTACATAGCTGTTATTTTGAAACCCCTTTGTAGAGAATGCACTGGGCTTAAGAAAATAAAATCAGCTGAGGCAGGGCCTTTGACCAAGCTGGTGAGCTCAGTGAGTTCAAATAGATGATCTTGGTAAAATGTTTGTAATGAAATGTATTTATGAGGCAATCCAGGATTCCACAGAGGTCCTTAAAGGGATCCTAGGTTGCACTCCGGCTGAAGCCTTCAGCTGGATTTATCCCATGAAATATGCTGAACTCCTTTTTGGTTTCGATGATAAGAGAAACCAATGCATTCGTGATGGCGTATGTGTGTATGTATGTGTGTGTGTGAGTGGGTGTGTATGTGTGTGTTTGTGACACTTTGCTCGTTAACACGATATCTCAAGAAGGGAAACTCTGACAGTTCTCAAACTTGGTACATAGATGCCCCATATTGGGAGGAAGAACCCTATTGTTTTTGGTGGGGGTCAAAGGTCATCTGCGGTCACCAGGGGTCAAACTCCGAAAACCTTGTTAACACGATATCTCGAGATAGAAAGCTTGGATAAATTTCATACTTAGTATGTGGATGCGTTATGGTAAGAGGAAGAACCCTATCGTTTTTGATGGAGGTCAAAGGTCATCTGGGGTCACCGGGGGTCGAATGCTGAAAACCTTGTTAACACGATATCTCAAGTTAGGAAGCTTGGATAAATTTCATACTTAGTATGTAGATGCATTATGGTAAGAGGAAGAACCCTATCGTTCGTGGTGGAGGTCAAAGGTCATCTGGGGTCACCGGACGTCAAACTCTGAAAACCTTGTTAACACGATATCTCAAGTTAGGAAGTTTGGATAAATTTCATACTTAGTATGTAGATGTGCTATGGTAAGAGAAAGAACCCTATCATTTTTGGTGGAGGTCAATGGTCATCTGGGGTCACCAGGGGTCAAATGGCGAAAACCTTATCAACATGATATCTCAAGTTAGGAAGCTTGGATAAATTTCATACGTAGTATGTGGATGTGTTATGGTAAGAGGAAGAACCCTATCGTTTTTGGTGGAGGTCAACGGTAATCTAGGGTCACCGGAGGTCAAACTCTGAAAATCTTGTTAACACGATATCTCAAGATAGGAAGCTTGGATAAATTTCATACTTAGTATGTAGATGTGTTATGGTAAGAGGAAGAACCCTATCATTTTTTATGGAGGTCAAAGGTCATCTGGGGTCACCGGGGGTCAAATGCTGAAAACCTTGTTAACAGGATATCTCAAGTTAGGAAGCTTGGATAAATTTCATACTTAGTATGTAGATGTGTTATCGTAAGAGGAAGAACCCTATCATTTTTGGTGGCGGTCAAATGTCATGCGGGGTCACCGGAGGTCAAACTCTGAAAACCATGTTGACACGATATCTCAAGATAGGAAGCTTGGATAGATTTCATAGGTAGTATGTGGATGTGTTATGGTGGGAAGATGAATGCTATCATGTTTGGTGGAGGTCAAAGGTCATGTAGGGTCACCAGGGGTCAAACACTGAAAATTTTTAACACGATATCTCAAGATAAGAAGCTTGAATAAATTTCATACTTAGTATGTACATGCATTATGGTAAGAAGAAGAATTCTATCGTTTTTGATGGATGTCAAAGGTCATCTGGGGTCAAAAAGCAAAATTTTAAGAATTCCCAAGATCGTCTCATGGGTTCACCAGAAGGAAAAAAGCAAATTTTCCCAAGAATTCCCAAGATCATCATCTTGAGTCATCAGATGTCAAAATGCAAAATTTCCCAGGAATTCCCAAGATCAAATATGAACCTAAAATTGTTTTTCCAACATGTTAAGATAGCAGCACTTGACCAGTGACTGAAAGATATGGGACATCATGGCATTATTTGGAATAGAGCATATATCATCGAAACCTCAATGCATTTTTGCATTCTGGTTTATTACAAAAATTCTGTTGCCTGTGACAGATGATTGAAAACATTATGTAAAGGCACTGTGATAATTTTTATGTTTATAAATAGCATGAGTGGGTTGAAAATTAGTTCAATATAAATATAACAGAATTAGAATGTTAAGTAATGATACTGCTTCATGACCACTACCTAATTATGAATGACATGTTAATTTAGTTTGAAGGAATTAGAGAGGCAGGGGAACTTCTGCTCCCATCTGAAAGTAATGATGGTATTAATTGTTAGTGGCACTATACTGTAACAATTTGAAAGGTTTCTGAAGATATTACAAATGCCCTGGAACTAGAACCTTACAAAGCAAGTCAAATCAATAAGTACTGTTTCCCCTTTTATCACTTCTTCTTTTGATTGGGAAAATAGCTGGAGGAATACTTTCATTGTACTCAGTCATAACTCATAATGTAACACATTCATGGAGCAAAAACCAGGTACATAAAAGGAATATGATACAATGAAAATAAGCAATATGATGATAAAACCAAAGTGAAGGCATCAGGTAGCATTTAAATTTTGATGCCTTCCAGAATACAACTGTATTTCCACTACCATTCTACTGAGTACACCAAGGAATGATAAAAGAAGGCTACTATAATTCTTGAACATTTTTGGCAGGTAATACGCTTAACCTTAAACTTCTTGATTATATTTTCAAAAGATTTCAATCCCTAACTCTGTTGACCTTTAACCTCCATCAAAACAATGTTTATTCCATTCTACATGAAGGATTGATATGCCAGGTAAGATTTCATTAGTTCAAACTTTCTGAAAAAGTGTTTGGAAAATTTTGCACATTGTAGTCTCTGATGAGCTCACATAATTTCTACTTTTCCCCAGAAAACAATTACATTGTTGTAATTGATATGGTAAATCCACATGGCAAAAATGCGACCTTTAAAAAGATCAACTGCTAAAGACCCCCAAGTGGAATGATTTTTCATCTCTGAATCTAAACAATGGCAAGTAAATTCTAGGGCTTGAAATAAACTCGAAAAAGGGCACAGCCAAAATGAGTAAATTGGCTGTCGGTCTATGTTATTTCATAGGACATTGACTGAGGGGCACCACGGCCATCAGTAAGGGCCCAACAGCCATGGCTGTCGGTGCTGCAAGTTATTTCAAGCCCTGAAGTTCTGCTGATTGCAATGCAAAAGTGAAAGAGAGGTCAATGTAAGGAATCAGCTTGCACAACATTAACAAACTCCTTACAACAAGAACTTGTTTCAAGGTTTCAAACTCAACACAGAAAGTGAGGATGGAAATGATACTTGTTAGTTAATTTTCCTCCACAAACCTGGTCAAGATCAAAGTGACCAATAACAGCCCCCCCCCCCCCCCTTCCTAGGAAAACTAAATGAAAAAACAACCCTCTTTAAACAAGATGCTCAAAAATTTGCAACTGTTACTCATTTCAAATGTGAATCCAGAACTGAATGAGAAACAATGCTTGCAAGTAAAATATGCTTCTTGCGAACTTTGCGAAATGCTTCAGCCCAAAACGCAGTTTAACTATTAACATCAACAGTTTGGACCTACGTCTGGTGAGTCATCATTAATATCAGGTGACTCTGAGTCATCCAATAGTGGTAGTTTACTCTTTCGACGAGATAAGTTCCTGCGCCTTCGTGGAGAAGGGGGAGTTTCATTTTCCCAGAAATCAAGGGGACGGATCCTATCCCCTGCCCCTCTATTCACAAAGGGCTTGGCCTGACTGAATATGGGGAAGTCCCCACTTGATTCCAGTGGTGTAGAACTGAAGTGGCTGGGCTACAATTAGTATGAAATAAAGTTGCAATGAGACCGAATAAAATCTTCATTTTTTTTTTCCTATCTGTAAAACTGACTTTTCATTTATGAGTAGGTTGAGTGCCTAGCAGAAACTTGAAGCAGCTTGAAGGTATAATAAGGGGTCTTTCTGAATGACATCAAATGTGAGGGCATAACATTACAAACAGATAAGACTACCATATGATATCCATTTGATCTGAAAGCTCCACAACTTAACCTGCTACAAGAGCTATGTACAAGAGAAGTGTTGTTTGAAGCAGTGAAGCATTCTTGTTTTACAGTACTTCCAGTTAAGGTCTGGTTCACACAACACATGGCTGGCAAAATTTCCAAGCACTTTAAAGAGACAAGACAGATTTTTTCAACCTTCTATTAATTTCCTGGCTAGTTTCTTAATACTGGCTGTCAAATCTTGCCAGTTGTGTGTAGTTTGAACCAAGCTAAACATGGGTTTTCATAAACAATGAATTTATCAATTTGTCATTTACACTGGCTAGGTTCTTAATACTGGCTGTGAAATCTTGCCAGTTGTGTGTAGTATGAACCAAGCTAATCATGGGTTTTTATACAGAATGAATTTATCACTTTGTCATTTACACTGAAACTCAAAGTATACAAATCTACTTTAAAGTGTACTAAAGGAAGCCAAGATAAAGCAGTAATTGTTAAGACTTTCCAGGTCTCCACAAACCTTACTAGATAAGCTTCATAAATTACAGACAACATTTATGCCAATTCAACCTTCCCCTGTTACATGCTGTAAAGCTACAAATAATCATATCATAAAAATATCTTTCATGTTTGATGCATTCACTGACATAGCTCAGATTTAAACACTGTTTAATTTTAAAAAGTGGTACCATGATATAGCAGCCAAATGGCATCTCTGATTGGCTGTTTGGTAGGTAAACCTCCTTTCCCAAATAAGCTAACAATGGTAGACCTGATTAACAGTTGGTCACAAGCACTTAGATTCCATGTGGCTATCAGATGTGTGAAAGGGCAGGGGCAGATTTCTGGATGACAGCGAACAGTTGTCACTGAAGGTTAAGACTTAGAAGCAGTAACATTTTACTCTCTTTAACCTAAAATTTATCACTGTGTAGTCAGTGTGCTTTGCATGGAGCTATCAGATTACCTGTACATAAGCTTTGCCTATAGTGTAACCACCAACTGACACCCTGTGTAGTAATGTAGAAGTAAAGCTTTCAAGAGAACTGAAGAATGAATGAAACATATCTGCAACCTAGCTATCATCCTTACCCATACTTTGTAGCAGTGCACTCAAGTATGAAAGAACCTTAACATTCTGCATAATCAAATCAATGTAGCCATAAAGCTTCTTCACTGACCTCACAAATACATGTGACAACGGCAGAGTCTGCTAAAGTGGACGTCAAACTTATCCTGTGTACAAAAGTACTGGTCAAAGCTTAAAATGTTAAGTGCCTTCTTTTCAAAGAATGTTTCCTTGATGATAGCAAAAAGTTGTTGCATAATCATCAAGGACAATTGCCGGCCCCTACAGTTTTATTATCAATTTCCAACACACAGCATAACGCTAGATGCATTTCTCCAATTCTCCAGAAGAAATATTGAACTTGGTAGTCCACATACTAGATTGTATCGTGCTCACTTCATATCCGGTTAGCAACTCAAGATACTACAATAGAATATTTTTTTTCTGTGATTGTTAAAATCATTTTTACCCAAAACAATGTGGCCTACACGAACCTACACATACTCATATGTGCCATCGACCACTAACAGCTAAGTCAAGAAAATGTTCTTTAAAGAGACAGAACAAAACGTTTTACACTTTGACCGATACTGTGTTTACACAGTGTAGTTCTTGCATGTGCGCCTATAAAATAGCGGTACAGGTAAAACCGGAGCTATTACGACATCACGTGAAGGCCTCTACAGAGAGACACTTGTGATGAAGATAAGGATGTCATCTTACCAGTGCTTGGATGGCTTCTCCTTCTCCTTCAAATTCCTGCTCATCTTGTTCTTCCTCTGATTCTTCCTCCTCCTCCTGGTGAGGTTGTCTGTAAGAGGATAAAAGATTCTGATGGTATCTCCATTTTGGACACACATCCCTCCAGAGGGACATTAAACACAGAACTCAAAATATGGAAATAAATGGCAAGAAACTAAGGCATGGAAGCTTGTTTTAAAACATCAGAAAATTTTCTTTGAAGCACAAACCCCTGCAAGCATGTAAGGTGCTACAAAGCAATGAAACTCGGCTATGAGTTATCCATACATTCCGTTTATCCACCAGGGAAAAAGTGAGTAAAGTACAGAATACATTGGAAAATATTAAGCACTGAAACATTGTGTTACACGTTTCATAATTTTGATGATTTTGAGATAAAGAGTGCTTTGAAGATCACACTCGTAAAATAGGTCCTACACCTCACACAAGTGGGGCTGATAAAACTTTCCTGAAACCTTGTATCAAGAACTGACAGACTAGCAGAGGACATTATACAAACTGATGTGTAAAGCACATCTACTGTAGTGTCCACACTAGCTTTTTGCTATTTATGATACAGTACAAACAAACTGTAAAACCATCACACATTAAAGTAAACAAAACAATTGAAATGACCAAATTTACTAAATTTTTATAAAAGTTAAAACAATAATACCAAACATCAAATGTAATTATTGCAACAGTGTATTAGACAGAGAGATCAACACAAATGCAGATAGAAGCTGAAAGCAGATTGTTGTGAAGGGAGAGGGGTGAATGAACCTGGGCCTGCCCCAAAGTATTAATGTCTCCCAAGCATATAAAAGCAACACAACTGAATGTCAACAACAATTAAACAAAAACTTTTTGGCTAAAATTATGAAATAATTCCAAGGTAAAGATATCAGATTTGTATTTTACAGCCTTTTATTAAAACATGCACTGTAATAGGATTTAGTCCCTTTCTTTCCTTATGACAAACGTCTTTATCAAATAATTGCTCACTTTTACTCTGTATCTAGAACAACCTGTTCACATCTCTCAGCTACTGTCTCCCTATGCTCCTCCTCATGGTCTTTGTTCCTCTGACAAGGCCTACCTGTCTCTTCCCAATCCAAGTTAAAAGCTTTTGGATACTGATGTTTTGCATATTCTGCTCCCTATTTGTGGAACCAGTTACCACACCATATTAGGTTCTGCACTGAACTGTCTGCATTTAAGAGTAACCTCAAGACCCATTTCTTTATTTGTTCCTTTGAATGTTATTATTAAGTTGTCTCCATTTTTGTTAAGTGCCTAGAGTAATTACACTTTTGTTCCTGATTTCGTGCTACTACATAAGTCCAACATATCATCATCGTCATTGTCATTATTATTATTGTTGTCATTATTATTATTGCAATGCAGAGTCTCACACATAAGCTTTCAGACTACAGGACTACATAATGGGGTTACATGTAGGGACAAACAATCCTTTCAGAGTATAGAACAGTTCAAAGGATGTTCAACATGAGGAACAATAACAGACCGCAAAGTCTGCTTCACTTTTATCTACCACACAAAGAAATCAAAAAGCAATGGTTAAGTACTATACTGCTCAGTATGTTGTGAAGTCAAACACAAAAATCTAGAAACAAACATACAAAATACAACATGAACGTTGGAAAAAACAAAAACTTAAAGCAGGAACTTTTTGAAATGTATCACATACCACTTTTAGGAAATGTAATTCTAACAACTAGCCCAGTATGGATGGCCTTTCACTACCATGAATCTTTAAAAATATGCTAACCAGGTTTATACTGTTACAGAGCTTTATTCAGCTGGTGTTATGTAAAGTTTCACATCCATAATAAGCAATGAATTCCTACCACAATGTTATTTATGCAGGAATAAGAGGCAATTTTTAAACCCTATAGGTACAAAAAAAGAATAATAATAATGGGCCATTACACTGCCAATGATTTGGATTGGTGCTTTCAGAGCAGAGGTTTCTAAGTTCCAACTCATTGTAATACATGTTACACTGTTATTGTTTAGGTCAGCATGAAAACCACATACTCTAAACCCAAGCTTCACAAACTTTTGTCAAAAGTGACCCCATTTGGAATCCCCCTATCGCTATGCCACCTTTACATCTTCACTTTTTTCAACAGCACTCTACATGGTAAATTATCTGATTTTAATCAATGGGATGGTCATTAAGTCAGCAAATATAACAATTCCCACCTAAGCTTAAAAACGTTTATCACAACAACCTCACATCCCATATACATAGCATAATATTTTTCTATCATCATTGGTATTTTTGGTAAGTTATCCCTTACACAGCTCAAGACCCTTGGCATAATCACAGCAACTTATAGTTTGTGAAGTACTGCTCAAAACTATGGGTTGCTCAAAACTATGGGGTAATCTAAATTAAAGATAGTCATTTTAATATGAGCATTAACTTGTTTACAAGGAACGTTAATTCCTTTTACAGCCATTCATTATGTAAAAGATTTCAATGAAATTAGTACAAAACTTCAATGAATAAAATACAAACACAAACACCATCAACTCTTGTTAAATGACCAAATGTGCTAGAAGGCAAGAGGTGGAATGCTACTGATCTAACCTATTCTTCCTAATTCGGGCACTTTTACGAGAACCATAGCTCTCTCTTGCCCTTTTTCGTTTGTTTCGTTGACTGCTCAGCCATGAAAGCTGACTAGTTTCTCTGCAAAGGAAAACAGCCGAGGAAAAAGCAGTTGATAGTGATCTTTAAAACTTTAAGGGTAAGTCTCATACTGATAAAAAGATGGACAGGTGATCAAGATACTGAGCTTTCCATGAAAGCATTTGGTAGCAAAACATACCACTGGGTACTTATTGTAGGCATTTACAATAGGAAAGACAACATTTTTTTTCTTTTTCCCTTTTTTGTTCATTGACAGATGGGTGGTGCGTTGCACAAGCAAGTTATCATTTTTACTACATTGAACATTACAAATAGAATCATGAAAATAACTTCAAGTGGTTATTAGACAGGGCTGGAAATAAGACATTCTGAGGGCAAGGCCACGTACATTCTAGCTTTAAAGCAAAGTTATGCATCATTAAGGACACCACAGCCAAATAAGAGTTTTGTGTTATATGGTGTATGTTGGGTTGTATTTTGTTAGGAAGAGCACGAAGGCAGCCTTAAAATGTGTGCCATTTTGTAGGGCACCAAGGCCATTGTCAAAACATTAAGGCCTTTGTTTAACCCCAGCCCTGGTCAACAGGGAGAGATCAGGCATGATACCTTGTAGCATGCTGGTACAAGGATTGTAAAGGAGGGTAAAAGAAGGAATTGAGGACAGAAGGAGGTGAAAGGGGAGGGCTACTGAATCCATACAAATACAAAGAAGCAGCTACTACATACAGGAATGATCCTTTGTAACATGACAGTTAGGACATACAGGTTTAACTAACTAAAGCTACTTGGGTGCACTAGTAAGATGAGCATACTATAATTACACAGTCAAAAGTCACATTTGATTAAACTGTGGGGGAAAGAATTTACTCACTCGAAATCTCTCTCTGATCCTTGTGTTGATGAAGCATCTTCTTCTCGGAATTTCTTGCTTCCCTCCCCTTCTTCTCCTTGGTCCTTGGCAATCCACTGACCATCAGCTGAATGAGACAATAACAGGTTGGACATCAAGGGATTTCAGAATAAAGTAAAATGGAATCTAAAAGATACACTTTGCTGTAGGTGTAAGAGTAATAAAACTTTTCCCATGCCAACTATACCTCAGTGGTCACTGATGTCTTACTTTAACAAAACTGCTTAATTTTTGGTGGGAATAGGGTGATTCACAGCAATCATTCAGCCTTGTATGGACAGAACATTCAAAGTGGTTACGTTTTGCCTTCCTTTAAGATAATGGCTTCCTGGAGTAGCTTCATGATAACACTTGTGGTGGGATTTGGCTTGCAGTAAGCACAACTATATGAAAGGAGACTTTTCTTTTTGTCCTCCATCTTACCTCCCTGCATTGCAAACTTCCTCTTCAATCCACCTCTCTTCTTCCTTGACTTTCTCCCATCTCTGGATGCTTCAGATACAGGGACTGACCTCTCTGACATAGTGTCCCCCTGAAGCAGGCTGCTACGGTATGTCCGCAAGGGTCCCCACCCTTCACCTTCATTGTCCAGCATGCCATCGGTAGATTTATCCAGATACTGAAGACTGAAATGGAAGCAAAACATGCTTCTTTCTGTCAACTCAATTTTTATCAGCGAAAAAAATGCCATGGCATGGCTCTACCTACACTCTTTTTGGAAAACTTCCTTTTGTTGATATTTACACCTCAAAATATGGCAAATCTCTATTTCCCTAAAGTAAATAACATGCAAGTTTTAAGACTTGGGGAAAAAAATCCATTTTTGATAATTCTTTCTTTTCCCTACATAAACTTTTCCAGCAGTCTTGTCACATTTTTTCAAATTTATAATTTTTCTCTGCAGGACAATCATGGACCTGATTAGAATTTTGTGATCAGAGCAATCTCTACAGTTACAAACCTTCTAACCTTCATGTTTGCTTCCATAACTACACAAATCAAAGTAACTAAACCAATAACACATGGTGAACAGCTTCTTAATTTGAAACCAGTCTTGGTTTCTAAATTTTGAAGTCTTGCAAAATGTCATTTGATCAAGTATGAGCAAATTATCAAATAAACTATTTAACTTACACTGTCTTCTTGTCAAGTTTAAGGAGTTTACTGCTGAATTCTGTCAAAATTTCAAGGTAGCCCATATTAGGGGGAGGACCTCCAGGGTTGGCCGGATCTTCAAGAGGGGTAAGGCTGAATTGAATTCCTTCTCTAGAAAAGTGGAAAAAAAATCAAATATCAAGTCACACACATGAACCAACAGCAGTGTTACCGATCACTTTTTAAAGATTACAAAATAGCTTTCATCCCAAATGAAGGATGTTGTCGATTGCGACATTTTGTTCAGCAATAACCATCATTTTGACATAACAGTATCCAACTTGTCATGTGTAGTCTAGGTACCTCAGTTGCACTCTATACAAGATTACAACTGAAAGGCTGAAAATCAAAAATACCTTCCCATTCCCCCCAGGTTTGTCCCCACCCTTTCACTGACATGTTAGAGGTTATGACTGATTTAATGCATGTCTTGGCAGTTAGTTTAC
Organism: Holothuria leucospilota; assembly: GCA_029531755.1. Classification (NCBI taxonomy): domain Eukaryota; kingdom Metazoa; phylum Echinodermata; class Holothuroidea; order Aspidochirotida; family Holothuriidae; genus Holothuria; species Holothuria leucospilota. The sequence goes on from CM055973.1 coordinate 49,541,019, forward strand.
AATATTAAATGACCATACATGTCAGAGAAGTAAATAGGGTCTGTCAGTTACAACCTCATTTGTGGTGGAATACAACTGAGCATTGTAAGTTCAATTTGGATACTTTGCTATTCAAAAGGACCATTCAGAATGGACACTGGTAAACTGTAAGCTGCTTTCTGTAAAAAACCATCATACCATGATCCACTTGGATATCGAAGCTTACTGCTTCATATTCCACAACCTTTATCCAATCAACCACAGCACCAGTTTTCACTAATTTACATCTGTGATCTAAATACTGTCTACTTAATAGAGAATAAAGAGATAGCATTAAGAACGCAAAGAAAGCATTAATTACCAATATAAACACTCATCCAACAGTCTTCGATACAACTAAATCAGGGTAGGCAAGACACCTAAGTACACATGTAGTCTTAAAAACAGTCACTTTTAATCAACATTTACAACTTCCATTTCATCTACCAAGAGCATATTCTTGTAGAGTTGGTCAATGAATTTCAACTATTGATGCTGGTAATATCCCCCTTAAAGTCTGATATACTAATTATTGTTGTAACTTTCAACGGCTGCCATACTAACTACTCTTGCGAGACTTACCTATGCAGAGCTGCCACTGCATCACGTGTCTTGAGCTGATCAAGGCCAAAGGTCAAAGAGAACCTCCTTCCGAGTTCTTTAATAGCATTGAGTTGAGCAGCTGTCCTACTTTCATCATAACCTTCTTCACTCTTCATTTCTTTGTAAAGCTGTAAAGATAATTACGTCTTTTCTTGTGATATCTTTTTCCTTGAGTAGAAATGGTTTCAACTTTAATCTAAAATTACATATACAGAGCAAAAGACTCTGCTACCAGACAAAAGATATAATCAACCTACTTCTTTTCTTAGAAGTTATGTGACCTAGAGAATATGCATGAAACATGAATTAATATAAAACAAGGAAGAAGAACTTACCTGAGTGAGACTGAGACCAAGGGTCCTGGCACAGTTAATTTTGTTGATTTCTCTTGACTTGGCAAGGGTGGTCTTAATGATGTCACCATAATCATTGTAGAACTGGATAAAGAAGTTTAAAGTAGGACAAGTAGTGCTAAAGTACCTTCATAAAGTATTACAGTACCTTCATAAAGTATTACAATACCTTCATGTAATGTCACAATACCTTCATGTAATGTCACAATACTTTCATATAATGTCACAATACCTTCATGTAATGCTACAATAGCTTCACGTAGTTTTACAACACCTTCATGTAATGTTACAATATCTTCATGAAATGTTACAATACCTTCATGAAGTATTACAATACCATCATGTAATGTCACAGTACCTTCATGTAATGTCCCAACACTTGACATGCAATGTCACAATACCTTCATGTAATGTCACAATACTTTCATGTAATGTCACAATACCTTCATATAATGCTACAATACCTTCATGCAATGTTACAATACCTTCAAGTAATGTTACAATACCTTCATGTTATGTTACAATACCTTCAAATAATGTTACAATACCTTCATGTAATGTTTGAAGATTCCTGAAGCATTCTTCATCTCTATGATGTTAAAGACAATGAGTTTACAGAAAGAGGCAAGTAGATTCCTCCTCTTGTGAAGAATTTCAATCTTGTGAGAATCATCTGTATCTTCCTCATCTTCTGCAAAAAGAAACAAACTTTCCTTAATTTTAAGAAACTTTATGGAGGCCTAGCAAGTGGGCTGTGCTGGTTGAATGGTTGACTGGTTATGACGTCATGGATCTTACCTTACATGATCAGTAGCAAAAGGGTCAGATGCCTACCTAGCCTTTACTGTGCTGCCAATACTTTTGTAGGCTGTTTGTTTGGCCCTCCTTATAAGGTCACTGTTATAACTTCTACTACGGAAAGGTCTAAAGAGAGATAATTTCTCAATTAAAAATTATTGTACTGCCTTTATACTAAGGTTTGGTCTTAACACTGTTTTATTTTTCCGAACAATACCACACGTACTGAAAGCCTTTCACAGGCTGCACTGGAATGTGGAATTAGTAAAACCGTACTAACAGAAATGTCTCCACTACAGACTGTGCAAAATGTATGATAAATACCTTTCTGTCATTTATAACACAAGGCTACTCAACTATATATTCTGGCTTTTGCCTTTTGTCATTTCTTTGTCTTCTTTCCTTCTGCCTAGTCTACAATATCTCTGTTAGGCTGTACTTATTTCCAGAGTTCACTCATGTAGAAATTTAACATGTTGTATGTAGCCTATTGTAGCCTAGGCTATAGGCTATACAGTGAAGGAACCTAAAAGGACACTTTCAAATTTCGTGTGTCTCCTGCACACAGTGTCTTGTACACACGGTGTACTGTGTTTGTCAGGCTAGTGGTATGACCACAGACAACAGTGCTGGTTGTTTACAGACAGCAATCAACCAATGGGACTCATGCACACATGGCCATATGCCTTGTGCAAGTGGCCTCATTAGGTTCTGTGTTTGAAGTCAGCTTAGGCCAGAATATGGCGAACTTCATCAAATATCTCATGTACCATGCAAAGATTTGCCAAATAGGAAGATGTAACTAGAGTATTCATTTTTGTTTTTGCAGAAACAAAGTATTTAACAATCTTTCTTCTTAGGGTGACCATTTTAGGTTCTGCCTTCTCACTCTCTAGTGAAGGCTGACTGATTGGACCCACTGACAACGATGAGTGTGCCATGAAATTCTGCTAAATGCTGTCCATGGAGATGACTGCTAAATCTTTTTTGTCATAGTATGAATAAAAGAATTTGTTACTTTTGACCAGTGATATGATTACAGTTATAGGTGTAATGATGGTTGAATAAACATAAATGTTCTCATTGCAAGCTAGTGGCCTACATGTTCGGCTGTAAGTTTGCATGAACAGAGCCTTCATGGCAGTTGACTTGGCTTCTGCCTTTGAAAAGGAAGTGCAGACCTGTGATGTTAGTAGTTTTGGGTAGCACTGAGCTGAACAAAAATCCTTGTCCACAGCATGGGGTATCATGCAGTGGTTAACATAAACTACCATATGGCTGCGGAAGGCATACATTCAGGCCAGTGTACACAGTGCTGACAGCCACCTTGCTAATGGCCAGCATGCAAGTAGCATTATTTGCAGTGCATGTAATAATGTCTATTGCTCTTACGTTGAGCTACAGCAAGTGAATTTGTGCAGGAAAAACAATGTTCCACAAAGTTGAATGGATGGGTTTAAACGTTCACTCATGAAGTCTTTCTGTGCAATTGAAAAAGAAAATCCATGGGGATATTACACATAGCCATAACGTTAGGAGTTGGACCCATTTTCCTAAAGCTTTTCAGAAAAACTAGGAGGGTTGGCATCTCTGAATATCAAGGGGTCAAAGTAAGGGGGAGCACAATTTAGAAAAAGTGAGAGGAAGAGCTCCTTAAATATTCAAGTTGTAACACTAATAAAAATTAAATTGCATTACACAGGAGGGTTCTTTATAAATGAAACCATGTGTTCTAAGTTACTGTAAACTTGTTGAAAGAAAATACACTGCTATGAGGGTTAACTCTGGAGTGAACATTTGTTGTTTGCAGCAAGAACATCCAAAATACAGATATTGCAAATATTTCTAGCAACTATCATTTTTACTTAGCTCCTAGATTCCAGGAGCCACTTGGCCTGATTCCTACCTATCTACCAAGGCTTTTTTGTAACCCCTGAGAACTACTAAACCCCACAGTTAACAAGAAGTGATGGCATATTTTCAGAACTCAGTTCCTGTCCACCTTTACTCATTCATTTATCCTTTAAGCCCCTTTCCCCTTACCATCGTCATCATCTTCAATGAAGACATGCTCCTGGATGAAGTCGGCCAACATTCCTTGAAGATTCTCACTGGGATCTATAATAAGGCTAGAGAGGGCAGGTCTCTTGTTCAGCTGAGGACTAAATGCTACAAGCAGATCACAGATAGTGGTGAATGATTCCTCACGGATGATGTTGCTACTGTCAAGGAGGAGATTAGCACAGGTTCTGATGAGCTCATTGACAAAACGATGAAGCTTCCCCATCTCATTCTAACACGAGAGAAATCAGAAATGTTTATATTTTAGAGAGAAGTACGAGATGAATAAAAAGACGAAATAATCTTACCCCAGACTAAGACTAAGCGCCAACTTTCAACCAGCCTGCATCCTTATCTGTTTAAGCACCTTACCAGATCCATATACCCAGCAGAGCCCCCTCACGAAAGGAATAACACTTACCTGGTCCGGTTCAGCCTCATCCAGCCTAGCTAGCATCCACATACCAGCATAATGGCAGCAGGAAATAGCATGGCCAAAAATATTATCAGGAAGTACCCCTCTCTCTCCTGTTCGTTTTACTAAAGCAAAAAGAAGACCCCAGATCTCCCAAACGGTCAGGTCATGGCAGCTGAAAAGCAAATATAACAAAGTTCTTAGGAAATGACTTCACTTTCTCATACTTCAGGAAGTTCTAATGAAATTACTTGACACTCTCAAACTAACATGTTTTTAAACTCTTAAAATAGGAAAGATTATTTTCAATGGAGAATTTCAAGATTCCAGCTTTGTCACACATTGTGTTAAGAGCCCACTCCCTATCTCTCAACCCTTTCAATTACCTCCATTCTGACTACAAGTGACAGAAAGATAAGATGGCTCCCACCTCCATGTGAGTGGTCCAGCTGGAGCACTATACCCCCAATTTTAACTCAGAGCTTAGCACACCACATAATATATATCATGACAAAACTATATCTGGTGGAAAAATTCACTTGGAAACTAGACAGACAAAACCAGCACATATCATTCCTGGTAAATGTGTTATTTCTTCTCTAACACTTCACTTAATTTACAATTCTGCTCAATTGTGGACAATATGAAAAATTGCAAGAAGTATATCAAATCAACACTATAATTGCAAATAACTGGCAATCACCTGATCTGTAAACAAATCAAATGGTGACATACTGACCTGTAAAACGCAACAATCCGTTTCATACTCGAGGACAAAGCATACACCTCATCTTCAGTTGGATTTCCACTCTAGTTTGAAGAAATAGAAACATTTTTTGTTACCTTTCACTGTAATAACTCACTAAATCTACAGTATTACTTTTTTTTACACTACTTCTGCCTTTCTTCTGTTTCCTCTTTCCTTTGCATGTCATTACTATTCTTTTAGTTCAATGTACAACATTCATATTTGTATACTATTTCTGTAATGTGGAGATTTCTACAATCTAAAAAAATACACTGAAATGGAAAAAGTTGTTTCAGATTTTACTGTAGTGTTAATGTTAGGGTGAAAGAGTTCAGGATTCTTGCAACATCTGCTGAAGTCCTGCAACAGAAATTTAGAATTAATTCCCTGCTAGCTAACCTAAATCAATGAATTCCTACAGAAGTAATGAAACCCACCCCCACCCCCCAATTCCTGAAAACAAAGCTTTCGAAAGTTCTTTCTTAGGAAAAGTTTTCACAGGGAAAAATAACCTGACTATTTCAAATTGCAGACATTCATTCACTCATTAAAAAAGACTGACCATTCTTTTGTTTTTAATTCTAACATCTTAACTATCATTTTCAATTCATGTCTTCCTCTTGTATTGCACCTTTGCTTATGTTTGCAGCTATTACGCTCCTAATACATTCACTATTTCTTACCATAAACTGTCAAACAAAAACAATAACAGTTTATTTTCCTCCCTGCCTGTACTGAGCATCTGACTTAAATATTTCCTTACATGTTGGAAGAAAGCACAACTCCTTTTCAATTTCTCACAGAGGCTGTCAATCAGAGTGTTCCGAGCCACCTCTGTTCTTGGAGTGGTGCTATACTGCTCTCCCATCAAACATTCGTAAGTTTTCGCACAAGCATCTAGCACCTGAAATCAATATTGCAGAAAAAAAATTGTTTTCAAAAAGACTTCCTACATCCACCTCAAGTTTCTATACATCTGAGGAAAGAAAAATAGTTTAACTAAAGAGCATGGAGCACAAAAAGGAACAAAATACTATCTCAGTTTTATTTGAAGCTAACACTCCATGACATTTGTGAAATTCAATACTTCCTAGTAGTTATATTGGGGACTTCTTATTCCCAGGTAGTCCGGTTAGAGTGCATTAGGTGAGCTACATATAAATAGTTCAATATACACCTTAAGTCCTTAGAGTCCATGCACCGAGTGGTGCCATTCAGTCACTCACAGATTTATAATCACTTTGTTATATAGTTTTATCACTCCTGTACCAAACCTTATTTTGAGTTACAAGTAAGGGCAACTGGTCTCAGTGTTAGAGCATTTACTATTATGCTCAACTACTTGACCAAACAGTCAGTTATTGTTACAATGACCATCAAAAGTCCAGTTAAACGCAAAGCTGGTATATAAATACTTTTTACAGATGTCAATCAACATCATAATTTGAAATAAAGCTCTCTAAAATCCACAAATCTCGAGAGGAAATCCCCATTATTTCCCCAGAATTGACCTTTTCATATTAATCCCAGTAATCTCATTCACTCTTTGTATTTTGTGAAGAAAAATATGAGCTGAAATGTTGGCAAAACTGCAATGCAAAATGTTTTTACCAATTCAAGTTTCATAGCAATGTTTTGTCCTTTGTTATCTGACCTTCACACTAGGTAAGCTGTGACAGTACTTTGCAACTGCTAATACCCCAACACAATTATTATTTGAGACTGCTTTGGGTTTAAGATGCTCTTCCCAAAAAACTTACAGATTTGTCAATATAATTTTGATGACACAAATGAAAAATACATAAGTAAATAACCCTTTACTGACCTCTGATTCAGTGTGTTTCTCCACGATGTCTCTCATTTGGGTCAGGAGCGCATCAAGATGTTTCTCTAGTCGACTGGTGGTATAAACCTCTACGTGAAAGTGTTGTGGAATCTCCAGGAGGTTAGCAACCTTCTCGTAGTCTGTGTTGTACTGCGGACCAATTAAAGTAAGTAACACATCATAATATATGCTAATTCTGTAAAATTCTTCTGTCCACTTGGCAGTGATTATGGAGCTCAAATAGCACAAATAAAGGCTCTGTAGAGACTAAATGTTCAATAAAAAACTGTTTGTTTTAATTTCTTTGAAAGTATTAAATTATTAATAAAGTGTTGAAGATATTTCCAAATTTTTTACATTAATAAAAACGTATCTTCTACCCCTCTTATAGTTAGAAATACCCTGTAAGGAATAAGAAACAGTGAGATGAAGATCTAAGACCATAAGTGCTAAGTTTCTACCATTTAAACAATTGATGCAGGTAGAAAATGCACACAGTGATCTGGTAAAATATTAAAGTACAGCTGCCAATTTCTGTGTATCTACCTATAAACTGCACAAATTATTTATCAAATATTACCCTCTCAAATATAAGTAAGAAAATTGACATTTCTTTACAAACCTTGCTTAATAACTCTGGGATTTTAACCACAAAATGTTCTGTTAACCTGACTCTGTCATCAACAACTTGTTTTTTCTCTTTACTTGTCAACAGCTGAAAACAAAGATGAGAATACTATCATAAGTTTGTTTTCATTAATTATAGCAATTCCAGTCTTATACGGTGTGAGTGGAGGAAAAGTCACAGTGGCAAGAACTTTGTGTTAAGTGGAGGGCTGAGGGTTGTGCACTTCACTAAAGATGACAAACATAAAAAGAAAAACAAACTGTTTGATTTCTCTAAGTTCCATAAGTTTGCTGTCTACAGTATCACACACCCTGTAAAAGGAAGTTTTAAGAAATCGCGCCCTACAACATATGAAACCAACCGAAACTCACCCTCTTGCTGTGACCTCTTCCAACTGGTGGATGACCTTTAGCTGCTTGTCGGACTGCACTGACCATGATCTCAATTAAAGCAGTCTCTTGTCGATCATCAAGAGCTACATAAATGAAAGGAATAAATCACAACTTCCCAAGTTATATGCAAAAAGATGGTCTAGATTAAGAAAAGAATAAAGACCTTTCAGAGAGGGTATGTCCACTTGTCCAGAAGACAAACTTGACTTCAAATCTGAATTCTCCACAACCTACCATCATAATTTTGCACTTTTGAAAACATTTAAGTTCTAAATGATATAATTTCTTTTTCTTTTTTGTCCCCATATCCTTTAAAGATAATTATTCTATTTTGTACACAAATAGCTGTTTCACTGCATGTGGCATTATAATTTTATGTCAAACACCTAGCCTATCTGCACAATTTTACTATATTCTAAGGCTATACCAAATACTTTTACTAAATGCAACAGTGAACTGGCATTCAGGATCGCTGTAGCAACGTGATAAACATGATGTCGCATGTTTACAGGCCTAAACAAACTGTATTTTAAGTGATAGAATCTGGATTCTGTGAGGTATTGATCCTGTATCATCTTCATAATATCGCAAGATCCATGCTTACAAACTTCCATTACTATTTCCTTTTCCACCTCACAGAAAACTTATGAAGTAGCCTAAATAAACCTTAAAATCCTTCACTTAATCATTAAATACCCAACTCCCGCCCCCTTCCCCACTCCCGCTAACTTTCCTGACGATACGGTATAGAAAAAGAGAGTTAAAGAAACAACTTATTTAGCAGCTTTAAAGTAAATATTTGAAACCTGACCTACCTTCTTCCCCTCTGCCAGGTTCTTCAAGAAGTAACTCTGTCATACAATCCCAGTCCTTTACCATCTCATTGACATCCCACAGGGCATCAACTAAGTAAGCAGCATGCTCGTGTAACTGTCATAAGATTACCAGCGATAAGATATAAAGGGTTAAAGATGCATAGAATATTTTGATTATAAAGCACAGAAAGTACCAAATACAATTTAGTTTTTGACATGTCTTCATTTCATAACAACAGGCCATCTATGTTGCTTAAAACACATTTTACATGCTCAAAAGACTGACATATTTAGATCCCTACCTCACTTTCAATAAAGAATTGCACCAAGTCTCTGATGAGAGGTGAGTTGGGACTCCTCCTCTTTGTCCTCTTTATCTTATCTGCTTCAGTCTCTTCTCTCTTGAAGAGACGTTCATTAAGGAAATCACCTGCAGCCTGAGCAACTGCCCTGCTGGATGCATAGACCAGCTGGTAAACATTCTCACAGTCCTCTGCTGTCAAAATGTCTTCATTAAATCTATGAAAAACAGAGCAATTCATAAATGGGCGGAAGGACATTTTACCTCTGCAAAATGTACTGTTTACAAACTGTCCTATCTAATTCAAGATTTTAAAAGCTTGTGAAAGTCTGAGATTGCTACCAGTTCCCAAACTCCTACTAACCTTGATATCTATAAGAATCAAGGCTAACCAACATAAGTTTCCAACCTTGCTGCTATTTCAGATGCTCTTCTGCCACCAATGGCCCTAGCATGACCTTTAACAGTGATTTCAGAAGATGTGGCTTGCGAGTAAAGTAAAAATAGTTCTGTAGCAAAATCCTTCTCTTTCTGTTATCTGAACTCTATATACATAGTCAATTAGTGCATTACCACTTAATATTCTGTAATATTGAAGGAATGGAGAGACATGTTTTAACTTTTCGCCTCATCCACTGTGTAGGTTAAACTATGATCTAGTCCACTCTTGATCAAAATCTTATGACCACCACTGCATATTAAAATTTTGACAAATGACAAGTGATAGCAAGCACTAATTCATACAGTATCCCTGATCTGCTAAAATTGTCACTATATTTACTTACTTCAGAACCAGCGTACAGACTTTAATAGCTCGGACAGCAACGTCAGTCTCCTTGTCCAATGTCATGGAGACAATTCGATCCTTGAAACGGTTGGTAAATAGTTCTAACTTAGAGACAAGTTCAGGAGTACAGTATAAACCTTCCAGATCTTCCAAGCATTTCAGCCTTACTTCACCGACCTGTAAGACGAAAGGATGGCATAAAACAAGAGTGTTTAAAATGGTTACGTGTAAAATAATGGATGAAAGAACACCACGAGCACCACCAACAAACAACAACAACAAAATTTAAAATCCTTTCTTCTGAAAAAAGAAGTAAAACATACGAGGCATACACAAAAACAAAGCACAACACTAATACCACTTCCACACTTCAGCAATGTCTTGAAAAAAAAAATTAGTTTGTTTAAAGTAACTTTTCATTTTCTTCATTTTATCATCTGAATGACATGTATATCCTTCAATTCGCTGAATTTTAATTTTTTTTTTCAAACCTTGTCATGGAGAGTCCATCCCACATACTTCAAGTAGCTGTCACTTAAAAACATCTCACTGTAATTCTTCATCCAGAGACCAATCTCTCCCATGCAGATTGCTCTTATCTCAGGCTGGGTATCCCTGTAAAAGTATAATGATTTTTGATAAGGAACCCTCAAAAGACATATTTTTCTGGCAAACCAAAAACCATCAGCTTTTGTCAAAATGAAAATGTTCAAGTGTTTCATTACTTGCAAGATATTAAAAGTTCCTTTAACTTTTGCCATACTTGACATTTGATATATTCCAAAAATTAACCACTAAATTAAGACTGAAGACAATTAGACTTATCATCATTATTAAAATGTCCCTAGCATATTTCATTGCTTCAACTGCATAATGAAGAAAAGTTTGACAAATTCAAAATAAAGTGGTGTAAACCTACACTGCAGTACAACAGTCTCCTGTAAAGCAACCATTGATATAAAATGTTACAAAACAACTGAGGGTGTAACATTATAAATAAAAACTTCACAGTGTACATGATGTTACCATTTCAAGGATATTTTTGTAACCAAACACTGTCCATTACTATTGTGCATGGTTAATTGTAGACTTGTTGAAATACAGAACAACAAAGGAGAGACCAAAATGAATGAACCGTTGTGAATGAAAGGTCTCCTGCCTTGTTTACTGAGTGGTAATGTTTCTTCATCATATAGGGAACTATGTCATTCACTAGGTAGCAATGTTCCTATATATCACATAGAGCTATGTCATTCACTGGGTGGAAATTCCAACATACCATGCAGAACTATGTCATTCACTAAGTGTTAATGTTCCAACATCATTCACAACTTGCACAGTCTTTTAAAGTAACAATGCTTTCCATGTTTTACTTAAGTCATAGGTAACTGACTTCCTAGGATACCTTTCAGGAAACCAAAAAGAAACAGATTTTTCACCTGTAACGGTGGACAAAAATGCCTCTAAAGATGTTATTCATCATTTGTTGGACTTCCTCTGTGTTCTCCAGGATCTCCTGTCTCTTGGCAAGTAGCATCTCTATTCTCTCACTGGCTCTTTTGGATGTCTGTTTGGCTCTCTCTGCATCGTGCTGTCGTTGAGTGTTGTCTAGATTCACACTGAGGTTGAGCGCAACATTGACCAGAGCTGTCATCAGTTTCATAGCTGGATTAGATTCAAAGAATCAGACATATAAATATCAAACGTTAGACCAACAGTTCATTAGTTATTGCTGCTATGGGAACCGATATTTCACGCAAAGTGAGAATGTGGTATGAAAGGGACGAAATAAAGGTGAGAAAATTGATGAAAGCAATTGCTCATCAATGTTCATCCTGACAAGTAATAACTTCATTCCAAACAGCAGTTCTTAAAATCAGCAGATATAACATACAGCAGACAGAGCATGAGAAAATACTGATTCACAAGTTTTAGGAAACCAAATGAAACAGATACCCAAGTGGGGTTTGTTGGGTTGCAAATTGCGAGCAAACCTATTTTGTCTCTTTGGTATATGAAGGGTTGCAGGTGTCAAGCTGTTGTTGTCAAAGTGAAACACAAGATGTTAACAGAGTAATCTTGTGAACAGTAAAAGGCTTTAATGAAAACATATGGTAAAGTGAGAAAGGACTTTTGGCTTTGATTACATGATGTTGCACAAACCGCAAATTTAAGCACATCTCAGTCTAGCTGAAAAAGTCTCGTGTAAAGTAAGAATTTTCAAATTCCAGGAACATACCACTGAGCACTCTGGGAGTATTTTATCCACATAAGGCAATGTTCTGTCTAAATATGTCCAGATAAGGTATTTTTGGGGGTGGGGTCAGGGGAGTTTGGATGTGACAAAAAACAGTATCACAGCTGCTCTGTTAACTGGATATTAGGTTGCATCCCACAAATGAATGGATTAAGTGATAACAGGTAAAGCTTGTTGTTGACTATATAACACTACAAGAACACTACACTAACCTGCTAAAGTGCTGGTGTGTCTAAATGCTCTAACTTGGGAGTCGCTGAGTCCAGTGAGCATAGAAATAAGGTTGTCAACCATGAACTGGTCATAGAGAATACTATACTGGCACTGTCTAACCAAGAGAGTAACAAATTCACAAAAATTGGAGCGAAACTTTTTGTAGATGGGACCAGCCATGATAAGTGGGTAATCACCACTTTCCTGTGAAGGACAAATCAAACAAGGAATTTAGAAAAGCAACAAACTTAATTTTACTTGCACCCTAAATATAAATTTATATACACACATAAGATATTACAATGAATTTGCACCACAGAATAATCGGATGGCAGCATCTATAAGCTAGTAAAAGATAAAAGCTGTTCAAAGTTTTCCAATGTGTTGTTTAGAACTTTTCAGTTACAAAATTCATGCTTCTCCCAGGTATTTCAACAGCATGCTTCCACTAACTTTTGAGAAAGTTAAGTCATGATTTTACATTTCTCTTCGAAATTTCAACTTTTTAGCAGCACTAGTACTACAAGCAGGCGCATAGCTACAGAAGGGAGCCTGCCCCCCCAGATGTTTGCTAGGCCCCCCAGGAAGTCGATCACTGCCGTGACCCCCCATTTGATACCTAGGCCCCCTAAAAATTTCATCCTAGCAACTCCCCTGAATAAAAGTTTAGCTAGCTTACTTGGTTTCACACCCCTTTTATCATTTTGTATACATCCAGGTCATTTCAAGATTTATTTAAAGTAAAATAGTTTCCTCCTCTAAGACATTCTATTTGATGCTGCTAAGGATTTTGCATTAGTGACCCATTCAATTTTGAAACTCAAAACAAATCTGGGCTCCCCTTTTTTCTTTCATCTTACTACTGTGTAAGACACCCTTTCATTTCTGCATCATGTCATTTGAGACCAAGCAAATCCAAACAGTTGCCATGTTCTTATTTTATGAAAAAGAAAAGAAAAAAGGGAGGGCAAGTGAAAATTTGAAAGAAGAGAAGAGTAATTTCAGCGAGGAGAGAGACAATCACCTACCTCATCAAATTCTTCTGTCATCCTTCTGATGATTTCACTGTGTTCCATCTGTGAGTACATCTCCAAGGTAACGGTACCCTTACAGCCAGAACTATGGATGATGAAATTTACCAGATTGATGAGAGCTTCCTCCCTGTTGGCTTTGTAGGATTCAATCCAGTCATCCACAACACTCTAAAGACAAAAATACAAACTTTTATGACAATAAGATAGCTTATTCTCATGATTCATGATGTCTGCCTTCTACCCAAAATAACTTCATTAATTATGCAGTTCCATGACAGCACTGTGAAATTTTCTAAATTGATGAAAGACAAATGTCACAAAATTTTGGGGAAGGATTGGCAATTGTGTTTTGGCTATGCCCATTAATTTATTACTTATTCTATATTTCAACATCTATTGTTTTTTCTTTGTTGGTGATGGTGGTGGTGGTTGTGCTTTATGTGTGGAGGATGCTCTAATCAAGCTCACTCAGATGCTTTTAAGCACATTTTCCTTTTCACAACACTATGTTCACATGTTCTGTACAATAAAGTGACTGCGTTTTTTGATCATGTTGTTGCCATAAGAATCAGTATTTGAAATGCAAAGCAGTGAAATGAGAAAAAAAATCAAACGAACACAATTTTCACTTTTACTTTCATACCACAAGTTTTGTTTGTTTGTTATGAAATGGCCAGACAAGGTATTTACTATACTTACCAAGACTAATTTTCCTTTGTAAGTTCTCTGCATAAAACATGCCTCTTTTGCCAGCAGCCATGTCTTTCTTTTCAAGCCCAGCAATTGTAATGCTAAATTTTCATGATCTACTCCTGTTTTTCATAACTGTCAGGATGCTAAATGATGTATTCAGTGGCTGCATATTAATGTAACCATAACAGCTCATGTATTCCACATTTCACAGAATTCAATAAAACACATTACACATGTTATGATGCAACTTATGTTTCTTTCACTAACATCCTTCTTGACATTATTGGCAACTAAATTGAAGAAGCAGACTTAAAAAGTCTCACAGTTTTGCCACACCACTTACAGATTTACTAAATCTCATGGTATCAAAGTTTCCTATGAAAATCTCTTGGTTTTGTGATGAATTCTGTTATTTCATTGTCTATGCAGTACCAAAAACACCTGTCAGTTTGTGTTCTTTACTTTTACATTATTTTTCCCAATTACTTTCTCATCTTTTGTGGTTCTCACATACTGCTTGCAAATGAATTCTCACCACACAATAAAGTGTTTTGTGGTTGAGATGACTGACAATGAGTAACTTTGAAACTTACCTGCACAGAAGCTTTTCCCAAACGTATGATTTCAAACAAGGTGACAGGATCCTGAGCCAATTCATTCTCTAGTTCTTTGTTTTTTCTTCTCCTTCCCCTCTTGGCAGGCTAAACAGGATAAAAACAAAATAGAAACTTCATGAAAAATTTGTCCTGGATTATTAAATAACTTTAAGAGGGTTAAATTATCTACACCAATTAGTGTTCGACCGATTATGCCATAATCGGTAATCACCGATTACCGATTATTCAATTACACAATCGGGCTGATGCCGATTACCGATCACCGAATATTTATATGTATAGGAAGGTCATGTTTACTCGCCGTCTGTCACATATTTCTAACTTTGTACACACACCATAACATAACCTTCACAATGGAGATGAACGATTATGAACAGTTCCCTACGTTCCACGAATAGAATATTAAATGTTTTTGAAGGATTTCCTCTCCAGATACTATGATAAAAATCAACCATAAATACATGCTTTCGTACGACGTCACAGGCTTAACGTTAGTCAAATAGTCTGTCGGCTTACATACGGCTCTACCTACAGTAGTTCTATCCACCGATCATGGCGGAAGATTCCGTGCAAAGGTCTGTACTGGACTGTAGTAGTGCTATATAGTAGCCTATCCATCCAGTTTTAGGCAAAAATATCTAACTACAGTACTATCCCGTCGTAGTTGACAAACCATCCATCGAGTCGGACTCATCGAAACCCGTCGAAACTCATCGAAACCCATCGCACTCATCGAGCGTGTTTAGCATTTTAAGTGACATGTGAAATCATCGAAAAACTCGCCGATCATTTCATCGAAACCATCGAGGGGGCGGGGCT
Organism: Holothuria leucospilota; assembly: GCA_029531755.1. Taxonomy (NCBI): domain Eukaryota; kingdom Metazoa; phylum Echinodermata; class Holothuroidea; order Aspidochirotida; family Holothuriidae; genus Holothuria; species Holothuria leucospilota. The sequence goes on from CM055973.1 coordinate 49,556,396, forward strand.
TGTTTGAGGTCTCACAGTGAACAAGAAAATAAATTTTCTCATTGCCTTTACTGTGTACTTTTTGCCTTGCGTTCATTTGTCATCGTATGTGTATTGCGTGCAACAAAATATTTAACACGAGATGAGTAAACTGACCAAGGGTTGCCACTGCACAACCTGAAACAACCAACCCACTCAATAAGCTCCGATTCTAGTCCTACAGTACAATATGAGAGCGGCACACCCGCTAAGTCCAAGGTAACCTCAGTAACAAAGGATGTGCCCCCCCCCCTCCTGTCACACAAATAGTAAAAAAGTAGGTCCTGGGCATATACAGGATCCGAATAATTTAGCTCTCATTTTCTCCCGCCAATTTCTACCATGCATGTAGCTGGCCTACAGTATTAACCACTGCATGCAGTTTTTGACTTCATCAGCGATATTCTTGTGAAACCAAAATAGCGGGTAGGCCTTAAAAATAATTTTGCGACAACTTCTGCAACCTAAAGGCCCCCATTCCTGTCTAGGTGGCTTTGATTCTACCCGGCGCCATATTTATTTTGACCCTATAAGCACATTTGCGTTACGGCAAGCCAGCCTTTTCAGCCAAAGTTCCCTTCTCATTTCTGGCTGCGTAGGCATTTTGTTTTTATCAGTGAACCGATGTAATTTAACAAAACCAACAACACATCATTTTGCTAATACTGCTCAGTCTCCCCCCCCCCCCATCAAAAATTCTTTGGTGAAAAAAGCAACAACTCTCTAGTAAGAATTACATCGTTTAGAATCTCGATCCGAGCCCACCCCTTACAAACTGTGCAGTGCGGACCCTTTGAAATACAGACACGTGCATGCACAGTTCCCCGCATAGCCTGACATTAATAACCAAACCAACTGCATTTGTCGGTACATTCCACTAGGGCCCGCTCAGCTAACGTAAAATTGAGCGCTAAAAATTCCCGGTAAAATTCTTCAAAACATACGAAATTAACCCAATGCCATGTGTAGAATATTACAAAAGAGGTATCGGTACTGATAATAGCTTGTATACCTGGGGAAGAGTGTGATATTCCTTCAATATATATTCCTAAAAATGGCGATTAGTGTCGTTGAACGATCGCACTAGAAATTTCATTAACAGTTGAACGGGTCGCCCGATTTCAAGATCAGGGTTTGTCAATGAACTTTACGTAGTATTTTCCATACAAGGCAATAGTAGGCGTACTCAGTATGAATGAATGACGACGTAAACAAACTTGTGGCAGTAGGCTGTGCGCAGTACTTCTTGTAGCTTGCATGCCAACGAGTGCATCACACCGTATATACCAGAGAGCTTCCACGTGGCAACAAGCTGTATCTATGTACTGTACATTTGTTTGGGGAGTTCCCGCCCAAAATTACATATAACATGCAGCACGCGTACCTTCGATTCGTTGTGTGAAGCTGCCATGCCGCGCAAGGAATTGTATTACGTTCTGTGTGTGAAACTCGGCTTATATATGACGATTGCTACTGCCGCGAGAATACTAACTTTTTGCTTGGCCCTGATTCGTTGAATTACGTATCTGTTTTGTGACGTTTGTACACGGGCGTATCGTTGAGGTTAGCGTTTTGAGAGGTGCCAAAATATTGCAGTTTTTTATAATTTTAAATGTTATGGGATGGAAAGTTTTTTGAGCTTGGTAAACCGATAATTGCCGGTGGCTTTAGGAAATAAAAGAAATCTTGAAATCAATAAAATCATTGCGATATGCGTCATGCAATTTGGAACTTCGATCGAAAAAACTACCTGCATGTATTCGTGTGCTGATCTGCTTGTTACAGTACAGTATTGCATGCACCAAAGGTGACTTTGAGCGCCAAATTGCAGATGCGATAAAATAATGCAGACAGTAGTTTTTGTAAACAAGACTTTCAGTGTGCGCTGTATAACTCATTATATTTCCGATCATTCTTAACTCAGCCACGCATTACATATCAACAATGAAACAAAACATTGAGATCCATTCAACTATTAGCAGCAGACCGCGTGCGCGTGCACGTGGCCCACTTGTCAATCACAAAACTAATCGAGAAACTCATCGAGGTCAGCTTGTGCATGGTTTAAAGGAATTTTAAACTCATCGCACTGATCGAAACTCATCGAGTTCCGCCGCCGATGAGTTGCACTGTCAACTACGACGGGATAGTACTGTACCTTGGCACTTCGGGGTCACTAAACATTCCACTCAATTTGCCTGATTTACTCATTCCATGCTCCCTTAACGACAGGGATATATTTTTTGTAAAGCGTCTTGCCCAACACTTACGTCTTATGTAAAAGAGTCTCCAAATGAAACGTAAAACTAATTCCCGACAAAGTCCCGTAATCGAAAAACTGTTGCCGTTCCAGCGTGAATTTAACACGGGTCCCGTTTCCCTTCTTTCATCAGTAAGGAACACGGACGGAGTTCATGACCAACATGCTAAGTAAATGCGCAGGCAATGCACTTAGCCTTGCATTACGTATTACACACTGTACTGGTGTGCTTTCGTAGGTGAATTTCAGCTTCGCAAGAACTGTACGGCAGTTACGTGTGCGCATGTGCAGGTCATAGGTAATTAAAAACTTAACGAAAAGAATGTGGGAAGTGGCATAATTTATGCAGGATAATAAGCCTCAGGTTTCCAAAGTTGCTACAGTACAGTACGTGCACCAAATGTGTACAGATGATGTGGTTTGCACTGAAACTATGTAAAAATGCAGCGCGAAGTCATTTCTTCCTGTAGTACAATTTGTATGCAGATGTGCAGCATGGACCGTGGCATGCACACCTTCTAGGTAATACTGTATGCTCTTTCACGCACCTGAACTGTGCTGCACTGAGAGTTACGGCAACAATTACGATGATTGCTATGATTTGGAGAGCTTAAAATGTTGCAAGTTTTGTGAGTATCAGTGCTGATATTTTGGGCGGGAACTTAAAGAAATGCGTGTTTTGGAGAATTGTAAAGACTTTTGCAGAAACTTTGAAGTGTATTTTAGCCCTGTTTCCAGTTTTCAAATAATCGGTGGTGGTAATCGGTTGAAGGACAAAATTTTACCGATGCCGATTGTTTACCGATTGTGCGATAATCGGCCCGATGCCAATTATCTAACAGATGATCGGTCGAACACTAACACCAATAGGTCTAGTAGACATAGGTATGACATCACCTCAAAACTTTTTACCTCACATGAGCAGATGACACGTGGCTTCCTGCGTTGAAATGTGCCAGACTATTTGTTATGTATAATTTGTATGCAGCTGAAATATTTTTACATACATGAAGAGGTAAAAAAAGAGGTATCCTGACATCAGAGATTATTAAATGTTGACATATAAGATTATGCAAAGTGTACCAATGCAAAAATATGGATGATTTTTATCTACACACCTTGTGTTGTTTTATGATAAAGCCTTTCTTGTATCACTGTTAAAGAAAACTTCCATTCCATAAACAAACCAATACTGTACATTGTGCCACAGATTTTGACAGAAACCACATTCTTATGACAATGACACAACAATAACAATAATGTACCTTTTAATGTGTCACATGAAGTCTGATAAAGGATTCTGCTACCACAAGCAATAATGAATTATGTGACCGTACAAAGTTCCTAGTATTGAACTAGGAAAAAAATTTGATTTTTCCTTAAATATTTCCCAAACTGAGAAATATTTTTCCTTAAAGCAGAAAAAAACTCACATCTAATCAACAGGAGCACACAACACTGAAACATGTCACAATACAGTGAATACACATATCAAAAATGATTAAGTTTTGGTCTATCAAATTTCTAAGCATGTTCTTGATTTGGGACTGACTGCTCAAATTCCTTACATTTTTCCATAAGTGGGACACTAAATGATTTCATTTTCCCAAGTTTCCCCGATGCAGCAGAAAACCTTGCCTTACAGGCTCTATAATTTCACCCCAGGCAGTAAAAATTCTCCCTACCGAGTTTACTTCTAGCCCCTCCTCAGATTTAAACAAACATACTTGTCTAGTACACCTGCAAGACAGAGCCACAGTAGCCTGCACTGTGTTTAAATTGCTCAAGGTCACACTGACACACAACTATGTGTGAGCTTACTTGAGACACAACTGCCTGTACCAGTCAATCATGATTGACCAATCAGAGTGGAGTTTTTGCTTGAATTAATGTCAAGGTGCAATCACCAATTGTATTTAGAACTATAGGGTCACCCTAAATATATCTGGGGGAATGCAACAGCCCCTTTTTATACTCTGATTCCACTGACAACATGAAATGGTGAAAAAACAGAATGATATCAAGGAAATAAAAGTGTCAAATCTTACAACTTACTCAACAGCTTTCGAAAACAATTGGCCATGGGGAGAAATTTAAGAATGTATTTAGAAGTACTACTGTTGCTATTTGCAGCGAGCATATTTTTTTTTCTTGTTCATTCCAACTATTTGATTATGGGATCAGCCTTGAATTGTTTCCCAGCTTTCCAGGCAAGCATAAAAGCTGGCATTCTCCATTCCCTTGAATATGAAATATCATCCTGGCTTTATGGCAAAGAATCCTAATTCTTAAAGAGATCCGAGAAATGGCCTATTCTTTATGTGATACCTGTTATTGCTGTTAATACTTACAACTGCAATACTGCTATCAGTGCTGGGAAGTCGTTTGCGACTGGCAGGATCTACTGTCTGGTCTTCTTCTGTTTGTTCTGTGGCTCTAAACAGGTGAAAAATGTGATTATGCTTAGTTTTTATCAGTTTGATTACTTGAAAACTTACTACTACTCTTGTGTATTTTTAAAGTCCAAAATGATTCCAGAACTACTTCCTACGATCAAGAGAAAAAAACCACCACAAATGAAAGTACTGTAAACTGAACGTGAAGTTGGAAAGATGAAATAAAGTGTAAATGCTGAATTCCACTTTCTTCTGCTTTATAAGTGACAAAATCCGTTTTCTTAATTTAGGCATCTTCAACAGTTCCCCAAAAGCTGTACAAAATCTCAAACTTCCATTTTTTAAAGGATACGCCAAAATACAATGCTGTACTGCACAATGCTTATGGTGGTACTGTAGTACAAAAAGTACTCGCTCGATCCACCACGGTTGTAGGGTGTTGTGGAGGGACTGTTTCGTTGTGATTTTATCAAGCGATTCAGGCTGTGATTTACTTTTACATAATAGAGAGTAGTTATGCTTTTTTACAATGTCCTTTCAATCAATTTATTCTTGAATTTATTAAAACCACTCAGATAACTAACAACAATTATTTTGACAGAAATATCCTGATTTATTTTTTGCCAATTCCACGATTTCCTCAGAAATTCCATTTTGCGGAAAACTTTGGGCCCTTACTATGCCATGGCAATACCAGGCCAATCTTCTCATTCATGTACGGTTCTCTTTCCCCATGAACTGACACCAGTCACTATCTGTAGGCTTCTGTACAAATGCCTGGAAGATGGTTATCCAGTACAGATGAGTGCTAGAGTCGGAATAAATTTTGAGCTGGTTTCTTGGTTTGATGATGGAGTCAAGAGTTAATTTTTAAAAACCACAATGGACTAAGCACTACAGATTTGCTCAGGCAGAACATTCATGCATGGTGAAGCCCTAGAATAAAGGGAATTCTGGTAACAGTTTGTATTAGCAGAAAGTGCTGGTACAAAAACTTTCCATTACTGGTAGGTCCCACACTGAACTGCAATAATCTAAGAGAGGGTGTACCAAGGCCCCCTCTCTATCTATCTTTAATACAGCAGAACTTTACAAAAGGCATCATCAATAATTATTAAGTTTTCTTGTTTAAATTCTTCTCCATATCTTATCCGGTGACTCCTGCTATTTTCCAAATGTACGTGCATGATAAGGAGACAACTCATAGTTATGTATGTTTGTTTGTTTTTTGTTTTGCAGAATTTGCAAATATCTGTTTCCTTTTCTCTTTAATTTTTTCTTGTAGGGAGTCACCCACCTTGTTATGCCAGTCCTGGCTTTCTGGATGACTTTCTTTCCCATCATATGTTAATATGTAATGTGATGAAACAAATAAATCAAATGGAATGAAATAATAGGCTGTAACTTGGGTTAACCTGCCACAGCAACAGAGATTCCTTTTCAGCAACCCTTATGTCCTGTTTGCCTTAAGAGTATTTGATCGATATGCCATTTCCAACTCATGTTGGAAAAGAGCTCGACTCCTAAATAAGGGTGGTGACTTACTTGCTACAAGCTATGCTCTCCCATTTGATCAAAAGATGGATCCAGACTTACCCCCCAACCAATTTTTGGGTGATAATGCCCACTTGAGAACAGCTAATCAGTATATAAGTTATTACTTACTGCATGTTGGATGTGTTCTGTGTATGGGAAGCTTCTTCGGAGTCACCACCTGTTGTTGGCATAACTAAGGTAAACTAAGTGTCAATTACCACACTGTAGGAATACACAACAAAGAAAAAAATAAAGAGAAATAATCTGAATAAGAGGAATACACAGAAAAATTCAGACCAGAATAAAGAATGAATATAACAGGTTGATTTACCTCACATTAACAATTTACTATCAATCCAAAAAAGTAAAACTGAGAATAACTGCACAGTTACCAATCAGGGTTGGTTGATTCAAATTAAGCTGATTAAAATCACAATTTAAATCATGATATTAATTGAAAAAAATAAAAAAAAATCAGCAACCCTGTTACCAATTCTTAAGGGGACATCCCTTATCTTTATCATTTCCAGAAGTACTCAAAACAGAATGGAGCTGGGGGAATTAACTGTACCTCCTGAGGCTAGGCTAGATTAAATATGGACCACAGTCACAGGCACTTCCTTTGCCTTTGTGGCCGTAACCAACATTCCTAAAAATGAGACATGTTCTGGAAATTTTCATTTCACGAAAAGTTCTCTGAAGAATCAAGTTGCCTCTTGTTCCTGAGGGTATAACAATCCTTTGTCACCCTGCAGTGCCACAACTTGATGTGAATGGACAAGGCTCATTTTAGAGCTGTGAACGTTTAGCAAAATTACTAAACGTTTAATCGCAAAATTTTGCGATCGTTTAGCGATTAATCGCAAGTACCTATGATCAACATAGAGACTTTTAAACATGCTTTTGAACATGATGAATATGTAAAATGCGTTAGTGACGTCGGGGGACATAGTTTCCATGAACCTCAAACACGGATCCCACATGGAAGCTCAGCTTTGATGTCATATGTTTACGTGTGTGACATTTATATATGTATTTCACTTTTTCAAAAAGAGTTAAAGTGAACATGTAATTTTCTGTAATGACTGCAGATTCTTTTTTATTTCGTACGGAAAAATGCGTTTTGCAATTAATCGCTGGTAGCTTTGTACTACACGTTTATTACATGTGCGATCGTTTAGCGATTAATCGCTAAACGGTCACAGCCCTAGCTCATTTTTTTTTGCAATGATGTCTCGTGTAATGATGCTTCATTTGATGGGTGTTACCTCAAGCAATGAATGACACCCTCTTTCTTGTTCTTTGTTTTCGATCTTGCAAGCAAATTAGACAAACAGTCTTTCATTTAGTGCCACTGAGCATTACGGTCCTTAGAAAATGAGAACACTGATGTTTGTTCCATTCCTATCTCTTTTTTCTTTGCGGTTTCTGAAGATTCTTCAAATTAAGCTGCTGAACTGTTGACCACAAGCTTCGCCATCATCCGCCATGGTAGGCCACCTCCATCAAAACATCAGAAATTTAAAAAGACATTATGTGGTCTGTAAGTTATTATTAGAGAACAAACCCAAAGAGGGTCGAGTGCTGTGTGACCAGCTTTTTTCTATGGTCAGACACCTGCATGTATTCTAACAAGAAAGCTAAGGCCTTTGTAATTTCTTGCCTTTTTCATTAATCTCTACTGAGTACTGACCTTCAGTAGCTATCATTTATAACCAGCCACCCAATAAGGAGGAATCCATTCAAACTGAAGTTTAGCAGATAATATCAGTGCTTGCCCTTGTGGTACGTAAATGCACAGCAGCACATATATTGCTAATACCATGAAGTGAAAACAAGGTCGTTGCGTGTATTGCATTCCGATTCAGGGGATACTCAGCTGGCCCAGATGGCCTCCCCTCTCGTGTTTTGAAGCTACTAGCCAATCAGATCAATCCTGTCCTGACTGACATTTATAATTGTTCTCTTCGAAGTGGAGGGTTACCAGAGGATTGAAAAAGGCTAACGTTACCCCAATTTATAAGGAAGGGGAGAAAGTTGACCAGAAAATTATCAGCAGGTGTCTTTAACCAGTGCATATTGTAAGATCCTTGAGCATATTGTCCCCAGCCAAGTGATGCACCACCTTGATAACCATCAAATCTTGTCATATTACCAACATGGTTTTAGAAAATGGAGATCCTGTGACACCCAACTTGTCTTAGGGATGCCACTGAAATTGTCTTATGCATTTCTCTGCATCCCGTTGCAGCGCATTTTAATCCGTGGGCAGCGAAACGCCCATTGTGTAGCGCTCCGAGAGTTCCCTCACGACGAACAATAGCCATTCCGTAATACCAACGCGCTGCTCTGTGCCGCTCTTTGTTGCCGCATTTTGCAGGGTAATCCACCCGAAACACAAAGCAAATGCCGATGCGTTGCAGCGACGGTGTTAGGACTTATTCATCACTGACAGAATTAGGCTAACATTCTGTCAAGTTATTCACGATCGGAAAATACCATCTTTCTTTAGTTACAAACTTTGAGCTGTTTTTTTTTCTATGCCAGTTCCCTGGTGAAAGTATACTACGGCTTAGCATTTTGCATGTGTTTCAGATCATTTGTCACATTTACTTGTTTTTTAATCGTATACTAATTTTTATTGGCAGAACTCAATAAAATAGTTTGTGGTCTTAACATTTTAGCTTTGTGAATATTCCATGGCCATTAATTTACGTACACTTCGCTACAAACGGCCTTCACTTGGCCTAAGCTGCAGCCTATCATGTATATACTTTTATGAAAAACATGCACCACGCAACTTTTATGTTTACATCGAAAAAATGCGTCAGCTTAATTGACTCAATCGAAATCAATTTAGACGGAAAATGCAGCCAGCACGTACGCAATGCAATGGCCCTTAGCCATTTTGCGCTGGTATGGGTCCGAAACGCATCCCAACGCATAAGAGAATTTCAGTGGCATCCCTTAACAGTTGATGACTTAGCCGGTTCCTTGATAAACTTAAACAAGTAGATGTTGTCATCCTTGACTTTTGCAAAGCATCTGATACTGTCCCCCACCATAGACTTGTCAACAAATTATACTATTATGGTATATACAAAGAACTTGTTTGTTGGTTAAATGCTTTTCTCCCTGAGAGAGAAAAGAAGGCCAGTCTTCTCCTTATCTCCCTGTGGACTCTGGTGTGCCCCAGGGCACAGTCTTAGGACCCCTCCCATTTCTGCTGTATATAAATGATCAGCCTAACAACTCAAAATCAACTACATGGTTATTTGTGGACGACTGCCTCTTGTACAATACTATCTCAAGTACCAAGAAAGATCTTGATCTCTTAAGTGCTTGGCAAAACAAGTCGCAAAAGGGCTTTAATTCTAGCAAGTGTTATGTCATGCTTATGGGTGATTCCGTAAATAAGGGAGTCAGTAGATTTGGTGTCCCACTTTACTAAGTGATATATTTCATCTTCAAATTGGCAGTGCATTAAAGCGTTGAAGTAGAGGGAGACAGTCTCAGTCACAAGCTTTAGTGGTGCCTCATATATCCTACAAAGAACTAAACATATCAATAACTGGTGATGGTATTATATGCCAAAAACTGATTTTATCCCCAATGTAAAATGGGACACCAAGAGCATGACATTTACAAATTTAGTGAAGCATTTTCTGTTAATATAATGATCTGTATAAAACCCCAAAATCTTAAATAAGTTCAAAGATGTATTTTTAGGAAGCAACTGTGTAGTACTTTGGAATATATACATCTCTACTAATGCTGTATGTGCAAGATGGAATAACACTGTGAATAGAGTTCAAATTCCCAGTGTAAAACCAGTGTAAAATTTTGGTGTCCCACTGCAAATTTTTAATTTGTCATTTTACAACAATTTTACTTGAAATAATTTAAAGTATCCTGATGTATTTCCAAGTACTATGTAAAGTTAGTAAAAAAATGCCAAGTTTGCTCCATTCACACAGATGTGTATAGTTAAGTTTTGAGAAGAAAGTTTCACTTAGTAAATTGGGACACCGCAGGACACCAAATGGTGTCTCGCTTTTAAGGAGAACATTTTCCACATGCTCAACCCAATATCCCCATTTTATGCATTTCCATTTCATAGAAGATCATAAAACATACCATCTAAAAGGTTGCACACCTTTTTTTTAGAGGACTAAAGTTATGTTTGTAGTATTATATAGAAATTCTGTGTTTGGTGTCCCGTTTACACTGGGAAAAACGAGCCTATTCTGAGCGGTAACTATTGTTACAAAGAACTCTTTTCAAACTTTTCACATGATTTGCACTTTTCCTGTTCCCAAACATAATATGAAAAGAAAAAATTTCTAGTTAGATTTTTAATTCTGGAATTAGAAATTTTACCCAAATGTCACAAGTTGACCCCCCATTTACGGAATCACCCATATATCAGCAGGTAGACCCACTATCCCACACAGTTATAAGCTGGGCGGTGAGACTACAAACAGTTCACTCTCATCCTTACCTCGGTATCCCCTGTAGACGTGTATCTGCACTGAACACGTCATGCACCTTGAACTGGAGGGTCCATTCAAACCTTTCTATGATTTTTGTTGCAAAGTAGTAACAGATATTGAATTTGTTCTCTAGGATTGTGCTATGTGTGTAGAGTCTTATTCACTGTTTTTCTAAATTTTGTGCATTATTTTTAAAGTTTTTGGCTAAATTGGTCATATATAAGACTACCACAAGACACTGGTAAAAATATAACTTGCCCCACGAACAAATACCTGGGCAAATCTGAATGTAACTTGGACACCATGATGAATGGAAAATGGGTTGTCCGTGATTAGAGTCAAAGGTCATCTAGGCATCATTTCATATAAGAGTGCCTTGTCTCCAACAGATTCAGAGTCTTCGGTGTTTAGCATTTTAATGTAACTTTGGTGGTAATTTGCATCACTGAGAGTGTTCAGAAATTTTTGAGCAATGGTCATGTCATAGTCATTTTGGTATACATGTATAGCTTCTGCTTCCCAACTCATAATATGCTGAAATGCTTGCAGGTCTCTTGACTAAACACTGAGGAACTTTAAATTTTCTTGAAGAAGTTGAGGGTCCTTCCTTGGTCTCATGGATTGAAAACCGCCCTGATGAAAATATTAGTACAGTATAACACTTAGTTGTTCATGATTTTATCCTTGAATGCACCGCGATCAAAGCCGTGACCATTCATTTGGTACCTAGGCCCCCTAAAAATTTCATCCTAGCTACACCCCTGGCCTAGCCTACTAGGCCTAGGCTGTTAGTGTAGGCCTAGTCAAGGTAGCCTAGGAATAGTATGGTTAGGGGACCAGATTTCAGCAGCACCCCGAAATTCTTTCAATTGATATATTTGTTTAGAATCCCACATTCGGTTCACAAAAAAAAATGCATGCAAACTGGAGACATGCTAAAACTTTCAAAAAACACAACTGATAAAATTTGACAAGGACACAACAAGTCAAGACACCAGTGTTCGCACTAAGGCGCGGGATTGCGGGAATCCCGCTTTTGTCTTTCAAATCCCGCACATAATAAAATCTAATGCGGGAAAATCCCGCACACCTTCTCCGCTCCCGCACATAAATAAATCATAAGCGGGCAGCTGATGTTCTGAATCCAGCCAAAATTCCAGCGCACTTCTCCGCAGCTGTGATTGTACAGAGAAATTGCAATGATAATACGCACAATAAATTGCAATATAGAATCGTTCCCAAGCAAGCGGATCGCAACTACCAAGCTGAACACTGATTATGGTAGCAACAAATATCATCGTAATCTAGCCATTCACAGTGCAGCTCTTATATGCTGGCTGCTGGTTGTATAAATAAGAGCGAATCTGATTGGATTGAAATTCAGCCACAGTCCCAGGGTTGCAAACGCAACGTTGCATCGTGTACAGTACGTTTGGTTACACACCTGTAGAGCTGTAGTGCACTGTGGAGTCTTACATGTGTGATTGTATTGAATATGTACAGTATGTACTTTCTTCATTTTACGTCGTACATTGCTCTCGTTAATTTCTGATCATATGTGTACCTCCAATGAAGTTCACTCATATTTTCCACTTCAACTTAAAGTTCACAGATTTATACTCACTCATTCTTTAGAAGGAAAACACCCAGTGACGAATTGGAGCTGTATCGGAGGAGGCTTTGAACTTGGAGAGAAGCACTAACGTTAGTGACACGCATTAACTGCCGTTAACAGCAAGTAGTACATCTTGCGTGGGGAGTAGTTTTGCGATGGTGACGGAAATCCCGCTCAAGAAGAATTTATGGGAGGGATAAGGTCCCGCCTTGATTTTGAAAATCCTGCACAAAAAAATTTTTAGAGAGGGAATTCCCGCACAGTTTCAATTCCTTAGTGCGAACACTGCAAGACGCACAAAAATTCCCCGTTTTGTGATATCATTTTAACCACAGCTTGTAAATTCCCATAGTCAGAAGTTCAGGGCCTTGTAAAGCCAAAGTAAAATACTGACACCTTTTCTTCTTTGAATTGAGAAGTTGGAAGCTGACACTAAGTTTTTTTAGAATTCATTTTGTGGTTTTTCAAAGGAACAATGCTCCATAATGCACAGGGCAGTTACAGTGAACAAATGGCATACTACTTGCATAGTTGGTGACTGGAATTCAACCAACCATTTCAATTCAAGCCCCTTTCCTGTCAAATCATCTGTTACAATGCTGTGTTTGCTCCAAGGATACCTAAGGAGTAAGGAAATTACACTCACAACCACAACAAAATTCTGGCAATATTACAGTTTTGCAAAGTTGGAAGGCACTTATGTGGTAGGATGAACAAAATCCGGTCCCTCCAGAGTCCATGCTATTACTGGTGCAAGCCAGCTGTCAATCAATGCCAAGTATTACTACTACGGCTTCGAAGCAAAGTACTAATGAGTAATGGGGCTAATTACTAATGGAGCATAGAGCGTATGGCTCATAGCATCCTGCTCTAGTATCATGGTACGGCCTGACTTACAAAAGTTAATGTATAGTGTGTTGACCGTCGAATGTGCACTTGAGAACCCTACCATTGCAAGCTTTTTACTCACCTCACCGGATAACTCACCGGAACCCTTCAGCAGTAATTGCCGACGGGATCGTGAAAACTGGGGCAGGCAGCTTTTTTGTATATGTTATGCTAGATGCGCACTTGACGGGCCTGCGCAGTCGACGGTCACCCCATCATACAGTGTAGCATGGGGAACTAGGCTGAGAAGCAGACACTGGTTGGGGAGTTCGGAAACGTAGTACAATACATCGGACAGGAGAGCTTGAGAGGTACTGCTTCAAGACTGCAACATTTATTATGGTATACCAAAATACGGCCATCCACTCTGGACAACAACCAAACCAAGACTGACAAAACCAATACAAATAGGCCTAGGGTAAGATGGGGGGTTTTCGGTTTCAAAAATTAAAAGGAGCAAAGTAACTGAGCCAACTTACCTTTGGTCAACACCTACAATGCCTATACTACCATTCAGTGTATGTCCTTTTATTTTATTAATTTTCTCTTACTGGAATATGCAATGATGATAAAAGTGGTCGAAAATTGGCTATTTTCAACCTACCTTAGGGTATTTTCAACCGCCCCATTGAAAACCATGCTAATTTAAGGCAAAATGAATTTTATATGGGTCATAAGTGGTCATCGTGCAGATGTTGTGATAGAAGTTACATATGAAGGTAACTGTTTTACATTTGGTATATGGCCATAAATTATATCACTTAAAATTAAAATAAATCAAACTGTTGTAGTTTCCATGATTTTATGCTAGTCAAAAACTAGGCGGTCGAAAATAGCCCGTTACATTGAAAAGTGGTGGGTGGTTTTCGACCTCCCCACTAAATGAGGGCAGTAACAATTTTGGAGCAGGTTCTTTTCATTACCATATCCCAACACCCCTTATCTATCTTGGTTATCAAATTTGACCACTTTATAGTTAAGTTTATGGCTGTAAAGGTATGTATAAGTAAGTCATGTGGCTTATCGCCCATTGTAAGAAAACATGATTTTGAACAATAAGTATACACATTCGGTTTTCAGGTTTGGATTTTTTATATTAATTGGTTAGCTTGGGTTAAAAGTTTGGTGATTTTAAATTGCCACTAGTTCATAGTACTTGGTGGCAAATACATTTTTACCGTTGTTTCTTCAAGAAATTCAAATTTCGGAGAAATGTTCATGGTGGACGGAAATACCCTAGCGGTCGAAAACCCCCCGTCTTACCCTAACGTTAGGCCTAGGCTATCGAATATGAACAGGGCCTAGCCCCAGATTGCATAGTTTGTTAATTGCGCGCGGAATGTAATTGTTAAGTTCCAAAATTGCGCGCCAATGCCGCTACAAACTGAATACACACAATACAATTAACTATATGTGTACGTATACATATTCGCATATGTATACTATATTTATGTATACTACATACTATATGTACGTATACTGTACTTACGTACGCTACACTTACACATATCATACTACTGCCAAAATTTATGTACATTTTTCCTATTTGGCAGGAAATAATCATATTTTGTGTGGTACTCAGTGGGAATTAAGTGGAGGCACATTACAACACAAAATTGCATGGCTGCGGAGTGTGTATTGGATAAGGTTAGTTTGCATTGCACAGTACACCAACAGACCGAGGTACTGTAACCGTTTCGCCACCGCCATGCCGGGATGGAGTCTTGCTCTGCGCGCCGCACACCAAACTGAATTATTGCGTGCCAAATTCGCGGTAAAATCAGTATGTAAACTGAAAATGCGTGCGGAACTTCTTCCGCGCGACTGACAAATTATGCAGTCTGGGCCTAGCCTAGAGCCCTACATCAAGCTAGACTACAAAATAACATTGGCCCTTGGCTACGTAAGATTACACAACTCATTACCTTAACAAAGACAATGGAATTCTCACACTCTACATAATTTAACTCGTTACATTTACGTTTGTGTAGGCCGACACCATTAACTTAGGCCTAGGCCTATGCCTAGCTTAGGGCCATAGACTGGTTCCTAGGCTATATCCTGCTCTAATCATGGTTAGGGCTAAGTTGGCTAACTGACATACCTAGCCTAGGCTAAGTTGCATACATTGTCCTCTGGCCGAACTAGTGTACATGCATACGCCAGATGATCGCCACACCAACGTTTATACTGGTCAAATTTTATTTTTAAACACCAAAATTACAAGCAGAGTTTATTCCATCTTTAAATAGAACTTATGTTCTCACCAGTTCCTCACAAATCCGAAGAATTTTGAGTTATAATGTTTTCGCGGGAACGATAGAGAGCAGTCGATGAACAGCAGTTAAGCGTCCTTCAGAATCTTCATAGCGCCCTCTACATCGTTCGTTACGCATGCGTATTGGTGTGAAAAACGGTGACCCATATTAATGTACTTGTATATACACCGTGGTCAGGCTCTATGGGTCAGACCCACTGATTTGTAGGTAGATCAGTGGTCAGCAGGCGCGTAGCCAAGAGGGAGGGGAAGTCGTCCCTCTTGAGCATAACTTCAGTATTTTTTTAATGTTTATTATTACAGTATTGCTAGTGTTCCCCTATTTATATGCAGTAAATAGGCCTGTGAAGTGCCCGCATTTCCAGCGATCTGGGAGGCATTTTAGGCCAAAATTTTCTTGCGCTTTGCGCCAACCGAGGGGCACGGAGCACTGAGTGTCTATCTATGGGCTTCGCCCCCCCCCCCTTGACAAATTCCTGGCAACGCCCCTGGTGGTCAGGCCGGGTAGGGACATATTGACACACCGTACATATGCCAGAGGTCAGGTAAGTTTTAATTTGAGCTAGGATCAACTTGAACTATCATGGTCAAAATAAAACTGATCAGGGCCCTTATGAAAAATTTCATCTAGCCTACTAACTTGACAGTACTGTAACGTTTAGTATCCGTCGAGTCTGGGGTATAGTACGTCTGTCACAAGAGGTGGCTGATGAAACCTTCGGCTTGGTATACGGCACACACGAACACCGGGGAGGTACACGAGAGAGAAAGAGAGACTACGAGACAGGTGTTAAGTTTGTCATTTCTAATTCTATAGGCTGCTAAATCTCAACAAATAATAATATGAAGAAGGTGATATACACGAATATTGTACATTGTAACGCATAACTAACCATAGCTACTCTATAAACGGGAAACCCAATCTGTCACAGGCAGTAGAGCGGCGCAGACCTCGGGCGGTGCTGGAGTGGCGCCGGTGATAGCAATGCGCAGCGCCGGTGTCGCGCATTTCAGTGTCTGGCTGGCGCAGCTGGCGCGCAGTCGGGGTTGCGCCGGCGTCAGGGCACCGCCGGTGTCAATGTTGCGCCGGCGTTGGTGTCGCGCCGTCGTTGGGGGAACGCCGGAACAGGTCTGGCCCCGAATGCACTCGAACAATTCGACTTTCAGGACTTCAATTCAAGATTCTGCTTCTAACTGCGAGACGAAGGATGGGAACCACTTTGTCAGAGAGGGTGCTCTTTCCCCAGCCCCAAAATTTGCATAACATTTTATACGATTCGATATCACTATAGCTTAAATGTGTGTCTATACCTTAACGTAATGAAATAACGACCAATCAGAGCTGGTTTACGTCCAGCACTTCCCAGTACTGACAAATTACCAGTACAAACACGTTTAACTGACATTGCCTAAACCACACCCTGTCTGGGGGGAATTTGTGCTATCCTAGGTGAAACACTATCCCTACGTGATTTCAATGTCTCCTGCCAACTTCCTGCCTGGACAAAGCAAGTTCTCTTAATCTAAGTAAAAATAACGCCCCGAGAGAGTGCAAAGCAGTGGTTCCTTACGGGGGCGTTATCGTCCTCTAGGGGGCATTTTTGCAACTCATGGGGGCGACGAGCTCTGAGGGGAGGCAGGGGGCGTTTTAAAAAAATGAGATACTAAGTTTAAACCGGGCCTTACAAGATTGCAAAAGGTTTCCCTTAACTGAGCTGTCAAATTCGTTCCCTTAAAAAGGAGATAAATGACGTCAACAAGTCGAGTAGGTCTAACATTCACTACTCAGGTGCACTACAGAGTTTGTGAATTATCTTTATTGCTAGATTTCACGAAATCGCATCTAACAGCGATTGATTTCAAAATTTCTCGGCGAGGACCCTCATATTCCCATTAATGACATCCTGGTGAAAGCGGTGTTCAACTGGGCCATGGCTAAAACTTTTACCTTGAATGCAGGTTTTTCGTGCTGTCCATCAACATGGCATACTGACAGAAGTAAAAATTGCAGATAACTGTAACATAATAGATAACTTTTGCAATATACTATGAAGTAATACTCAAGTAAAACGTTAAAATGTTTTTAAAAATGCAATCTTACGGTTTTTCAGTTTCGGCTTTGTCATTATTTTTGCCCGTAGGACAGCTTTAGTGGCACAGGTCTTTTAAAGTCTCATGCGTTCCCTACCATCCTTCTTCCTCCTACCCTCAGGAAAAACTCCTTGCAGCATCAAAGGGAACCTTTGTTAGTAGCTCTATGGGTGATTTCTGTGATCTCTAGTGAACATTTAAGCCGGTTATTAAATATTAGTTAGGTAATCGGAAGACAGTCACAATTACAGTGCCTCATTTTGTGTCGACAATTTTGGTAATACCCCAGAGCCTCCGGGGGCTTCGCCCCCGGTCCCCCGTTGTGACATTGCCCCTGAGCCCCATTAGGAGCCCTTGTGGGAACTGTCCACACTTTGGTGGGTCTTTGGCATCTGTAAAATTCAAAGAAGTTCCTCCGTCCCTAACCCCAACTTTTGATCCACCATCACAAAAGAGAGTCATCTTTGCTTCCCTGTGTACATAAAACAATGCATGTGAATGTCTCCCCTTTATTTCACCATGTGTTTTTATTACAATTGTCGTTTCATTCATGGCAGCAGTATGCTATAAACGGTGAGGGGCGGGCGTTTGCCCAACGCCATTCGGTGAAAGGGGGTGGTGAGCTGAAAAAGGTTGGGAACCACTGGTGTAAAGCATGACTCTGTTAAATGACAGTTAAGACAAGCAGCTTCCGGGAAGCAGGGCTATAGAATGCAGGCACTAAAACGAAGAAAAAACAGAGCTTCTTCGTTACAGTACTTTTCCTTTGCGTAGACAAACTTTGAAGATGATGTGAAAAATTTCCCCCACCCCGTACAAAATCAGAAGGGGTTAGCCTTTGTTTTTCAAAGGTCAAAACATCAAATTTTCCAGAACTTGAATGACCCCAAACTTTGCTACCAAGGATTATCGATCATACTGGTATCGAATATGAAGATATTTTTCTCGTCATCAGTCGTGTTACGTTAATACGCAAAATTTCCATTTGGGGTCATTTTCAAACCCCTTAGGGGTCATAGTGTGACAACGGGTCATGATATGAAATAGCAGGACTGCCCATTTAAAACAGCCTCCCTAAATTACCCCTTGTGAAACTTTTGTAAGTCTTTGTGGATATTTTCGTTAATTTTGAAGGGGCCGAATAATCAGGGCCGTCTTAACGCATGGGCCCACTGGGCCCAGGCCCAGGGCCCCGCGATGTCAGGGGCCCCGCAAATTGACCTCTGCGCAAAAAATCATATCTCCCCTACCGTAAAAGATTTTTGTGTGGAAATACTTTTATATACTCTTGAACAAGATTCATAACGGATTCTGAGTGTTCCAATTTCCATGCTTTATGCGCGACATGGGGGGGGGGGGGGGGTAAATGCAGGCATGTCTATGCTTGAGCGATGGTCAAGGATGTCAATTTTTCACGCAACTTTTTTCGAACACACTTAATTGAGGGGCCCCGCTCCAATGCCGGGCCCAGGGCCCGGTGATCTCTTAAGACGGCCCTGCGAATAATCCCGGGGTAGAGGCCGGGTTGGGGGAATAGAGGTCTTTACGAACGTCTATGGTTATGAAAGCGCTGCTCTGAGGGCTACTGGGACACTTAAATATCAAAAATGGTGAATGTAAACTCATATTTGTTACATAAGTCACATGGTACTTCAGTGTTCAGAGAGTAAGAAAAACCCACATTGCAAAGTAAGGCAAATAGCCTATTGGTCAGTTTGATTAAAGTTTGTCCCATATTTTTGCTTTCAGGGAAGTCATTTACCCCTGGAATCATTACAATACGTGCAAAATATTGAACTTAATAAGTATTTAAATGTTTTTTTTTTTTTCAAATGCCCTGAGCGCTTATCTCGGCCTGAGTTGCGAAAATGCCCCCATCTGGTGAACCCCCCCCCCCCGATAGGATCTCTGGTATAAGTGACATATATGCAGGGTTGTTCCAGTTACACTTTCAGAGTAACTCGTTATAGTTACAGTTATTTCCATAAAATTGTAACACGTTACAGTTACTAGTTACAATGTTGAAAAAGTAACTTGTTACAGTTACTTTTGACTAAAAAGTAATAGCTACATTTCAAAAGTGACTGGTTACTTCAATGTGAATATACGGTGCCTCGGTACCTCAAATCGAGGGAGGGCAAGTCAGATAGTAAGAAGGGGGCACATGAGAGAACCGACACCTTATTTGTGCCGGATAGTCTGAGATGTTCCCCAAAGAAAGACAATGATCCCAGCAGATCTTCACTGGGGATCCAGCAGGGGGCTCTTAACGATCATCATGAAAAAGAGAATCAGAATACTGTGTCGGAGCTTACGAAACTATTTGTCAGACGAATTTTGGTTATATCCAAAAGTTTTCCAGTTACGACAGTAATTTTTCGAGGATGAAAATCTTTATAATCCCATCACATGGTAGGCTAATTTAAAGACGTTAGCGGCAATTAAAGGGGAAGAGCGGTGTTTTAGCATTGATTAAACTTTTCACTCCCTCGTGGGCATAAATATGGAAGTACGATGCTATATATTTGTTAACCATAAATTTTAAAACATTGCGATCTTAAGTGGTGCTAAGTGTTAATTCCTAAACTAAAGCATAAATTTCAAGTTTCACTTTTTGTCGATATAAAACAATGCACAAAAATGTTAAGACTGTGTAGTTTACACATCACACCATGAGCTCATAATATTCATCTTCTATTTGTAGTAGGTGAAACTTTAAGTCGGACACTTCTCTCCTCTTGTAATTAGCTTTGTTAGGATACATGTAATGCCATTTGACCATTTCAGTATTTTGCTGTTTCCTTAGACTTAAGTTACTATTATTCCACTGTAAGGATAAAGCCTAGCTCGTCCCCCCCCCCCAAGTCAAAAACGTGGTGTAGCTGAAGTATGTGGAGTATGCTTCGGCATTCTGAATTCAAGGACGAAAGCCTTTATTTGTTCCCTTTGTAAAAAATGTCAAAAATTTGCATACGTGGTTTTCTTTCAAATTTGCCCCATACTTTGCACCAAATTACATCTAACGACCCTTTAATATTCACCCCCTCCCTTAGACTCCTCCCCAGGAGCCCCCTCCCAGTCAAGAACAGCCTCCTAAGCATATGGCAAGTTTGTATACTGATGCTTGGCATAATGAACTGGGCTCCAATACAACGCAAGCGTCCGAATTACGCGGACTCCATGTCGGAAATCGAAATTAGTCCGGAATGTGATGTCACTAGACTTGGGCTCGGAGTTCATTCCAGCCCAGTTCCCAAATATACAAGTTTACTAAACATTTAAAAAAAGTTCCATTGTTATTTGTGTACAATGTACAGATGTATAAAGTATTGTCACAAACAATCAACTAGGCCAGACTATGGAAGCGAGTACAAAAGATGACCTTATTAATGGTGGACATGTAAAATTGAATTCAGTAAAACATCCGTATCTATGATATGATGTACGCTGGCAGATAGATTGGTCTCGGTGCCACTGGAATCAGAACCGGCTGGAACTTGAGGAGACTGGGAATTGGCCCAAAATTCGGGGATGTAGTTAGTTAGTTAGTTAGTTAGTTAGTTAGTTAGTTAGTTAGTTAGTTAGTTAGTTAGTTAGTTAGTTAGTTAGTTAGTTAGTTAGTTAGTTAGTTAGTTAGTTAGATGAAATTTAACGACACACCAACACAAATGTGTTATATAGTGTCAAGCAAAGTTTAAATACCGTGCAAGTCCTTCCCTTTAGTCGCCTCTTACGACAGGCGGGAAATGCCGTGGGCATATTCTACAACCCCTAGCCCCACAGGGGGCAATTCGGGGATGTAGAATCGCAGTTGGCTCCGACTCGGATTAGGTGGGTCCTACCGTAAAGTTTCAAAAGGCAATGATTAAAACATGCAAAGTAAGCTAGTGTTTAACTGGCTGTGGGCTAAACCCTTTCTCACGGTGAACTATCGTCACCGTGTCCTCTAAAGGACAAAATATACTCAATGAATGCAGGTTTTATTAATTAACTTTAGTTTACTTACTGGTTCAGGGAAAAGTTTGCCCGAGAGCACCCTTCAGAATTTTTCAAACAATCTCTCAAAGACTCAGCCTCCTGGATAATAAGCATTGATCTGTTTAATAAATGATTTGACACACAAATCAAGTTTTAAACTTAGTTATAAGACTTATTATGGAGTATGAACGAAAACCCTGCCAAATACCTCACCAACCGACCATCAAGTGGCCATGCAAGCCTGCAGCATGTACATGTATTATCAACTCTTGATTCTAATCGTGACTAGAATTTGATGATGGTGAGAACGATGACGATATAAAAGAGACGAATGGTAAATATATCAAAAATAATATTAATACCAAAGTGCCATCAGTTTGAAAACTTCCTGTTACTAGTTCAAGGAAAATGCAAGTTGTGGTCATTTTGACTATTTGTAACCAGAAAGTAACGGGATCAAATGTAACGGCATTGCAGTCACTTTTACGCAGAATTGTATGCTCCGTTACTAAAATGCAAATGTAACTCGTTACAAGGTTCCGTTACAACATGCAAATACGGCGTTACTTGTAACTCACTACTTCCCAATCCTGCATATTCGCATACGTACCTTGCATTTTCTAAAAAAAATTCTCTGTCATGTGAATTAGTCATGAAAGAGGGATTGGTCAAATGATGGCTGAAAGCGCTGGAAACATGTTACAGCTAGGCAGTCTATAGCTATGGTGATAAAACACTCTGCTGCGGTAGTGTACTCTACAACGAACCTTACCCAATTACCTTAACATTCTGTTTCAAGAGGCATACGACGCTGTGATGTCATCTCTCCACTTTGTCCTTTCATTTGCTGCTACAAGGCAGAGTGCAAAACGCCCCGCATCCTCAGGCCTCCAGGGTTGTTATTCATAGATTTGGCAAAAAGAAGGGGATTCCTGCTCACCGCTCTTACACGTACACTTCCTAATTTTAAAAGAAAATACTGTGTTTGTGATGCAGAAAATTTGGTGTGTTTAAAATCATGATTTACAGGTAATTCAAAATAAGGCCATGTGGTTGCTTTATTTTAAACATAAAAACAAGGTTCTCACTGAAACAAATTCCTGTATTTGAAGCTGAATTTATAATTCGTTGGCCAAAACTTTTAAAATTTAAATGATGTTTCATTAGTAACTCGTGTAATGCATTACATTTTTGGAGATAAAACTAATGCTTGAACACTTTAATTGGTGAAACTTCTAACATTAATAATGATTATATAGCTATACTTTTGTGACATGCCATGTCGTTATGTTGTAAGCGTAATATTTCCTTTAAATCGAACAACAAGCTGGTCAGTATGAATGATGTGGCTGCACATGAAGCATTTGTGACGGTGACTACTAGGGTTGTTAAAGAATCCAATAATTTCCAACGAAGTCAATACAAATGACCCGTGACAATGAGAGGAATGGTATGTAGGTTGACGCAGCACCGACGTTTAAGGAAGAATCCGGGTCGGCCGCTAAAAGTGAGAATTCACTGCACATTATACAACAGTCGGAGGCAAATCATAGTTGAAAAACAGAATTACATTTTGTACGGTAGGCAGATAGGATCCCCGTTTTTATCGACTGGACCACTGCACGGCGGGGCTAACCCAAACATCCTGATTCCGTATATTCAAGTTGTCACTGCTTAGATGAACGTGGAGAAAGTTCAACCTAGGCGTATGGAAAGACATTTCAAATTAAAGGGGAAGGTCGGAAAAGTGTTTATCTCGAATTTCTTCCATTAATCGCAAACAGTCATGACATAAAACTTAGGTATGAGAACTATTTTCCTATGTGTCCCTATAGCTGTGGGGTCGGTGGGTGGCCGTAGATGCTGTCCAATGCCTACAGACCCTTAAATAGGCCTATATATACCTATTTTTGTTCTTGAAAAATGTCAGAATAACAGCTTGTTACTTTGGGAAAAAGGACCGGGTTTAAATTGGTAGAGTAAATGATCGAGAGGAACCTATCATGGATCTTTAAATTAGCCTGATTATTTCCTCAAGAGGATTATTACGAAATCTGAGATAAATGCCAGTGTGAATCCTGGTACATCTCGATCTCCTGTGCTTGCTTCTAATTGATGTTTAATAGTTCGACGGCCATATTATTGCATACGTAGCACGACATATGTCTTCTTTAATACAATAATTGTATTAATCGTCCTTTTTTATTCCTTGCCTGAGGCAAAAGGAATCTGTGTGATGGTGACGTCGTGTATGTGCGTGTGTTTGTGTGCGCATCTGTAGCATCCTATGTGTGTGAGAAATGTGTGTGGAAACAAGCCAACTCGGACCTACGCCAACTTGAAAGTATTGAGATCTATCGATATTTTTTAATAAAATGTGAGTCCAGCATCCTAAATATTCCACAAATGAAGATTTCAGACTGCATTAGGTCTATTTTCAGAAATACATGTCTTGAAATATGAGAAAATTGCGTGGGCAGTCAGACTATCTCACCCCACCCCCCCCCCCCGGCTTAGGTATGTATTTTCTATGACGTGTGCATACAATACGTATTCTGCTTTCGGTCCAACTCAGTCTCAGCCAACCGAACCCCGTAAAATTCGGCTCTTGGCCAACTTGGCCTCAAACCAACTCGGCCCCTGATCAAGTGGACTCCAGACCAACTCGGCCCCACCAACTCGACCCTATACACTCTAAAAAATGTTGTGTAGAATTTACACATCGTTGTGTGACTATTGCACCTATCCCGAAATGTGTAGAAATTACACATGTTTGTGTAATAAATGTACACAACATGTGTATAAATTACACATGTTGTGTACATTTATTACACAAACATGTGTAATTTCTACACATTTCGGGATAGGTGCACTAGTCACACAACGATGTGTAAATTAGCTTGTCCACTTTTGCAGGGAAAACGCAGTCGACCCAAGTTTACTTTCAAAAACCTGCTCTATCTTACAGATCTCCTCTAAATTTGCTCACTAGTATGTTTCATTATGTTTCTGTACAAAAAGCATTGAATACTGAAAGTAACCAAGGAGTTATTCAGCATAAATTAAAAACATAAGTAACAAAAATATTGTCACACGGCTGCCCCTGCGTGCTGCCGACTCTTATTACGTCACGGGGATCCACCACCGGTTATCGCGTTAGCCGTAGCGAAGGCTTTCCAAGAACCCTGATAGCACAAAAACGTTGGGCCAACGTTGGAAGAAGGTTGAAGTTTTTGTTGGAACCACATTGGGGAAATGTTATTTGAAGGTTGGCTGCTCATTGTGAAAACGTTGGCCCAATATATTGGCTTAGCAATGGACCAACGTTGTGCCACTGTCCACCCAACATGTTGAATGGACAATGGCTCAACGTTGAGCCAATGTTAATCCTGCAAGTTGTTGCAATACAGGGCCAACCTTGCAACAACTTTTATCCAATACGTTGTTGTTACAATGAACCAACGTTGGAAGAATGTTGCAGGTATTGTTGGCAGCACATTGGGAAAATGTTATTTGCAGGTTGGCTGCTCATTGTGAAAACGTTGGCCCAATATATTGGCTTATCAATGGACCAACGTTGTGCCACTGTCTACCCAACATGTTGAATTGACAATTGCTCAACGGTGTGCCAATGTTAATCCTGCAAGTTGTTGCAATACAGGGCCAACATTACAACAACTTTTATCCAATACGTTGTTGTTACAATGAACCAACGTTGGAAGAATGTTGTAGGTATTGTTGGCAGCACATTGGAAAAATGTTATTTGAAGGTTGGCTGCTCATTGTGAAAACGTTGGCCCAATATATTGGCTTATCAATGGACCAACGTTGTGCCACTGTCCACCCAACATGTTGAATTGACAATGGCTCAACAGTGTGCCAATGTTAATCCTGCAAGTTGTTGCAATACAGGGCCAACATTACAACAACTTTTATCCAATATGTTGTTGTTACAATGGACCAACGTTGGAAGAATGTTGCAGGTATTGTTAATTGGCAGCACATTGGGAAAATGTTATTTGAAGGTTGGCTGTTCATTTCGAAAACGTTGGCCCAATATGTTGTTTTATCAATAGACCAACGTTATGCCACCGTCCACCCAACATGTTGAATTGACAATGTTGCAACGTTGTTCCAACGTTAATCCTACAACCTGTTGCACCAAAGGAGCAACAAGTTGTACATAGTTGGCATTACGTTGGGCCAACTACACTATGCCTGTTTTTTAGAACTTCCCTCCAATAACTGCTCATTATGGGATACCATAATGAAATATCTCAGAGAAGTTACCTTCTGCAAGTTTAAAAGCTACCAGCACTGCTACTTACATGCTCTTTTTTTTTTTTTTCCAAAAGTCCCCTGACTCTCTGGCGAAGAGCCAGGGGCGAAAACCAAACAATACTCCCGAAGGAATTCTGCTCCCCGAAGGAGTAACAACGTCCCCAAGGGACAAACTTTGACTTAACTGACACCACCTGACAGTGGTCCCGTTCTAGGCTGGCTGAATAGAACAGGCCTCACCCTGGGAGCTCCGCCGTCGTGATCACGGACACTCCTTACATGCTCTTTTTTTTTTCCAAAAGTCCCCTGACTCTCTGGCGAAGAGCCAGGGGCGAAAACCAAACAATACTCCCGATGCTCGAGCTTTTTTTCCAAAAGTCCCCTGACTCTCTGGCGAAGAGCCAGGGGTGAAAACCAAACAATACTCCCGAAGGAGTTCTGCTCCCCGAAGGAGTAACAACGTCCCCAAGGGACAAACTTTGACTTAACTGACACCACCTGACAGTGGTCCCGTTCTAGACTGGCTGAATAGAACAGGTCCCACCTGGGAGCTCCGCCGTCGTGATCAGGGATACTCCTGTGCCAGGTAAGTATGCTCGAGCTTTTTTTCCAAAAGTCCCCTTACTCTCTGGCGAAGAGCCAGGGGCGAAAACCAAACAATACTCCCGAAGGAGTTCTGCTCCCCGAAGGAGTAACAACGTCCCCAAGGGACAAACTTTGACTTAACAGACACCACCTGACAGTGGTCCCGTTCTAGACTGGCTGAATAGAACAGGTCCCACCCTGGGAGCGACCCTGAATAGCTCCGCCGTCGTGATCAGGGATACTCCTGTGCCAGGTAAGTATGCTCTTTTTTTTTTTTTTCCAAAAGTCCCCTTACTCTCTGGCGAAGAGCCAGGGGCGAAAACCAAACAATACTCCCGAAGGAGTTCTGCTCCCCGAAGGAGTAACAACGTCCCCAAGGGACAAACTTTGACTTAACTGACACCACCTGACAGTGGTCCCGTTCTAGACTGGCTGAATAGAACAGGTCCCCTGGGAGCTCCGCCGTCGTGATCACGGACACTCCTGCGCCAGGTAAGTATGCTCGAGCTAGCCACTTTTAAAAGCAGTAGGATTTTAATATAAATCATGTGAATGTTCGTTTGGCTGTTATATATATTCAGTGAGACGTCTTTGTTATTATTAACCCTAATAACACAATTATTTTCATGATATTCCTAATTTCTCCTTCTTTTAGTTGCATTGTACAACTGAGAAGCATGATTTTCTGCAATAATTCACCATTACCAGTCACAATTTATTTCAATCAGACCTGTTTTGAGGGATAAACAAAAATTTGCTATTAAAAATTCAGAATGTTCCATTCAGATGAAAGGTGTATAAACCTGGTGCTCCAACATAATTCTTTAGCATTTAAACATTTTCCTTAAATTGTCTCGGCAGAACTTTCTAATAGAAAAGTAAACATTTTGCAAAATATTCACTGTAAATGTAAAATTTAGAAACAGCTGCTATTAAAGGAATTGTGAGGTTGGCTTGACACCAAAATGATCGGGTAAATATTATTTAAGTGGACTATGGTTGGGCCAATGTTGGGCCACTTACCGGTTCCCAACCGAAACTAATGTCAGCGTTAAACAGCCCATCACTGGAATCCAGTGTTCAGGTTAGGCCAACCATGGGTCGTAGGTCGAATTTTAAGTAGCCTTCAGATTCAGCACATCTGTTGAGGTGTGACTTTTAATTTAACTCTTTCAATTCACATATGCGCTGTTGCTGTTCTACATTTAACATTATATTAAGGTAAGCGCCAATGAAGAAATTTTGAACACCTACTTACTGCTTTGACGGTTCTATGAAGTCTCTTATAGTGAATGTTTTATTACGGTATTATTGGAAACGGCCTATAGAAATTTCAGTAGTTTAAGGATTTAGTCCAATGTTGGTTCAATAGTGATGCCCAACAGTTTGTCACTTAATTAAAACTGGGTAAATATTGGTTAATTACATAATTACCGACGGTTGGCTAAATATGGCTGGCTCAATATTGGCTGAAGACATATGGACCAACGGTTGATTTCATGGAAGTTGTTCAAAGACGGTTTAAGGTAAAGCAGCTACTTGAAGTTTGTCTATAGGCCTACTGTTAGCCCAACGTTGGCGCAGTAAATAAAATCCAAGTTTGGGCCAACGTTGAAGAAACGAATTACACCCAACTGTTGGCTGACATTTGCTGATCCAACGTCAGTCAAAGGAATGAAAGCCAGCTGTTGGCCGTCTACTGTTAGCCCAAAGTTGGTACAGTACGTAAAATCCAACAGTTGGGTGCTTAAAGTTGGCCCAACGTTGATGAAATGAATTACGCCCAACTGTTGGCTGACTTTGGTTAGACCAACGTCAGTTAAAGGAATAAACGCCAACTGTTTGCCGTCTTACGTTAGCTTAACGTTTGATAAGTAAATAAAATCCAACAGTTGGGTGCTTAACGTTGGCTCAACGTTGGTGAAATGAATTACGTATAACTGTTGGCTGACTTTTGTTGGACCAACGTCAGTCAAAGGAATAAACGCCAACTGTTGGCCGTCTTACGTTAGCCCAACGTTTGATAAGTAAATAAAATCCAACAGTTGGGTGCTAAACGTTGGTCCAACGTTAGTGCCACATTGTAATGTCGTACGGGCGGCAAAAAAATGTTGGTCTTAAGTTGGACCAACACTCTTTTGCCAACACAACACATTGCCAACGCTTGTCAACATTTATCAACTATTTTCCAACGTTGGTCCAATGTATTGTGCTATCTGGGAGAGCAGTATTTTTTCGGTGGTACATTGTTAGGCCAATGTTGGGCCGCTTACCATTGGCCAACCGAAACTAATGTGGGCCTTTAGCAATCCATCACCAAAATCCAGTGTTCGGGTTGGGCCAACCATAGGTTGTAGACCGAGTTTTAAGTGTTCTCCAGATTCAGCACATCAGTCGAGGGATGACTTATAACTAAACTGTTTCAAATTGTCACATACACTATTGATCTTTTATATTTAACATGATAATATCACAGATAAAGTGCCGCTGATGAATTTTGAACCTCTATTTACTGCTTTGACAGGCCTATAAATAAATTCTCTGATACTGTTTTATTACTGTATGATAGTAACGGCCTTTAGAAACTTCAAAAAAATTTTAAGTGTTGGTCCAACGTTGGTTCAATGTATGATTCCCAACAGTTGGTAACTTTAAACTGGCTCAACGTTGGTTTCTTACATAATGTCTAAAATAAGGCCTATCAGTCGGCGGGGCAATGTGTGCCCAACGTTGGTTAAATGTAGCCCATCCTTTGGTTGGTACATGTTGGCCCTTATGTTGGTTTAACAAGTAAGGCCCAACATTAGTTGGTACATGTTGGTCCAACGTTGGTTAAACGAATAAGGCCTAACAGTTGGGCTGACTAATGTTCGCCCAAAGTTGGTTCAATATATGTGACCCAACAGTTGGTTGGTATATGTTGGCCCAATGTTGTTTGACCGAAGAAAGCCCTACTGTTGGATGGATAATGTTGGCCTAACATTGGTTCAATGAATGAAACCCAACAATTGTTTGGTAAATGTTGGCCCAACGTTGGAAAAATGTTAGAGTGCACAACAGTTGTTGACTATAGGTTGGTCTTGCGTTGGTCCAACATTTATGTGCCAACACAACTTATTGCCAATGCTTGCCAACATTTGCCGACCATTTGCCAATGTTGGTCCAACAAAGTGTGCTATCTGGGAAGTTTCTGAGCGCAAATACCTCCCATGGGGCAAATGGCACATTCTATCATATCTTGTACATCTGTAAGTCGCATCTACACAATCTCAATTTGTATAGGCTATTCCATGCAAATTTGCAAGTTTAGAACCAAATTTAGATTTCAAAACGAAAAATTGAACGTTATTGCACAAGCCCATTGAATTTAGCATACTAATTAAGGGTAGTCATGTAGGCTATTTTATAAAACATGCTGTGGCACGGTATGAAAATAATATGCACTGAGGAAGAGGCGTTCGCTGGTCAGGAAAAGTAAGCCACGCGAAAAAGGAACTATTGCGCGGGTCCTCGGATCCCTGAAAATTTGGGGAAAGAGAAGATGCAGTTCCCTCAGTTCTAATAAAGGGCCTTAAAATCATACTTAGGACACTGAAATTTCCAGCATTTTACCGTATATTTTCTCAAGTACCTAAAATTTCATCATTATGGTTTGCAAATCTCAGGCGGAAACTATCCACCTAATTGACCCCAAAAGACTACAGCCAAGTGAATCATGATGTACTAAGAGAGGCGTGCATTTCACGGCAGGCGCGGATCAAGAAATTTTGAGGGGGGCCCAAGATGGAAAATCTCATGTGCACCGAAGGTGCACCAGGAGCGCGAAGCGCGAGTCACTACGCGTGGGGTCCAGGGGCCCGCGTTAGGCCCCTGGCGGGGTCTAGGGGCGGAGCCCCGGTGGGGGTCCAGGGGGCGAAGCCTCCGGAAGCTCTCGCAATATTACATTTTAAGAGCATAGAAATCGGCTCCAGTTCTTATGTCAGTGAGATTTTATACCTTTTCATGTTGCATGGAATTTGATGTGTATGGCTCAGTATAAGTTACTATATGTACCTGTAGAAGTTCCGGAGAATCTAAGTTATCTTAAAACTTACACGCCAACTTTATGAGCCCGTGCAGGTAACTTGAAATGATTTTTGCAATAATGAGTGTTTTATTTTCGTTATACGGTATTTGGGTATAGGACGTCATGCAGATGAAACAATTACGCGAGAAGCACGCCGAAAATTTGAATTTACGTTTAAAACCATTGCTATGACTAACGGTGTCAATTCCCTTTATGTGTGTATATCAATTAGAAGGTGGGTTTGATACTAAGTTTTCAGTTCTCATAAGAGGAGGGTGAAAAAATGAATATCAGTTGCTTTACATCCTTACAATGCTGGCTCCTCTGAAATCACGTTTATGCACACGAATAATTGGCATATGGTAGAACCCCACCGATGAGTAATACGAATACGTTTGGGACCTTATTGATAGTACAAGGAGCAATTCAAGGTTAAAAGTGCGCAGATCAAGAGAAAATCAAGAAATATTGAGAAGACTTTGCAAAAATCGTGAAAGATTTCAAATGATTTTTGGTAAAAAGTGATAGAAGTAAATCCATCACTCAGTAAAAACGCACCTCTCTCCGTAAGCGTATAAACAATTGCTCGCGAAGCGCGCCGAAAATTTTCGGTATAGAGCCTCCCGGGAGCTCTGCATTAATTGTACACTGAAAAGGAGGACCAACAGGACTCTCACAACCTGACATCCATATTGGAGGAGAGATGATATATCACCTTCTTTATGGATTTCTGAAGGGTATACCCTTCAGAAATCTATGACCGATGGTGCCGGCGGGAGTTGGTGATTGGGGGAACCACAGATAACTGCTAAACAGTACCTTTTTAGGCAGTGGGATTTTGCATACGCAATATACAAGAGTGGGAGAGCCTTTTCTTGTTAGTACATGAGAGTACATGAGATTTCAATCCCAGGAAGGGGTTTACCCTCCCCTTTGAGAAATTTTTGTTAAATTTAGGGGGCCTATATGCAAAATGGTAGTATCTTTGGGCCATTCTAAAGTGATTAGCTTCACATAGCTTCCTTATAACCTGAATAACCCCCGGCCTCTGAATAATATGTCGAGTCTTTGCAAAACGGGATGGTAAAGTTTTCACCGGGAAAAATGCTCTTTTGCCCCCCCCCCCTTGACAGGTGACCCCAGATACGCCGTTGGGTCACCAATTCAGTAAGATGTTTGAAATTGCTCTATGAACATTTTGGAGAAATCCTTGAAAGAATCTCCACATCTCCACCTACTAGTTCCACCATAAGATTGTAGAAGTACCCTTGCTCGCCATACCTTCTAAAAATGTCTTACCACAACATCTCCTTCCAATCGTCCTTGCCAAAAGTTCGAACCCCTATCGGCCTACTACATTTTCTATGGATGATGGTAGCCCCTGACAACGCCACTAATTGTTGTCTTTTTCTCCCCAAGTTGGTTGAAAGTCAATGTTAAAATTCAAATGTAGGTAAAAATTTTACCGGAATGAGTCGTAAACCTGTTTTTTGTTGCAAAGTGTGGGCACCTCGGGCCTCACCTAATAAGTCGCCGGTCTCTCCCGGCGAAGAGACAATCTCGTCACAGTGAGTCGTGTCGCATAATATGGAAGGGGCTTAAAAGCATATTTCAGTATTCACTGTGCAATTAACTTTTAAGTCAGTAAATCTGTCATTTACACATTGTAGCTCAGTTATCACTTAGTTGTAGGTGGTTCGGTGTTTATACAAAATGTGGAGCAAGTCTACTCATTCTTTATAGACACAGCATGCATTTGAATTCGAATTAGGCCTACACCAGTGGCGTCGCCAGGATTTGGTGATGGGGGGGGGGGGGCAAAACAGATGACGTCGTAGTGCCACCACAGTCCCCCCAAGTCTGCCTAAATTGTACCTTTTTGGGCGTCCCTGCGATTGCATACAGCAGTGTGGAATCCTTTTTGTCACTACATAAAGGTGCCTTCCAGGGAGAGGGGTCTAAAGGGAGGGGGACATGGAGAAATTGTTGTTAATTTAAGGTTGCCTAGATGTAAAATGGCGCTATCTTGGGATACTTTTGGAACTGATCATATATGACTAGAAAATATCCATTATTTTAGCAAATTATAATTTTTGGTTAGGTAAAAGATGAAAGTCTGTGTTCTTAGAGAAGGGTATGTTGTCAACAAATCCCCTGAACCCCCTTTTGGCTACTTTAATGTCTTCTATTGGGGGGAAAGTTTTTTACGTAAACAGAAGCTTTGTTGCTAGCGGAGCTCAAAGTTCCGTACCTTTACCCAGGCGTTTTTAATCACTCAAAGACTGATCTACGGCCGCTAGCTTCTAAGCCCATAACTCAAAATTGCTTCAATTGACTCCGTTTTGGCACCAGTGATTCTTCTTCCAGTCTTCTTTCATATTAAATGGACAAAAGACCCCCCCCCCCATTCTATTCGATAACATATTGCAAAAGTTATCCCAATGTCTCCTCTTGGTGATATTTTTGAAGGCGAACAAATGGATTGCACGTATGAATGGGGGCGTGCTAGCTTAAAACGACAGCAGGAAAAACGCCGAATTAGACTTGGTCAAGTTTAAAAGGACCCAATCTCTTTCTTTTACAAATCATCGCACCATGAAACGAGGAGTACAATGGTCACGTATTGTTGGCAGATGCTTAGGCCTACCCCTAAGAGGCTTAATCCATAGTTGCAATAGTGAAAAGCCATTATGAAGCCGGTAACTTTTGAATATTCATCCCAAAGTGGCTTTTCCTTCGAAAGAAGAGTTGCTTTGGAAAGTTAGGCGAATTCGGTCTCAATAAAATCAGAAGCCCCGGCGACCTTCGTCGCCGGGGCTTCTGATTTTATTGAGACCTTTCGTGTCAACTGCTAATTACATGAACTATGGAACCGGTTTCATCTCAAAATGAAAAAATATTTATAAAACAGTCACCAATTGCAACCGAAAAAAAGCACTGTGGAAGGGGGGGGGGGATGCACGCCCTGATAATGTAGGCTATATGCAATAACGTTTAGTGACCTGATTTGGAAATTTACAGTAGGACATGATTAACACAACGAAGCCTAATTAAGAAGAGAAAAAGGAGAACGCATAGCAGTCGATAAAAGCTAGAATATAGAAGATAAAAAAGGAAATGAAAAAGCAATTGCGTCTACCCTACAGTTCAACAACGTAAAACGAGAAATGACTCACTGCCGAGTCTCCGGGGACTTGAACTCACGTACATAGGATTCGGAGTCGAGCGCCTTACCAACTGAGCTACCACAATGTTGAGCTTAGTTGAAAGATAATAATACTTAATACTCTACTAGTATAAAGCAGAACGGCATACAAGTAGAAGTAACGGAGAGTGGGGAGGGGAGGGGGCTGAGTGGGCAGTTGGAGCAAGCACCTCTCTTCGTCCGCATCCTTAGTATTGGTAAAGTACTTTATATGCCTAAAACACGCCCGAATGATGTTGTTTCAATGCATGAATGTTGTACATTTTTCCTGGTAATGTTTAGCATGGTCTTTAAATGTTTCTTTATTTGCTCTGTTAATGACATCAATGGGGTGGGTTGAGGGCGAGGCGTTGCGAGCGGTGGCGGGGGGGGGGGGGAGGGCAGAGAAAGCCGTGGTCTTCCGTCGCAGACTTTGTTCAGTTTCTTCGGGAGACATATAGTCAGGATAGCAGGTACGATAAATGTGTGAATCCGACGCTAAGGTAGCGCCAGCTAGAGTTTGTGTGACAGCGATCCAAGCTCCCACACGTGGAAGACGAGGGAAAACCATTCTTTGTAATTGGGCAATTAATACGCATCATTGAAAAGATGGCCTCCCTGAGACATCAGGTAAAATACCCGAGGACAGGATCAGAGACCGAGGCCGAGGTCATGTACTCAAAACTGGCACTGAGGTCGGCCTCGAGATGAGGCCTGGCCTAAAGACCCCCAACACTGGCAAACATGGTTTCTAAAACTGCACAAATTTGCGCCCTTTCATTTTCAGTTCTATTTTGATTTAGCACACCCTGTTTCAAACATATTGCATAGCATATCAGGACGGAAAGCTGCGTGAGCGTGCGTTTAGCTCTCCGTCCTGAAAAAGAAAACTCTCAAAAGGCTTTATACAACGGTACAAGTTTCACAGTCATTGTTCTTCTGAAAAAAGGAACAAATATTGCATCCATCCTCTTTTTCTATCTTTTGGAAGATTCTGCATTCAGACTCTCCATCATAATAAATATATTTGTAAGACACTTACAAGTGTCTCAATGCTGAGTGCCAGAGATGACTCAAATGTGGGGGGAGCATGGCCCCCATGGGGGAAGGCTGCCGTCTACCGACGACCGTTTTATCAGTTTCTTCGGAATTCCTTAAAGAGTGCGATAAAGCAGGGAGGTGGTATTAGACACCCTCCTTGGATAAAGTATGTAATTCCTGACGATGAGCAGCCGCCTGACGAATTTCTTGGTTTTGCTCGTAAGGAGGGCAGATTCTTCCAGAAAACCCAAATTAGTTTCTTTGCAATTCTCCTCAACAAAAAATTAAAAATTTTCAATTTTTGTTCAATAGAATCCCACATTTTTTCGGTGGGCCTAAAACTTCGCGTTTGCCATCCTTTCGGCAACCCCTTCGCCCCCCCCCCCCCCGTCGGACATATCCTGGATGAGCCTGCATGCACTTTTTTCCATGATCAATAATTTTCCTGCATTATTTCGGCGCCCTTCCCACGCAATCCTCACAATCGACGTTGCATCACTGATGAATATTTTTAGCATCAAAATGCCAGTGAACTAATCTAGCCATTTAAAAACTGTGTACGGTCCACTCAAAGTCAGAGGCGGGGCACCGAGGAGTTTTCAACAACCTACCTTGAGTACGGTAACATTCGAAACGTGATGAACATATGATTTGAAGCTAAATTTACTTGTACCACAAATTTATTCATAAAAGGTACTTTTTCTGTCCATGATAATTATACATTTCATCCTGTTGCAAGCTGCTCATGCAAAATTTCGTTTATGATAAATGTGACCTGCTGGGAAGAGCTTGGTGTGCTCTCAGTGTCATTCAGAGCCAAGCTCAGAGCTCCATGCTAGTGTTCCCATTTTATTCATTCCTGAGACATTTCAGGGATTATCCCCTCTGGGTCCGAAAAAATTATATCGGACAACAACAGGGTCTAATTATGGCAGCCCATGGTCCCCTCACCGTTCACAAAGTACTCAACTCTTCACCTACGCTTGCTGAGCTGAAGAAGCATCATCAGATCATCGCCTTGTTCGGAGTAGATGACATTACAAAAAGCCCTACGATAAAAACGGACATGGGGTCCTTATTTATTTCCGCCGGTGGCCCACATTTTAATCGGGAGGATCTCACTGGCCACAGCCAGACGCGTATCTTTGATTTTGCCTTTAGGCCTCATTTTGAAATGGTTAGCGTTTCACCTGAATGCAGGGCCGGATCCAGAAATATGAGAAAGGGGTGGGGGGTAACCGTCTTCAGAAAGTGTATGATGCAAAGAGATGGGCTTGGAGATGTAAAATTCTGGTTACAAAAATCATTGCTTTGCCGAAAATAGGGGACTTACGCCCCTTACGCCCCCTTGTATCCGGCCCCGTGAATGTATGGTGTCTAGGGATCAGTCGAAAGGGCCCTGGTTCAGCTACGAATGGAATAAAAAGGGCGTAGCCCCGGAAGCTCTGAGGTATTTACAAAATAGTGGGCATAAACTTGAACATTTATCTACGCTATCTGTAAATGACATTGAATGCGCACTCAACTGATGATCCTAAGTATAACAATTTGACCATTAGGCCCAATCCAGGCCTGACAGAGTGGGCAACAAATAAAATGATGTCAGAATAAGGCGCTCTTTTGAAGACTTGGGGTCAAGGGGCCAGCCCTTGATGGGAGGACACCCTGGTGGTGGGCCAGGGGCAACGCCCTCGAAGCCCTGAGGTAATAGCTAGAATAATTAAAACCTTTATAATGAAGCATTTGACTATCTTAAAACTCACCGGATGTGCACTATAAACAGATCAGAAGAATCACATTTTGACCTTTCAGTAATAGCCTCAGGCTATTTTGAGGAGTTTTGACTTGCGGATGGTTGCTATGATGATAGAAGAATTTGTATGAATATGGAACATGCAAGATGTTCTTTAGGAAGTAATCGCGAACCAATATTTAATACAGGTGCGCGCAAAGCACGTCGAAGAAAACCTTCTGCTTTTATTGCAGTCTATTGGTTTTCCTCATTTTTTGAATGCAATATTATTACATTCAAGACACTCCTCCTACTTTCCCCAGCCAGGCTATTCTCTCTTTTTTGCTTAATTTTTGTCCATGTTCTTGTGAAAAAGAAGATAGTTTCGAAAATACAGGTTAAGCATAAATTTGTAAGGACGATGAAAGGTTGAGGGTGATGGTGTATAATACTGTTCAAAATGAATGAACTGTCATAGGTAACTCTTACAGAGACATGGCCACGGGCTTCCACAGTAAAAGATGCCAGAGAAGTTTTTAGTGGGGCCTGCACCTTCGTAAAGTGTGTCCAGCGAAGTATTTAACTGGGAGTGCCGAAGGCAAGAAGCCGGAGGGTGGGGATCCTCCCGAGGATTCTTTTTAAATTTGCTGGCTTTTGCAGCCAGTCTGAACCATTTCCAGAGAAAACCCCGCTTCTGTAGGTATAATTTGAAATGCTAACAGAACTCTTTTCCATGGTTGCAAATTTCATATAGTGACTTTCGGTTAATTGTATGAGGATGGTGGAAGTTGGTGTGGAAAGTGAATAGCAGGAGAGGTTGTAAGTGATTTCAAATAGTAATTAACTCAAACACTGATCCTACAGGAAGTAATAAGGAGACAGTTCAACGGATAATAGTTCTACTACGGAGTACGACCAGCAGCATTAACGATACACATACAGCGTGCCTAAAAAATTATTGAGAATCACGGTCCCCTATACAGGGGTAGGTCTCTGAATTGAGCATGAAAGAACCATGTATGGTGGGTGTACTAAAGTACATTTAGAACTCTAAGTAACCTTTATTTCAGGGTTTTATATCATAAAAATGTGTCTGGGAGACAACGACCATGCTTTGGAAGAAATTTTAATTAAGGTACCCAATAAACCTTTCAATAACAATTTCCCCTTGCCTCCCAGCCTTTGAGCTCCGCCACTGTTCCTCATTGCGGGTGCATGGGAAGCGCGCCGAGGAAAAAATCTGGCGTTGATTGATAATTAAAATTAATGTTTATCCTTCATTTTACATTGCAAACTTGACCATATTGTTAAATATTCCCCCGTAATTTCTCTGGTCTCTCTTTCTTTCGTTTATTTTTTTAATTATTTTTTACTCATTTTTAAGGTCTAACAAGAAGAGGGGCAAATATCCCTCTTGCCCCCTCTTGTAATCGTGCCTGAAAACATAGCAACATTGTATAAAAGGCAGTGTAAAATTGATCATTTGTAAATTCCTGTTTCTTAGTGGACACTTTTCCATAGGGGGACTCGGACTCGGAGGTGGTGACACGGACTCGGCCTCGGACTCGAATGCCAGTGACTCGATCTCGGATTCGTACTCGGCATGTGAGGGCTCGGACTCAGGCTCGGACTCGGAAGGTGGGGACTCATCTACAGCATTGCTAATGTACTACATTAAATGCACCATAGTCCTTGCAAACAAAGTCCCAAACCTACCCATGTATAGGGAATCGCCATTCTGGCAGAAAAATTTCGGCGTTTTTCTCATGAGCGTTATATAAATCGATGTCTCATTAGTACTGTTGCACTGCTGTAATGCTGTGCGTAGGAAAACTTTGATGGAATTGCTTATTACTTCCTGTAGAAGAGCTTGAGAAAAGTACTATTTCCAAAAACCTCGCTTCACCTCTAGCTGTTTGTTGACTTTCCTCACCAACTAATTCCAAACTCAGCAAATTGACTGACGGTTACTATCTCAAATTTGCGATCATCATAGGAAACTACTTCATTTCAAATTACACCTGGAGGAAGCAGAATTTTCTCAAAAAAAAAAAAAAAAAATGGACCAGAATGGCCGCAAAAGCGATCGAATTGACGAGAAAATTTTTTGGGAGGACCCTCAGTCTTCATCCTTCAGCGCTCGCCGTTAAGGGCTTCGCAGGCTACAATTTCCCAAAATGCAGTCTCCAATGAAAATTACTTCCCCGGCACTTTAATTGCCCATGCCCCGGCCATGTCCTTGTGAAAACTACTCATAAAACATTTAATTGACTTTTAAGTATCACATAGTCTACAACCTTCAAAATCGACTCTATCTTATTTTTCACACTGATAAAAAAGTTGAGGGGGACTTGTCCCAGACCATCGACGAAAATGAAATATTACAATGGAAACCATAGAGCAGGATACAGGTTCCTATGGCTCTATATGGAAAAAAGAGGCACCTGGGGAAAGAAGGAAAAATTTTTTATGCAATCAAATATTGCAATTAAAACTAAAGAAATACAATAGCCTACAATAAAATGTCTCAAACGCTGTCTCAACGCTGTTTTCTCCTGCGCACTTCGCGCGAACCCGCTTTAAATATTGTTTCAGGATTCGGGGTTACTTACTGTAGAACATCTTGCTTTTCATAGCTTCGTACAAACTCTTTTATTATCATTGAATCCACCAACGCACCCATGGCCGTACACAGCGGACGGGGAATTCCCCCTAACCAGATATTTTCAAAGCAAAATTTTTACACCACCGACATGAGTAAATGTAACAAGGAACAGACGCTTAGCGAAGGGAGGGTGGGACAAGAGCCCTCTCCTTGAGGATACTCTTCTTAGCTTTTCTATTACGCATGGCGCTAAAATGTCTGAAAATGCGATTTTTTACTGCGCGTTTCGCACGCATCTACTTTAAATACTTGGTCTCCCAATCTTAAAATTATTGTTCCAATGCCCCACGAAACTCTCAAAATAATCCATTTTCCCCTCCTTCTTGAAGCCCTTTGCATTATCGATCCCGGCCGACTGTTAGTCATACGCAGTAAGAATACAATGAAAAAAAAGCCTCAAATTGTAATTTATTGTGGTCTGTTAAGTGCCTGCCTTGTGTCATTTGAAGTTAAAGCTAAAATGAATCATTTTAATGCCTACAATTTTGTAAATTCCCCAGACCTGGCGGGGGCTCGCACCCTGGACCCCCACCGGAGTTCTGCCCCTGGACCCCTCCAGGGGCCCCGGAGGCGGGCCCTAGACCCGACGCCGTTAGGGAGAGCCCTTAGCGCTTGGGCGCCGTTTGACAGTCTACCCAGGGTTTTCCCCACTTTCAGACATCAAATCCCGCCCCTGGGGAAGGGGATGCCATCCTTGCCATTTGATGTTTTCATGATGCAGCGGATCCGTTTAGATGATGCAGAGGATGGGTGACCATAGATGTTTCCAGGCTTTTGAATGATCCCCCTCCTTCTGTCCTTCGGGACAATAACAAAATACTTTGTATTTATGATGAATGCATTCGGAGCCCGCAGAATGTATTTAAGGCGTTTTAAATGTAATGTTTCATCTCAATTAACATTCAAAGGCAATTCAAATTATTCAAATTCTCTAGATTTCGATTATTTTGAATTTTGAATGAGGACTGGCGGCCCCCCACCCCGCCGCTTTTAGTTTTGCGTCACGCACCTTTTACCTCAGTGTTTTGCTCCCCTGCCTTCCCTTGTTTATATTCGATTTAGATAAACCATTATTTTTCCATTGACGTGAGTGCGTTTCATTAAAAAATAGTAGTTCAGGCCCGTAGCCAGACAAGGTACTGGGCAAAAATTCTTCCAGGGGGCGAAAAATTTTTCGGGGGGGGGCAAATGTGTACAAACGTATTAAGTCAATGGTAAGATTCAAACTCTCTAGGGGGGGCAAAAAATTTCAGGGGGGGGGGCCAAAATTTCAGGGGGGCTTCGCCCCTGGGCCCCCCTTCCCTACGGGTCTGTAGTAGTTGTCATTAGTTACATTTCCAGTATTGCATACATATATCGATCGGGTTATATTTTTGAGGAAGTAACTGTACTTAACACGAGCTACGTTTCATATGTAACAACACACTGATAATTATGCAGTTATTACTTCTCTACAAGTTTTGATCAACTAGCGATGATCGATCAGAATGACCAAGATATGTGGCCCACGAAGCGTGGCACATGATCAACAGATCAATGTGGTGTCCAGGTTTGTCCTAATTAGAGAACACAAATTTGTAGTGCAACTTTAACGAGATTTTAGACTCAACATCAACCGGTGAAGGCCGTTTGAAATTTCAAGGTACGTTTGCTAAATTCTGCCTACCGTCTTGCTTTTTGTCTAAAAAGTGTTGGCCCCAGCGGATCACACTGGGAATCAAAACGCCCACGACAAATATTTTTTATTTTGTTTTATTTCAACTTTATTCCAAGCGGGTAATTCTTTTAATTACCATTAACTAATCTTCCCACAGGCCTCCAGAAAAAATAAATGCATAGCAAAATGATGTATGGAAAACAAAACAGAAACCTACAAACGAGAAAGCTGAGTAACATAACATAGCATAACGTAACAGTTTAAAGGGTAAAGGAAGGAGGGCTAAGGTCCCATAAGATGCCCTGAAATCCAAAAACCCTTATCTAAAAAAACTAAACAACCAACCAACAACAAACAAGTCCAGTGTAATTAGATTCTACCGCAGAGTAGTCTTATTCCAAATCAGTATTTTTCTTTCAGTTTTCTTTACTGCATTTTCAGAGGAAAGTGGTAGATAACAGGAGACCGGACAAAATGTAGAAATGATTGCCATTCCGGTTTCTTGTACGTCCGACATCATAGGGCTTAATCATGGAAATAAACCCACTTCAGTAGCACTACAAAGCTTTATAATTCCTGGATTTAGATTGATCTCGTTTGACAGACTGACATGATTACCCATCTCCATGTTTTTGACCGAAACAAATTCCTGCACAATTAATTCCCACCATCATACCAAATCCAAACATTCCAGGCAACGCTTACGTAGTGATTGGTCCGACAAAGTCACTTTACGTTTGATCTCAATGAAGTTAGGCGGCCTATGCGTATTTTTCTGCTTTGTTTCTCTTGAAATTGTTTCTCTTTTTATGCTAATTACCATGAATGAAATTGTAAGGCTTACGACAAAGCACAGGAACGAAGCTTGGGAAGATTTGTTTGTCACTTTCCTTTGTGAACTATTATCGTCATTAAATAGCAGTCTAGTGTTTTCCATACTATTGTGATGTCACCGTAAGAAGAGAGCCTGTGAACAATTACTTGAGCATACCTCCCAAGCATCGCTGTTACGGAATCTGAATGGCGGGAAATTCCAATGTAATGCCATTATATTAAACTATGGAACGATAAGCTTAGGGTTTTTTGCCCTGTATCCGACAATCAATGCTGACTTCTCGATACATAGCACCAAAGAGCACTTCCTATATTATCATACAGTGTATTTCCTGCATATCGTGAGGTTTTCAAACAACTCAAGAAAGATGATGTTTCTCATCGTTGCTGTCGTATTTGTGTTCGACTACGTTCTCTCCTTCCTTTTAGTCGTGTGTTTAGCTGTCTACGTCTTTCAGAGTTATCTTTCAAACCAGCTTGATCCTGAGCGTGAACAGCGTAGAGATGGTCCATCTTCCGAACCAGCTTGCCTGGAGGTAAGTCCTTAGACCAGCACCGTTCTTTTCTTGAACTTCTTATTTCTCGGTTTACTTTTATGTGTTCTATTGCAAGCCCGCAGCCAAGGGGCCGGGGCGGACAGCCTTGGAAATATTTTGCCCTGAAAAAATTGTTGTAATGCATTAGGCTATAGTAAACTTCACCCTTCCCTCAAAAAACAACATATTTGGCCCTTGGAAGTAGTATCTCGCCCCTTTCAGTTCATTGTCTGGCTACGGGCCTGTTAGAATGATTAAACTCTTTTAAATGAGTGTGCTCTTGAGGGTTTTCTCTTTGTTGATACCTGGGCTGGTTTTGTTAATAGGAGGGATCTTTTTGCAAAAGATGGGTTGCACTTGTCGAGCATAGGGGCTAATGAGCTGGGTAGGCTGGTTTCTAGGGCTGTTGATTCGCAGGTGTCAAACTAGAGTCAGGGGTGAGGTCAGCCAAGAATGGGGGGGGGGGGGGTTTCTGAGTTTTATTGTGCTCAGAGTGATTGTGTTAGTAACAAGGGGAATCATGTAATTAGGGCAGTTTGTGGAATGAAGGTCATGTT
Organism: Holothuria leucospilota; assembly: GCA_029531755.1. Classification (NCBI taxonomy): domain Eukaryota; kingdom Metazoa; phylum Echinodermata; class Holothuroidea; order Aspidochirotida; family Holothuriidae; genus Holothuria; species Holothuria leucospilota. The sequence continues at coordinate 49,599,087 of CM055973.1, forward strand.
TGCCAATGTTCGCAGCCTTTTCAATAAGTTCAGTGAGTTCCTTGCTCATATTTCCATAGACAATCCAGACATAGTTGAGGTTACTGAAACTTGGCTCCATAGTGATATCAGCAACTCTGAAATTCAGGTTCCTGGGTACAAAATTTTCAGGCAGGATAGGGCTGATACTGTCTGTGGTAGGGGTGGAGGGGTTTTACTGTATGTTAAGGATAGCATAAATTGTGTTGATGTCACCAACAAGTTTTCTTCAGGATTGTCTAACTGCTTGTGGTGTGAAATTAGTTTTGGCAATGAGTCTTGCACTCCTTTAGTTGTTGGTATTATTTATCGTTCACCAAATTCTTGTGCTGATAATAATCAGAGTTTGTTCGAAAGTTTTAGGATAGTTTCTTCGAAAAGGGCAGTTGTAATTGGGGATTTCAACTTTCCTGATATTGATTGGCATTCATGTACTAGTGGGTCACATGGGAGGGATTTTCTCGAGGCAGTGTCTGATGGTTTCTTTACCCAGCATGTTCTGTTTCCCACTCGTGAGGACAATTGTCTGGATTTGGTACTAAGTACTGATGAAAACATGGTTAGAAATGTAGCTAGTGGTGGTAAGATAGGATCTAGTGACCATGACCTCATAAGTTTTGAGTTACTTTGTTTCAGCAGACTTCAAGGTAGTGACAAAACTGTTTTAGATTTCAGCAAGGCTAACTTTACTCATGCTAAAGAGCTTCTTACCATAGATTGGGTTGAACGTTTGTCTCACTTAGGTCCTGCTGAAGCATGGAGTGTCTTTCGTAATATAGTTACTGACACTACAAAGTTGTGTATCCCACTCAAGAAAGCTGTGGTTAAAAATAGGCCAATCTGGATGTCTAGAGAGGTACTTAGAGCAGCCAGGAAGAAACGTAAGTGCTGGCGTCGATATAGGGTCAGTAAGAATTCTGATGACTTTGCAGTCTACAAGAAGCAGGAACTCTTAGTTAAAAATTTGGTTATTGACACTAAAGCTAAGTTTGAAAAGCAATTGGCCAAGGAGGTTAAGGTAAATCCAAAATCTTTTCATGCCTATGTCAGGTCTAAGCAGAAGGTTAAGGAGGGTGTTGGGCCTCTCCAAGGTAATGAAGGCACACTAGTTACTGATCATCAGGATATGGCTAATTTGTTAAATGATTATTTCGTATCTGTTTTTACCAAGGAATCATCTGTTTTGGGGACTTGTAGGGATTCTGATAATTCTTCTTTAGTTAGTGATGTTGTCTTCTCTGATGAGTTGGTTTGTAATAAGTTGAAGAGTTTAAAAGCTAGTAAGGCCCCTGGGCCTGATGGGATCCATCCTGCCATTCTCCATGAATGCTCCGAGATTTTGTCAGTTCCTCTTTGCATTATTTTTCAGAAGTTTCTGGATTCAAACTTTGTACCTGCTGACTGGCGGATTGCTAATGTTACTCCAATTTTCAAAAAGGGGGATCGGAGCTTGCCTTGCAATTATAGGCCGGTCAGTTTAACCAGTGTTGTGTGCAAAGTTATGGAATCTGTAATCAAGGATTGTTTGCTTAAATATCTCTTAGATAATGGGTTACTCAATCTGTCACAGCATGGTTTTTTACCAAGTAGATCTTGTGTTACTAATTTACTAAGCTTTCTTGAGGATGTTTCCTTATCTCTTGACTGTGGTCACAGTGTTGATGTCATTTACCTTGATTTTTCAAAAGCCTTTGATAAAGTTCCATTAGGTAGACTTATGGTTAAACTGCATAGGTTAGGCATCAAGGGCAGTTGTGCTGACTGGATAAATTCATGGCTCAATGGTAGATCTCAGAGAGTTGTTGTTAATGGTAATTTCTCTTCTTGGAAAGAAGTTACAAGTGGAGTTCCACAGGGTTCTGTTCTTGGCCCGCTTCTTTTCTTAATTTTCATCAATGATATTGATAGCTCTCTCACATCTAGTATTAGTAAGTTCGCTGATGATACTAAGCTCTATAGGAAGGTTAGTGATAGGTATGATGCCTCATTACTGCAAAAAGACTTGGATAGGTTATTTTCATGGTCTCAGACTTGGCAAATGTCTTTTAATGCAGATAAGTGCAAAGTCCTTCACTTTGGTCCTAAAAATTTCAGCTATGATTATAACATGAATGGTAGTATTCTGAGTGATGTGACTTTTGAGAAGGATCTGGGTGTAGTTATTACAGGTGATTTAAAGCCATCTAGACAGTGTGCAGCTGCTGCTGCTAGGGCTAATAGGGTGCTTGGATTGATCAAGAGGAATTTCAGTAGTTTTAGTAAAGAAATTGTACTAAATCTGTATAAGCAGTTGGTAAGACCCCACCTCGACTATGCAGCCCAGGCTTGGAGTCCCTTCTATGAAAAGGACAAGCTTCTTTTAGAGCAAGTTCAGAGGAGAGCCACTCGCCTTATACCCGAGGTGAGACACCTACCTTATCATGTTAGACTTAAGCATCTTGGGCTTACCACCCTGGAGTTGAGAAGGATTAGGGGGGACATGCTTCAGGTGTACAAATTTCTCTCTGAAAGGAATCCTTTGTCCTCTTGCAATTATTTAAAGGTTCAATGTAATTCTCGGGTTCGAGGCCATTGTAAGAAGCTAGTTAAGAATTTTGCAAGGCTCGACATTAGGAAGTTCTGCTTTTCTCATAGAGTTGTTAACGAGTGGAATAGTCTGCCTGAGTGGGTAGTTAACTCCACATCTGTGCACTGCTTTAAGGTTAACATTGACAAGTTCTTCCATAAGTGTGGTAGAATCTAATTGTGCTGGGCTCGTTTGGTGTTGGTTGGTTCTTTGTTTTCAGTTAAGGTTGTATGGACTTCAGGGCATCTTATGGGGCCTTAGCCCTCCTTTGCCCTTTAACCTGTTATGTTATGTTATGTTATGTTAAATATTACAGTTGAAGAAATAACTTTAAGTAGAACGGCGATAGCTCGTCGAAGGCTTTCAAAACAGCGCTTTCTTGCGCCATTTTTACTTAATTGGTATAAAAGGCCCCTTTCAGTGTCTTGTGCCTCCTTTGTCGTAACTCTCTGTGGGAGTAGTTTCAGGTTTTTTGCTGGCTGTGCCAGACTTTGTTTTGATTTTGTTTGATGTGATAAGGATAAAACTCTCTGCCATTGCCCTTGTGCTTTACCTCCATCACGTTTTCTGGTTAAGTTCCCCATGTTATCCAAATACTGCAGGAAAAAAAACCCCTTTACATTTATTCGGGGATTATCTTTGGTGACGCTAAATGCAATTTAACATTCTGTCTTGTGCAGGACCGGATCCAAGGGGTGTAAGGGGCACACGCCCCCTATTTCGGCAAAGCAATGGTTTTTCTGCAACAGAATTTTACATCCCCAAGCCCACCTGATTGCACCATGCACTTTCTGCAGACGGTTACGCCCCCTTTCTCATATTCCTGAATCCGGCCCTGTTGTGTGCCTATGTTCAAGCGTCTTTAAACTAAACTCTTCTGCCTTTCATCATATTATGTTTTCATGTCAGTTTGTATGTGTTTCCTTAGCCCGTGATTTCTTTTCCGCAGAACGACTGGGTCCAGTTACATCTATACACTAACCTTGACCCTAACCTGAGCATTATTTTTCGTGATTTGCATGAAAATTTCTAAAAATTAACCGCGATTTGCCTTGGGAGAAGAAACATTTTGAACTTCCGATTTCTATGTTACGACTTACCTGAACTAAGGGCACGTTTGTGTTTCTATGTTGCTTTGGAATGTATCGATCTTTCAGGCGTATTAATTTTACCTTTGAGTTGAGTTATTGCATTATTACGTCGACCATTGAAACCGAAGTGCATTCTCGGTCGCAGTAATGATGTTACCACATTTAGTATGACGTTTGCAAAAGATGACGTTGAATTTTCCGTATTCCCGGCACAGAAGGGTACCAATTTGAGACATTTGGGTAAAATTTTCAATTCCAGAATTTAAAAGTTAACAACAAACATTAATTTTTCAGATTATGTATGGGTACTGGACATTTGCATATAGTGTCAAATGTTTGAAAAAAAAACTGTACATGTAAAAGTTATTGGTCAACAGTTCAGTTTTCACCACGTAACGGGAACACCAAAGCCTGTTTTCTATAAGATACTGAAGGCGTAACATATTTTTCTGAAAAAAGGTCTGCAGTGGCAAAGATGATTGGTAGGGTGATCTTCTGTGGATTGGAAATGCAATTTCAATGAAGAGATTGGTTTTCACTTCAAAAATATCCTTCGTAAAAGTGGAACACCATTTGGTGTTCCTTGGTGTTCCCGTCAGATAGTGAAACTTTGATTTCAAATCTTGACTGAGCAAAACTTGATTCCAGTTTGACAAGTTAAGCATTTCTTGGTAGTGACCATATAGCTTAATTGAAATACCTCAAAATACCCTCATATTCCAAATTAGGCTCTAATTTAGAATCAGTGCCCGGAAGTGACGTAACCTGGTACGCATAGGGACAGGGTTATATGTGTGGTAGGCATACGGATAGGTAGGGGTATATACGCATAGAGGTAAGGTTAAGGTACGTGGTACGCATACGGATAGGGATAGGGTTGTATACGAGGTACGCATAGAAATAAGGTTAGGGTTATGCCCATGGCCTTACGGGACTGTTTTTCTCAGGAATGGCGATGGCTTTTGCCCGACTCCAGACCTAATTCAACTGTCCAATTTACCCCCTGACTGAGACAAAATATCTGCCGTTTTAGTCAGGTTTCTGACATTTGGGGCGGCCGTCCCCAGCCCCCCGGCCCGTACGGCCATGGTTATACCGTAGGGATGTATGTATACGTAGAGATATAATATACGTTTAGACATGTATATTTATACGCAATGGAGTTAGTGTATACTTACAATATTTAAAATCGTTTGCCGGCATCTCGGCTCGAAGCGCTATCGGTTAGGGTATGGACTCGTAATACTGAAATCTATACCGCGTTCGTATTCTTGAAGTGTTCGGCGTTCGAATCTCACTTTCACCTTTCTTTCCACACCTTCTTTTCTCAAGTATTGTAATAAAATAATGAATTGTTAGTTGCAATAGGACACCCAAATGTTACACGCAGTGTTACAAGGGGAATCTGTACTTTGATCACAGCGCTATTCCATTTTGCAGAATAAGTGAAGCGGTACAAAGTTTAGTTTACTACGTAATTGCTTCGTAAATATGCACCTTGCTACTATTCTAAGGCTTTGGGGTTTCACACAATTTATTTTTAAAATCAAAAATGTTTTACAATTAACATTTGCCAATGCCAACTTCAGAGATTAAGAACTCAAAAAGTACAAGGCACAGTACTCAAATTTGTTGCGACTTTTCACATGATTTCCTGCTAGGAGTGCAAGCAGAAACATATCCACTAAAATGTTCACATTTTGTGATATCGTGCCATAGGGCTCACAGTACCTTCTTCCAATGGACCAAGTGGGCCATATTCATCCTCTTACCTGACCATAAAGGAGGTACATAATGTATATGAGATTTTGTGAGCATTAAGATCAGACCTGTTTCCTTCCTTGATAAAAATTTCAAATTTGTGGATAATTGTCCACGGGGTCAACGACCTCGCCGAAAGAGGGCCCCTTTTTGAAAATTTTCCCTGGGACCAAGTTTACACCTCTGCCAAATCTTCATTTATATATCAATGTGGTAATGCTTACCCCCTGCTTAAAGTCAAGTGACTAAATAATGCTGAGGTATAATATTCAGGCCCTCTGGATTATTGGTAGTGGGACCAGGTGGGCCCAAAAATTGAAAAATATTGCTTCTGAAAGTGAAAAAAAAAATGCATTTTTGGAGGCACACATATCCAAAATTAAGCCAGCTACTGCTAATCTGAAACCAGATTATAAATATATTGTCACCAGAAATCGACATTACATATATTAAATTTAGGTCTTATACCTTTTTCCTGTGAAAAGTTATCAGCATCAAAGTCATGAAAAATCACAAGAGTGACATTTGGCATGAAAATATGGTATTGCACAATACTTTCTAGAAGGCCATAACTTTGAAACCGCTTGAGCTCTCGGCCTCAAAATTTCAATGTGTTCATTTTGTCTATGCAGCAACATTATGAGGGAAAATCATTAAAATCAGAGATGGTCACCAAGCAACTTTCTTGAAAATTTGTTGATTTGGCACGGAATGACCCATAAGTGACGTAGCCCATTTGTTCCCTGGTGACCAATATATGGCCATAATTTGCATTAAACAAAGTCTTTAGCTACGTTTGAGACCGGCAGAAATAGTTTGAGAATTCATTCTATGAAATGGAGATGAGTTGAAACATGGAAAATATTCACGATTTCGTCCGATGCGTAACTCAATTTTTCCCACTTTTTGACCGTTGACCTAATTTCGTTTGTCGCAGAAGTAATTGTATAGACAATAATTAAATATTGGTGGTTTAAATATGTAAGAGGATGTTTAAACAATACTTTCCATTTGGTTAACAGTGATTTTGTGCAAATCCAGGGTAGAAATGGCTGTATCAATATGAGAGTGCTATATTTTGGGCATTGTCTAAAATTGGAAACCTTTTGACCTCTGGTGACCTCATTATTCACGAAATCTGCATTTTGACTGTTATATAACAGAGAAGATCAAGACAATCATTTCGAGGGGTCATTCATTAATCAATGACAATTCTCCCTAGAGTTATTGCTATTTTGATTTCCCCTACCCACCAAACGCCAAATATGGTCACTCACCCGTCGCGCACCATCAATATTCAAGCATACAGAAACCATAGTTCATCCCTAAGGAATCAATGTTAACATAAAATTTTTTTAAATTTACACATAAAATTACATTCTGATCCTTGTTTCATCAATTCTAGGGGGTGCTAGGTGGGCCCCTCCAGCCCACGGACTCGACCTATGTTCCGTGTACACCTTGGACTCTAATGTGCTACGTTCACTTCGTTTTATATTTCTCACCAGCTTGATCCTGGGCATGAACAGCGAAGAGATGCTCGTTCTTCCGAATCAGCTTGCCTGGAGGTAAGTCCTTAGAGCACTATTCTTTTCTTGAACTTCTTATTAGGCTAGGCAAAGCCTACTCTGAACGTCATAGAATACCGTCCGGATGATTTTAGAAAACACATGAGGCTTTTCTTTATTATTCATTATTTTGCAACACTGGTCATTGATAGGCCAAACGATTGACTCCGTCGTGGTACATACGCAATTCAAAACGAAAGTTACATTCGGAGTACTGAAACGATGTGCACAGCTGACAATGGTTTTGAGCTGTGTATTTTTGAGGAGTATACAATGACAACAAGTGAAGTTTTTTTATTCTCAGAAAGTGTTTCAATTGCGAATTCTAATGAAATTCCAGACTGGAATGTTTGCCTTGTGCTCGCTTTAAGAGCTGACCCGCGCAGCTTGCTGAGCGGTTTGGCACCTGGCCGCGAAAAAAATGCTGGTCATAGATCTCGCCGCACAAGCGATGGGATGCAAATTGGCCGCGCCCGCTACGCTACGAGGCAAAAAGTAAGCCTTCCTGGAGAGCTAATGCAAAGCTAACGCAGAACTCACTGCCCGACAGTACCTGTACTGCGGCAAGACCTGACCAACATTTGACCGCGCAGAGAACTGTGAATCTGGCCCATGGCCGCACGTGGGACGAGAAATAACAAGTTACCTGCCCACGCAAAATGCAAACTTTCCAGTCTGGATGAAATTCAAAGTAAAAAGTTTTAGCAGATTTTTTTTAAAATAATGCTTTTTTTCAAATAATGAAAATTTTCGGCCGCATGTTTCAGTGCATGCAGGTGGTGGACGCAGGACTGTCAACTTTTAGTGACTGGTGATAGTGAAATTCGCTGGGAGCGCGACCATATTGGTTCGTGCGGAGCGTCATGCCAGGGGGACTTTTTGCCAAAGATACTCCTAGACTGCAGGAATGGCACTTCCCGTGTCTCATTCCTGCATGCCCAGAATAGCAAGTTATCAGATGTTTCATGTGAGCTTTTTAAGTACATAGAAACCGGCACTGAGGAACAAAGAACCCAAACCGGACCGGAGCAAAACGCAACGGACAACCACCCACAGAATCGCCAACATGCTCTCACCATCCACACCCAGCAAAGGAAAGGAAAGAGTCTTTGCCACCGCCAACAAACAGAAACCACCACCACACCCGCCATCAACGATCACAACAACACAAGGCCAAAACAACACACTCCCAAAGGCAACAAACACACCCAAGGCAACAACAAGCCCAAAGGCAACATCACGCCCGAAGGCAATCACAGAGCGGAGGGATATGGGGGTCCACCTGCCACACTCAAATCACTATTTACAGTTTATTTACAGTATATACAACTATTTACATGTAACAAGAACAAAACTCCCAAAGAGATCGAACGCGCCCGGCGGGGGATCAGGAACGCCCACTCTCAGGGAACCCAAACTGAACTGGGCAAATACAGGCACACCTTGCCAAAGGGTGACCCGGAGGCAGTTGTGACAAAGGGTAACCTCATTATCCCCACGCTTAAACAAGCTCCACAACCGGATGATGTTTCATGTTCCTTGAAATTTTTGAGGAGACACTTTGTTCACACTGTAAATGGGCCTTCGAAAAATTAGAAATTCTGAGGCCTACAGGTATGCATTGCTGACAGCCTAGAATCGAATATATCCGTTGGACTCAGACAAAATTGTACGTTTGGGTTGAAAGTAGCTACCTCGATGATGGTAAGATTAATTATACTGTATATTGCACTACTGTCAGCTTACCGTGCAGAATGAGTATGATCAGTTGGCGAAGGAACTCAGGTAGCGTGATAGCTGGCGTTTGACCGACATCCGACACATCGTTTGCGTTTTGAGTGAAATTTTTTACACCATATTAAGACATTGCGTGAGAAACTGATACTTCATCGTAAGAGGGTGAGATTGCCCCGAAATGCATGAATCTCACGCTGAATGCGTGAGAGTTGACAGCCCTGTGGACGGTATTTTATGACTTTCATTCCCTCCGCCTTATGCAATCCAAGTGTTCTGTCCCCGACCAACAAGTGTCCCCAAAAATGTTCCCACTCTGAACAAATGTCCTTGGTTTCAAACTTTCCATGATATTTATTAGCCTACAATTCTATAAAAATATTTTGTCGATTGTGTCGCCTACTGTGTACCTTTAGGACGGGAGTTGAACGGCTGGCTAGCTACGTAGTAATGTATTATATATGGGCCTAGTATTACATCAACATTGTTGAGATGTATCGTAGCGCCCAAGTGCAAAGTACGTCGGCGAACAAATAACAGCTAACTGCAGTCACAGAGATCGAAAGTCAACTTCAAGAGCATCACTGATTTTTTAGCACTTTGATCACACACAATTGCCAATTGCACACTAACGATGCATTTTCCTTACAAGGGGTGTGTGGTCTAGTAGCGTTCTTGATTTTAACCCCCAAAATATGGTCACCCTTTATTTTAAATGTGAAAATTGTTGTAAAATAACTGTTTAAGTAGAACGGATGGTTTCTTTCTAATGTTAAAATCGTGTAAAATTTACTAAATTTATTGACCCAGCTTCCAAAAATTGCATGTAAAATTTAGCTTGCTGTCACCAGCCTAATAAAAGCGATAGATTAGCCACTGAACCAGTTCCACTACATCGACCATGTCCGTGGATAATTCTGCGATTTTGTAAAGAAGGAAGCAAGAAAATGTACAAATTTTACATTCAAATGAAATTAGTCTCTAACAAGGATAAGATCTCAAAAAGATGCTATCGTTTTGCTGGAAATGACCCAGTCCATTCAGGGAATGCATCATTTCTTTGATGGTTAACTGTTTCTGGATCTAAAGGGATAAGTTAAAGATTACAATGGAAAAAATCCTATCTCAGCCGTTTGCTCACATTTTTCATGATTTTTTGTTCTACCAGATTTTTGGTATAATGTATATGTCCGATTAACACACTCTACTTTTTGATGTGAGCACGCTGTCATTACCAGCCTGCAGTAATTATCACTCATTAGTAGCCTATGTGCTGTGAACTTGTTGCTGAATGGCATTGAGCCACCCTACGAATTTAATGCTTTAAAAAGTGTAAGGGGTTAGGGTTGAGACTTGCTAAAGGGATGTGTTCAGTTTGTTAAGTGTACATGTGGTAGCAAAAGAATTAAGGTATTGTGGGTTGTTATTAGTTGGAAGGTGCTTTTATAACGCTTCATAAAATGCCAATGTATTCACCATGAGTCAAAGTATTACAGAAGATTTGATCCAGAAATACAAAGCAGTTTCTTTTTCCTGATGAACTCATGTATTTAAGGAAATAAATAGTACAACATAGTACTCAGGTAAAGGAACTATTTATTAAATTTTGATACTTGTGCCAAGACCAAAACCTCTGTATTTGCGAGGGACGGAATTTGGAGCATATTTTTAAAGTTTTAGCTGCATTGCTGAATAATAAAATTTCAATGGTTGATTTTTATAAAAAGACTAACAAGCAACAAAATCATGCAATCAAAACATTTCTTAGATTTAGCATGTTGCCATAGCAATGAATGCTAATTGATACAAGGGACAGAATGATAAAACCTTGGTGTCCATGATTATCAAACATTTCACTTATCATTGTCAAATTTAGTAGGAGATGTAAACCAAGTGCAACTACCTTTGTGATACTGACTGACAGGGGTTTAAAAAAATCTCAATGCTAACGTAGGGTACGATGCAATTTTCCAAAAACGGAATGCAAGGGACGGATTTTTTGTCCATGTTAATGGAATGACGATAAAGGTGTTTTACCTCCCCACTTTTATTGCAAAGCCAGTTCAGAGACATACATACCTTTGGGGAAGGACAGAATGGTAGGGAGGGGTTGGGGATTAGAGGGGGTTTACACACCAATAAAGGCTTACATCCTATGAATATACTGTGATGAGAAGGAGTGGAGGAAGAAATTGACCAGCCACCAGTTGTAGTCCTATTCTTTCATCTCCCCTCGGATGTCTAATATAAAGCTAAAATTATCCCAGATTGCCCCTTAACTTAAAAGAAAGAATCATGGAACCTTAATAAATCCAATTCAGTTATATGTGTGCAATGTGAATAGCGAATTCAAAGTTTACCTCGATTTTTTAATCAGCCCTGCTTTCTCAGTTATCACTACTATTGGACAGTCCCATCATTTATGGAGTATCATTGTATAAGTTAGATATACCCACTTCCTACCTTACAGGATACTTGCTTCAAGTCACCAAGCTTGTTTCAGTGCCAGCCAAATGTCAAGTCTAGCATTTATTTCTGGTCTCATCTTTCACCTTTCATTTGGGAATCTACATAAGAGCTGCATCGTTTAGTGATATTCCATGGTAGATGGTACTGTCCATACTTAATTAAATAGGTAAGCTGGAGCAATACGTGGTTGAAATCAAATTTTATATATAGCAGTGTCATTGGTACAGAAATAAAGTTTCTACATTAAATGATTCTTAAATGTAAAACGTTGCTAACTCAGCATCAATGGTTGTCACACATTGTTTCAAGTGTGAACTGATTTGTGTTATACAGTAGTACTGTATGTACACTAAACTACATGATGCTGATCATCAGAAAATTATTTAGAACTATTTAATTAAATTTCAATGCAGATTAACCAATCTAGCTTTATTTCAAATGAAACACTGGGTTTGTGGCAGAGTGGTTTTAGGTGGTAGCATCTTAAGAGATGAAGCTTAGTAACAGGGAGATTTGGAGGATGGATCTCCAGTTGGGTCAAAGTAAGGTTGATTTTTCATCCTAAAGCAATCTATGGTTTTCCAACTGACCTGAACTGGCCTTTCGAAAGGAACCAAATTTTATTTTCACTTTTGAGTTGTTTAGCCACCCAGTGTGAAGCTGTAATTCATTTTAAAGCCATAAGCTTTTCTGATATTCCTGGTCCCTTAGTGTTATACTACCCTTCAAGGCATAGGTTATAGTAAGCACTGTATTTTGAATCAAATCCATTTCTCCCCTCAGCAAAAGCCATGTGGCCATAACTGGTATGATAATTCTCCGGTTTCACAACGCTCTCATGTCCCATCTACCCTGTCTCCTATCCATAGTGTGTGTTCCTGAATTGGCTTGTAAAAATTCTCATCTGTATTACATCGTGGGCACTTAAAATAGCAATAACGATATAAGTTCCCAATGATTTCAATGCATCACCATTTCATCAACATATACAGCACTTCTGTATTGTATGTACAGTACATGTTTCCTTTGTAAATTGTCATATCCCAACTTAAAAAGGGAGAATTTGTTAACCTTCTCACAAATATTTCCTGCATTCATTTTAATAAATTGTTGCACACATTAATTTAAATTCCTGTCATATGTGATGGAAATGAGTCAGATGAATCCCCAGGACATTTTCACCCCATCCTTATCACCAACAAATATTTGTTGCTATTGCAACATGCTTAAGACTTCGATATGTTCAACTTGTATTATTCAGTTGTATTACAGTCTCTGTATTGAATCAAATACTGAAATTTTCTGATTCAACAACAGTTACATCAGGGAAACTTCTAGGCTACACTAGCACAAATGAAAAATGTACATCTTATTCCGTCCCTCGGACAAACAGGCATTAATACTACATGTAAGTTGGCCCAACCGAATTTCGTTCCTCGCACTAATTCCGTCCCTCACACTAAATTCCGTCCCTATCTAAAAGTTCCTTCATACTTTCCTTGATACTTTGGAGATTTTCACACATATTGTATCAATTTTTCTTCTAAAATCAAAACTTTTGTGCCAAAAATGCAATCCTTTTTCCCCTATTTTTGTGCAAGAAGTTGTTTGGTGCAACATCCATACTTTCCATTATGACACCTGGATATCAGGAAGCAGAACATATAAAAATTCAATGACAAACTGAAAAATTTTGTGGATTTGCCAGTCAAAGAATCTGTAAGATATGTATGATGTTATGTGACCTAAATCGAAACAAACGTCAATTGGAACAACAAACCTCTTTTTCGTCAACACTTTGTCAATTGAGATTTCAAGCCCTTTGATACAGATTATTAAGTAAATGTGCTTAAGTGCTGTTCGTTACATATTTCTGACTTTGAGAACTTGTAGTTCTTCCGCCATTATCAACTTGAATTACTAGAGAAATGATTTTAAGTTTGTATCACACTGCAGTGTTTACTTGCCATACAAACAGGCTTCAGGTCATTATTCTCCTGTATTCCTATAACTGTAATATCTTTATAGTTGATGCACTTGTGTCCAGCAATAATTAAATAGCCAGTCATCATAGCATGGTGCCTGTTATGAATGATTTACATTTTCAACACATTGTTTTGTTTATTAGCAATTCATGGCAGTAATCTTAATCTTGACTGGCTATACATGCATTTACCAATGGTACATTACTGTACATCTTTCAGCATTTACAGTGATGCAATGAAGTATTCAATAAAATTTTGTGTTTTGGACCTCAGGCTGATGGTGTTTACTGTATGCAGTGATTTAACTTTGTAACATGTTCCTGAACTTGCATGCATTTCATTCTCTTCCTTTCTTAGAACTAATAAAATCTCACTTTCTCTTTACAGCAAAGAGAGGAAGCCTGTGCTGTACCAGAGTGGATGGAGGTAGTGGAATGTGATGGTATGGAGCATAGCAGCAGAGCAAGTCATAGTTTGATTCCTACTCAGGGAAAAGTGAGATGAGCATATTTAAACTACTTTATCATTACGGTTTCCATCTGAACACTACGAAGCGTTTGGAGTTGATTATCTTATTTTTTGATTAGTATCTTGCGCATGCAGTATTGCAGAGGTTTGTTAAATGTTGGCCAAATTTAAATTGAGAAATATGAGAAGATCGTTTGGTCCCTGCCAACTCAAATTTTCAAAAAATCATGACAGGACATGGGCGTCGGCAGAAAAAAATTCAGGGGGCATACTTTTTATGGGGCCCAATTTTTTTCATGGGAAATATTTTACTCATTGAAAAGAGTTTAGATGCTACTTTCACACAGTGTTGACAAAGGGGTAGCCAAGAATTTGTCAAGGGGGGGGGGGGCGAAGCCCATGGACAGACTCTCAGCCCTCCTCGCCGCCATGGTTTGGCGCGGAGCGCAAGAAAATTTTGGCCCAAAATGTTTCCCAGATCGCTGGAAATGGCACTTTCAAGGCCTATTTACCACATATAAAAAGGGGAAACCAATATCGTAAATATAAACTTTAAAATATACCAAAAATATGCTCGGAGGGGCTGCTGGGGCCTGAGTGTTGATATTTTTATTCAATTCCTGTTTTGAGAGTAGAAATTCACACTGAGTGAACTGTTAAGAAATGTTGATGTTATATTTTCTTCGTTTTTTTTCTTTATTTTTTCTTCCTTTTTTCAAGTTTTTATTTTCCAGGGGGGCAAGTGCCCCCCTTGTCTCCCTGTGTGTGTGATTGGTTGTGTGTGATTTGGCTGTGGTTGCATTAAAATAATTATGACGAATTAATTTCCTGGATTTCCGTGAGCAGTAAATGAGAAAACGGGGAGCTGGTGACCCAGTGCTTACTGAGACCAGTACCTTTTGCACGCACAAAATGTGCAGAAAGCTCTCATCATCACGTTTTTTTGCATGTACTTGCACTGCTTTTCACTTAAAATGATCCGTGGTGTGGTGCTTGACTTTGCCTCGTCCAGGAACTAGCAAGGAGGACAAAGAGTGCCTTGCAAATTTAAAGACACCTGTCACAGAAAGTCTTCAAAATTAACTAAGTTTCTGGACTTGAACATAACAAACGAAACAAACGGAAAAAAAAAACCAAGACAGCAAACCTTTCACCGTGAGTGTCACTGGCCAAGTGACGCCTATTTTATTCACAGCTTCACAGGTACACAACTACAACGCACATACCAAAACTAAACAAAAGATTGCACACAATGATAGAAATTGCACAATACAAAGAGAGCAATGCAGAGTACGAGATTAACCCAGGTGAAGATTTCTATGACAACACCCTTATTTAAAATAAATAGACATTAGCCTATGAGATGAAGTTGGTTAGTTTGAAAAGAAGAGTCTACCTCAAATCAAGTGTTGATATGTTAGAGGAGTACTTTTTCTAAGCATTGTGGTGAAATTTTGCATTGAAACCCGATGTGTAGATCTCAAGGTATAAGCAGTTAAAGTTGTCACACTTTCAATACAAACTGAACTTGAAGCAAGCACAATATGACGTCATAACCTTACATTAATGAATACTCTTTTGTTTATCTTTAAAATTTACAACCAATTTTCTCCTCCATAATCCCCATGGGGAGATCCTATCCCTACTAACTTCAAGGCCAGCACAAAAGACTGAAAAGACAAAGGAAACAAAGCATTTCTCATCAATATGAGCAAGTGATATACACGTAACCCCTGCTTGCCTCAATCTCACTTTGGCTCCCAAATGTAGTAATTTCATTTGCTGATATCTCAAGTACTACGTTTCCAATATGAATGAAAGATTTACCGAATTGCATAGACATAGTTCTTCTTTCTCATACGAAAATTAAATTTTGCTTAAACCCTTCCTTTAATATCCTCATATGTTACTGCATGTGCATTATATAAAGGCACCAAAATTGCAATTTTACAATTTTTGAACGTAAAGATATAATCAATGTGGAAATAGTATTGAATACGGAAGACCAATGGTTGCAGTGATCTTAGGGCTCTTGAAAAGAGATGTTGAAAACATTAGTTACTGTTCTTCAGTTTGTAGGCCAGAGGTCTAGTTCTGTGAATACTTTGTGCATTTCAAGCCCAGATTGACTGAAAAGGTGACATTAGGTCTGTGTGTCCAAATTGCTGTTTTAACGGGCAATAATTTTTTAAAGACCTAAAATGTTGTTTTAGCGCACACGGAAGTGGGGACTCATCCACCTCTTATGTCTCCCCTCCCCTCCCCTATCATTGCCACTAGTGATAATAGCCAAGGGCTTGACCAAGTAGGGGATATTCCAATTACACAGGATTTTAGGCTGACCGCTAACGTTGTTAAACTGTTCACATGAATTTTTGTCTTGTACCGTAACTTTAAACTTGGTTAAAATTTCAGAAAATTTCCTCCATCTGGGATTTTTTAATGTATTTTAGTTAGGTATTTTGGTAGTACAGTATAAGTCAGGTGCTCCTATAGGACATATACATAGTAATATATATATATTACTATGTATATGTCCTATACTTTAAGGAACAAAAGAAGTGAACATGTACTTAGAGGAGGGGTTTAGTACTGGGCAAATTAATTGTTCATCAATGCAGCCGATGGCTCTTTCATAAGTGTCAGCCAAGTATATGCAACTATGTTATTATTCATCAAGCTGTGCTGCTCTTTTGTTGCTAGGAATACTCATTGTTGCCAGTTTGAAGCATCTATCCATGCCTTCCTCATTACAAATAAAGGGTTGTGGTCACTGGACTGTAAAGTTTAGGGTCATCAAAATGGGTAGAGCTCTTGTCTGCTAATTGCCAGAATGGGAGATTTGGCTGCTCGCCTTGATGTGACCTTATTGAGTATGAAAGCATCATCTACTGGTATATGATGTGCATTCAGACCAATCTGCATAAGATTATGAAGTAAATGTCTTCACCAAGCCAACTTATCTGGATGTTGCATCAAAAATATACAATCAAAGAATATACCTACCTTAAGAAGGAGTAATTCCCTCTAGACATTTGATCAATAGCTGCATTTCACTGAATAATACCGACCAGAAAAGCTTTTATGTTAAGCTGGTTTTATTACCCAAATCTCCTTTGGCATTTTCTTAGAAGAACCATCATGGGTTCCGACACTGAGCTGCGTTTGTCGCACTATACTTGAAGAATATCTATTCGTGGTATCAAAGTGTGTATGTGCAGTTGTGTATCATTAGAGCTTCAGTTTTGAAGTGGATGCTCAGTTTTTGTCAAACTTGATATCATTTTAATATAAAGGTAAAAGCCCTGTCAAAAATTGGTGGTGTGGTTTGAAAATTAGCATGCTTTATTCAAAACAGAAAATTTTGTGTCTGAAAAATGTCCCAAAATCTTTTCGGAAGATTTTAAAGCCCAAAGTTTGCTAAACAAAGGGAATAATTGAGCGAAAAGATAGTTGCTTAGTTTTCATTATGGTATGCCTCCTGAATGTGTGCAGGTGTGCTCTTTTTGGTTTCCATCATAAGAGAAACCTATGCATTCATGATGGCATGTGCATGTATGTGGGAGTGTGTGTGTGTGTTTATGACACTTGGCTCGTTAACATGGTATCTCAAGAAGGGAGACTCAAACTTGGTACATAGATGCTCCATATTGAGAGGAGGAGCCTTATTGTTTTGGTGGAGGTCAAAGGTCATTTAGTAGGAGGTAAAAGGTCACTTAGTATGTAGATCTATGCGGTGTGGTGATACAAAGAATCCTGTTGTTTTTTGTGGAGGTCAAGATCATCTGGGGTCACTGGTGGTCAAACTCTGAAAACCTTGTTAACATGATATCTCGAGGTAGGAAGCGTGGATAGATTTCATACTTACTATGTAGATATATTATGGTAAGAAAAAGAAATTTGTTTTTGGAGGTCAAAGGTCATTTGCAGAGATGGGAGGTCAAAACCTGAGAACCTTGTTAACACGTTTAGATGAATTTAATACTTAGTATGTAGATGGAGTATCGTAAGAGAAAGAGCCCTTGTGCTTTAGTGGAGGTCAAAGGTCATTTGCAGTGACAAGAGGTCAAACCCTGAAAGCCTTGTTAACACGTTACCCACGGTTGTAACTTGCTAAATTTGAGTGCTGGGCAATTGTCTGATCTGAAGAAACGCCTCACCCTTCCCCCATGAGTAGTTTTAGGTCTCAGTTTGCAGATTGTGGTGGGCAGGGAGATGTGTTTGCCTAGAGTGCCGGGTGGGGATATCAAGTGCCTGATGTGGCTGCCCAGCACTGCCCACCATAGCCTCAACCCTGAAGTTACCTTAAAGTAGGAAGCTTGGATGAGTTTCATACTTAGTATGCAGATGCGTTATGGTAAGAAAAACCCTACTGTTTTTGTGGAGGTCAAAGGTTATCTGGGGTCACAAGCGTCAAACCATGAAAACACGATATCTCGAGGTAGGAAGCTTGAATAGATTTATACTTAGTTTGTAGATGTAGTATGGTAAGAGGAAAAAACTTTGTTGTATTTTGGAGGTCAAAGATCATTTGGGGCCACTGGGGTCAAACCCTGAAAACCTTGTTAACACGTTATCTCGAGATAGGAAACTGGGATAAATTTCATGCATAGTATGCAAATGCGTTATGGTGAGATTAAGAACTATTTTCTTTTGGTGGCTGTCATAGGTCATCTGGGGTCATCAGGGGTCATCAGGGGTCAAATGCTGAAAAGCAAGTTCATCATCTGGTGTCACCAAAGGTCAAAATGCAAAATTTCCCAAATTCCCAAGATCAAACATCAACACAAAACTATTTTCCAAAATGTTGAGATGGTATTTGACCAGTAACCGAAAGAAATGGGACAACATGGCATTTGGAATGAAACATATATAATCGAAACCAACGCATTTTGTATTCTGGTTTGATATAATTTTTGAAACTTGGCTACTTATTTGCATTTTGAAGGTCACAGGTTCCCAAGCACTACACAGTGTATTATCACACGCCATTCACGCTGACTGCTTAGAGCTGTGTTTATGTATTATGTAACTCTGTCAGCAAGTGTCGATAAATCCTTGAGTGTGTCCATGGCTCATTACTCTTGGAATGTTGGAACCCATGATAACTGCAAAGGAAGTTTCTCTGTTTGTACTACATACTGTAGTACTGTTGACTCCATGATAAGATGAACAGAATGGTCCTTGATGAACATTTAATTGACATATTTTATTCACCTCTTTTGCCAAACTTGTTATTGTACAGTTACCATAATCCAGATGTGCCAAAGGATGAAGGATCTGCCAAGGTTATCTTCTGGGATATATTTAGACTCCACTTTTCCATAAGAGCCATCTCCAATCCACTTAATCATCTGCGATGTGATGCAAAAAGCGCCTTCCAAGTAGAAGCTGACAGGCTTAACTTGTAGAAAAGTTGGTATTTTACTTTTATCTGGTACAGTTTTGTATGTGCGCATTGTCTTTGTAATTATTGTTCTTGTGGTGGTGGTCCTGGTGGTGGTCATGTTCCTATTAGTGGTGGTGTTCCTGGTCCTGGTTGTGGAGTTCCTGTTCCTACTGGAGGTGTTCCTGTTCCTGATGGTGGTGTTCCTGTTTCTGGTGGTGGTGTTCCTGTTTCTGGTGGTGGTGTTCCTGTTCCTGGTGGTAATGGTGTTCCTGTTCCTGGTGGTGGCATTGTTCCTGTTCGTGGTGGTGGTTGTGTTCCTGTTCCTGGTGGTGGGGTTCCTGTTCCTGGATATGGGTATTCATGTTCCTTGTGGTGGTGTTCCTGTTCCTGGTGGTGGTGTGTGGTGTTCCTGGTGTTGGTGGTGGTCCTGGTCCTAGTGTTGATGGTGGTCTTGGTCCTGATGGTGATGGTCATGGTCTGGTAATGGTGGTGGCTTTATTACAAAAATATGAATATGGCGCAATTTGTTGAAATAAAAAAATGTTTTAAAATGTTCCACACAGTGATGGTTTTTACTGTTGCCTGTGCTCTGCACTATAATTTTGTAAAGTTTTGTAATGCTTTCAAAAAGTCTTTGCACAGGGCTATATACAAGAATTGCACCAGATTCATGTGCATTGTGCATGAGACCATCACTTCAGGTGGAAATCAGAATTGATTTTTTGCTTATGAGTGCTACCACATGCGCTGAGCATGAACATCTTCAGGGTGAATGAGTTATATTAGTGATCACTTCATTCAAATTCATTCTTGCAATTTGTGTCAATTTCAGTAGTATCTTTACCAGGGTTAATGAGTCCTTGTTTTGGTAGTGTTAGTGCAGCATACACATGGAAACACATGGGACTGCATGCTCTGTTGAATTTCCTTTAATATTAATTTTCTTTTTTTAACGATATTTTAACAATGTATTTACGCAGTGTACATTGTATCATTATCAGAGGTGGGAATCACCTTTCAAACATAAGAGTACACTCCCTGATTGTATGCACCGTTAAAGAAGCTTCGGTATCACTTTATCGGGCTGAAGTCATTAGGTAAAATGATGTTGTTTCATTACATTATTTCCTCCACTCACTGAAGTGGATCAAAAAGTATTACCATAAATTCCAAGATGTCGATGTATCAAATCAAATACCACCTCCCGGGCTAATAAAACTGTTGTTTCCGTGGTGAGGCAAAGTGCTGCAAGCATCAGTATTACATTGGTTTTGTCTTTCAAAAACATCCAACTTACTGTGTTTCCTCTTTTTACTCTTTCAGCTTAAACCAACATTGTAATGACGGTCTACACAACGAACTTTACAACAGAGAACAGCTTCATGGTTTCATGTATCCAGACAGGGTTGATAATAGAGTATCTTCAAGTTGTGATGAAAAAATGTCACACAAATATCAATTGCATGATGAAACATTTACATTTATAGTTTTGCAACATGTAAATAACCGTTCTTAGTGTCTTTTTTTTTTTTTTGGTTTTCAGATTATTTCACCATGTACTGGCGGTCTAAAAACTGTCCCTTTCACAGAAGGAAGACTTGATTTGTTGATGAAAGAAGACAGGGTTGACCTAGGGAGGTGGAATTTGCTGGAAATACATCGGATAATATATGTTGTGAACATTGCTTGTAGTCGCCAATAACCTATCGAGATGTTACTCTTGAAACTTCAATGTGCTTCAATTACTGCAGATCAAAGCAACGGCGTTGTGAAACATGACCACGTTGTCTGCTGCACCTTGAAGAGCATGTCAGATAATTTTGCCAAGTTTCAGTATTGCCAATCTGTTGAGATGAAATTCGAGTTGAAGTGTTCGACTAGTTCTGATCAGGGAGCTGTAAGGGATGGAGAAACAACACTTATTCATCCTTTGAAACTAGGTGTTTTGCCGACACTTAAGCTTCGCATTGTCTGTGTCCTGAAATTCCTCTAAAACTTAGGGGGATTAGGCAGTGAAGACAATTGTTCTTGTCGTCTGCTGCATCTGAGAGAGCTCATAGGATGATTTCCCCCGTTGATATTACATTGCCAGCCGTCAAGGAGAGCAAAATTTATTTCAACTTGTGCCGCCAGGTGCCGCCTTGTAAAAGGGTAAAGTGCATCTTTTTATTACATTTTGAACATAGATAAATCGTTCGCTATTTCAGGAACGAGCCGGAAATGTTTGAAATGTCATCATCAAAATTTAGACTCCCATTGGTTTTCAGACAGGTATATTCCTTTCTTAAAGCTGAAATTAGAATAATAATGGAATTGTGGAATTTAAGAGTGGGCGAACAGTCGTTTTGATCAAAACGGTGAAAACGTTTAACATTTATCGGCTGCGCAGTTATCTTCAAAGTGACATCTTCACAATGGTCTTTGTCACAGGATTACTGCGCTTTGAAAGAGGGAGATCATCATTAAGAAGGAAAGTCAACAAAAAATCAAACAATAAGAACAAAGACACCTGTCAATCAAATTTGGCTGCCTGAAAAGGATTAAATTATTCTCAAGTACATATTGTCTGACAGATTTGGTCGATGTTTCTCCATCTCTCACAGCTCCCTGTTCTGATGATATTAAGGAATTATCATCTATGGTGTACCTGAACATGCATGAGTAGATTTGCGTAACTTGCGAGACCGTGACAAAATTGATCAAATTATCCAAGACATTTTAAGTCTTATACAATACCCATACAGCAGTTGCATATCTCTACTGCAAACAATTTATTGCTGTAATAATACAATAAACCTTAAAGAAACTTCAGTATAACATTATTGGGCTGAAGTCATTAGGTAAAATGATGTTGTTTCATTATACTGTAGTATCTCCTCCACTCACTGAAGTGGATCAAATATTATTACCATAAATTCAAGATTCCGATGTATCAAATAAAATACCACCTCCCGGGCTAATGAAACTGTTGCTTCCCGTGGTGAGGCAAAGTGCTGCAAGCATCAGTATTGCATTGGTTTGTCTTTCAAAAACATCCAACTTACTGTGTTTCCTCATTTTACTCTTTCAGCTTAAACCAACATTGTAATGACGGTCTACACAACGAACTTTACAACAGAGAACAGCTTCATGGTTTCATGTATCCAGACAGGGTTGATAATAGAGTATCTTCAAGTTGTGATGAAAAAATGTCACACAAATATCAATCTACATCGCCCCTCTCTTACCTCCTATCTACAATTGTAACCCTCACTTACCCGTATTAAGGTCCTGGCAAGTTTGATCACACAGAAGAGGAGGCCGGCCTCCGCTAGAGGGCGGCCTCCCCCGTCCTCTTCTCACTTGCCTCGTCAGAGCTTAGACACGTATTTTGTGATCCTGCGCATTTTTCAGAGTTTTTCTGGATTTCTATCGAAGTTTGGAGCTTGCTTCCGTGTGGACTCCTTCAGAATTGGTATCAGAAGTGTTCTGCAGTGGGTTTTGATGAGTATAATTTTCGTTTGGGATCTTTTTCGGGCCTTTTTTAGGTTCCGCTCTTAGTCACGTTTTTGCAACGTGTTTTTCGCCATAGGCCTTCTACAGGGACCAGTTCCGCGATGTAGCCTAGTGCCTTGAGGGCGGGTGGTTTTCGGGGCTTCGTGGACGCGGGAGTCCACTCCCCCCCCCTCTTTTCCCTCTTCGGGTACGATTCCATTCGTTTTTAGTGAGTTCTTGTTGGGGAGCTTGTCCTTGGTCTCCCCTTCGTGTAGTTTGCTCCTTCCGGAGCTTCTCATGCCTAGTAGTTTGCATGTTGTGCATGTTGTGCCTTATGAGGTTCATTTGCATGCTGTGTTTTTATACTATTGCCTTTTTCAGTTTTTCTTGCTCCGGGAGATGCCCTTCGGGACTCCCGTGTTGTTACGCATGTTTCGGCCATTTTGTTCTAGGTGTTTTCGTAATGGCCGCCCTTTTTTGCTTGGTTGCCTATGTTGTCGTTTTAAGCCTTATTGTAGCCATTGTATTGAGTCTCCCGCTATGCGGGCGAGTCCAGTGGACTGGCCGGGGTTATCCTTTCGTGCTCAGTGGAGCGTGGATGCGCTGCCTCGGTTGCTCGTTAAGCCTTTCATACTTGTATGTATGCATGCTTTTCTCTCTCCTTTGTTCCCCGGTCCTCGACTGAGGACCGGGCGTGTTGGCTAACCTTTTATTTATTATCCTTTCAGATCATGAGAGCTAAATGCCGTACGTGTAAGAAGGTGATGGCTATGGAATGGGATGAACACGACCTCTGTCCTTCCTGCCGATCGTGTTCTCAGTCCGCTAGATGTTACATTTGCCGTGATTGGACTGATCAGTGGAAGTGGTTAGCCAAGTGGAAGGCTGAAAAGGAAAGGGCAAAAGCCAAGAAACGGAATGAGCAATCGGCAAAAAAAGCCGGAATGAATGGTTCCCATGCGAACCAAGAGGGTATATTGCAAACTATGGCATTGGTGCCGAGCAATACGGCCTCCGTTGATACGGATGTAACGAGCCGACCCTCCCCAAACCACTCTCCAGGCCAAGGTGCTACTTCGGCGGTTATTTCGGTGCCTTCTTCATCGACCTTGGTCACGGCACCTTCTACCTCGACCTCCTCTACGGCCGTGATAGCCTCGACGTCCACGGTC
This sequence comes from Holothuria leucospilota, assembly GCA_029531755.1. Classification (NCBI taxonomy): domain Eukaryota; kingdom Metazoa; phylum Echinodermata; class Holothuroidea; order Aspidochirotida; family Holothuriidae; genus Holothuria; species Holothuria leucospilota. The sequence goes on from CM055973.1 coordinate 49,622,782, forward strand.
CCGACGGTACTGGCTACCCAGATGACTCCGGCTTCTCTGGCCTCGTCGGCCCCGATGTTGATTCCGAGCAACTATCTGGAAGACAATCCTTCTCGGTCGGAGGGACATTATGTAACAGCAATCCTGGTGGATCCCTCCCCGCCTGGGCCTTCGGGCCTTTCCGGTAGACAGGTTTCGACAAACTCCGAGGGGATTCCTAACTTACGCCCACCACTGGTAACTGGTGGTAAGGAAATTCTCATTGCCTCAGACTCTGGCTCTCCCTGTACAAGAGCCCCGCAAGGAGGCCCCGATTTTGACGATCAAAGACGGGCCTCGGAAGGTAGAGGTCGTTCCAAATCAAGGAAGTCCCACAAGGGTCATAAGAAACGTCGTCGTAGACACTCGTCTTCCTCCGACTCCTCATCATCACGCTCACCATCACGATCACCCAGGCGCCGTAAGCACCGGCGTCGTAGTCCGTCGGAGAATTCACAAGCCTTGTCTCAGATACTGAACCTGCTGACCAACCTCTCACAGGGCGGCCCTAGCCGAGCCCCCTCCGTGGGCCAGTCTTCAGGGATGTCGTCTCAACCTGAGGCCCAACCTTCAAGTACTCCTTTGGAAGACCCCTTAGTTTCTGATCAAGGGGAGGATTCCCAATTGGAACTTTTTCCCCCTATGGAAGTTGGGGGTTCGGAGTTGGACTCCAATGCTTCTGGTTCGGAAGATGAACCCTTGTTTGGCACCGACATACCTCCGGACATTTTTGATAAGGCGGTAGGAATTTTGCGTGCTCAGCTGGGTTACCCAGCCTCAGCCCAGCCGGAAGTGTCTTCCAAGTCTAGACTTACTCTAAACAGACCATCCTCCTCCGTCAAAGAATCCTTACCGGTAGACGCGGAATGTGAAGACCGGTTTAGAGCAGCTGCTGCGGCAAAGAAATGGACCGCGTTTCCTAGAAACCAGAATGCTGCCTTCCGTGTCGACGAGAAAGACTGGCGGGATCTGTTCAGAGCTCCCTCTGTTCCCCAAGCTGCCGAGGATTACCTACGTTCTGTCGGATCGGCGGACTCGTCGGGTAGACTGAGATCTCTCACTGCTAGACGCTCTCTTAGAACTCTGCACCAACTGGACTCAGCCTCGCGGGTTGGTTTGAAGTATTCTTCTGACCTCTTACTCATTGCGGAGGTTCTCTCGAAGGCTTCCCGTCAATCGTCCTCCGAAATCCCGAGAAGGGATCTGTCGACTCTCACTAGCTTGATCGGACCCATTGCGAGACGAGTTTTCGACCAGTTCGCAAGAGTTTCCGTGAGGTCGGTCTTAGACCAAAGGGAGTTAATCCTGGACTCCATGAGGTTGCCAGGAAGGGACATTTGGCGCCGTTTTATGGGATTACCAGTGTCGGGTGAAGATGTTTTCGGCGGCCAATTTGATGCACATTTGCAAACAGAGGCTAAGCGGAAGAAAGACCTGCAGAAGGCCAACCTAAGTTCCTCTCGCCTTCAATATCAGTCGTCCCGTCGGAGAACAGGTTCTTCCACCCAGTCTCGCCAAGCGTCGGGGACATCCTCCAGGAGACCCTCCTTTTCCTCTACGAGGCAGATTAGACGTCCCCAGAGAGGAGCCTTCAACCCCTCGAGAGGTACAGCTCGACGGCCGGCTTCGTCCACAACGTCCAGAGGTCGGGGGTTCTCGAGGCCCTAAGGGTGCCCACCCTGCCGTCCAGCCTCCGGCGGTGGGGGGGGGGGGAGACTTATGCTGTTCCAAGACAGCTGAGGAAGAATCCAGCCGGACTCTTGGGTCCGGAACGTAATATCACATGGCTACCTGATAGAGTTTACAAGTCCGCCTCCAGTAGGGGGCCTGCTCAGAGTTACTCCAGTTCCAGCCCATCTAGACAAGCGCCTGGCCCTCGAGAAGGAGATCCAAGACTTACTCTCGAAAGGAGCTATTCATCAGATTTCTCCGGAAAGTGCTCACGAGCTTTACCGATCCAGTTTCTTTCTAACACCCAAGAAACCCAACACTTGGCGTCCCATCCTAAATCTAAAGCCTCTCAACAAGGCGTTCATCAGACCGAAAAGATTCCGTATGGAAACCCTGGCATCGATCATACCCTCTCTGTCCAGGGGAATGTGGGCCACGTCAGTGGACTTAACAGATGCTTACCTGCACGTACCGATTCACGCATCACACCAAAGATTCTTAGCCTTCCGTTACCGAGGAAGAGACTACGCGTTCAACGCGATGCCCTTCGGACTCTCCACGGCTCCAAGAGTATTCACACGCATAACCAGGACGGTCCTAGCCTTCCTAAGGAAACACGGGGTCCTCGTCTTCGCTTACTTGGACGATTGGCTTATTCTAGCTCACTCGGAACAACAGGCCGTGGAGACAACTCAGTTCGTGGTCGAAACACTCCAAGCCTTAGGTTGGATAATCAACACCGGAAAGTCGTTACTGACCCCCTCCCAGAGAGTTACCTACTTAGGAGCGATCCTAGATTTCTCGCTAGGCCAAGCCTTTCCGACTCCAGAGAGAATCCAAGCCTTGGCCGAGGTGGCCACCCTGATCCTCTCCAGAAGATCCCACCAGGCCCGGACATGGTTAAGACTACTGGGATTGATGGCCAGCCTCATAGAAGTGCTACCCTTCTGCAGACTCTACATGAGACCGGTTCAGTTCCACACGCTGTTCCATTTCAAACCGGACACGGATCCGCTCACTACTCCGATTCCGGTCACAGAGGAGGTGATTCCGTTCGTAAGGTGGTGGACCCATCACGAGAATGTCCTCCAAGGGAGACCGTTCCGACTTCACAGGCCTCAAACGTCGATCTCCACGGACGCTTCTCTCACCGGCTGGGGAGCCACCTGGGGCCCGAAGTCTCTAGCCGGCCAATGGTCCGACTCCGAGAAACTCCTACACATCAATGTATTGGAGCTGCGGGCGATAAGGAATGCTGTTTTGGGGTGGATCTCAGACCTCAAGGGCTTCGACGTCACGATCTTATCCGACAATTCGACTGCAGTGGCATACGTGAACCACCAGGGGGGCACGAAGTCCCTACGCCTCTGCCGAGACACCTGGGATCTACTCCTGCTCTGTCAGAGGAACGACATCAACCTCAGAGCGACCCACCTGGCAGGGAGGCTAAACCTCCAGGCAGACGCCCTATCCAGGGGTTTACGGAACGAAAACGAGTGGGAGCTATCACAACCATGGGCCAATCTAGTCTTCGACCTGTTCGGACGTCCGTGCGTGGATCTGTTCGCCACTTACAGGAACACCAAGCTTCCCACTTTTTGCTCCCGGTTCCACCACCCTCTAGCGTGGAAGGTAGACGCTCTCTCCTTCGGATGGACCGGCCTGTCGTCCTATGCGTTTCCACCTTGGAGCATGGTTCACACAACAATGTTAAAGCTGGCTCAGTCGCCGGGAGAGATGCTGTTAATCGCCCCCTTCTGGCCGAACCAGGCGTGGTTCCCGCTTATCTTGGAACTTCTAGTGGACCTGCCATTCGCCTTTCCGACGGACAGCCACATTCTAACTCAAGACAACGGAAGGGTCCGGCACCAGAGACTGACCGACATAAAATTGACAGCTTGGAAATTATCACCAAACGCCTGCAGGAGGAGGGAATTTCTGAAAGAGCTGCTAGCCTTGCAGCCGGAGCTAGAAGGCAATCCACCTCTAAGACTTACGACACCAGATTGGAGAAGTTCTCATCATGGGCGGACGCTAATGCTTGCAATCCCCTGGAAGCAACGGTAAACGAAGTCTGCTCCTTCCTCGTCTCCCTCTTTGATGAGGGGAAGCAGGTGTCTACGATCAGAAACTACAGGTCGGCGATAGCTTCGATTCACCCCGGCTTCTCCGACGGTTCCCGAGTCGGCACAAATCCAACAATCTCAGGCTTACTGAAGGGAATGTTTCAACAGAAGGCCACCGACTAGAAAGTTGGCCCCGTCTTGGTCAATCAACAAGGTTCTTGAGACTCTGTCGAGACCTCCTTTCGAACCCATTCAGGACGCTCCGTTGGATGTCCTTACTAAGAAGACTTTGTTCCTAGTCGCAGCGGCCTCGGCCCGTCGTAGGAGCGAGATCCACGCCCTCTCAACGAAGAAGGGATTCATCAGGTTTTCCCCCCGGGGGTCTACCTCCTCCCGGACCCGGACTTTTTTATCCAAAAACCAGTCGGAAACTTTCACTCCGAGGCCCATTTTTCTACCGTCGATTGCCTCAACCTCTTCAGTCAGGGAGGACCGGTTCGTCTGTCCAGTTAGATGCCTCAAATGGTACCTCCAAAAGACCTCTACCGTACGGACGGCCGATAATCTGTTCCTGCTACCAAGGACCCCCTACTCTCCGGCCTCCAGAGACACTATCTCCAAATGGATCGTGCAGATGATTTCACCTCACGCTAACCACGACGAACGGGTCAGGGCTCATAATGTTAGGGCACATGCCTCATCCGCCGCCTGGTTTCAGGGTATCCCTCTTCAACAAATCATGGAAGCAGCGGCCTGGAAAACGCCTTCAACCTTTGTGGCATCCTATTTAACCAACGTCATTTCTTCCGAGGGTGATTTCGCCAGAGCAGTTCTCACAAGTTCCAGCTCCCGATCGCAGAACCTCCCACCGGTGCCTCGGTGCTAGTCTGGTTACAATTGTAGATAGGAGGTAAGAGAGGGGCGATGTAGATTCCCCAAAACTCCCTGGTTTGTGAATCTACGAGCCCCGATACTTACCTCCTATCTGCATTCCCGCCTCCCAACCCCGCTGTTGACAGATGGATCCGATCGCTGGCCCTTGTGACCATGTATTGTTGTCTACACTCCACACTCATCCACTAACCTCGGTGTACAGGGTCTTCACTCGACACCTGATCCTTTGGCGTCTGGCATAGTACCTGTTCCTGACACCGAGAAAGGGCCTTCTGGCGGGACCACCTGTTTGACGTAATAACAAGGTGAGAACGGTCTCTGACCTTATTATTTTACTTGTGTCAGTGGTTCATGTTATTGTGGTGTGGAGTATTTTTGGCCTAACTAACCTAACCATGTGTCACGTGTTTAAATGTTGTCACAGGGGTTCTCCAAAGATCGGGTCTGTCTGACTCAGCAAGCGGAAGAGGACGGGGGAGGCCGCCCTCTAGCGGAGGCCGGCCTCCTCTTCTGTGTGATCAAACTTGCCAGGACCTTAATACGGGTAAGTGAGGGTTACAATTGTAGATAGGAGGTAAGTATCGGGGCTCGTAGATTCACAAACCAGGGAGTTTTGGGGAATTTTGGATATTAATGACATTGAATCTTCTAATTTAGTTTTAATTAGTACAATTTTATAGCTAAGGAGTAATAAATCAAATACTGCCTTATCCTTATTAACAAGTATGCTTGACGTCGATCTCTTGAGTATTTGACATTTGTTTGGAATGTTCATCCCCAGGAGTTCTTAGTATCTTGACAGTTAACATAATGCAACGTTCAAAATAACTGGCTTAGCTTTCATGTGAGATTCAATTCATAGCAAAAGAAGCATGAATCGGTAATGCAAATTTGACATAAAATTTTACTACATATTATTACAAGATGATGGTTTTTGTGTTATTTTCTTAATTATTTTTGATGAAATTATAGAGATTATGTGCAAACTAACAGGAAGTATTCATAAACCTAAAGGTTAGTTGGGTTATTGTAATGGAGTGCAATTTTATCACATTTAATAAAATTTTATTATAATATTTAGTTACAATTTAAACATTTATGACTGATAGAGAACTGTGACATAGCAAATCAATATTTGCACTGTTTTCCTTTAAAGCTTATGAGTTCCTATTTCTTAAAGTGAACCATGATTTATCCTATAACTATTTTTAGGGAATATCTTCAATTATATTTTGTTCATTAAAATTTAGTACTTTTATTTAACAACTATTTGACTGAAACTTTATCAAGTTTTTGAACTATACCATTACAGTCATTTTAGGATTTACCAATTAATGAGAATTTCGTTACGAAAGTCATCAATGCATTAAAGAAATATCATTGCCAATTTCAGTAATACAGTGACTATAAGATGTTATTGATGCATTTAACCATTTGATTACTTTAAGGAAAGAATTCATTGGTCTTAGAATCTTGGTATATCTGTTTCATTGAAATAGCTTTAATCTAATTTTATCAATAGTTTAAATTCTTATGAATCTTCTAAAACCATAAAATCTTATGTTAGAATGCAGATGTTTTATGATCTGTTCATTTTTGAATTATCGTTATTTGTACTCAAATTAAGTTAAGTATGATCATTTTAAAGGTATTTGTTCAAAGAATATCTTCATTTGAAATTGTATGGGTATTTAATAGTAGCTATAGTATTACTTACATATAATACCGTAAAAGAAAAAGGATTTGATTTTTAAATTTGAATTTAATTATTATCTGTCACACTTAAAAATTTGTACATGTATCATTCTGTGAGAACTTTAATTTTTAATGGCAAAAAATGTTTCTGTTTTTATTTCAATCTATAATAGTTAAGTCTCAATTTAGAATTAATTCTTTAAGTGTTATAGTTATTGTTAAAATTTCCAATTTGAATAAGCTTAATAAATTTAATTTCAAAATTATCACTAGACTATATAAACGAGGATACTGATCCGTCTCATAAATCTGAATAATAAAAACTTTTTGGCATACAGAATTCGTAGGTTGAAGTCAATACGATTATTTGAATTGTCCTGAAAACAACTTTTGTCAAATTAATTTTAATATTCATCAAAAACTCATAAATTACATTTTCTATTGAATAAATCATTTTAGAAATTATGTATTATATTACCTAGTAAATTCAGAAGGATTACCTAACTTACAACATATTACTTCTACATTTTTAAGGGGCAGTAGTAAAGATGGGGCAGATTGATATTGCATGAAATTATTTAAATGCTAACTCGAGTTTATTATGTTTGCAATCTTTCTGTTCAATTTTGTTTTAATAGCAACCAACTTATTTTAAACATTTATCATTTCAGTTCACCATTGTCAGTTGCGTGATTTGATTAAAATGGACTAAAACTTTCTAAATGATGAAACTAACTTCCAAGTTCAATTTGCACCTTTTCTTTAAATTTAATTGACACTTCATTTAATAAATCAAAAATTTTGCATTCAATATTTCAATATAACAGACTTTTCTATTAACATTACTAAACATCTCTATTACATAATTTGTTATTTATTGAAAATAATACGCTTTACTTTAAAGTCATATAAAATTAGACAAACTTATAATTACATATTTATCATAATTCATTAACGTTATAACTTGTTTCATATAAATTTTTTTACAACCTATTTAATAAATTACCCCATCTTTAAATGTCCAATTCCATTTACAAACCCTTGAAATTAAATGTGCAAAACATAGTTGATTTTAAATAACAACGATTATTTCAAGACTAAAAGCATCTTCTATTGGAGTCTTAACTCGAATTTCATATAAGAATTTCATGACTCAGTTAGTTATTTATTTCAATAATACACAATTTGACACTGTTGTCCATTTAAAAATTTTAATCATTAAATAATGCTTAAACCTTTCTGTGAATACTCTGTTTAAAATTTAAATTATTTGAAGCTAAATTAATTTCCAGTCAGCATTCATACGTTCACTTTTAAAAAATTCACCATTCAATTTCTCCAGATCAATCTCAAATTAATTCCTTCAATAAACTTTGGCATCAAAAATCTCAAGTCAACTTCATTGAAACTCTTATTACAAGTGAAAATCTTATTGTCTAATTATCCAATACAAACAGTTTTTAAATCGATTAAAATTTTCCCATGTATTGTGCTCATAAACATCTTGCACTAATCTGCAAAATCTTCATACAAAAATTTTTACCCTTGACAGTGATAATCAGTTCATCTAGATAAAACTTAAGGCAATACATCACCTTTAACGGAAATCAATGGAATAAATTACTTAAATACCATAGTATTCAATTTCTGCATTAAATCAAAATTTTTAAAATTTTAACCTTTGAATAATTAATTTTTTAAAAAAAATTTTGATTTAAGATTCCTAATAAATCAATGGGCCCTTTACCGCAATGCTACTTTAAATTTACATCTTAATTTTTTAAAATTTTTTTAGTACTGCTGTAGGTTTTATTCAAACCCATAAATCGACCTTTCCCCTTTTAAAATTAAACCCACTAAAGACTAAGTTCACTTAGTAAAGGCTTTTAATTTACCCTCTACCCTTTTTTAAAAACTTTTTGACAAAACTTAACCTTTAAAATTGGATGAATTCAACCCGGTTCAAATACCGCCAAAGGCCGTTACACCTCTAATTGTTAAAACGTCTTCCAAAGCTGATTAACACAGGCGCTTTGGCTTTCACTTTATGACTAAATCAGGAATTTCTTTTTAACATTTTCCCCGGGCCCCATGTTTCTGTAACCATTTGGGGTGAATTTATTCCAGTAATTTAATTATTAATTTAAATTACAAAAAGTTTTCCAAACATAATTTATGTAAAGTATTTTTTGGTTGAATGACCCGGGATCTGCTTTTAACTAGTTTTGGTTTAAAAATCCCAAAGGGGGGTTTTTTTTCCCCCCTTTTTGGGGGTTTCCCCAAAACCCAAAAGGGGAAATTTTTTTCTTGGGAAAATTTTAAATTGGGGGGGGGGTAGGAAAAAAAAAAAAATAAATTTTTTGGGAAATAAATTTAAAATTTTAAATACCGGGATAATCACCCTTTTCCTAACCTTTTTAAAAAATAAAAAACCCTACTTCAAAAACCCCTAAATGGGGGTGGAAACCAATTTTATTTTTAAAAACCTTTTTTTGGGTTAACCTTTAAGGGGGGGGGCCCAAAAATTTTTCCCCCTTTTTGAAACCTTTTAAAAAAAAATAAAAATTTAAAAAATAATTCATTTAAAGTATTCTAAATTGGCAAATTACTAAACATCCTTTCGGTTCATGCCCTCACGTGTTGTGGCACACTCCTCTTTAAGATGGAAATTCCATAATTCCAAATACCTCGCTATTGATATGCGCATACAAGAATGTTGCTAATGTATAAAGTACCATGTATTGTTGTAAGCGCTTAATCATACTCCAGAGGTAGCACAGACTGCTCCATCAACAATCCAAGGCTCACTCTTTGAATTAGTGCACATGATACGCCAGTACATGGGCCTGATAATTATATCTAATAAGCCAGAAGAAAAGTATTTTTAACCATTTAAGGCTGTTCACTTCTGATCTGGCTCAGAATACATTTTTTTAAAGTTTAAATCAATCATGCTGAATTCCCCAAAACTCCCTGGTTTGTGAATCTACGAGCCCGATACTTACCTCCTATCTACAATTGTAACCCTCACTTACCCGTATTAAGGTCCTGGCAAGTTTGATCACACAGAAGAGGCCGCCTCCGCTAGAGGGCGGCCTCCCCCGTCCTCTTCCGCTTGCTGAGTCAGACAGACCCGATCTTTGGAGAACCCTGTGACAACATTTAAACACGTGACACATGGTTAGGTTAGTTAGGCCAAAAATACTCCACACCACAATAACATTGACCACTGACACAAGTAAAATAATAAGGTCAGAGACCGTTCTCACCTTGTTATTACGTCAAACAGGTGTCCCGCCAGAAGGCCCTCTCTCGGTGTCAGGAACAGGTACTATGCCAGACGCCAAGAGATCAGGTGTCGAGTGAAGACCCTGTACACCGAGGTTAGTGGATGAGTGTGGAGTGTAGACAACAATACATGGTCACAAGGGCCAGCGATCGGATCCATCGGTCAACAGCGGGTTGGAGGCGGGAATGCAGATAGGAGGTAAGTATCGGGGCTCGTAGATTCACAACCAGGAGTTTTTGGGGAATCTACATCGCCCCTCTCTTACCTCCTATCTACAATTGTAACCAGACTAGCACCGAGGCACCGGTGGGAGGTTCTGCGATCGGGAGCTGGAACTTGTGAAACTGCTCTGGCGAAATCACCCTCGGAAGAAATGACGTTGGTTAAATAGGATGCCACAAAGGTTGAAGGCGTTTTCCAGGCCGCTGCTTCCATGATTTGTTGAAGAGGGATACCCTGAAACCAGGCGCGGATGAGGCATGTGCCCTAACATCATGAGCCCTGACCCGTTCGTCGTGGTTAGCGTGAGGTGAATCATCTGCACGATCCATTTGGAGATAGTGTCTCTGGAGGCCGGAGTAGGGGGTCCTTGGTACAGAACAGATTATCGGCCGTCCGTACGTAGAGTCTTTGGAGGTACCATTTGAGGCATCTAACTGGACAGACGAACCGGTCCTCCCTGACTGAAGAGGTTGAGGCAATCGACGGTAGAAAAATGGGCCTCGGAGTGAAAGTTTCCGACTGGTTTTTGGATAAAAAGTCCGGGTCCGGGAGGAGGTAGACCCCCTGGGGGGAAAACCTGATGAATCCCTTCTTCGTTGAGAGGCTGGATCTCGCTCCTACGACGGGCCGAGGCCGCTGCGACTAGAACAAAGTCTTCTTAGTAATGGACATCCAACGGAGCGTCCTGAATGGGTTCGAAAGGAGGTCTCGACAGAGTCTCAAGAACCTTGTTGATTGACCAAGACGGGGCCAACTTTCTAGTCGGTGGCCTTCTGTTGAACATTCCCTTCAGTAAGCCTGAGATTGTTGGATTTGTGCCGACTCGGGAACCGTCGGAGAAGCCGGGTGAATCGAAGCTATCGCCGACCTGTAGTTTCTGATCGTAGACACCTGCTTCCCCTCATCAAAGAGGAGACGAGGAGGAGCAGACTTCGTTTACCGTTGCTTCCAGGGATTGCAAGCATTAGCGTCCGCCCATGATGAGAACTTCTCCAATCTGGTGTCGTAAGTCTTAGAGGTGGATTGCCTTCTAGCTCCGGCTGCAAGGCTAGCAGCTCTTTCAGAAATTCCCTCCTCCTGCAGGCGTTTTGGTGATAATTTCCAAGCTGTCAATTTTATGTCGGTCAGTCTCTGTGCCGGACCCTTCCGTTGTCTTGAGTTAGAATGTGGCTGTCCGTCGGAAAGGCGAATGGCAGGTCCACTAGAAGTTCCAAGATAAGCGGGAACCACGCCTGGTTCGCCAGAAGGGGGCGATTAACAGCATCTCTCCCGCGACTGAGCCAGCTTTAACAGGTTGTGTGAACCATGCTCCAAGGTGGAAACGCATAGGACGACAGGCCGGTCCATCCGAAGGAGAGAGCGTCTACCTTCCACGCTAGAGGTGGTGGAACCGGGAGCAAAAGTGGGAAGCTTGGTGTTCCTGTAAGTGCGAACAGATCCACGCACGGACGTCCGAACAGGTCGAAGACTAGATTGGCCCATGGTTGTGATAGCTCCCACTCGTTTTCGTTCCGTAAACCCCTGGAAGGGCGTCTGCCTGGAGGTTTAGCCTCCCTGCCAGTGTGGTCGCTCTAGGTTGATGTCGTTCCTCTGACAGAGCAGGAGTAGATCCCAGGTGTCTCGGCAAGGCGTAGGGACTTCGTGCCCCCCTGGTGGTTCACGTATGCCACTGCAGTCGAATTGTCGGATAAGATCGTGACGTCGAAGCCCTTGAGGTCTGAGATCCACCCCAAAACAGCATTCCTTATCGCCCGCAGCTCCAATACATTGATGTGTAGGAGTTTCTCGGAGTCGGACCATTGGCCGGCTAGAGACTTCGGGCCCCAGGTGGCTCCCCAGCCGGTGAGAGAAGCGTCCGTGGAGATCGACGTTTGAGGCCTGTGAAGTCGGAACGGTCTCCTTGGAGGACATTCTCGTGATGGGTCCACCACCTTACGAACGGAATCACCTCCTCTGTGACCGGAATCGGAGTAGTGAGCGGAATCCGTGTCCGGTTTGAAATGGAACAGCGTGTGAACTGAACCGTCTCATGTAGATCTGCAGAAGGGTAGCACTTCTACGAGCTGGCCATCAATCCCAGTAGTCTTAACCATGTCCGGGCCTGGTGGGATCTTCTGGAGAGGATCAGGTGGCCACCTCGGCCAGGCTTGGATTTCCTCTGGAGTGGAAAGGCTTGGCCTAGCGAGAAATCTAGGATCGCTCCTAAGTAGGTAACTCTCTGGGAGGGGGTCAGTACGACTTTCCGGTGTTGATTATCCAACCTAAGGCTTGGAGTGTTTCGCACACGAACTGAGTTGTCTCCACGGCCTGTTGTTCCGAGTGAGCTAGAATAAGCCAATCGTCCAAGTAAGCGAAGACGAGGACCCCGTGTTTCCTTAGGAAGGCTAGGACCGTCCTGGTTATGCGTGTGAATACTCTTGGAGCCGTGGAGAGTCCGAAGGGCATCGCGTTGAACGCGTAGTCTCTTCCTCGTAACGAAGGCTAAGAATCTTTGGTGTGATGCGTGAATCGGTACGTGCAGGTAAGCATCTGTTAAGTCCATTGACGTGGCTCACATTCCCCTGGACAGAGAGGGTATGATCGATGCCAGGGTTTCCATACGGAATCTTTTCGGTCTGATGAACGCCTTGTTGAGAGGCTTTAGATTTAGGATGGGACGCCAAGTGTTGGGTTTCTTGGGCGTTAGAAAGAAACTGGATCGGTAAAGCTCGTGAGTCACTTTCCGGAGAACCTGATGAATAGCTCCTTTCGAGAGTAAGTCTTGGATCTCCTTCTCGAGGCCAGGCGCTTGTCTAGATGGGCTGGAACTGGAGTAACTCGGAGCAGGCCCCCTACTGGAGGCGGACTTGTAAACTCTATCAGGTAGCCATGTGATATTACGTTCCGGACCCAAGAGTCCCGCTGGATTCTTCCCCAGCTGTCTTGGAACAGCATAAGTCTCCCCCCCCCGCCAGAGGCTGGACGGCAGGTGGGCACCCTTAGGGCCTCGAGAACCCCCGACCTCTGGACTTTTTGGACGAAGCCGGCCGTCGAGCTGTACCTCCCCGAGGGGTTTTAAGGGTCCCTCTTTGGGGGCGTCTAAACTGCCTCGTAAGGAAAAGGAGGGTCTCCTGGAGGATGTCCCCGACCTTGGCGGACTGGGTGGAAGACCTTTTCTCCGACGGGGCACTGATATTGAAGGCGAGAGTCCCCCCCACCCCCCCCCCCCCCCACCCCCCCCCCCCCCCACCCCCCCCCCCCCCCACCCCCCCCCCCCCCCACCCCCCCCCCCCCCCACCCCCCCCCCCCCCCACCCCCCCCCCCCCCCACCCCCCCCCCCCCCCACCCCCCCCCCCCCCCACCCCCCCCCCCCCCCACCCCCCCCCCCCCCCACCCCCCCCCCCCCCCACCCCCCCCCCCCCCCACCCCCCCCCCCCCCCACCCCCCCCCCCCCCCACCCCCCCCCCCCCCCACCCCCCCCCCCCCCCACCCCCCCCCCCCCCCACCCCCCCCCCCCCCCACCCCCCCCCCCCCCCACCCCCCCCCCCCCCCACCCCCCCCCCCCCCCACCCCCCCCCCCCCCCACCCCCCCCCCCCCCCACCCCCCCCCCCCCCCACCCCCCCCCCCCCCCACCCCCCCCCCCCCCCACCCCCCCCCCCCCCCACCCCCCCCCCCCCCCACCCCCCCCCCCCCCCACCCCCCCCCCCATAGTTGCATTGTACAACTGAGAAGCATGATTTTCTGCAATAATTCACCATTACCAGTCACAATTTATTTCAATCAGACCTGTTTTAAACAAAAATTTGCTATTAAAAATTCAGAATGTTCCATTCAGACGAAAGGTGTATAAACCTGGTGCTCCAACATAATTCTTTAGCATTTAAACATTTTCCTTAAATTGTCTCGGCAGAACTTTCTACTAGAAAAGTAAACATTTTGCAAAATATTCACTGTGAATGTAAAATTTAGAAACAGCTGCTATTAAAGGAATTGTGAGGTTGGCTTGATACCAAAATGATCGGGTAAATATTATTTAAGTGGACTATGGTTGGGCCAATGTTGGGCCACTTACCGGTTCCTAACCGAAACTAATGTCAGCGTTAAACAGCCCATCACTGGAATCCAGTGTTCGGGTTGGGCCAACCATGGGTTGTAGGCCGAATTTTAAGTAGCCTTCAGATTCAGCACATCTGTTGAGGTGTGACTTTTAACTTAACTCTTTCAATTCACGTATGCGTTGTTGCTGTTCTACATTTAACATTATATTAAGGTAAGCGTCAATGAAGAAATTTGAACACACTATTTACTGCTTTGACAGTTCTATGAAGTCTCTTACAGTGAATGTTTTATTACGTATTATTGGAAACGGCCTATAGAAATTTCAGTAGTTTTAGGATTTAGTCCAATGTTGGTTCAATAGTGATGCCCAACAGTTGTCACTTAATTAAACTGGTATATTAAATAATTACCGACGGTTGGCTAAATATGGCTGGCTCAATATCGGCTGAAGACATATGGACCAACGGTTGATTCATGGAAGTGTTCAAAGACGGTTTAAGGTAAAGCAGCTACTTGAATTGTCTATAGGCTACGTTAGCCAACGTTGGGCGCAGTAAATAAAACAAGTTGGGCCAACGTTGAAGAAAGAATTACACCCAACTGTTGGCTGACATTTGCTGATCCAACGTCAGTCAAAGGAATGAAAGCCAGCTGTTGGCCGTCTACGTTAGCCCAAGTTGGTACAGTACGTAAAATCCAACAGTTGGGTGCTTAACGTTGGCCAACGTTGATGAAATGAATTACGTCCAACTGTTGGTGACTTTTGTTGGACCAACGTCAGTCAAAGAAATAAACGCCAACTGTTGCCGTCTTACGTTAGCCCAAAGTTTGATAAGTAAATAATCCAACAGTGGGTGTAAACGTTGCTCAAACGTTCATGAAATGAATTACGCCCAACTGTTGGCTGACTTTTGTTGGTCCAAACGTCAGTTTTAAAGGTGAAAGCCAATTGTTGGCCGTCTACGTTAGACCCCAACGTTTGATAAGTAAATAAAATCCAACAGTTGGGTGCAAAGTTGGTCAAACGTTAGGGCAACATTTAATGTCGTACGGGCGGCAAAAAAATGTTGGTCTTAAGTTGAACCAACACTCCTTTTGCCAACACAAAACATTACCAACGCTTGCCAACATTTACAACTATTTCCAACGTTGGTCCAAGTATTGTGCTATCTGGAGAGCAGTATTTTTTCGGTGGTAATGTTGGGCGAGTTGGCCGCTTACCCATAGCCAACCGAACTATGTGGGCCTTAGCAATCCATCACCGAAATCCGTGTTGGGGTGGGCCAACCATAGTTTGTAGACCGGACATTTAAGTGTTCTCACAGATTCAGACCAGTCGAGGGATGACTTATAACTAAACTCTTTCAAATTGTCACATCACTATTGATCACGCTTTTATATTTACATGATAATATCACAGATTAAAATGCCGCTGATGAATTTTGAACCTCTATTTACTGCTGTTTGTGACAGGCCTCTAAATAAATTCTCTGATACTGTTTTATTACTGTATGATAGTAACGCCTTTAGAAACTTCAAAAAAAAATTTAAGTGTTGGCCCAAACGTTGGTTCAATATATTGATTTCCCCAACAGTTGGTATACTTTCAAAACTGTGCCAACGTTGGTTTCTTACATAATGTCTAAAATAAGGGCCTATCAGTCGCGGGGCAATGTGTGCCCAACGTTGGTTAAATGAATGTAGCCATCCTTGATGGGACATGTTTGGCCCCATGTTTGTTTAACAAGTAAAGCCAACATTTGGTTGGTTACAGTTGGTCCATGTTGGTTAAACGAATAAGGCTAACAGTTGGCTGGGCAATGTTGCATCGTGGTTAAAGGAATGTAGCCCAACAGTTGGTTGGTACATGTTGGCCCCACATTGGTTTACGAGTAGGCCCCACATTAATGGTGGTTACATGTTGGTTAAACGAATAAGGCCTAACAGTTGGCTGGGCAATGTTCGCCCATCGTTGGTTAAAAGGAATGTGGCCCAACAGTTGTTGGTACTGTTGGCCCGACATGGTTTAACGAGTAAGGCCCACATTTGTTTGGTACATGTTGGTTAAAACGAATAAGGCCTAACAGTTGGATGGGCAATGTTTGCCCCATCGTTGGTTAAAGGAATGTGGCCCAAACAGTTGGTTGGCTAACATGTTGGCCCCACATTGGTTTAACGAGTTAAGGCCCAAATTTGGTTGGTACACGTGGTCCAACGTTGGTTAAAACGAATAAGGCCAACAGTTGGGCTGACTAATGTCGCCCAACGTTGCGTTCAATATATGTGACCCAAAAGTTGGTTGGATATTTGGCCCAAGTGTTTGACCGAAGAAAGCCCTACTGTTGGATGGATAATGTTGGCCTTAACAATTGGTTCAATGAATGAAAACCCAACAATTGTTTGGTAAATGGTGGCCAACGTTGGAAAATGTTAGAGTGCCACAACGGTTGTTGATATAGGTTGTCTTGCGTGGGGGGGTTCCCCCCAAACACATTTATGTGCCAACACAACATATTGCCAATACTTGCCAACATTTGCCGACCATTTGCCAATGTTGGTCCAACAAAGTGTGCTATCTGGGTATTTGCTTTGGATTGAATTCATTAATACAAACGGCCTCTGAAACTTGCCTGCGCATAGGGTCACCGATATGAGAATTTAGGATGTACACTTTGTAATTAAAATCTAGGGCATTGTGGTATTCGGTTTTATGATTAAAAAATACGGACTGCTTGTCATCCCTATTAGTAAAGTGTTCATCAAATCTTTCTCCTAGAGTTCTGGAAGTTTCCCCCAATATACTTAAACTCACCGTTACAATCATTACACTCTATACAGTAAACTACTTCTCTTTTCTTTTAATACATAACCCTTTCTTAACCTTAAAAAATTTACAGACAGCGGCGTCAAAGCAAACATCTTTGTCGAAAGGATTGGATTTACACAATAAATCTTTAATCTAGTGCCAGACCTTTCAATAACTTTTACTTTTAGTTCAGTGTCCTTAATAATTTTCTCAATATTTCTGTGTAGCTCATTGTTGGGGGTGGCCTCGACAAAAAGGACTGCTTCTGTATCAGTTTTGTGATTCCGAAACCAGTTATATTTTTGTTGACTTTCTATTGCACGTTCGTCTTGTTTCCATGTTTTGGGTCTGAATAAAGGTATTTTTCCATCTTTGTCGGTGATGTAGGGATGTAGCTCAGGTATCATGACTTGGTGGGACCGTGAATTAAAGTTTTTGTAACGTGACGCTGGTTACTACTAGTAGAGTCGGGAATGGCTAGTTCTACAGTCCATTGCAATCTCGACGTGTTTTTTTTTCACTCTATGGCAGGTTCAATAGAATTCTCTGGAGTTCTAACTTCTTTATTGATATTGGTCAATCCTTGATGTCAATGTTATTGATTGAACAATGAACTCATCGAGTGAGAAATACTATTGGTTGAACTCATCGAGACTCACCTGCTCACTCGATGAACGGTGGCTCATCAAGTGAGAAATATGATTGGTTGAACCCATCGCAGAAGGCAGGGGCGTAGATTTCTTTACAACTTTGGGGGGGATGGGGTGAACTATCGCAACTGTGGAACATGTGCACGCGAAGCGTGCACGGCGAGCGCGAAGCGCGAGCCCATGACGGGTGGGGTCCAGGGGCCCGCCTTAGGGCCCCTGGTGGGGTCCAGGGGCAAAGCCCCCTGAAGCTCCTGGGTTTTAATGTCTCAGAAGTGCCAGGAAGACTGGTTTAAGGGGTTAATTTCAGTGGTAATGTTCTTTGGTAGGCTACTGGTATATTCATACATTTAGGAAATAGCCTACTATTTTGAGCACAAAACTTGTCGATAAGCTGTACCGGATTGAAATTGTACAAGAGCAACAATGTCCTGTTAAGCTTAAAAAGGCAGGGATCAAAATATAGGGTCATCCCAGACAACTGGAGTTTGAATTCGAAGATCATTACAAGACCTGCAAGTTGGCTTGAGATCAGTGGCGTCGCCAGGTTTTTTTTTGTGATTGGGGGCACCATAGATGATGTCGTAATAATACCTCAGTTCCCCCAAGTCTGCATAAATTACACCTTTATTTTTTATGCGTTCCTGCATTTGCATGCAGCAGTTTTGATCTTTCGTTTGTCACTACATAAAGGTGTCGTCCTGGGGAAAAGGTTCCCCCTCCCCTTTAAGGGGTTTTTTTTAAATTAATTTAAGGTCTTTTAGATGCAAAATGGGCCTTATCTTTGGGAGTTTTGAAATGATCATATATGGCCGGAAAATGTCCACATTTAGTGAAAGCTAATTTTGGTTAGGTAAAGAGAATATGCTGTCTATTAGAGCCCCAGATACGTTGTCAACAAATCTCCTGAAGGCCCCCTCCTAAACCTGGGGGCGCCACTGATCTCAAGCCAATTTGGGCGGGTTTTTTGTAATGATCTTCAAATTTTAAAACCTCCAGTTTTCTGGGATGCCCCCTATATTTTGACCCCTCCCTTTTTTAAAAGCTTAACGGGGACATTTTTTTGCCTTGTAAAAAATTTCAAACCCGGGTACAGCTTATTCAAACAATTTTTGTGCTCAAAATAGTAGGCTATTTCCTAATTGTTGAATATCCAGTAGCCCCAAAAAACTTACCACTGAAATTAACCCCTTAAACCAGTCTTCCTGGAAACTTCTGAGACATTAAACCGGGAGTTTCCCGGGGTTTTTCCCCCTGCCCCCCACCAGGGGCCCTTTAAGGGGGGCCCCCCTGGCCCCCCAACCCGTCATGGGCTGGGCGTTTTGGGCCCTCGCCGTGCACGCTTCGCTGCACATGTTCCCATTTTTGCGATAGTTCCCCCACCCCCCCCAAAGTTGTAAAGAAATCTCCCCCCTGCCTTCTGCGAGGGGGTTAAAAACCAATCATTTTTTCTCATTTGGTGACCCACCTTCATCGAGTGAGCAGGGGGAGCCCCTCGATGAGTTAACCCAATAGTTTTTTCTCACTCAAATGAGTTCATTGTTCAATAAATAACTTGAAAATCAAGGATTGACCAATAAAATAAAAAAATTTAAACTCCAGAAAATTCTTTTGACCTCCTGAGTAAACCGTCGAGATTGCGAGGGACTGGTAGAACTACCCCATTCCGACCCCAAATTTAAAACCACGCCCCACTTTAACAAAAACTTTAATTCACGGTCCCCCAGAGCTGTACCTGAGCTACATAACCTACATCACCGAAAAGAGGGGAAAGATACCTTTATTCAGACCCAAAACATGGAAAAAAGCCGAACGTGCTATAAAAAAGGTCTAAAAAAAACTTAATTTGGTTTCGGAAAAACAAAACTGATACAAAGCATCCTTTTTGTCGAGGCCCCCCCCAACAATGACTACCCCGAAATTTAAAAATTTTTTAAGGACCCCTAAACAAAACGAAAAATTTTGAAAGGTCGGGCCCACTAGTTTAAAAGATTTTTTTGTGTAAATCCAACCCCTTCGCAAAAAATTTTTTGTTTTTGCCCGCCGGTCTGAAAATTTTTTAAAGGGTTTAAAAAAGGGTTATGTATTAAAAAAAAAAAGAAGAAATTTTACTGTATAAGTTTAATAAATTGTAAGGGTTTATTTTAAGTATTTTTGGGGGAAATTTCCGAACTTTTAGGGGGAAAGATTTGATGAACATTTTAAACAAATGGGAAATTAAAAGCAGTCCGTTTTTTTTTAAAATCAAAAAAAGAATACCAAAATGCCCCTAGTTTTTAATTACAAAGTGACACCCTAAATTCTCATATCGGTTACCCAAATGCCGGGCCCAATTTTTTCCAAGGCCTTTTTGTTTTAAGGGAATTCAACCCAAAACAATAGGAAAGAAAGTGGTCTACTGTTAGATTCCCTCAAAGAACTACTCAACGTAGTAACGGCATTGGCCCTCTTTTTTTATCCCGGGGAAAAACACGAAATTTGAACTTCTCTTCTTTAAACTGTATTGTCAACGGGGCCCTTTTTTTCCTTTTTTTTTTAAAAGTAGTGCAATACCATCGGGTATTTTTTAAATCATTTTTATCGTAGTTTTAAACGCTGAAAGGGTTAAAGGGTTTTAGACCGAAATTTCATAATAGGAAAAGGAAAAAATTAAAATTTCGGGCGTTATTTTTTTTTTGTTATCGTGACGCTGGTTACTACTATTAGGGGTTGGAAGGGGCTTTTTCTACCCAGCCCAAATCGGGCAATTTTAAATAAAGGTTTTGGGTAAATATGTTTTTTTAAACCCTCGAAGATCCCCCTTCATGCGAGTGAGAAAAAGCCTCCCTAAATGTAGGGGGGTTTAAGTGAAAAAAAAACAGCAAACGTTTTTCCTCGGGCGGGATGATCATACTACTGTACCAAGGGGGGCAAGGGTGGCTGCAGTGTATCCCCTTCTTCTTTCCCCTTCAATTGGGGAAATTTGGGATAATGGGGGGTTCGAATTTTTCGAAAAAGGAGAATGCATTGGCAAAATCATGGGGAGGAAACAAGTTTTGTTTTTTGGGGGGCAAAATCAAGTTGATTTCGGGGGGTTTCGGAAAACCCCCCCTTCTCGGCAAAAATCAAGGGCCACCCCTGATAAAAACCTTTAGGACTATTATTATACATTACAGGGGATCCCCCCTGTATTTTTCATTTCAGCCCATGGCTGACAAATCATTAAAAATAAATAAAAACCTTTTTCGGGCCAGTCCTACCCCATAACAAACGGAAAAAATGCGGGGAAACCCCCCAAAGCGGCCTAATCCATTTGTAAAAAATGAGCCCCACCTTTAAATAATTTTTTTGGTCTCTTTCATTGCGTCCCTAAAATATTTCCCCCCCTTTTCCAAAAAGCTACAAAAAGATGGTTTTCTGAATTTTTCATTAAAATATTGTTGCATTGGGCAACCTATCAGGTGGATAAATAAAACCCCCAAAATGGTATCAAGTAGCCTACAAATCAAAAAAGGTCTGATCAGAGGGGCACCGAACAGGAAAACTGGGCAAAAATTTGGGCTAACTCAGGTTTAAAAAATGAAACCAAATTTTGAAACATTTTTGGGAAACCAAAACTAGTAAAAAATTGATCGGATTCCTGTTCGGGGCCCCTCTGATCAATTTGGTTCAATTTTTACCAGACCTTTTTTTGAGTGTTAAGGGGATGGGCCCACCATACCGGGTAAATGGTAGATATAATTTATTATAAACCCGAATTTCAAATGCTACTAAAATTACTTTCATCAATTGCCCCTTGGGGGACCGGGCCCAAAAGGTTCCCAAATTGGGCCGGGGGTTCCCCCCACCCCGGGTTTTAAAACACTCCACTCGGGTTTAAAAAATTTTAGCAAAAAAACAAACTTCGCCTCTTCAAGTTTTGCATGCACTGCTTCTACTGTTTTTTAAAATTTAAAAATGCTGGTTTTTGACTTCAAACTTTTGGGGGGTAAGTCCCTTTTTTTGATCAGACCCGATACTTCTTCGAATAAAAAACCCTTCTCCCCCCCCTTTTTAAAATTAACCCCCCCACATGCCGGGACGTAAGCTTTTAGAAAACTAACAAAAAGACTTTTTGCGATAATCGGTGGTAAAGGGGGTAGTGATTTACCCTTTTTTTTAAAATTTTAAATTTTTGACACTTGAAATACAATAAAAAAAACGTCAGGAACAGCTTGGGGCTTAAATTTCCGACACGGTTTAAAGGGGACATTTTAGCAAAAAATTTCTAGAAACCCCACGGGGCCAAAACCCTATGGGGTCCCTTATTAGACAGTGACATTTTTTTCATTTTTAAACACAAACTAAAATCCCCTTCCACTGAAGGGGTGCATAAGACCTGGAAAAAATTGAAATTTAAAAAATTACTTGATGACCAGGGGGGTCCCAAAACCCCGTAACCCCCGGGTTGAAAACTTAAAATTTGGGTACACGAGATACATACTTGACCCAAATTAAGGGGAAATTTTTTCAATGTATACCAACTTTATAACATTTAATTTACAATTGTTGAGGCAGAAGGGGTGAAATTTTGTTCAAATTTAGAAAGACTTTTTATTTAAACCATGTCGAATGACATGATTTTGCGTTTTGAAGATTGAAAACCATCATTTCAAAATTTGGGGGGGGGTGGTGTGCCCCTTTTTGGCAGAGCTTTAATTTTGGGGGAAAATTCCCGGGGGATTTTAGGGAAATTAAAAGGGGTAAAAATTGTTTATATCATTTAAGTTTTTTTCTTTTTTGTTCTCCTCTTGAAACGACAACAGTACCAAGCCCAAAACGTTTTTTTTGGAAAAAAAATTTAGGAAAAATAAACCCTTAATTTTCGGAATTTAGAAAATTATTTTTTTGGCTATGGAAAAACTGGGCGGCTGGCCGGCCAGCTGTTTACGTTAGAGACCCAGGGTTTTCTAGTTTTTCGTTTGGGGGGGGCCCGCGTAGTTTTAGTTGGGGTTTTATGCATGCCATGCCAAAACATTCTTCATTCCCCAGTGCGCCCCGAATCTCTTTGGACTTACCCCCAAATTTAAAGCTAAACAAATTGTCTGTATAGGCCTATCCTAAGCGGTCCTGTACCCCTTTTTCGGGGGTTTATTTTTTTAATGGTTTTTTACGGGCATGCGCCCAGTTAAACCCCAAAAGGATTAAAAATCCATGTAAGACTTGATTTTTCTCCAAGCTGGGCAGTCACCGCCCCTATAAATTGGGCCTTTAAAAGTTTTTGCCTAAAAAGTTTAACCTAACGTTACCTAACCACAGGGAAATCCCCAGCTTTTTTGTGGTTTAAAAAACTAACACCCGACCTAGCCCCAGTCGGGTGACCTAATATTTGGGAAACTTTGGGGCTTCCCATCTAGTTCAGGGAAAAAAGTGTACGTAAACTAGGCCTAAAGTTAGGGCCCCAGGGTAACACTAAAAGCCAGGCCTAGCCATATATTTAAAATTTTAGGCCCTAGTAAGTAAATCATAGTCGATCAGTATCGTGGGGCGATCCTGCATTCTAAATGCCAGTACAAATGTGCGGGCGGGGATGTGATTGGGAAAGTAAGCAGACCAGTGCATTTTCAATTTTTAAACAAAAAAAGTAAAAAAAAAATTAGCCCCATTTGCCTTTTTCTTTGATGCCAAAACAAAAAAATTTTTCTCCTGGCCAAATTTCAAGTTTCGGCACAATATAAAGAGAAACTTTCATGTACGGGCCACCTACTTTTCCAACTTCATTTTCTACGGATTACGAAATTCCAAAATAACCCAAAAGGGCCGATGCACAAAAATAAAGACATATAACAAATTTTTTACGGCAAAGTTTTTTTTTGATTTTTTTTAAATTTTTTTAAAATATTTTTATGGTCACAGTGTTCCAAAATTTGATCGACTCATGGTCCCCCCCAAAGTATATATATAAAATAAAAGTTATAAAAAAATATTTTATATATATATATATATATAGGCAATAAAATATAATCATACTAGGTCTATAGTAAAAGTATTTTCTAGAGTATAAACGCTAGGACGGGCCTGGGGGCTAGACCTACGTTTTGTTTGTGAGGATTTTTAAATTTTTTCAGAGTAAACCCTTTTGGGAAATTTTTTTATTTCTTTTTAAATTAGTAAAAAAACCTTTTTGGATCATTTTTCGTGATTTTTTCCCTAAGTTCAAAAGGGAAACTTAACTTTTTCCTGAAGGTATTTTGGGCCCTTGGGGTTTTTTACCGCGCCCCTAAATTTAAAGGGGTTTAGCCCTAAAGTTAGTCATCATCAAAAAAGGACTGTGATCGTACCCTAAAACAGTAAATATCCCTTTTTTCCCCTTTTAACTGAGGCTTGGGCCTTTACTGAGGCTTGGCCCTTTATTTGAGGATTTTAGGCCTAGACCTAGGCAAACTTTTTAGGCTGGGCCCCTAGTTTTTAGTCCTCAGTATAGTGCCCTAAAAAAACCAAATTTAAATTTTTTTCGTGAAATCGTTAAACCCAAACGGTGCGCTTTTTTTGGCTGCGTCACAATCTTGCGCCCAATTTTTGATGCAGCACTTTTCCCCAAGAAAACCCCTTTTGAAAACCCTCCCTTGTTTCGGGGGCCCCGCACCGCTAGATGCATTTCCCCTTGGGAACGCGCACACTGCCTAAACTACACTGAACCCTACTTACAGCTCTGTACAAAAACTGAAAACAGGCCCTTTTTGGCCTTTTTAGGTTATTTTCTGATTTTGACTTGAGCGGGGAAACTCTTTTACTTGTCGAAATCTCAAAAGGGGAAAATTCTGTCGTAAAGATTTGGGGGCTCTAAAATCGGGAATCAAGTCCGCCAAAAGTTTGGGCGGGTACCTAAAAAAAGGTTTCACTTCTTGCTTCGGTTTTATAAAATGAAAACTTTTTTAGATTTGGCCTTTTTAAGGTCGTGCCATCAAAATAAGAACTGGGGGTTTTGTGTATGTTCGTTCGCCTATACCCCCAAAAACCATACAAAAGGCCTGGGGACTATGGGCGAAAAACAAGTCCCTTTACTGGGGACTAGGCGGGGCCTTAGCGGGGGGGGGTTTTGGGGGGTGTCACCCCTCCCCCCAATTTTTTGGTCGCCCGCTGAAAATTTACGGTCTGCCCGGCAAAAAGGGGGGGGGGAAAAGGGAAAAAAAGGGGAAAAGGGAGGACAGGAGGAAAAAAAGAAAAAGAAAAAAGGGAAACAGAAAGAAAAGGAAGGAAAGTGAAAGGGAAGAGGGAAAATTTGAAAAAAAAAAAAGAAAGAGAAAAGGGGCCACCTGTTACGGCTATTTCGTTCTTTTTTTTCTTTTATTTTGGGGCTCTTCATCTAAATGGTTTCATTAAATTTTAAAAAGCCCGCCCGGAAAATTAATTATCCCTGTGACGGCCGTTTAGGGCCGTATCAACGGCCGCCGGTGAAATTTTGGGCCCGGTGACTGGTCCGTGGGCAACTGGGGAAAAAAAAGGGTTTAAACGGCTTCCGTATAGGGGGCACTATTTGGGGGGGGGGGGCCCCCCCATATGACATTTTTAAAAAAACCATTTTTCTGCTCATTATTCCTCACTTTTATCATCCCCAAGGGGGGACAAAAAACCCCGTTTAAACCCTTTGGAGAGGGTTCCTTAGCCCTTCTTCTAAACCCAAAACCTTGACTTAAAACACATTTTGCAAACTTCTGGGATCCGGCCCTACCCAAAAACACCTGGGAAAAATAATGGGTGCCGCGCATTTTTCCCCTTCACTCCGCCCCGGTTTTTTTAATTTTTTGAACACCAAAAATGAAACGGTACAGAACCCATCTTCAAATTCTGGCTTTTAAAAGCATATTTTAAAAGTTTTGTGTTAAATTTTTAACATTTCTCCCCCTTTTTAAACCCCGGGAACGCCTATCCACTTATCGTGGGCGTCTAGTGTTCAAATCCCGAACACATGGTTCAAATGCTGAACACATAGTGTTCAAATCCCAAACACATAGTTTTCAAATGCTAAAACCCACATATTTTCCCAAATGCTGAAACATAGTTTCAAATTCTGAACGCCCGGTTTCCCCTCTCCTGAAGCATAGGGGCATGACCGGGGGAAATACCCTAACACTTAAAATTTAAAACCGAATCTTTCCCTTGGGGGAAAATCATTAAAACCCAAAATATCCCAAACCCTTTCAAGAGCCCTTAAATTTTTTTTTAACCGGGGGGGAAAATTAAGTTTAGAACTTCAGATTTTTCCGGGGGGGAAGCCCCCGGACTCCCACCGGGGGCCCTTTAAACCCCGGCCAGTGTTTTAGCCGGGCCCCTGTTTTTGGGAAAACTTTCGCAAAAAAGGCTAAAAATTTGTCGCACAAAAAAGGACGGGCCCAACAAATTCTACCCGGGTGTAATTTTGGGGTCCCCCTTGGGGGAAAAATCCACTCAAATATTGCACCATTTGCGATCTAGGCACCTTTCAAATTCCAAAAATTTGCAAAGGGGAGGGGGAACCCCCTCCCCTTAGACCCCTCCCCCAGGCCACAGATCAGTAAATACCGCATAGAGAAAATGTCCAGGTTAAACACATAGGCTGGCTTCTTGATCCCAACCGCATAAAACTACGCGGCCTGACTGGGAGGAAAAACCAAAACCCAAAAAAAATTTAAATGGGAATATTTCTTTGTGATCTCTAAAACCAAAAAGGGACCATCCTCCCATGAACTTAATTTTCACCCAAGAAAATATTTAAAACCTCAAAGTTTTGGGGGGGCAAAAGCCCCCCGGAACTCCTAGGGGCCCCTTAGGGGGGCCCGTTTTTTAAAGGCCACCCCATTTGGCTACAAGGGCCCCTCATAAACGGCCAAAAATTTCCCCGCAAAAAAAAAAAATCTGAAAAGAAAATTCTACCCTTTTTAAATTTTTGAGGTTTTCTTTAAAGGGCAGAAATCCACTCAAAACATTGCACCATTTGCGATCTAGGCCCCTTAAAAATTTCCCAAAAATTTTCAAAGGGGGGGGGGGCCCCCCCACCCCCAGACCCCCCCCCCGGGCCCAAACAGATCGCTTGAAAAACCCGCCGGCAAAAGCACTAGCGGACCTCGGGATTCCAACCGCTTAAAAAAACAGCGGCCTGGCGAGAGGAATACCCCTTATTTTTAAAAGGGTGGGGATCTACTTTTTTTTTTGACTTTGCATCATGAAAAAAAATATACCCAAACCCCCTGCGTGAAAATTTAAATTTTTTCCCCAGAATATCCCTTAAATCTCAGAGTTTCCGGGGGCTTGGGCGCCCCCCTGGCCCCCAACCGGGGGTCCTTGGCGGGGCCCCCCCCGAGCGGCATTGGTTACGAAGAAAGGACCCATTTGGGGTGAAAATATCTTGTGTCCCTCCACGGGGCCCGTATCATCAGGGTTGAAATCTCCGCCTTTTAGCGAAAAATCCGTTTTTTTTTTTTCCTTTTCTCTCCCGTCTCATTTTCCCCCTTTTTGAAAAATCGACAAAAAGTAACTGTGTATCAAAAACTCAAGTTTTTCCGCAAGGGAAAAAAAGCGTCCCCAGAACGGAGGTTTTTTCCTACTGTACGTATATACGGGGCACTCCCTTTCAGTATTGTATGAAAAAGTGTTGTATGGGAGTTCATAAGATAGCGGGTTTGACATTAAAAACCCAAAAAATTTCTTGTTTCTGAAAATTTGATCTTAGCAGTTTTTAGCCACGAGAGCTTTTGGGGTCCTGAATATACATTCGCAAAACTTTTACTCCACGGGGGCGAGGTTTTTTGTCCCAAAAGTATGGTTTGATCATGAAAAGAGCTACAACCCTTTTTCCATACACTGTTTGGGTGTAAAACAGTAAGTCCCCAATTAATGACCAGCCAAAAACCCCAAAATCGATGTCTAAAGAATTTCCAAAATTCCCCCTTTGGTCAAAAACCTCCAAAATTTTGTAAATGACCTGTGTAAAGACCCTTTAAAAAACAATCTGAAGTGTTTTGCAAATTTCTATGTTAAGGTTTTCCTGTACGGGGCAACTTTCCCCCAGAGGGAATGGCATGTTTCCCATTGCCCAACATGCACGTTTTAAAGTAAAAACAATTCCAACCTTTCTTTTGGTAAACCAGTTTTTGTTTTTAAAAACCGGTTAAAGTTTTTTTCCAAAGGGGTTTGGTTTAAGGGGGTTGTAATTTTTTAACATTTTTTACGTGACCTTGTTAACCCCTTTGGGAAAACATTGGGGCCTCCCCTCTGGGGAAAGTTCCCTTACAAAAGGGAAAACCCTTTAAAATTTTTTGGGGGGAATTTGGGGAAATTACACCTTTTTCATTTTTTTTTAAAAAAAGGGCCCCCCCTTTTTTACATTTTTAATTTTAAAAAATTTTGGGAGGTTTTGAAAATTGGGGAATTATTTGGATTTTCCCCTTTAAAAACGTTGGGTCTTTTAAATTTTTTTTTTGGCAAAAAGTAATTTTTTTAAAAAAAAACTGGGGCTACAGCCCCCAACCCTTTTTTATTTGGAAAAATTTGTAGCTCGTTTTTTCACCCCCCTGGCCAATTTTAACCCAAATTGACCCTTTTTTTGGAACCCCCTAAAACCCCTCGCCCCCCGGGGGTTTAGTAAAAGGGGGTTTCCGAGTAATTCCCCGGGGGGTTTTCCAAACCCTTTTTCGTTTTGGGTTAAAAAACGGGGTAAAAAAACCAAATTTTGGTTCAGAATTTTTAGGGTTTTAAAAAGTTTTTTAAAAAAAACCCGCTTTTCTTAAAAGGAACCTCCCCTTTTTTCCAAGACTTTTGGGGATTAAAAATTTCCCGAAAAATAAATCCAGGGGATAAATTTTCAATTTAAAAGAGGAAAGGGGGCCCCCGTTTCTGGGGTTTTCCCTTTCCCCTTTGCCCCAAAATCTTGATTCGGAAAAACAACATTACTTCTGGGTCCGGATTTTTCAAAAAGGCGGAAAAATGAAATCGGGGGGGGGGGAAAAAAAAATTTTTTAAAAAAAAGCCCCGCGGGTTTCCCGGTAAAAAAGGCCGGAAGAAATTTCCAACCCCCTTTTATTTTGATTTTTGCGCCAATTAGTACCAAAAAAGAAATAAATTGGCACCCCAAGGGGTTTCCCCCTTTTTCCCCCTTTAACTCACTTTTTCCGCCTTTTTTTTGAAAAGGGGGCCCCGGGTTAAAGGGGGCCCCGTTGGGGGCAGGGGGGGCCCGCCCAAAACCCCCCGGAAAACTTTCCCCGGATTTTAAGTAAATTTTTTCTTTCCTTTTTGGGTGGGAAAAAAATTTTAAAAGGGCTCCGGGGGAAAAAA
Source organism: Holothuria leucospilota (assembly GCA_029531755.1). Taxonomy (NCBI): domain Eukaryota; kingdom Metazoa; phylum Echinodermata; class Holothuroidea; order Aspidochirotida; family Holothuriidae; genus Holothuria; species Holothuria leucospilota. The sequence continues at coordinate 49,651,397 of CM055973.1, forward strand.
GGATGGGGAAAAAAAATAATTTTTTTTTGGGTTCCCATGGGGTTTGGGGGGGTTTTTTTGGGGGGTTTTTAAAAAAAAAAACAAGTTTAAAAATCCCCAACCCAAAAAATTTTAAAAAATTAAATTTTTAGGCTTTTTTTTCCTTTTCCCTTTTTTTGCCAGGGCCCGGGGGTGTTTAAGTTTTTAAAGCCCGGGTTTTGGAAAATTTCCCCGGGAGGGGTTTTTTTTTTTCCGGCCCCAAAGCTTTTAGCCCCTTTTGGACCCCCTTTTTCTTTTCCCCCAATTTTGGGGCGGGATTCTGGTTTTGGCCCTTTTGGGGAAAAAAAAGGGGTCCTTTAAAGGGAAAAAAAGGGTTTTTTTGGGGCCCCCCCCCCTTGCCCCCAAATTTTTTGGAAAATTTTTGTTTTTTAAGGGTTTTTTCCCTAAATTTTTGCCCAAAGGGGTTTGGCAAATGTTTTAGTGGGAAATTTCTGCCCTAATGGGGAAAACCCTTTAAAAAATACAACCCCCGGGGGGGTTTGGAAAATTTGGGTTGTCAAAGAAAAATTTTTTTTGGTTTTGCAAAAACATTTATGGCCGTTTCTTTAGAAACCAAAATTTTTTAGCCCCCAAATTTTGGGGCCTTTTGGGGGGTAAAAAATAAAAACCCCCGGGGGCCCCCCGCCCTTAAAAAGGGACCCCCTTTTTTTATTTTTTTTTTTTTGGGTTTTTTTTTTTTTTGGTTTTTTTTTTTTTTTTTTTGGAGGGGGCCCTTTCCCCCCCCGGAACTCTGAGGTTTAAGTATTCTCTGGGGAAAAAATTTAAATCTCCCTTTTTTTTCAAGGAAAAAAAGGATACCCCTTTTTTTGGTTTTATGATTTTTCAAACCCCTCCCCCAATGGGCCAAAATTTAATTCCCCAAAAAATTTAAAAATTTAATTTGGGGGATTTTAAGGCCCCCAAAATTCCCCTTTTTTTCAAAGGGCCGGGGTTTTAGTTTTAAATTGGGGGGTTGGGGATTCCCCCAAGGGGGAAAAAACCCCAAAAAACCCTTAATTTTTTTGTTTTTAAACCCTTTTTTTTGGAACCCATTTTTTTCTCCCTTTTTTGGCCCCGGGATTTACTGATCGGCCTGGGGGGGGGGGTCTAAGGGGGGGGGGTTCCCCCCCCCCTTTGCAAATTTTTGAATTTTAAAAGGGGCCTAATCGCAAATGGTGCAATATTTAGTGGTTTCTGCCTTTTAAAATTTTTTTTTTTAAGGTCCTCTAAATTACACCCCGGTTTGAATTTTTTTGCCAGATTTTTTTTTGTCGACTTTGGGAGCCGGTTTTTTGGGGACGTTTTCCCACAACGGGGCTGGGTAAAACACTTGGGCCCCGGTTGGGCCCCCCGGGGGGGGGGTCCGTGGGGGTTCGCCCCGGAAACTCTGAGTTCTAGCTTTAAACTCCGGGAAAAAATTAAGGGCTCATGCAGGTTGGGAATTTTGGGTTTTTTAATCTTATCCAATGCAAAAATTCCGGTTAATTTTTAATGTGTTAGGCTATTCCCCCGGTCATGCCACTATCTTTAGGGGCTGAACCTGTCGTTTTAGAATTTGAAAAACTAGTGTTCAGCATTTGGAAAAACTAGTTTTCAGCATTTGAACCCTATTTTTGTTCAGCATTTGAAAAACTAATTTTTTTTTAGCCCCTTTTAAAAACCATGTGTTCAGGGATTTGAACACTTTGACGCTACGATAAATTTATAGGGGTCCGGGGGTTTAAAAAAGGGGGAGAAAGGGGTTTTGAATCTTTAAAACAACGTTTTAAAAAATGCTCTAAAAGCCAAAAATCTGAAGATGGGGTTTTTTTTTACCTGTTTCATTTTGGGGGGGTTCAAAATTAAAAACCCGAACTGCGTGAAGGGAAAAACATTCGCGGGACGCATTTTTTTTTCCTAGGATGTTTGTGGGTAGAAACCCGGGTCCCCCAAAGTTTTTCAAAATGTGTTTTTTAAATCAAGGTTTTGGGTTTTTGAAGACGGGGGAAGGAAAAACCCCTCCATGGGTTAAACGGGGTTTTTGCTCCCCCTGGTGATGATAAAATTTGGGAAAAATGAGCAGAAAGTGGTTTTTCAAGAATGTTCATTGACCCGAAATTTGCCCCTATACGGAAGCCTTTTAAATCCCTTTCTTTCCCGAAATTGCCGACGGACCCCAGTCCTCGCCCCAAATTTCACCCGGCCCGGGCCCTTATACGGCCCTAAAAAGGCCCCCATGCATAATTTAATTTGCCGACGGGCTTTCAACCCTTTAATAGCCATTTAGATGAAAGCCGAAAATCAAAAGAAACCCAAACTGAAACGAAATAGCCATAAAAACTGGGCCCCTTTTTTCTTTCTTTTTTTTTTTTTTCTTCTCCGTCCTTCCCCTTTTACTCCCTTTCCCTTTTTCTTTCTTTTTTCCCTTTTTTTTTCTCTTCTTTTTTCCCCCTGTCCTCCTTTTCCCCTTCTTTTCCTTTCCCCCCCTCCTCTTTTTGCCCACAGACCCTACATTTGGGAGACGGGCGACCAAATTTTTGGGGGGAGGGGGCCCCCCTCCACACACCCCTCTCGCTACGGCCCTGCCCCAGTCCTCAGTAAAAAACACTTGTTGTCGCCGATAGCTCCCTAGCCTATGTATGGTGAGCTATAACGACGAACATACACCGCCCCAGTTTTTATTGATGGCACGAACCCTTTTAAAGGGCCCCTTTTAAGAAAATTTTTTACTTTTATAAAACCCGAAACAAGAATGTGGGAAACTGTTTGTAGTGTACCTGCAAATCTTTTTGGCGGCTTTATCCCGATTTTTAGACCACAAATCTTTACGACAGAATTTTCCTTTTGAGATTTTACGACAAATAAAAGAGTTTCCAGCTCAAACTCAAAATCAGAAGTAACCTAAAAAGGCCAACGGGGGCTGTTTGCGTTTTTTTACAGACTGTAAGTACGGGTTTTGTGTATCTAGGCAGTGGGGCGCGTTTTAAAATTTAGACTGCATCTTACGTTGCGTGCTTTTAAACAAGGGAGGGTTTTCAAGGGAGTTTTTCTGTGAACTTTCTGCATCAAAATTTACGCACTGTTGTGAAAAGCAAACAAAAAAGCGCACCGTTGGTTGAATCGATGCACGAAAATTTTAAATTTTTTGGTCATGTCACTATACTGAGGGCTAACACTATGCCTAGCCTAACAATTAGCCTAGGTCTAGGCCTAAGTCCCAGTAAGGGCCCAAATCCCCAGTAAAGGCCCATTTTCAGTAAAGGGAAGTGTAAAAGTGATGTTTTTTAGGCGTACGTCACAGTCCTTTACTATGATTACTAAATTTTGGTTTTAAGCTTAATTGAGGGCTCGGTAAAAGGGCCCAAGGCCAATATACCTTTAGGAAAAAGCTTAAGTCCTTCTGAACTTAGAAAACACGAACATGATCAAAATTTTAAAATTTTACTAAAAATGAAATAAAAAAACCGAAAATTTGACTGAAAATTAAAGATCCTCACAAAAAAAACGTAGGTTTTAGCCCCCCGGCAGTCCTAGCGTTATCTCTTTGAAAATACTATACTATAACCCAGCCTATTTATTATATTTTATATGCCCATATATATATATATATATATTTTATTATATATATATATAAATTTTATTTCTTTGGGGTACCCTGAGTCCCATCAAATTTAGGAAAACTGTTACCCTAAAAATATTAAAAAAATTTAGAAAAAAAAGAAAACTTTGGGTGTAGCATTTTGTTATATGTCTTCCTTATTTGCTTCGGGCCCATTTTTGGGTTATTCGGAAAATTTCCCTAATCCGTAAAAAGAAGTTTGAAAAGTAGGTGGCAGTACCTCCAAAAAATGCCCTTTTGCGGAACCCTTTGGGCAATCCGCTACAAAAAAAAGCCAAAAAAAATGCTATAAAATTTCCACTTTTAAAAACAGTTTTACCAAAGGGAAAAAATAGAGAATAATGCCTTTTTACAACTTTTTTTGCTTCATCAAAAACCTTTTGGGGCCCAAAAAAAAAATTTTTTTAAAATTTTTTCAAGTTTTCTCGTTCATAAATTGTTCCGAAACTTGAAAAAAATTTTTTCCCTGATAAAATTTTTGCTTTTGGGCATCAAAGATAAAAAGGCAAATAGGCTAATTTGGGTTTTTTTCGTTTTTTTGGGGTGAAAAAGCAAAGCACGGTCATGCTTACATTTTCAATCAAATCGGGGCCCCCAACTGTACTGCATTTAGAATGGGAGTGATCGCCCAAGATACTGTCGACTCATGATTACTTTTCTAGGGCCTATATATAAATGACAGTTTGGGAAAAAAATAAAAGTCTTACATGGATTTTTAATCCATTTGGGGGTACGGCCGAAATGTCGAAAAAAACCTTTAAAAAAAATTTAAACTCACCAAAGGGGGAAAACAGGACCGCTTCAGGCATAGGCCTATACAGAAAATTTGTCTAGTTTTAAATTTCGGGATAATCCAAGAGATTCGTGCGAAAACGCGCAATGAATAAATGTTTGGCAGGGGCATGCAAAACCAAAACTACGCTGCGCCCAAACGTAAACTAAACCCCTGGGTCTCTAACGTAAAACAGCTGGCCCCCGCCACCGCCCCATTCTTCCATAGCCAAAAAAAAAATACTTTTCAAAATTTCCCGGAAAAAATTTAAAGGGTAGTTTCCTGTTTTTTCCAAGAACGTTCCCTTTGCTTGGTACTTTTGCCCTTTTCAAGAGGAGAACAAAGAAAAAACTTAAATGATATCAACAATATTCCCCTTAAAATTTCCCTAAATCACCCAAATTTTTCCCCAATTTACTCTCGCCTGGGGGCACACCACCCCCCCCCAAAGTTTTCAATGCGGGTCTTCAATTTTAAAAACTGCAAAACATGCCCATTCGACATGGTTTAAATAAAAATGTCTTTCTAAATTTAAACGAAATCATCCCTTCTGCCTCACAATTGTGATAAATTATTATGAATTGTGTATACTATTGAAAAAATTTCCCCCTTTTAATTGTCAAGTATGTATTTCGTGTAGCCAAATTTTTAAATTAAAGGGCTGGGTTTTACTGGGTCATTTGACCACGGGTTCATCAATCATCTTGATTTCAATTTTTTTTCCAGGCTCTTAGCAGCTCCTTCAGTGGAAGGGGATTTTATTTTTGTGATAAAAATAAACAAAATGTCCCCTTCCCTAATAAGGGAGCCATCGGTTTTGGGCCCCGTAGGTTCTAGAAATTTTTTTTGTAAATGTCTCCAAAAAACCTTTTGTCTGGAATTTTAAGTTTGCAAGCGTTCCATGACTTTTTTTTTATTGTATTTTAAGTGTCAAAAACTTAAATTTCCCCAAAAAAGTAAATCACTACCGCCTTTACCCCCGGGAATCGGGGAAAGTCTCTTTTATCCTTCAAAAGCATACGTGCCGGCATGTGTGGGTTTTAATGTAAAATGCGAAATTTTTTTTTATTGAAGAAGTATCGGTGTCTGTAAAACAAAATTTAGCCAAAATTTCTGAAGTCACAACCATCGGGGTTTAAATTTAAAAACAGTAGAAGCTTTGGCATAGCAGAACTTAAAGAGGCGAATTTTGTGTTTTGCTAGAATTTTTAACCGATTTTGCGAGATTTTCTTAAACCAGGGTGGGGAACCTCCGGTCCACAACCATTTGGCCCCTCCCAGGAAATTTGGGTTTAAAGTAATTTTAGTAGCACTTAAAATTTCTTTTTTAATATTATATTTTCCCTTTACCCGGTAAGGCTAGACTAACCCTACATTTCAAAAAAGGTCGGGTCAAATTTAAACCGGAAAATCTGATCAGGGGGCACCGAGGGGGAATGGGTAAATTTATTTGCTAGTTTTGGGTTTCAAAAGGATCAAAATTTGGGTTTCCCTTTTTTAAAACTGGGTCTAGTAAAATTTTTTGACCAATTCCTTTTTCGGTGTCCCTTGTCAGCCCTTTTTTTTAGAGTGTAGGCTACTTGATACCACTTCTGGTGTATACTCCCCGGATGGGTTTGCCCAATGAAACAATCATTTTAAGGGAAACAATTCAAAAACCATCTTTTTGTAGCTTTTTGGGAAAAGCTAAAAATATTTTTGACGCAAAAAAGAGCCAAAAAATTTTTTTAAAGGGGGGGTCTTTTTAAATAAAAAGGGGTTTTAAGGCCGCTTTGCCTTTTTCCCCCTGTTTTTTTACTCCGTCGTTATGGAGTACGCCCTGGCTGAAAATTTTTTGTATTTATTTTTAATGATAGTAAAGTCATAAACTGACTGAAACACATGGGGCATCACTGAAATTATAAAATAGTCCTCGGTATTTAAGGAGGGGGCCCAAATTGATTTTTGCCGAGAGGGGGGGTTTCCAAACCCTCCCTGAATAAAAACCTTGTTTTTTCCCCCCCAAACAAAACTTCTTAGTGCCCCCCATGTTTTCCCTTTGCCATTCTTTTTAACCAAAAATTCGAACATTATCAAAATTTTCCCCGAATTGAGGAATGAAATGGATACACTGCGGGCCACCCTTTGCCCCCCCTCTGATACAGTGTCATGATCCCCTGCCTCGGGAGCATTTGGCTGTTTGTTCTTGTAAATTACCCCTCTACTTTTAGGGGGCGCCCTTCCCCACTCGCAGTAAAGGTGGATTTTCGGAGTAAAATTACTATTTCCCAAGTACCCTTTATTAATTTTGGGCAGTGGCTTTAGAACTACCCATTCCGACTCTAATAGTAGAAACCCCTGGGCACGCTAACAAAAAGGGAATAACGCTCTGAATTTCTTTTTTTCCCCTTCTCCTTTATAAAATTTTTTGGGTCTAACCTTGACCATTTTCAGCGTAAGATACAAAAACTATAAAAGACTCCCCAATGGTATTTTTGCACTACGGGAAAAAAAAAAAAGGAAAAGCCTGTTGCCAAATAGCTAGTTCAAAAAAAGAGAAGTTTCAAATACTTTTTCCCCGGGGATAAAAAGGGGAAACCAATCCTTTACTACGTTGAGTAGTTTTTTTTGTTTAATCTAACAGTGGGCCCCACTCTTTTTTTTCCCTATTGCTTTGGATTGAATTCATTAATAAAAGGCCCCTAAAATTTGCCTGCGCAAAAGGGTTACCGAAAATTAAATTAGGAGGGACATTTTGGGTAATTTAAAATCTAGGGCTTGGGGGTTTTCGGTTTTTTATGATTAAAAAATACGGCTGCTTGTCTCCCTATTATTAAGTGTTCTAAAATCTTTCTCCTAGAGTTTTTGGAAGTTTTCCCCAATATACTTAAACTCACCTTTAACAATCATTACACTCTATACGTAAACTACTTCTCTTTTCTTTTAATTTTAAAAAAAAAAACCCCTTTTTTTTTTTAACCTTAAAAAAATTTTCCCGACAAACCCGGGGTCAAAGCAAACATCCCTTTTTCGAAAGGATTGGGTTTACACAATAAAAACTTTAATTTTAGTGCCCAACCCTTTTAATAAATTTTCCCTTTTTGTTTTATTTTCCCCCCAAAAATTTTTTTCAATATTTCTGTGTAACTCATTGGGTTTGGGGGGGGCCTGACAAAAAAGGGCTGCTTCTGTATCAGTTTTTTTGTTCCCAAACCTTATATTTTTGTTAGACTTTTCTATAGCACGTTCGTCTTGGGGTTTTTTGTTTTTGGGGCCGGGAAAAAAGGTATCTTTCCATCTTTGTCGTGATGTATTTTTGTAGCTCCGGGATTCATTTCTCTTTTGGGAAACCCTGAATTAAAGTTTTTTTTTAAAGTGGCTGGGGTTTCTAAATTTAGAGTTTGGAATGGCTAGTTTTTACCCCGTCCATCTGCAATTTTAAAGGGGACCCCCTATGGGGGGTCAAAAGAATTCTCCCGGAGTTCTAACTTCTTTATTTTTAATTTTTTGGGCAAATCCTTGGGTGTCAATGTTATTGATTGAAAAATGAACTCCCTCGATTTAGAAATACTATTGGTTGAACTCATCGAGACTCACCTTCTCACTCCGATGAACGGGCTCATCAAATGAGAAATATGATTGGTTTAAACCCCTCGCAGAAAGGCAAGGGGGGTAGATTTTTTTTTACAACTTGGGGGGGGTGGGGGGAACTATCGCAACTGTTGGGAAAATGTGCACGCGAAGCGGACGGGGAGCGCAAACGCGAGCCCATGACGGGGGGGGTTTCCCGGGGCCCGCCTTTTGGGGCCCCCGGTGGGGGCCGGGGGAAAACCCCCCGAAACTCCCGGGTTTTTAAAAGTTTTCAAAAATTTCCCGGAAGACTGGTTTAAGGGTTAATTTTTAGTGGTTTAAAGTTTTTTGGTTAAAGGGTAAATGGGTTTTTTCATACATTTAGGAAATGTCCCACTATTTTGAGCACAAAACTTGTCGTAAGCTGTACCGGATTTTAAATTTTACAAAGAACCCAAAGCCCCGTTTAAACTTAAAAAAGGCCAAGGGGGGTTTTAAAATATAGGGTCCCTCCCAAAAACTGGAGTTTGAAATTTGAAGATCCCCCACAAAACCGCAAGTTGGCTTGAGACTTGGGGGTCCCCCAGGGTTTTTTTTTTTTTGTTGGGGGAAAACCCTAGGGTTATGTCGTAATAATACCTCATTCCCCCAAGTCTGCATAAATTCCCTTTATTTTTTTTGCGTTCCCGCAAATTTTAGCACAGTTTTTTATTTTTTCGTTTTTCACTACATAAAAATGGGCGTCCCCGGGGAAAAAGGGTTCCCCCCCCCCTTTTAAGGGGTTTTTTTTTTTAAAATTTAAATTTTTTGGGGCTTTTTAATGCCCAAAAGGTGCTATCTTTGGGGTGTTTTTGAAAATGATCATATAAAAGGCCGGAAAATGTCCACAATTTAGTGAAAACTAATTTTGGTTTTGGGGAAAAGAAATATGCTTCTTTTTAAGGAGACAGAACGTTTTTTCAACAAATCCCCCTGGAAAACCCCCTCCCTTCTGTCTATTTTAAAGGGGGCCTTTTTTTCGGGGGGAAATTTTTTTTACAAAAAAATGTGCGTGGTTCCCCAAAAAACATTCTTGAGTTACTACAAAAATGTCCATTTCTTCATTTTGGGTTATGGAAGGGCCCTCTAAGGAGCAGATACCTGAAAAAGGACCTCCCGGAAGCTCTGCATTAAACATAATAATTGGGGGCCGGGGGGGGGGGGGGAATGACTAGTACAGTAGTCATGATCATCCTGCCTCGAGGAAGCACGTTTGCTGTTTTCTTTTTTCCCTTAAACCCCCCTACATTTAGGGGGCGTCTTCTCACTCGCCGTGAAGGGGGATCTTCGAGAGTAAACATACATTTTACAAGTACCTTTTTTAATATTGCGATGGACTGGGAGAACTACCCTTTTCCCACTCAATAGTAGTAACCAGCGTCCCCCGCTAACAAAACGAATAACGCTCTGGGAAATTTTATTTTTTCTTCTTTCCCATTATGAAATTTTCGGTCTAACCTTGACCCCTCTTCAGCGTAAGACCCCAAAGATAAAAATGATAAAAAACACCCGATGGTACTTGCACTACTGAAAAAAAAGAAAGGAAAGGGGGGGCCCGTTGACAAAAGCTAGTTTTAAAAAAAGAAGTTTTAAATACTTTTGGCCCGGGATAAGAAAGAGGACCAAGGGGTTACTACGTTTTAGTATTTTTTTTTGATTTAAACTAACAGTAAAACCCCTCTTCTTTTCCCACCCTTTACACAAAAAAGTTGGGGGGAACGTTGGAAAAATGTTTAAGTTTTTGTTGGAACCAATTGGGGAAATGTTATTTGAAGGGTTTGGGTGCTCATTGTGAAAACTTTGGGCCCCAAAATATTGGCTTAGCAATGGCCCCAAAGTTTTTGCCACTGTCCACCCAACATGTTGAAAATTTACAATAGTTCAACGTTGAGCCAGTGTTAATCCTGCAAAGTTGTTGCAATACGGCCAACTTTTTACAAAAACCTTTTAACCCAATACGTTGTTTTTAAAATAAACCCAACTTTGGAAGAATGTTTTAGGTATTGTTGGTTTCACTTTGGGGAAAAATGTTTTTTTCGGGTTGGGCCCTGTCATTGAAAAAAACTTGGGCCCCAATTATTGCTTATAAATGGCCCAAAACGTTGTGCCACTGTCCACCCAAATGTTAAATGAAAATGGTTTCAAGGGTGTCCCAAATGTTAATCCTGCAAGTTTTTTGAAACACAGGCCAACTTTTACAAAAACTTTTTATCCAAAAACGTTTTTGTTACAAAAACCAACGTTGGAAAATTTTTTGTGGGAAATTGTTGGCAGAAACTTTGGGAAAATGTTTTAAAAGGTTTTGCTGCTCATTGCGAAACTTTGGGCCCCAATATATTGGCTTATCAATAGAAAACGTTGGGGCCACTGTCCCCCCAAACCTTTTTAAATTTTGCCAATGGCTCAACGATGTGCCAATGTTAACCTGAAAAGTTTTGCAATCAGGGCCAACATTACAACAATTTTTATCCAATATGTTTTTTTTTTAACAATGGCCCAAAACTTGGAAAAATTTTTGTAGGTTTTTGTTGGCAGCACATTGGAAAAGGGTTATTTGAAGGTTGGTTTGTTCATTTTCGAAAACTTTGGCCCAATATGTTTTATTCAATGGACCAACGTTATGCCACCGTCCACTCAAAATTTTTAAAAAGACAATGTTTCAAAGTTGTTCCAACGTTAATCCTACAAAACCCGTTGCACCAAAAGGGGCACCAATTTTTAATAGTTGGCATTAAGTTTGGCCAAATACACTATCCTGTTTTTTAGGGAAATTCCCTCCAATAACTCTCCTTATGGGATACCATAAAGAAATATCTCAGAGAAGTTACCTTCTGCAAATTTAAAAGCTACCAGCCTTGCTACTTACATGCTCGGCTAGCCACTTTTTAAAAACAGTAGGATTTTAAAAAAAAAAATCATGTGAAAGTTCTTTTGGGTGTTTTTATATTTTCAGTGAGACTTCCCAGTTTTATTAACCCTAATAACACAATTTTTTTTATGATATTCCAAATTTTCCTTCCCTTTTTTTTGCTTTTTACCAAATGAGAACATGAAATTTTTGGGAATAATTCACCATTCCAGTCAAAATTTATTTCAATCAGACCCGTTTTTTTAGGGATAAAAAAAATTTGGGTATTAAAAATTCAGAATGTTCCATTTTAGTGAAAGGGGTATAAAACCCGGGGGTCCAAATAATTCTTTAAACATTTAAACATTTCTTAAATTGTCCGGGGAGAACTTTCCCCCCCCCCCCCCACCCCCCCCCCCCCCCACCCCCCCCCCCCCCCACCCCCCCCCCCCCCCACCCCCCCCCCCCCCCACCCCCCCCCCCCCCCACCCCCCCCCCCCCCCACCCCCCCCCCCCCCCACCCCCCCCCCCCCCCACCCCCCCCCCCCCCCACCCCCCCCCCCCCCCACCCCCCCCCCCCCCCACCCCCCCCCCCCCCCACCCCCCCCCCCCCCCACCCCCCCCCCCCCCCACCCCCCCCCCCCCCCACCCCCCCCCCCCCCCACCCCCCCCCCCCCCCACCCCCCCCCCCCCCCACCCCCCCCCCCCCCCACCCCCCCCCCCCCCCACCCCCCCCCCCCCCCACCCCCCCCCCCCCCCACCCCCCCCCCCCCCCACCCCCCCCCCCCCCCACCCCCCCCCCCCCCCACCCCCCCCCCCCCCCACCCCCCCCCCCCCCCACCCCCCCCCCCCCCCACCCCCCCCCCCCCCCACCCCCCCCCCCCCCCACCCCCAATTTTAACGGGGAAAGGTTTTACCAAACCTTTGACCCCCCAAAAAAGGGGTTTTTTTTTAAAAAAGGTTCCCCAAAATATAAAAATTTTTAAAGCCCCCCACTAAAAATTTTTAAAACTTTTTGGTTGGGGGCCCCTAAAACCCTTAAAAAGGGTTTTTTTCCAATTTTAAATTTTTACCACCCCCCTTTTGGGATTTTTAACACTTTCGGGTTTTAAAGGGCCCCGTTTTGACCCCCAAAATAATTTTTTTTTCCCTTTTTAAAAACCCCCCCCTTAAATCACCGTTTTCCTTAGGGGGTTCCCCTTTTTGGGTTTTAAAAAGGCCCCCGATCCTTAAAAAACCCCCCAAACCAAAGTTTTTTCTCCCCCGGGGTTAAACAAAAAATCTTAAAAAATTTAATTTATAACTTATTAAATTTCCCAATTTTAAAAATTTTTAAGGTTAGTACCCAAAATTTTTAGGATAAAATAAAAAGATAAATGTACTACCCAAAAGTTAAAAATTGCTTTTCCTTTATTTCCTCTTCTTTAAATTTTTTTTAGGAAAGTTAATTTATTTATTTTAAAAGGGATTAAATTTGTTTTTTCCCGGGTTTCTCATCTGGATTTTGATTTTTCTTTTCGTTTCCACTGCCTTGTATTTTATTAATTTTGATATTGTTTTAAATTATTAAAAACCTACCCCAAAAATGGTTATTTAATGATTAATTAACTTTTAAAAAATTTTTGTTCTAACCTAATTACCTTAAATTTTTTAAAAATTGGACCCTGCCAAATTTACTTTAAACATATTTTGGCGATTTCAAAAAATATAGCTTTGTTTAAAGCCCCATTTGGGTTGTATTAATTCTTCGGGCCCCACCGACTAAAAATTTTATGGTTTTCCTTTACTCTTAAATTAAAAATTCCCGGAACTTCCTTTTTGATTCCATCGGTTAAAATTTTTGAAAATTTTTGTGGGTGGAATTTCTTTAAAATGGAATCCCTTCAGTTATTAGGTAAAGCTTGTAACTAATTTTTACCATTTGGGAAAAGAAAACCCCCTTTTCTTAAAAACCCTTTCATAACCAAAAATTTAAAAAAGGGAAACCCACTAATCTTACGTTTTAAAAAAAATTGGGTTTGGGACCCTTTTAAGAGAACTTATTCTTTGCATAATCCGAATAAGAGTTCCTTAATATTTTCCATACCACAACACCCAACGCAAAAAGGATTGTATCTGGTTACCCCCAAAAAAATTTTTCCAAAAAACCCCCGGGGGTTTTTAAATTTGTTTTTTTTTTAAAAACCCTTTTTTTTTTAAAAAACCCCTTTTTAAAAATTTAAACCTTTTTTAAAAAAACCCCGGGGGAGGGTAAAAATTTTTTTTTTTGTTTCCCCCGGGGGGGGAAAAAGGGTTTTGTTTTTTTTAAAAACCCCCTTTTTTAAAAATTTTTTGGGGTTTTTTAAACCAAAATTTTAAAAATTTTTTTTTTTAAAAAAAAATTTTTTGTTTTTAGTTAGGTAAAAAAAAAAATTTTTAGGTAATTTAAAAAAATTTTATAAAGGAAATTACGGGGGAAAACTTTTTCCCCCTTTGATTTTTTTGGGTTTTTTAAACCCCCCTTTTGGGGTTTTTTTAAAAAAAGGGCCCACCCAATTTTCTTTTTCCCAAAAGGTTTAAAAAGGGGGGAAAAAAATCAATTTTTTTTTAAAAAAAAAATTTTTTTAAAATATAAGAAATTTTCCCTTTTCCCAAAAAAAAAAATTTTCGGGTCTTTTTGCGAAAACCAACCCAAAAAATATATTTTTTTTTTCGGTTTTAACCCAATTCCCCCCAGAGGGGGAAAAAGGGGGGGTTAAAATTTTCCCCAAAAAAAAAAATTGGGCCAAAAAGGGGAAAGAAAAAAGTTTTTTTTTTTCCCCAAAAAAATTTTAAAAATTTTTTTTAGGGTTTTTTGGCCCTCAAAAAAACAAATTTTTAAAAATTTCCAATTAAAATCCGGGGAAATTAAATTTTGGGGCCCCTTTAATTTAATTAATTATAAATTTTGGAAATTTTTTAAAAGGGTATAAATTTTCAATAATTTAAATAAATGTTTTTTCCCCCCAATTTTGGGTAAAAAAAATCGTCCGAAAAGGGAAAATTTAACCAAAATCCCCATTTTAAAAATTTTAAAAAAAATTTTTAAAACTTTTTAATTTTTTTTAAATTTGTAAAGGGTTTTTGAATTAATTTAAAAAGGGGGGGGGTTTAAAAATTCCTTAAAATTTAAAAAATTAAAATTTTTTTTTAAAATTTTTTTAAAAAAGGAAAATTTTTTAAAGCCCCCCCCTTTAAAAATTTTGGCCCCCCTGCAAAAATTAAAAAATTTTTTTTTTAAAAAGGTTTTGAAATTTTTTATTTTTTAAAACAGGGGTTCATTTTTGGGGGCTTCCCTTATTAAATTAAGTTTCCCCATAAATATTTTACCAATTAATTTTTAAATGTGTTTTCAAACTCAAAATTTATTTGGAAATTGGATTGGGGGTTTGGGAAAAGGAAGGGTACAGGGGTCCTTATTTTAAATTTTTACTGATTCAATCCTAATTTTAATCTTCGCCACTTTTAAAAATAATATATATTCTTGAAATTCATCTTGTAAAACTTTTTCCCCTTCCCTTGAAAATCCAAATTAAGTTTCTTCCTTCAAACCCCAAGGCAATTTCAATTGCCAAATTTAAACCCAACCCCCAAAAAGGGAAAAAGCTTAAATTGGGTCCTGAACCCAAAAAATATACCTTAATTGGTTTAAGGAGTTAGCCCCAAAATTTTTGGGTTTTTTAGTTCAGACAATTTTGAAATTTCCCAAAAAACATTCTTGGTTTGTTAACACCCCTTGGTTTCTAAGCGGTTAAAACCTGTAACAGGTTTCCAATAATACCAATAAACATTTGAAAAAGCCCAATGTTTTTTTTTTTACCAAACTATCCTGACACAAAGGTCAAAATTTTTCCCCAGTTTTCCATAATTAACTTATTTTTAATTTTTTTTTTAAGGTAATTTTACTAAAAACAAACAAACCTAAAAATACCCTCATAACCATTTAAAGGAAGGTTTTAGGTTTAACCAACCCCATAATTATTTTTTAAATTATTTTCCTTTACCAAATTCATACATGTAAAAATTTTCAAATCCTAACCTTATTTCCCTTTTAAAGTTTTTTTCCAGTTAAATTTTCCCCCCTTGGTTGTAATTTTGTTGGGACCGAATTGACACAAGGGGGTTTTTCCAATTTTGGATCCATTTTTTAATTCCCCGATTTGAAAATAAACCCATAAAACTGAATAATTTTAAATCAGGGAACAATTTGGTTAATGATCATTTTTTTATTTAAAGGCCATTCCTTCATTTAAAATTTGTAGTTTTTATACATCCGTAATTTGCCCCCAAAATGACCTTACCCAATTTTTCATAAAATTTCCCAAATTAACCTTTTTAAAATGTTACTGCCGAATCAACCTTTTTAAACAAAAAAATTGAATTTATAAAGGTACTAAGATGATATTAAAATTTACCATAGAAGGAAAAAAGGGGTTTGGTGTTTTTTTTTTTTTCCAAAAAACCCTACCTTTAAAAAACCCCCTTTTTATTTTTAAAATTTCAAATTTTTTTCCCATTTTAATTTTTTTTTTAATTTTTTTTTGGGAAAATAACCCAAAAAAACCCCCAAAAAAAACCAAAAAATTTTGGGAAATTTGGATTTATTTTCCCCCAATTTTTTTTCAAGCCTTTTCCAAATTAATTTAAACCCTAAAAATAATTTCCTAAAAAGGGTTTCAAGAAAGATTTTTCCTTTTTTTAAAAAAAATTTTAAAAATTTTTTTTTCCGTTTGGAAAAATTTTTTAAATTTTTTTTTCCCTTTTTTTTGGGGGCCCCTTTTTCCTTTTTTTCCCCGAAAAAATTTGGTTTTCCCATGGGGGGAACTTCTAAATTTTCCCTTTTGAAAAAAAAAATTAAAAAATTTTTTAAAAATTAAAGTTTCAAGGAAACCCAAAACCTTTTTTTTTTCGGGAAAAAAAAGGGGCCCTTTTTTATTTTATAATAAACGGAAATTTTAAAACCAAATTTAAAAAATTAAATTTAAAATTTTAAAATTTAAAATTTTTTTAATTTTCCCCTTCCCCCCGGGCAATTTTTTTTTTGCCCCTTTTTTTTTTTTTTACAAAAAAAAAATTTTAAATTTTTAAACCCCTTTAAAAAAGGGGGAAAAATTTTTTAAAAAAAAATTTCATAAAATTACAAAAAATTTTTTTTAAAAAAATTTTTTGGGGGGAAATTTAAATGAAACCCCCTTCCTTGGGGAACTTTTTTTTCCCTTTTGAACGGTTTGAACCCCCTTTGGGTTTTCAAAAAGCCGGTTTGTTGAATTTTTTTATTTTTAAAAAAGGGAAAAGTTTCCCCCTTTTAAAAAACCCTTTTTTTTAAGCCCGGGGGCCCCAAAAACCTTTGCAACCCCCAAAAGGGTTTTCCCAAAAAAAAAAACCCAAAAACCCCGGGGAAAAAAACTCCCAATTTTTTTAAAAATCATTTTAAATTTTTTTAATAAAAATAAAAAAATTTTTAAAACCAAAAAACCAGCCCCCTTTTTTTTGGGGGGGGGTTTTTTCCCCCCCGGCCCCCCCCCAGGAAAATTTAACTTTTTTGGAATAATTTGTTTTTGGGCCCCCAAAAAAACTTTTTTTTTTTCAAACACAAAAAAACCTTTTTAAAATATTTTGTTAAATCAATTCCCAAAAAAAATAGATATTAAAAAAAGGGGGGGAAAAAGGGAAAAATTTTTTAAAAAAAAATTTTTATCAAAAAAACCAAAAAAAAGGGAAATTTTCCTTTTGGGGTTTTAAAATTTTTAAAAAAATTTTTTAAAAAATTGGGTTTTAAAAACAAAATTTTTAAAAACCCAAGGGTTTTTTCCCTTTTTTAATTTAACCCTTGTTAATTTTAAAAAAAAATTTTTTTTTAAAAATGCCAAAAAAAATTTTTTTCCTTTCCCTTTTTTGGGGGGGTTTTTTAAGTAAAATTTTTTTTAAATTAATTAAAAAATTTTGCTTTCCCAAAGCCTGGGGCAAAAAAAAAAACCAAAGGGAAAAACTTAAGAATTTTTTAAAAAAAAAGGGTTGTTTTTTTAAAAGTTTTTTTTGTTAAAATTTATTTTAAAAACCCTTTTTTTTAAATTTTAAAATTTTTTGGGGGGTTTTTTCCCCCTTTTTACCCGGTTTTTTTATCAAAAACCTTAAGTTTTCCCCCTTTTTTCCCCTTTTTATTGAAATTTAAATTTTTTCCCCAAAAAAAATTTTTTTTAAAAAGGGGGCCCCTTTTTTTAAAAGGTTTTTAAAAACGAAAAATAGGGGGGGGGAAACCCGGGAAAATGGGAAAAATTTTTTCCGCCCAAAAACCCATTTTTGGGGGGGGGAAAAAACCCATATTTTTTTTTGTTTTAAGTTTAAAAAAAATTTTTAAAAAAATTTTTAAAAATTCCTAAAACATTTTACCAAGGGGGAATTTTCGTAATTTTTTTTTCCCAATTTTTAAAAAAAGTTTTTTTAAAGGGCCCAAAAAAAGGGGTTTTTCCCCTTGCTTTTAACCCAAGAAAAGGGGTTTTTGGGGGGGTTTTTAAAAAAGGAGTAAAAAAAATTTTTAAAGACCTTTTTTTGTTACTCCAAAAACCAAAAAGGGGTTTTGGGGGGCCCCCCTTTTTAAAAATTTAAAACCAAAAAAATTTTTTGGGTTATTTTTTGGGTAAAAATAAAAAAAAGGGTTTTTTTTGGGGCCCTTTTGTTTTTTTTTGGGAGGGGCCTTTCCCAAACCCCCCCCCAAAAATTTTGGGTTTTGCTTATCATTTTTTAAAAAAAGGAAAATATGGGGTTTAAAAAGGTTTTGGTTTTTTGAATAAAAAAATTTTTTAAAAAAAAATTTTCCCCAAACTTTTTTGCCTTTTAAGGAATTTTTCCCAACCTATTTCCCCCCCGGGACCCAAAAAAAAAAACTAAAAAAACCCTGGGGACAAAAAAGGGGGCCTTTTTCAGCGGGGGTTTTAAATTTTTGCCCAAATTTAAAAAGGAATTTTTTTGGGGATCTATTTTTTTAAAAGTTTTTCCCCTTTTCCCAAAAAAATTTTCGTAAAGCCCCTAAAAAAAGTCCGGGCAAAAAATTTTTTTTTGCCAAAATAAAAAAAATTTTTTTCAAAAAAATTTTAAAAAAAAAAACCCAAAAAAAAATTTTTTGGAAAAAAAAAAATTTTTTTAAAAAAAGGGTTTAAAAAAAGGGGAAAAAAAGGAAACCTTGAAAAATTTTTTCCCAAAAAGGGGGAAAAACCCCTTAAAATTTTTTTTAAAAAATTCAAAAAAAAAAAAAAAAAAATTTTTTTTTGTTTTTAAAAAAAAAAATTTTTTTTTTTTTAAAAAAAATTTTTTAAAAATTTTTTTTAAAAATTTAAAAATTTTAAAAAGGAAAAATTAAAGGGGAAAAAAAAAATTTTTTTTTTTTCCCCCCTTTTTAAAAAAGGGGGGAAAAAACCCCTTTTTTTTAAAAAATTTTTTTTCCCTTTTTTTTGTTTTTTTTTTTTTTTTTAAAAAAGGCCCAAAAAAAATTTCCCGGGGGGTTTTAAACTTTTGGTTTTTAAAAAGGGGGAAAATTTTAAAACCCCTTTTTCCCCCCAAAAAAATTTAAAAATTTTTCCCCCCCGGGGGGGGGAATTTTAAAAAAAAAGGGGCCGGGTTTTTTTCCCCAAAAAATTTTAAAAAATTTGGGGGTTTAGGGGGAAAAAAAAACCCCGGAAAAAAGGGGGGGAACCCCAAAAAAAAACGGAAAAAAAAAAAAATTTTTGGGGGGAAAAAAAACCCCCGGGGAAAATTTTTAGCTTTTTGGGGGAAAAAATTTTTAAATTTGGGGCCCAAAAGGGAAAAAAAAAAAAAAAAAGGGGGGGGGTTTTTAAAAAAAAATTTTAAAAAAATTTTTTTTTAAAAAAAATTATAAAAAAACCGGGGAAAAAACCCCCCCCAAAAAAAAAAAGGGGGTTTTTTAAATAAAAAAAATTAAACCAAAAAATTTTTTTTTTTCCCCCAAACCAAAAAAAAAAAAAAAATTTTTTTTTTGGGGGGAAAAAAAAGGGGGGGAAAAAAAAGGGGGTTTTTTTCCCAAAAAAAAAAAATTTTTTTTAAAACCTTTTTTTTTAAAAAAATTTAAGGGGGGGAAAAAAAAGGGTTTAAAAGGAAAAAAAAGGGGGTTTTTTAATTTTTCCCCCCTTTTTTTCCCCCAAAGCCCTTAAAAAAAAGGTTTTTTTTCCCCCTTTTAAAAGGGAAAAAAAAAAGGGGGGGGTTTTTTAAAAATTTTTAAATTTTTAAAAAATTTAAAGGGGAAAAATTTTTTGGTTTCCCCCCCTTTCCCCAAAGGGAAAAAAAAGGGTTTTTTTTTTCCCCAAAAAAAAATTTTGGGGTTTTTTTTTTTTTTTCCCCCGGATTTAAAAGGGGGAAAAGGGTTTCCCCCAAAAAAAGGGGGGGCCCCAAAAAGGGGGCCGGGAAAAAAAGGGGGGGTTTTTTTTTTAAAAACCCCCGGGGGCCCAAAAAAAAAAACCCCCCCAAAAAAACCCCCCCCCTTTTTTTCCTTTTAAATCCCCCCAAAAAAAATTTTTTTTTTTCCCCCCCCCTTTTTTTCCCCCTTTCCTTTTTTTTAAAAGGTTTTTTTTTTTTTTTTTTTTAAATTGTTTGGGGGGGGGTTTTTTTGGGAAACCCGGGGAAAAATTTTCCCCCCCTTAAAAAAAAAAAAAATTTTACCCCCCTTTTTTAAATTTTTTTTTTTAAAAAAAACCCCCCCCTTTGGGAAAAAAACCAAAAAAAAAGGGAAAGGGGTTTTTTAAAAATTTTTTTTTGGGCCCCAAAATTTTCCCCCTTTTCTTTAAGGGGAAGGAAAATTTTTAAATTCCTTTTAATACATTTTTTGGGGGGGAAAAAAAAAAAAAATTTTTTTTTAAAAAAAAAAAAAAAAAAAATTTTTTTTTTTAAAAAACCCGGGGGGGGGGTTTTTTTTTTTTTCCCCAAAAAAGGGGGAAATTTTTTTGGGGGGGGGCCCCCCCCTTTTTTTTAAAAAAATTTTCCCCCGGGAAAAAAAAAAAAATTTTTTTTGGGAAACCCCCCCCCCCCCCCAAAAAAAAACCCCCGGGGGGAAAACCCCGGGGCCCTTTTTGGAAAAAAAAAAAAATTTTTAAAAAATAAATTTTTTTGGAAAAAAATTTCATTTTTTAAAAAATTTTTTAAAAAATTTTGGTTTTTTTTTTTGGGGGGGGAAAAAAAAAGGGGGGGTTTGGGGGGGAAAGGGGTCCAAATTTTTTTCCCCAAAAAAAGGGGAAAAAAAAAAAAAACAATTTTTCCCCCCCAAAAAAAATTTGGGGGGAAAAAAAATTTTAAAAGGGGGGGTTTTTTTTAAAAATTTTTAAAAATCCCTTTTTTGGGAACCCAAATTTAACCCCCAAAACCCCTTTTTTTTGGGGCCCAAAAAGGAAAATTTTTCCCCGGGCCCTTTTTTCCCCCCAAAAATTTTAAAAAAAAAATTTTTTAATTTCTTTGTTTTTAAAAAAAAAAAAAAAAATTTTTTTTTTTCCCCCCCCCTTTTTAATCCCTTTTTAAAAAAAACAAATTTTTTTAAAAAAAAATTTTTTGGGGGGGAAATTTTTTTGGGTTTTTTTTTTTGGTTTTTAAAAGGGCCAATTTTTTGGTGGGTTCAGGGGCACCGGGGGGGGGGGGTTTTTTTTTTTTTAAATTTTAAAAAATTTTAAAAAAATTTTTCAAAAAATTTAAAATTTTAAAATTTAAATTTTTTTTAAAAAGGAAAAAAAAAAAATTTTTTGGGGTTTTAAAAGGGGAAGGGGCCCCCAAAAAAAAAGGTACTTTTTTTTAAAAATTCTTTTTTTAAAAGGGCCCCGGGGGGGGGTTTTTTGGGTAAAAAAATTTTTTAAAAAAAAGGGGGGGGGCCTTTTTTATTTTTAAAAAGGGGGCCCCCTTTTTTTTCCCCCCAAAATTTTTAAAAAGGGGTTTTGGGGGGGGGAAAAAAAAAGGGGGGAAAAAGGGAAAAGGGTTTTTGTTTTAAATTTTTTTTTTTAAGGGTAAAAAAAAAACCCGGGTTTAAACCGGAAAATTAAAAAAATTTTCCAAAAATGGGTTTTGGGGTTTTATAGTTTTTTGGGGTTTTGGCCCCCAAAAATTTTTTTTTTTAAAAAAAATTTTTGGGGGGCACCCCTCCCCCCCCCAAAAAAGGTTTTTTCCCCCCCGGGGAAAAGGGGCCCCCAAAAATTTTTGGGGGGGGGGAAAAAAGGGGAAAACTTTTTTTTTTAAAAAAAAAAAAAAAAATTTTTTTTTGGGGGGGGGTTTTTTTTTGGGGTTTTAAAATTTTTTTTTTCAAAAAAAAAAAAAAAAAATTTTTTTTAAAATTTTGGGGGGAAAGTGAAAATTTTTTTTCCGCCCGGGGAAAATCTTTTGGGTTTTTTTTTTTAAAGGGTTTTTCCGAAAAAAGGGTTTTTAAAACCCCCTTTTTTAAAAAAAAACCGAAAAAAACCCGGGGGGGTTTTTTTTTTTTAAAAAAATTTTTTTTGGTTTGGGTTTTTTTTTTTAAAAAAAATTTAAACCAAAAAAAAGGTTCAAAAAGGTTTGGTTTTTTAAAAAAACTTTTTTTTTAAAATTAAGGGGTTAAAAAGGGGGGAAAAATTTTTTTAAAAAAAAACCCCTTTTTTTAAAAATTTAAAAAAAAAAAAAATTTTAACCTTTTTTAAAAAAAAAAGCCCCCCCCCCCCCTTTTTTTTTAAAAAAACCCCACTTTTTTAAATAAAAATTTTAAAAAAAACCCTTTTTTCCCCTTAAAAAACCCCCCAAAAAAGGTTTTTTTTTTCCCGGGGGGGGGCCCTTTTTTTAAAAAAGGGGTTTTTTTTCCCCAAAAGGGAAAAAAAAAATTTTTTTTTTTCCCCAAAAAAAAAATTTTTAATTTGGGGGGGAAATTTTTTTTCCCCCAAAAAAGGGGGGTTTTCCCCTTTTTTTGGCTTCAAAAAAAAAAATTTTCCCTTTTTTTTAAAAAAAAATTTTTTTGGGGGTTTAAAATTTTGACCCCCCCAAAAAATTTTTTTTTTTCCCCGGCCCCCCCCAAAAAAATTTTCCCCCCCTTTCAATTTTTAAAAAAGGCCCCGGGGGCCCCCCCAAAAAATTTTTTTAAAAATTAATGCTAAATTTTTTTTTTTTTTAAAAAAAAAAAAAAATTTTTTTCAAAAATTTAAAAACCTTTTTGGGGGGTTTTTTTTTCCCCTTTAAAAAAAAAAAGGGTTTTTTTTTTGGGGTTTTCCAAAAAAACCCAAAATTTCCCTTTTTAAAATTTTTTTAACCTTTTTAAAAAATTTTTCCCCCCTTTAAAAAAAAAAACCCCTAAATTTTTCCTTTAAAAAAAAAGGAAAAAAATTTTTAAATTTGGGCCCAAAAAAAAATTTTTAAAAATTTTTTTTGGGAAAACCTTTTTAAATTTTTCCCAAAAAGTAAAAATAAAAATTTTGGGGAAAAAAAGGGGGAAAACCAAAAATTTCCCAAAAAAACCAAAAGGGGTTTTTTTGGGTAAAAAAAAAAAAAATTTTTTTTCCCCCGGGGGTTTTTTTTGGAAAATTTTTTTTTAAAAAAAGGGAAAAAAAGGAAAAAAAAAAAAAAAGGGGGGCCCCCCCCTTTTTTTTTTCCTTTTTTTTAAAGGGAAAAATTTTTTTTAAAAAAATTTCCCCCCCTTTTTTAATTTTTTTTTAAAATTTCCCTTTTTTTTTTAAAATAAAAAATTTTTTAAAAATTTTTTAAAAAAAAAAATTTACCCCCAAATTTTTTTTTTAAAAACCGGTTTTAAAAACCCCCCCCCTTTTTTCCCAAAAAAACAAAAAATAATTAAAAAAAATTTAAAAAAAAAAAAAAATTTTTAAAAAAATTCAAAAAAAAATTTTTAAAAAAAAAAAACAAAATTTCCCTTTTTAAAAAAAACCAAAAAAAAAAAAAGGGTTTTTCCCAAAAAAAAGGGTTTTTAACCTTTTTTGGGGGGAAAATTTTTTTTAAAAAAAAATTTTTTTTTTTTGGGGGGGGAAAAAAAAATTTTTTTTTTTTTTAAAAAAAAAAATTTTTTTTTAAATTCCAAAAACCCCCCCCCCCCCCCAAAAAAAGGGGGTTTTAAAAAGGGGGGGAAAAAAAAATTTTTAAAAAAAACCCCAAAATTTTTCCCCCAAAAATTTTTTAAAAAAATTTAAAATTTTTTGGGGGGTTTTTAAAAAATTTTTTCCCAAAAAAAAATTTTTTTTTTAAAATTTTCCAAAATTTTGGGGGCCCTTTTAAAAAGGGGGGGGGGCCCCATTTTTTAACAAAAAAAAACCCCCCCAAAAAAAAATTTTTGGGGGGTTTTTTAAAAAACCCCCCCGGATGGGCCCTTTTTTTTTTTAAAAAAAATTTTTCCCCCCCCAAAAAAATTTTTTTATTTCACAAAAAAATTTTTTTTTTTCAAAAAAAAAATTCCAAAAAAAAAGGAAAAACCCCCCTTTTTAAATTTTTGGGGTTTTTTTTTTAAAAACCCCCCCTTTTTTCCCCCCCCTTTTTTTTCCCCCTTTTTTTTAAAACCCTTTTTTGGGGGGGAAAATTCCAAAAATTTTTTTTTGGGGGGTTTTAATTTAAAAAAAAATTTTTTAAAAAACCCGGGTTTTAAAAAAAATTTTTTTTTAAAAAAAAAACCCCCCTTAAAAAAACCCCTTTTTTTTTCCCCTGAAAAAAAAGGGAAAAAAAATTTTTAAACCCTTTAAGTCTTCACGGAATGACGGACCTAATGAACTATTAAATTTCTTCCACCTAGCTAATAACCTACATCCCTCTATTAAATTTACCATGGAGTCTTCTCGCGTCAGTATTCCTTTTCTTGATGTCGAGGTCTGTTTTAAAGGGGGTCGTATTGCAACCAAGGTATATAGCAAACCTACCGATAGGCACTCTTATCTTCACTACAGGAGTTTTCATCCCACACATATTAAGAAGTCTATTGTTTATCGTCAGCTGCTTAGATATAAACGTATTTGCTCCGACCACTCTGATTTTGTTCAAGAATCAACGAACCTTTTTCACTACTTCTTACGTAGAGGATACCCTTTCAAACTTCTAGACACCCTCTTCATACGCGTTGAGCCACTCAAGCGTGAACGACTTCTCCAATACAAAGAGAAGAACACTTTGGAGCGCATTCCCCTAGTCCTCACCCATCACCCTGATGTGGACCCCCCTCTTACGAGAAATTAGGTCGTCCTGGAATATCCTTCAGAGTGACCCTGCCTTAAAACAAAATTTTCCCCTACCCCCCACTATAGCACGTAGACAGCCCCGTAATCTTAGGTCCATTGTTAGCAGAACGAAACCATTTCGCAACATTACCCCCGGAGATAACCGTCCCTGTAATAAACCCAGGTGCCAGCTTTGTACACTTTTAGACAGTTCCACTCATTTTACTGATAACTCGTCTGGGGTTAACCTTACTCCCGGCCCTTTTAACTGTGATTCATCTAATGTGGTGTATTACCTTTCTTGTGTTAAATGCCCTGAAGTTGCCTACGTGGGAGAGACTGGTGATAGATTTCGGCTGAGATTTAATAACCATAAACACTCCATTAGATACAACAAAACAGGCTTTCCTGTAGGAGCTCACTTTAACTTACCGAACCACTCTGTATCCAACTTACGATTTCTTTTACTAGCAGGTAATTTTCCTTCAGCTGACAAACGCAAACAGTATGAACTAAGAACTATTCTTAAGCTTAAGTCACATATAACAGTGTTAAATAGATATTTATCGATTTTGAGTAACTACTCCTGGGTACAACAAATGTAATTTCCATGTAATCTAATTGTAATCTCATTAGGCCTATTATCTACGAGTGTAATCTGCTTGTAATCCTTTTCGCTATTTTGTTATCCGTTTTCTTCACTAGAACTTTTCGGGCTTGACTCAAGTTTAGCTTTTATCATTTTGTCGTCCGCAACTGACGAAGAGCGAGGCAGCTCGAAATATATTGCTTGTTTCTCCTATACTGGATGATATGAAGGCGTCACCCTGTTGTTGTCTTTTTTCCTTATATATATATATATATATATATATATATATATATATATATATATATTTATATATATATATATAACCCTAGATGGTCATTTTGGGCAACAACCAGTTATTTAAATATATTTGCATATTCATGCAGGTAAATATTCGACAAAAAATACCTGAATAATCTTCAGGAACGCCCTAAACATGCATATACAGTATGTTTATTAACCTGTGTGTTGTACATACAACGTTTAAATAAAATAGAAATTAAAAGGTAGTACGCAATAAAGGTCTGTACTCTGAACGTGCCAATTTTTACCAATTTTTCACATGCACAAGCAAAATCACATATCTGGCTCTTTATCACTGGATGAAGTTTCAACTTGTCTTCTTTTTATGTTACCCAATGAGTTATGACATGGAATTTACTTTTATGTTGATTTTGAGAACATGCATGATATGTGCTCCCTCTAACTGCAAAAAACCTGAAATTTGGCCATTTACCCTAATATTGTCAGACGCACACTGCCTAAAAGTGCCCAACTTAAAAACTTGTTAGTTGGCACTTGATAATGTTAGATTATTGTACTTGGATTATTTATAGTAGAGAGGTAGTACTTAAAGTCTGACATATTTGATTCAGATTATACTTAATTTATAATAATGCCACATGTTTTCGTAAATTTTCACACGGTTACCGCCCGTCACAGAGAAAATGCACGTCCGTCACTATGACATTTTTGTAAATGTGGCGACAAAGCAATAAAAACTTCAACTGACTTTTAATGATATGTGTAGATTGAAACCTTCTTTAGAACATGGAGAGTAATTTGGAGTGGTATTCTGTTTCAAAACACAGCAAATTTTCAAATGAAAATTGCACGTTGAAAAAATGACATTCTCTGCAGGGCCATTCCATGAAAAGTGGTCCTGATAGGGTAAAATTAGAACTCAGTGCTAGGTGTCTAATTTCAACTCTAAAGATTAGTAGACAGGTGCAACTTTCACTTTTAGTAAAACTTGCATGGATTCAGTCATTCCTTTGGAAAGTGCCAACACCAAAGAATGTCTTAGATATGGAACACTTAAAATACTGAATTATAGGTAAAAGGTAATTTGAAGAAAAATGAAGCAAAATAACTAAATAGAACATGTCTTTCTTGATTGCAGCTCTGAAAAGCTATCCCATTATTCATTTCTTGAGCATTGCACTCATAATTTATCAGCTATGTGGATCAAACACAATGTTTAAATCTGGTCATTGTCACTGTGACTTACGTGACAAAAAAACGTGCAAAAGTTTTTTTACAACAAATAGGCAATGCCAGAGACAATGATGAAATACATATGCAAAGGTAGGGTGGGGGTTTAAAGTAAGTTATCATCATTTGGAAACATTTGATTCCAGAACTTCTTTTCTATTAAATTTTGAAAAGTGTGAATTACGTGACGTCACGTAAGTCACAAAGGGTGGCGTGACTTACGTGACAGTTTCAAGTTAGCACCTTAACACAATATGATAAGTGAATCATAGTTGGCATTTTTGCCCCTCTCTGCAGATAAGAAATCACTTATTTTTAACCAATCCTAGCACTTCAAAGACTCCTCAGGTGTTTTAATAGTCCCATGATTTGGTCTCAAGCCATCGCATAGTATTTTCAAAACCACACTCAGAACTGTAGTGATGAAGCCAAATTGTATGGCATTTGATTTTGACCTGGGTACAC
The DNA here is from genome assembly GCA_029531755.1 of Holothuria leucospilota. Taxonomy (NCBI): domain Eukaryota; kingdom Metazoa; phylum Echinodermata; class Holothuroidea; order Aspidochirotida; family Holothuriidae; genus Holothuria; species Holothuria leucospilota. Next base: position 49,677,941 of record CM055973.1, read on the forward strand.
TGAAACCTAAGAGAAGCCAAAATGTATTCTTTTAAATTGCAAAATGGCAATGAAACAAATTATTGCACTCTCTGTCTTGAATTTGAAATGCCATTTAGTATGTTTAGATCATACAGATGGAATTGAGTATCAAGAAGATATAGTACCATTCAAAGAGGTATTGCTTAGGAGACTCAGTCCCCTTGTGGTTCTGATGAATGCAATATACACACTTACACAGGCCATTAGGATACAATAATTACCCAACATCAAATTTTCAATCTAGTTTAAAATGCATCCAACAAATTTAAACTGCTATGTATCCTCACTACTCTTCACACAGAGGTCTTGTAGTGGCTGTACACAGTGCACAGTACACCTTTATCATGTTTTCTAAACTGTGGAATATTGCATTATAAGATTTTAAATGCCATTTTCACATAATTTTAGTACAGTAGCAGGCACCACAACAAAACCCTACTGTATGTATTTGACTGTCCTTTTGATGCATACTAAGAGGGGAAGGAAAAAGGGCTGTCTTGGTCTGTACTAGCCTTGGAGGGATGCAATGCATTGCAATATGTTCATAAAAATCACTTAATATGGAAAATTTCTTAGTACAGTTCAGCTTTGCCAACAATCATCACCATTCTCATCAAAGCCATTTTACAGTACTAGTTACTGTACAAGGATTTCTCAAGAGTTGCAGGAATGGAAACCTATGGAATGTAATTATCTGCTAATACACCGAATTACAAAAAAATATACTGTAGGACAGTGTAGGTATGCCTCTGTTTGGCCCTTCTCATATTCACTTTTACAGGTCTCCCCTAGATGAGCCATGTCATGTATAGTGAATTACGAGGACCCTGTACAAGTAATGAGAGTGTGGCCTAGATTTGATGAATAGGTCAAACAAGACTTTACAGTTATTGTTGGCTACATTTGTCTTTTTTACGTCATGCTCACCGAGCCATTTTCTGCTAATCATTTTTAAAAATGCCCTGACTTGACTTTGATAACATCTGCCAGTACTCTTTCAGCTTTCTGGCTTGGCCATGCTGAATGATCTGCACACAGTTTACCTAATTTTTCTCTCAGTTTACCGTTTCTGGTCAAAATTGCTCTCAAACACTTTTAAGACTGAAACTAAATTGGCGAAAATTTTCCTGTCAAGGATCTTCAGCAGCTACATGTACAGTAACAAACAAGAAAAGAAACAAAAATGCAAAAGAGAAAGACAACAAAAATGATCAGTCAATGATACCACTGTTACACAATTAGCACATATGGAAATGCCACACAAAATGGAAGACTTCTGTACCAGTGCATGTACTTCTGCGCAAAAAGATGTGAATTGTAAAATCTCTTTAAGATTAGTTCTTTTTCTCTATCTATGTTAATACTACTTCTGAAAATGTAAACACAAGTAAACACCCACGTATTCTTAGGATTATTGCACTCTTTCCATAGCAGAGGAAATAGCTCAACTGAAATTAATATTTTTTGGAACAATTATTTGTAAGTTATGGCTGGCATAATAAGCGTCAAAGGGCAGCCATGGAGAGTACATTTTCTTTGTAAATGAACTGGAATGAAATTATTTTGACCCTGTCTTTCTAGATACAATTGTTATTTCACATAAATGACAATTCTAGGTCAGATGTATAGCATAATGTGTCTCCCGTAACAAGGTAAATGACTAGTTAGTTGGAAACTGTTTGTGACTTACGTGACACCATTTTGTGACTTACGTGACGACAAACATCTGTTTGTACCATCTCACGAAAAAATTCTAAGAACTCAACTTGACCTGTTTTACATAGACTATTATCTTCTGTTACCAATCCTAAACCTAATTATCCCTTCCTGCCTAACACTTCACAGGATTCTCACCTTTTGTTAATCAACTTGAAAAGTTGCAAATTCTCTGAGTGACTTACGTGACGTTGATTGAGGGCGCTATTGTTCACAGCATGAGGGTGGAATTGAAGATTTGTGAAATTCAGAAGAGAGATATCTTATGACATTTTAGGAAAAAGTTTTTTTTTTGGAATACTAGTATTCCTTTCATGGTCCATAGGGGGGCTTTTCCACTAAAATTTCTGCAAATGCTGTGACTTACGTCACGTGGAATGGCCCTGCATACGTCCGTCACAGAGGGCTAATTTCAATATTTCTCTGATTTGGTCCAGAGAACAGAAACTGAAACTCTGTAAAAGTTTAGTACAAGGTAGATGTTCCACAAAACCCAAGTAAAATCTAACCTTCTATCTATATAGCTATTGAGAGAGAAATAAACAAACTGTCCGAAATGTGCGTCCGACTTTACGGAATTGCCCTATAGTAACCACAAACACAGGATACTTTTATATATTTCAGAGCTTTTGAAATAGCATGCAGGGAACGGTTGTTATAACGTTGTAAACATATAGGCGACATGTATATATACACGTAATGTCAATGTTTGCCCGTGTCGTCCACTAATTCGACACTTAGGGGGAAAAAAGTTGTTGAAAAGTCGACCACAAGGCGAATAAAGTAACTTCCTTTTAAACACACAATCTATATGCTATTACTTCGACGTCGACGATTTTACGGACGTGTATCTGTTAACACTTACGGATGGCGGGCCATTAAAATAACGCTGATTGTATCTTGAAGACGTTGGGGTGAAATATATGCTATGTATTTTTTTTTTTTTTTTTTGCCCTAAGGTGAGGGATAAAGGTAATAAGTGCTAGAAAGTTTGCGGAAAATTCCACGACATTTCGGGTATAAACCCTTCATCAGGTGGCAAAAATGCAACTGAACAAAAGTAGAGAAACTACACATTAAAAGAAGGCACGGACAAACCGGTTGTAAAAAGAGAAAACGATGGAAAAACTGCGATGTGGAGGCTGAGTAAAACTGGTAAAAGGTGAGTTCAAAAGGGGGGAAGTTAAGAAAGGTCCATCCTAACATTAAGACCATGTGGAGCGAGGGTTCTGAGTTTCATGATAAGCCGGTTTAAGGCAGTTCGACAATCACAGTCAGAACCTCTGCACATTATAGATGCGGTAACGACCAAGTCCTTTATCGAGCACGCAATTGCCTACCAGATAACCTTGAAGATTCGTTTGATGGACCTAAGGTGTTAAGTGACTCGGTCCGCCAAGGCGACGTTTGGTCTCTCCCACGTACAGACAGTTGCAACATCCACAAACTAAAATGTAAACCACATTCGTGGAGGTACAGGTAAAGTGTTGGTTAAAACAGTGAATCTGTTGCTGGCAACAAACTGATTTCAACTTATCACACTGAAGCAAAGACTTGGTAACGAAAAGTTTCTTAAATCACCCCTTTTCCACTGCCATTTGGAATTCCCACTTTGATCAAAAAATTTGTAAGCTGCTCAAGATATCATCATTTGGACTTGATGTGGTGATGTTTGGCTTTGAAGGTAAAGATGCAAAATGATAACGTAAATGATCAAGAGCCTTTCTGGTTTGCTCATGGTCTTCCTTCTCCTTTTCCAGTTCCTCCTTTGCTTCTGTAAGACTTTCATTCAACTTTTTCAGTTGCAGCTCATAATTTATTTTCAGTGTTTCAACTTCTGCCGTGTCCTTTGTCCTAATTTGTATCAAAACTTTATTCAGAGCCACTTCTACATCTCTCCTGAGAGTTTGCTCTTTCAGAAAATGTCTCCGTTCGTGGTTTTTCTCTTTCCTTAGTTTGTTGTTTGTATCTTTAATGGCAAGCAACTCTTCTTGTAAAGATTTATTTCTCCTGTCTAGTACCTTCATTTCCTTTTTCAAGAGTTTGTTTTCTAGCTGCAGATTGTGAAAAGCCCTCTGAGACTTTTTAAATTTTTCATCTGTTTCATTGTAATCCTCTTCTTTACATTTCAAAATTTCAGATACCTTCTTGATCTCCTCCTTCACAGACTGCAGCTCAATTTTTAATTTCATATTTTCGGTTCTACTTTTCAGAAAAACCTTACGCAGAATTTCAATTTCCCTAGAATCCCACAATTCTGAATCAGCTATGCTCAAATTCTCTTGGCAAGATTTATCACACCCTTTCTCGAGACAATTTATTTTATTGACTGTTTTCTTAGCTTCTCTGAAATCTTTGAGAGAGTCTCCGACCTGAGTACCTTTCTGTCTTGCATTCCATACTTCCTCATCATATTCCTTTTTAACATTTTTGTAAATAGCTTGGATTCTTGTTTGGGGACTTGTGTCCAGTGTCTCTTTTTTTGTTTTTGCAGAGCTGTCAACTTCGGCCCTGGTCAGATGAAATGTAGGAGGGAAAAGATCTTGCGTCCAATGACTTTTATCCATCTTTGAAAGAAAACAGGGGAAATAACTGCAACACTATGTGAATTCTTTTTAAATATATGCAGTAAAAGTCTTACATTATACCATAGAAAGCTTTTTGTTCTGTACAGCTGAGAAGCAAACAACAGATAAAGCATAATCTCACCTTTGACCTTTGACCTATTATAATCATCAATAGCACAAGTACAAGTCTACATGGTCTGATACCTACCTACCCACCAACTCTGAATTTGATCAGACTTACAGTGCAGGAGAAGTATGTAATACATGTCTTCACAAAGTTTCTTTCTCCAATTTAACCTATGACCTATCTGACCTTTGACATTAATACTTTGCGACCACAAAGAATTAAATTAAATTTTTTTTCATCACCATATACACATATAAAGATTTTATGACTTCTTCCAACATACTACCAAGCAGATAATAGCTAAAAACCTGGTTTTAGGTTATTTGACCTTTTGACCTACCCTTACAAAAAATAGTGTGTCAACCTGTGTCAGTTACCACACGTGATCACACGTGAAAAACATAAGAAATCACGCGTGTTCCTGGGTGGCACACCTGTGTTTTTGGAACCCTCTGGACACAGGTTTGACACAGGTTTACACACCTTTTCTTGCTTTCAATTTTAAGCCACAGGTTTTGACTCAGAATTCTTTGTCAATACTATTCTTAATTGCCACGCGTTTTGCATGTCAAAGCTGTGTCAAACCTGTGTTAAACCTGTGGTTAACCTGTGGCAAACCTGTGGCAACTGACAAACCTGTGTCAATTTCACCGGAAAACACAGGTTTCCCTGCAAAAACCTGTGAAAACCCATGGCAGACACACGTGAGGAAACCTGAGGATCTGGAACCAATTGACACACGTTTTTGTAAGGGTAATGACAATATTACACAACCTTCTCCCAAAAATCTATGCACACCATAAAAGGAGGACTACCAAAGAAACATTATGACCAGCTTTTGATAACACAATGCTCTCTGGGTAAGAGGAGATACATTTTAAAATTGGCACATAATTGTCCTGTATTGACCACTAAATGACATTTGACTTATAACTTCCTCCTGATCAATTAATAAAGTGGTCCCACATCTAATTTCATTGCTATTAAGTTTTGCAAAAGCCATTGACAAACAAATAAATATGAAATCATCTGTGGACAGACCCGATAAATGGAAGGACTGACAGATGGACGGACAGACAAACTGACAGATGGATGGACTGACAGATGGATAGACTGACTGATAGTGGTCCAACTGCAATAGTTCAAAACCCTTTGAGAATATAATTGTAAACTCAAGTGTTACCACAAAGGTATAGTACAGAAGTCTGCCACTGGGAAGGGGTGGGAAGTTATCCCCTTACAAGGTTACATATAGCTGGCATTTTCTAAAAAAGTATGGAGGAGTAATAGCAAACCATCCATTTCTCAGCATGTAACTAGATAGGTGGTCAGCTAGTTAGTGTCTGCTTGATTGTTGATTACTCTGTTTAGTGCTCTGATAATTGGAGATGGTGACACTGTACCCAGGAAGATGCCACTCTAACTGTACCAGGAAAAATTGGTCACTGTCGGTATAGTGCCCTCTGTGGAAGTGGATTTGGCTTCTTAAGTGGTAACACATGATGGCGTGCATACACAGTGTCAAATCAGATCCACAGCACTTATTCAGCGGTAGGGCCTGATAAAGCTCTGTGAAGACAGGGAGTTTAGTGCTACTAGGCATGGGTAACTAATCATAATACAGACAATGGTAGGTCATTCATAACAGTCACCCAGGTACTGTGTGCAACTGCTATTTGAGAAGTTCTGTCACTGTTTTTTGTTGTTAGGGAAATTCATTGTTCCCTGTGTGAACCGTCTTCCTTAAATTGCCTCATGTACTATGTAGAGTTAGAGTTAGATGAGGTTTTATGGCTCAGTTTCTAACCAACTGGTTTAAGTTGAGCCGGCCACAGCCTTTTTCCAGTTGTGGCTCACTGGCTTGTTTTCCCAACACCATTGCTTATGCTGCATGAACTATGTAAACTGCTTGCTACCACTGGCCTGTAAAGAATATTGAGTGGGAACAATGGGTAGAGCCGCTGCCTGCTACAGTAGCTGCCAGAGGCTAGGTTCGGCAATGCTGATAAATAAAGGGTAGGGGTAAACTGGGGTAAAAACGCCCATGGGGTAAAAACGCCCGGAAAACTTTTTTTCTCTGCCATTAAAAAATTACATGATGTGTGATAGAATGAAACATTTATATTGAAAACAATGTTAATATATAGTAATGATAAAAAGAAAAAAAATTATTAACGTATTTCAGGGGTATTGAGGAACTGTTGAAAAAAATATGCCGAAAAAAGTTTTGAAAAATTCCCGTCACAGGTTTAGCCTTCATCAGTTCATATTTACCCCATATGTAAATGATGTTTATTTTTTATCATTTTTTAGTTGATATATGTTAAGAAGGGTTACTTACAGCAGTATGCTTAATCAGTATATAAACATCTATTTCTATGTATGCTTAATACCTGAGATTTAAGTGGGCGTTTTTACCCCGGGCAAAATCAAATGCCATGGGGTAAAAACGCCCAGCAACATCCTTCACATCCTCATTTATCTTCAACCATCACAATAATAGACCTTTCTATGGCTATTACCCATCAATATTAGCTATTAGAGACCAACTACATACATTTGACAATTTAATTCTTACTTAATGTTCTCCAGGTATTATTCAGATTCAAGTTCAAGTTCGTTACAATTTTCGTAATTTCTTTTATGATGTAACTGACTTTCTTCAATCATCATGTAACCCCACCCCCTTATTTTACTGAAGATACTGACAATAAATGAATTCCATTTTTCCAATCAATCTGATGAAAACTAATAAGTGCCATAAAATTATTTGCTGGTGTTTCTAAATCTATGAGATCATAACACATAATTGCTTTTTGAGTACAGCGAAACATTCATCACACTGTAATGACTGTGTGTGGGAAAGTTTCTCTTCATTGCAATGCAAATGTGCTCTCACATGTACAATACATGTACAAGTTAGAGACCACAGATGTACCACAAACAGACAAACAAGCAAACAAACATACAACCCAAGACACATCTAAGAGACAAAATTAATAACTGAAGGATCCTCAGTTTCACTTCAGGTGGCTTCACCAAGGACTCCAGAATCAGATCATCTGAAAACATCACTGCAAGTAACTATGTGGGAGAGTATGTGGCAGTTATACATAATGAGGATTAATTAATTGAACAAATGATGCTATCCCAATGTTTTAACTCATTTGACCATCTAGTACATGCATCTCCATAGTACCATTTCAGTAAGCCAGAAACAAAATGGTAACATTCAGTAGACTCAGAGATGAAGCAGAGTATCATTTCACTTTGCAATAATTGCAAGTTGCAGTCTATCATTTTGATAACAACACGTCATTGGGGTTTGAGAGAGGAAGACTAAGTAAAACTTGCTTTTAGCAGATGAAGATGCAGTGCCAAAAAAAAAAAAAAAGATTCACAAAGTCATCATGGGTATTAGTTTGCAAGGACCCAAAGCCTTTGTAACCAGTTGTATCTCTGTTGAATCTCCAGAGTGACAAGCCAATGTGCGAGCCCATGCTCATTGTGCTGTACGTTAATGCTTCACTTTCACATGCATTTGTGTCAGGTACGTGTACTGGAAATGACTTCATATTCATAGTCCTCCAGCTGTGATTGAGATGTTTGTGGTAGTTGAGATTGCATTCCTCAAAATTACATAAAAAAATAAAAGCAAAATAAATTACTTTACCACAGGTGAACCTGTGGAATAGTCATTTGTTTTAAAGGATAGGGGTGGGCGTTTTTACCCCGAGACCCGGGTAAAAACGCCCGCCAAAATTGGTGTCAAAAACTGAGGAAAATTCCTCCTTATCAATTTCATAACCATGATGTTATATAAGCAAATTATAAAGAAGACATGTATTGCAAAAAGCCACACTTTTGTTTCCTAAAGTCTGCAAGGAGTACAGAGATATTTGGCAAAAACCTCAAAATCGGGCGTTTTTACCCCAGTTTACCCCTAAGCTACTTGAAGAAAACTACACAAAACTTCGTCCTGATGATGATTTCTCAAGCCCCTTCCATAAAAGTATTCTTACAGTATGTAGGGGTTTTTCACTTTGACATATGAACCCCTTTCTTCCAATACTGGCTCTGCCATGACCAGTAACGAAGGTTATTTTCCTACTGTAACTTCATGATACACAGAAGAAATTTGAAGCCTGCAGTATCTAAAGGCTAAAACTCTTTCATATTGTTTATAATGCTGTGCAGTGCAACAGTGCATGGGTTTTTTCTCATGCTGTTCCACAAAAAGCTTTTGCAAAATACTGTAGCCAAGAGGGTAGGATTACCTTCAATTAAATGTTGAAATCAATAAAGTTGTAACATAATTTTCAAAGCCTGTCAAAGTGATTTTGCAAAATATAATTCCAAATTGACTTTCTAAAATCTGAATTTCTAAATCACAAAATTTCAAAGTAGCAATGTTATGATAACACTTGCAATGTCTAAAAAGTATACTTTCCTCCAATCTGTGAGGCATTCTGACAAAAACATTCCTTGACGGCATACCCTACAAGCCAACCAACTGTTGTACTAAGAGTAGGTGATCTGCACAGGGTACCAGTGCTGCCTTGGAGCATTGCCATGCAACAGCTCTCCCACAACCCCCCCCCCCCCAAAAAAATGATGTTTAAAGTTTTGTAACATATACAGTAGCACCACTTTGCACCTGAGCCACCTTACATATATGCCACACCATGCCTGTACAGTCCTCCCCTTACACCCCTCCCCACGGACAGCACCTCTGTACGAGCTGATGAAGGATCCTCCTGGATGCCAACCTTCAAAGGTACAGTATGTCATTTGGTTATTTCCTAGTGTTTTAAACTGAGCCCAATGCTGCGACCCCTTTAAGTTAGCATTCCTGAGATACAGTGTTTACTAACAGTTTCCAAGGATTTTACCATCTGACCTCCACTGACCCCAAATGAGCTTACACCTCCACCAAAAACACACAGTACTGTAAGTCTACTCAATTTGGGGCACCTACCTGTACATGCCAAGTATGAGATTCATCAAATTTCCCTGCTTGAGAAATTATTTTAAATGTGACTTTGACCTTGTGACCCCTAGTGACCCTAATGGAATCTTTACTGTCACCAAAAAGAAAAAAAAACAGGGATCATATACTCAATATGAGATAGCTACTTGCCAAGTATACAATTTCTCCAGTATTTACCCTTCTACAGTGTTTACAAGCAGTTTACAAGGATTTCACCATTTGATCTTGGTTGCACTCAAATGACCTTTGACCTCCACAAAATAATACGTAGGATCTTCTACTCCATTTGGGGCAGCAACATGCTATGTATCAAATGATGACCTTTGGCCAACATGCTATGTATCAACAGATGACCTTTGGCCTAAAAATTACATGAACCCTTTATATGCACGTGGTTATCAAATGGCTGAAAAAGTGAAAATGATCTCATTGAGAAGACTAATTTCATTTGCAACCAAAATGGGATCACACATGCCACATGAATACATTTATACTGCATTAATGAGCTAAAGGTACAGTATATGCCCAAGTTTGTAGGTCATATGAACTTTCTTTTTTACTATTCCTTTTATGTTGTAATGACCTTTGGCCTAGAAATTACATGAACCCTTTATCCGCACATGGTTATCAAATGGCTGAAAAAAGAGAAAATGATCTCATTGAGAAGACTTATTTCATTTCCAACCAAAATGGGATCGCACATGCCATATGAATACATTTATACTGTATAAAAGTTTCTGAGCTAAAGGTTACACATATGCCCAAGTTTGTAGGTCATATGAACCTTCTTGTTTACTATTCCTTTAATGTTGTAAAGCACTTTGATACTGTTTCCTGTTATAAGCACTGTAGAAAATTTGAAAATCTCATTAAGAGCTGATGGCTGTGCACAGTGGCGTAGCCAGGTTTTTTGTCAGGGGGGGCAAGAGCACCAAGATTTCCCCCAATTAGTGATCTGCTTCCTAATAATCAGTGTTCTCCCCAGGTCCAAATTTTGTCCGGGTGCTTTCCTCTGACCTGGCTGATGTGACTGATCGCTGTCCTGGGGGAGCGGTATAAGAGGAGGGGTGTCCCCCTCCCCTTTGGAAAATTTTTGCTCATATAAGGTGGGCTAGATGCAAAATGGTGCCACATTTGGTGCTAAATGTAAACTGAATACATCACCAAGAATTCCTATTTTTTAGGAAGCTTTTTTTTTATCTTGCTTGTCTTCAGGTCTTGATGAATTTTTCTTGAGTCCTACTGGTAGATCAGAATGACAATGGGTGAAGTACAGTAATTAAGTGGACCCTGGTACACCTTTCCCTTCATCAGTTCACCAAATTCACCACAATCAGTCCAAATTTTACGAGGAACTGCCTTTGTAGCAGAGTATAGCACTTGACCACTGACCCATTCTAATAAACTGCATATACCACAATGCTGCTGCTTTAATTATCAGGAAACATTACAAGTATACAGTAAAAGGACAGAGCCCCTTGTCAGAGGTCCAGAGATCCCATGCTGTATAAAACAGATAGTAAAACATAACTAGTACAACTATAAGCATGGTGTCATCATTCCATCTCTGAAAACCTCAATGAGGACTGGTTGTGCCAATGTGGCATATACTTTTAAGTAAGTAAAGTGTATTGGTTGAGAAATTTAAAATTTAACCAGATCATGCTCAAATTTAACCATATATTCACTTTCAAAATTTCCCCCAAGATTTTTCCAGAGGGGGCAACTCACCCCCCTGTCCACCCCCTGTCCCCCCCGGCTACGCCACTGGCTGTGCATATCATTTGGACCCTTCAAGCTCAATTTTGGAATTTTGGTACTGTAGGGGATGGCAATTTGTGCTTTGAAATGAGCCATAACCATAAAAGACACCAGTCTCATAACAGGTCTGACAGATCAGCCAACTGTCTGATCGAGATCATTAAGACCACCCAAAACAATCTTCCATTTCATCATGACCTTTGAAAGGCATTTCATGCCATTCATCATTTCACAGAAACTTGCACCATGTGAGGTGCAGTGTCTGCCCATACTGGTTCAAAAACAAAAATAGAAAAAAATGTTTATTTCCTGGGAAGGGAGTCAATTGTCCACAATTCCTTCCAGGTTTTCATGTAAAAAAGGGTAAATTTCCCTCCAATTGCCAAAATTTCCCTCCAAGTTCACAAATTTCCCAGGAAGGAGGCTCCCAGCTTCCCAATTTTTCCACCCATGTTAAATCTAAAGCTACAAGATATCTCTCAAAGAGACTACAGTACAATTTACATCTTTTATAAAGTTAAGTGTAAGTTTACAAACTGTACAGTAAGATTTCTTGTACCACAAGGCTCAATTCTCCACCTGTTACTTTTCATTTTCTTACAGGTACAGTATACAGTACATGACAGATATTTACTCCATTTCTAAGAAGTAAAACAGAGCAACTCCTAGTCTCTACTTATGACATGAAAAGGATTCTATACTGTAACCAGCTTGAAAGTAATGATCTAAACCTCTCTTCTGATTGGTTCATACAGTAGTGTACTGTAGCTACTGTAAGTTATCACCTAACATCAGCATGACAAATTGTAAAGTTTTAAATTTTTAGGCCATCTACAGCACATATACAGTAGTAAAGTACAGTATCCCATAACTTCATAAGTGGGCAAAAGTTATCTGAACCTGTCAAAGTGTCAAATTTGTTTAGTCTTGACCATGCCCTTGTAAGTTTACTTGGAATGAGCGCATCAGTGTTTACATATCTTCAAATATTTCTCAACATGTTGGTGTTATTGCAGACCAAGACATTTCTTACCATAAATATTTACCCATTAACAAGTGTACCCTCATCTAACAGCCTACCAGCACAGTTTCATAATAGTTTGGTGAATTTTACACTCTACTAAATCCTACTACTGTATCTTCTTGAGCTGGTTGTTTTGTACAACTGAGCAACCTGTATTTATTTCTTTATTCAGTCACATGATCGTACTACTGTACCATATGTATACGAGTCTTTATATTCATCTTCCCAACAAGTGTTCAACCATTTGTATGATGCAAAGTATCATTGTGTAATGTGAAGACTAGCCTTGACTGTTTTGTGCATAGCTCCTAGCCTTTTGCCAAAAGTTTTCAAAAATTCTTCTGACAAAGTTCCTTTAAGCTGCAATCATTTTATCGGTCAATCTCAATTCTTACAATATACTGTGACCCATAACTTGATTTCACAAGAACCTACTGTACAGTTGCACTACAGGGATATTAAACTATGGAAAAAATTACCTGACACATTATAAAGCCTACAGTAGTGAATGTATAATCTTTCAGAGAGGTCTCTTCCAACATCAGCACTGTATTCATTGTGCCTCATTTATCATTATTTCAATGGTCTGGTTGGACTCAAGTCATGCCTATTCTTGCTTACTGTAGGCCTACATTACTCATGATATCCCAGTGCATACTCTTCATGAATTATTGTTACAGTGAAATTTTAGTGCGGGAAGCTGCTAGGGCTGTGACCGTTTAGCGATTAATTGCTAAACGATTGCATGTGTAATAAACGTTTAGTACAAAGATACCAGCGATTAATCGCAAAACCCGTTTTTCCGTACGAAATAAAAAAAATCTGCAGTCATTACAGAAAATTAGATGTTCACTTTAACTCTTTTTGCAACAGTGAGTACATAATTATATACAAATGGCACACACGTAAACATACAACATCAAAATTGAGCTTCTGCTGTATGAGGATCCGTGTTTGAGGTTCATGGAAACTATGCCCCCTGGACGTCACTAACGCATTTTACATATTCATCATGTTCAAGGGCAGGTTTAAAGTCTCTATGTTGATCATACAGTAGGTAGTTGCGATTAATCGCTAAACGATCGCAAAATTTTGCGATTAAACGTTTAGTAATTTTCCTAAAAATTCACAGTCCTAGAAGCTGCTGGTGTGAATAAGCCCTCGGCGGGGGAGGGTCAGGATGTGGGGTGAGGGTCAGGATGTAGGGCTAGGATGGGGTAGGGTAACAAGGACAGGCTTGGTATGTTGTTTCACTTTCCTAAAGCTGCTATTAGTTTAACAGTAGTTTGTCTTGCTTTGATTTTTTTCCCTTAAATTCAATGTACCTGATGAATTTTGTTATTGGAGTTTTCTGAGATTGCAGGGAATGACATTTCTAGACAAGCCCTCAGGTTGTTTGCTTAGTTTTTTTTTTCAGTATTTCTTACTTTTTCACTTTTATTTCACTTCCTTCTACTTCTTTGCTGTTCACTTTCTCTTTTTACACTTTTGCTTGTGCTTATAAAATGAAATTCTGTGTTTGTATCTTTACAAACATGATATATTAAATGGCACTGTAAAGTGGGGATACTTGAGTTGTACTTGAGTTGTACTTAATGGACATATGTCTGATTAGCTTCCAGTGACTAGTGGTGTGCCGCAAGGCTCAGTCTTAGGTTCTTCACTTAAATTTACGTTAATAATGATCTCGACGTCAATGTGAATAATTCAGTACTGAAATTTGCAGATGACACTAAGGTCTTTTCTGATGTCCATTCAATGGATAAAGTGGCTGAGCTGTAAGAGGACTTGGATATGTTGTATTTTTGGTCTTGTGATTGGCAAATGCTTTTTAATGCACAGAAGTGTAAGTGTCTTCACGGTCATTCAAATGCTCAAGCTAATTATTTTGTACGTGGTGCTCAAGTTGAAGCCATTGACTATGATTTAGTTGTGCTTATTGATAAATTGTTGAGTCCCAGTAGACAGTGTGCCAAAGCTGTAAGCTCTGCTAATAAGGTACTTGGTATTATTAACAGAACCTATGACTGTAAAAGTAGTAGTAATATCCTTAGATTGTATAAGTCACTAGTCAGACCACATCTTGAGTACTGTTGTCAGGCATGGCGCCACGCCTGCAAAAACTGGACGCAAACACGCACTGCATCCGCGAAAATCATGCTGCAGCTAGAAATTTTCATCTTAGTCCCAAATTAAGTAGACCAGGTGAGCTAGAAATTTTGGTTTTCAAAGTATGTGCGCCCGCGATGTTTTGCAAGTTTTGCAGCCATGCATGGCACCCTTATCTTCAGAAGGACATTGATAATATTGACAAAGTACTGTACAACGTCGTGCAAAACAAATGATTCCAGAGGTATCTACTTTCAGTTATGATCATAGGCTTGAGTGAACCGGTCTAGTTTCACTAGAAATATGTAGACTTACAGTAGAGCTGACATGATAGAAGTTTTTAAAATTGTTATAGGGACTAGAAAATGTAGATCAGTCAGTTTTTTTCAACCTGTCAGAAGATAGAACTACTGTACAGTAGAGGCCACCAGCTAAAATTCCAGAAGCACTACTGTCGACTGGATATTAGGAAATACTTTTTTAGTCTATGTATTATTACAGAATGGAACAACTTGCCATAGAAAGCTATTACTGCTACAACAGTCAATCAGTTCAAGAGTGTAACTGATCCTATTCTATGGAAAAAACATGGGCTTCACTCTACATAAGCCAGGAACGGCTGTCTACCCCAGTTTTTACGGCCCCATCGGCCGTCACTGCCAGTGGGCTCCAGTGATTTACGGTGTGTTAACTTTTGTTTATTTTGAAGGTAACGTTCATCTGACCAGTGAATTATGAGTGACAACCATTTACTGTAGCTACTGCACTTTCTAGGATGATTGCATTTTTCTATGGGGACTCCTGCCAACCACAGTATCTTCGGCCTTAATAGCCTACCAATGCAGTGTAATTATGTACTTGTTTTCTTTTCTTTTTCTTTAAACAGCTCTATCTTCATTTGTTGTTTAGAAAATCTTAATTTTGATGACGACTCACTCACTAGTCCCAATACGATTTTCAAAATCTTTTGTCTTTATTCTGCTTTCAAAGCAACACACTGCATAGTATCTAGGCATGGACCTTTTGAGTTACAGTACAGTATTTCAAAGCTTTGCAGTGATCACTGACTTGTCCACTTTTTCAAATTGTTGCTCATATGCATCAACATGGAAATGACACATTATGAGAGCTTGCGACCAGTCACGATCATGCTCTGGCACAGTTCTTGACACACTCACAGAATTGAGAGTGGTTTTGCAAAGAAACATATATGAAAACCAAGATGTACATACTCCTGAATAAAGCTTTCTTAATGTTTCTTTTTTCTCTCTTTGGGTATGTGTGTGTGTCTTGTACGTGGAACGGCTAGTAGTTCACTTGTAACTTCTTCACTTGTAACTTCTTTCCAAGAAGAGAAATTACAGTTAACAACAACTCTCTGAGATCTACCATTGAGCCATGAATTTATCCAGTCAGCACAACTGCCCTTGATGCCTAACCTATGCAGTTTAACCATAAGTCTACCTACAGTAATGGAACTTTATCAAAGGCTTTTGAAAAATCAAGGTAAATGACATCAACACTGTGACCACAATCAAGAGATAAGGAAACATCCTCAAGAAAGCTTAGTAAATTAGTAACACAAGATCTACTCGGTAAAAAACCATGCTGTGACAGATTGAGTAACCCATTATCTAAAAGATATTTAAGCAAACAATCCTTGATTACAGACTCCATAACTTTGCACACAACACTGGTTAAACTGACCGGCCTATAATTGCAAGGCAAGCTCCGATCCCCCTTTTTAAAAACTGGAGTAACATTAGCAATCCACCAGTCAGCAGGTACAAAGTTTGAATCCAGAAACTTCTGAAAAATAATGCAAAGAGGAACTGACAAAATCTCGGAGCATTCATGGAGAATGGCAGGATGGATCCCATCAGGCCCAGGGGCCTTACTAGCTTTTAAACTCTTCAACTTATTACAAACCAACTCTTCAGAGAAGACAACATCAGTAACTAAAGATGAATTATCAGAATCCCTACAAGTCCCCAAAACAGATGATTCCTTGGTAAAAACAGATACGAAATAATCATTTAACAAATTAGCCATATCCTGATGATCACTAATTTGTGTGCCTTCATTGCCTTGGAGAGGCCCAACACCCTCCTTAACCTTCTGCTTAGACCTGACATAGGCATGAAAAGATTTTGGATTTACCTTAACCTCCTTGGCCAACTGCTTTTCAAACTTAGAGTTAGTGTCAATAACCAAATTTTTAACTAAGAGTTCCTGCTTCTTGTAGACTGCAAAGTCATCAGAATTCTTACTGACCCTATATCGTCGCCAGCACTTACTTTTCTTGCTGGCTGCTCTAAGTACCTCTCTAGACATCCAGATTGGCCTATTTTTAACCACAGCTTTCTTGAGTGGGATGCACAACTTTGTAGTGTCAGTTACTATACAGTATTACGAAAAACACTCCATGCTTCAGCAGGACCTAAGTGAGACAAACGTGCAACCCAATCTATGGTAAGAAGCTCTTTAGCATGAGTAAAGTTAGCCTTGCTGAAGTCTAAAACAGTTTTGTCACTACCTTGAAGTTTGCTGAAACAAAGTAACTCAAAGCTTATGAGGTCATGGTCACTAGATCCTATCTTACCACCACTAGCTACAGTACATTTCTAACCATGTTTTCATCAGTACTTAGCACCAAATCCAGACAATTGTCCTCACAAGTGGGAAACAGAACATGCTGGGTAAAGAAACCATCAGACACTGCCTCAAGAAAATCCCTCCCATGTGACCCACTAGTACACGAATGCCAATCAATATCAGGAAAGTTGAAATCCCCAAACACAACTGCCCTTTTCGAAGAGACTATCCTAAAACTTTCGAACAAACTCTGATTATTATCAGCACAAGAATTTGGTGAATGATAAATAATACCAACAACTAAAGGAGTGCAAGACTCATTGACAAAACTAATTTCACACCACAAGCAGTTAGAAAATCCGGAAGAAAACTTGTTGGTGACATCAACACAATTTATGCTATCCTTAACATACAGTAAAACCCCTCCACCCCTACCACAGACAGTATCAGCCCTATCTTGCCTGCAAATTTTGTACCCAGGAACCTGAATTTCAGAGTTGCTGATATTGCTATGGAGCCAAGTTTCAGTAACCACAACTATGTCTATACATGTAAATACATATACGTAATGTAAATACATGTAGGCTAGGTATGTTGATATGTCAAACTGTAACCTTGGCTAGAATAGGACGAACAAGTAGTATCGTAGGTCCAATTCTGCGACTTGGGTGACAAAAAGTTGGCATGGGGCGTGGCTAGTCATGGTGTGGCGTACCAGTGAGCACAACAAAAATGGCATAATTCTGTGGCGTAACACATATGAACTTCCAGAAAGGTCAGGGACCACATTGTCTGAACACCAATAAAGGGCTTCCTTGGCCAGTCTGTCCGCAACTACCGAGTTAATGAAGTCACGTGACCACTTCTCTAGCATTCCCGCCTACTGGTAAATCTGGGCGAATGAAATTTCGCGGAACTGTGACTGGCAAGTGTGGTCCACCTTTTGTTGAATAATGCAAAAGTAGGCGTACACCTTCCTATCTTGGTGTTGGTAAGTGAACCTTTGATCTTCCTTCCTCTTGGAAATCAAAGATTTTTTAGGTTTTTCTATTATATTTTTCAAAAATACGCTCTCAGAAAGATGCAGTGAATTCTCATGTGTTAAAAGGTGGTGTCAAACTTTGCGAGTACCTGACTCATGGAGTGATGCAGTTTGATGTTTTTCTATCGATGTTTGGAGATTAGAACATAGGCTTTCTGCCAATACCAAAATCACGTAGTTTAATTTATGGAGTGAACTGTAAACAACCGTTAAACCTGTAGCGATATTTACTGTACAACATGTATGCATAATGTGTGTCGTGTATGTACACACGTTATACTAGGCCTATAGGCTTATAATATGCTTTAGTGCTACGCGTTATCGTGGGTTTCGTAGGTCTACCATACTTTCATTTTTGGATAATTGCTTTTCGAATGTTTTGCAAACTTATGTTAAACGAGTCAAGGGGCAAACAAGAAATATATTTTTGAACCTAACAGTGCAAGCAGTGCAAGGCTATTTAGGGTCCACTTGTAGCACTGTAGTAACGTTACGTTGAAAAAACTATATTTGCAATATATAAATGCATGTGTAACTTCAGTGATGGTGGTAACATGAGTTTGTTACTCAACATCTGTTTATAATGTACACTGAGTGCACATTGTCAGTGCCATACATTTTTCATGCAGTGGCAACCCTTCTGATAAAGTTTAAGTTGGGATGTGCCTCTTAATTGTGTGACTGCTTGCCATTTTAGTTACAATTCTCAAATATAGTGTATAAACAATTTATACCATACATAGAAATAATCACTGATTTTAGTTAGTATGGGTACATAGATTTAGATACAGTCAAAATTATTAAGACTCCTTAACTCAAAGAACCTCCAATACCACCTTAACACCCTAACCCTTCCCCTTTCACCCTGTATTGTATATACTGTAGGCTAATCAGCATCTTCGTTTCTGGGCCCAAGGCACTATAAGAATTAATAATCACATTAGCATAAAAAACCTGATTTTTAGTTTGAGATATACATTCACTGGACTCTTCCAAAGTCTTTCTGTTTGCCAAACTTACCTTTCAACTGTCTATAATATGTTGAATACTTCTTGCCAGTCATGTACTGTAGGGTTATTTTCACTCAGTCTCTCACTTGTAAGTTGTTTACAAGTGGGATTATTCAGTTAATCATTTCTGTTTTTGAACTAGGTTGAAACTATTTCAAGTATTCTGGCCCAGAATAATTCCAGTAATATAATCATGATTTGTTTTCATTCAAACTTGCCAGCATGTTTTTGTGCATTAGCACTAGGCACCCTATATGCTTGTTTTCATGTGTATCACTAGGAAATAAAGTTAATAAAACAAATCTTGTTTTTTTTTCTCTCTTTGGAAGCTTATTGCACTGAAGTGAACAAAAAATGCCATGGAAAATTTGAGCATTTAGTACCGTATTTTATTTTGTTTGGACTTTACATACAGCAGTGCATGTAAAGAAATGTACTTGATTGGAACATTTTGTCCACTCAATGGACTGGTATCCAGGCTTCTGTGCCAAGAACAATCAAATTCACAATTCCTTGCACTTTGCTTCTTAACAATTACTCTGGCTTGAAGTCCCAAAAGCTGACCTCAACGTGGTGCTAGAGTGGCAACTACTGATTATCAGGAAGTGGCTGTATGTTATGATTTTCTAGCATTCTCCCATGTTACTACCAGAGGAGTTTTAACATTCTCTTCTCTACAGGCAAAGTAAAAATCCTGTAAATGCATTCCCAGAAATTTGTGAATTGTGTCTTCAATGAACTGGCCAATCTTTCTGATGTTCAGGAGGCTAACAAGCTTGTTGGGCAGCATTGAATTTCTTACTTTGCTGTGTTATTTCTTTTTTTCACTGAATATGAGGACAAACAAACTCTTGCAACGAAGATGGGAATATCCCAACAGTTTACACTGGGACTGTAGGCATGTGATAGATTTACTATTTCTTAGCAGTCTAGCAACAACAGTGTTCGATTTTAAGGAATTTGCAATGGTTGTCCAAAGGACTACCATTTTGTAAAATTTGGTTGTCCTGCACAAAATAAGGTAGTCCCACTTCTACTCTTTGTAGCAATCATGGAATTGGAAGCACATCACCATGTGTCCCCAAATTTAGTGGCTTTCACTTTAATACACCGCATAAGAAATCCCAGATATCCATGGAAGTGCTCTCTCAATAGCATCTACAGCAGTGTGTGATTACTAATTTTATGGGGAAGCAGCTAGCACCCAAAACAAGACATTGGCATTTTCTGAAAGGTTGAGGGGAAGGGACCGGTGCCACGGAGGGGAAAAACAATTCATTAATTGCGATGAGATCCCCCTCTTCAAACAGTACTGGTCAACATTCACAGGCCATACTAAAACTATAGTGACAATACCCAATGTTGTGGAAAATTGATGACATTCTGACAGGGAAAGGGTCGTTGGGGGACATTGACCTTAGCAAGTTGGATTTGCCCCCATCCCCAATTGTATGAACTCATCTATGATTGATTGGAAATTTGAGTATGATTGATAAGGCACTTGAGTAGTATCAGGTTCCAACAGCTCCTTTGGTTTTAGATTATAATGGAATCTTGAGCTTGTGCCACTCTCTCATAACACTAAGGTATAGGCCCCCTTAGGAAAAAATGCTCTTTAATATTAGATTTATTGTGAGAACCGTTGACAAGCAAACAATGCTCAGCAACACATAAGAAAAGACGCAGAATATTAAGGAACGGCCTATAAATGCAAAAGGTAAAAAACAGTAGAAAATGGTAGGCTATGTTCTCCTTTGGACTAGTAAAGTTCATTGTGATAACTCTTCAGAAATACAGCCTTAGGTTAGGTTCGTAGTGTAGACCTGTACATATATATTACATGTTAGGCTAAGGCCAATTGCAATGCCACTCTTAAGAAAAGCACCTCGCAAGGAAAACCTGCTGTAAATCTTGCGAATATGTCTCTGATGGTTATTTCAGAGTCATTTAAACATGCCATCCAATTATTTTTGGCCATATTGTCCATTTAAGGTTTTTTCTTTCGAAATTTCTGACGAAGGGTCTTGGAAGTAGTGATGCTATAGCCTATGCCATATGTGTACAGAGTGCACTAGTTAAAGTGATCCAGAGCTCTGTAAATTTCGGGATTAAAATGTCCTCATTTGAGGACTACAAAAAGTTTTGTACATGATTACTGATACAATGAAACTATCACTAAGGAAATACCAAGAGCTTAATTTACTTTTTCAAACTATTTTCAGCTTAAGTACGTACATGTGAAATCGGGATCAAAAGTTAAAGTCTTTGTAATTTCTGCATTCTTTACCTATGAGTGTAAAGGACTGCCTTCGTAGCTTAGTTTCTTGTGATGGAAACATGGCGTGCATTAATACAAAATGGTGAACAAAGTAAAGGTATTAGTTCAAATTGCGGGTTAATATTTGTAGCTTCCACGGAGAAATTCACCTCCTCGGTGTACAGTGCAGGCCTGATGGAGTTCGTCCAGGGCACTCTTCAATAGTCACATTTCGATGCAGTGACTATGTGGGAAGTTGTAGTATGCATGCGTGATCACCGTATTTTGCAAGAAAAATTTTGTGATTGGATTTCTAAAGTTCCTTGTTCATGCAATTTACTGCTCTGCTAATGTAGACATGAATGTCTTTCAAAAGATTTGGTTGTCCCGACGGACAACCTCACACACTTGTTTTTGTAGCATCTGGTACTGTAGTCCTGCAGAATTTTTGGTTGTCTCGGGCACCAGGACTACCGTTAAAATCGAACACTGAACAATCAGGCAAGAATATCTGATGAGGCAGTATAACCATATGTCCTCCTATACTATGCCTAGTCTGAGATAAGCTGTGGGGAGAGGAGTAAGAGGAACTATAGTCAAGAGTGTAATTCATAGGCTGCACTGCATTCATTGCTTTTCAGGGTCATATCAATTTCACTGCAGGCCTTTCCAAGAGGCACATCATGAAAACTTGTGATAACATTGGCCTCATTCTGCTTGATTTGCCCAAGCTGTTATAGTCTGGTGGTATGATCCTAAGGACCCCAGTACATTACACGAAGCCCCATGGATGGGAATGAGTATATAGATTTCATACCAAAACTTATCTCCAAACAGGGTCATGGTAGTACATATAACTGTGAAATTTACCAATTAATACATGGTGGAGATGGATTGCTGACCCCAGGCCAGGACCACATGCCTAGAGTAGGCCTTCTTATAATGGAACATATACCTTGGTTATCAACCCGTCCCCATGAGGGAAATCCATTGAAATGTGATGCCGTGGCATTACCAAGATACGGTATTACTAAATACAGCTGCTTGCAAAGGGGGCTAGCACCTGCAATGGTGGAAAACACTGACTGATTGGAGCTGTACAAACCATTATATTAGAACCCACGTGGTGTTCCGATATTACGTACCCATCTTTATTACTGTTGTTCTTTCCTGGACCCTTGCCTGTCCCAGCATGGAGATACAGGTCTCACTGTACCCACCTGAGTCCCTGCTCATCAATCAAGTACAGTGTTTGGCACAGCCCAGTCTCTTGGCTGTACTGAGGGGTCTGCTAGTATAAAGTATGCCAATATGGAGAAAGTTGAAAGTTAAGAAACAAACATATGTGACTTTGAATTTGATATATAATTTCCAACAGTGTACCATTTCCAAAAAAGTGGGGCCCAGTTCTCTTACATTAGGCCTATTGCAAAGAGAAAGACACATTTGTGTCAGCATGGCTGACACCGAGTATAGCCAGTGACATGTGTACACTTTCCACACTGTGTTGGTGCCAGTGGATTTACCCTGCAAGTGTACACTATTTCCTTACGTATGGAGGTGTCATTAGTATAGGTTTAATTTGCTTCGAAAATTCACGAAGCAGAAAATGAAACAATATTCTGTGCTGATAAAACAACCTATAGGTACAGGGGGAATCGCACTGAATGTGTTTAATGTGCAGCGCAGAAGGCCGTCGCAGATCTTGCCCAGCCACCATTTCGCTGAGTAGGCCTACGATACGTGTATAGGCTAGAGGCGCCCCAGTAAATTCGTAGTGGAATTTGCCGTGTACCTGACTCATGGACGAGGTTTTATGGTGCAAAAGTGATATCACTGGATAGAAGACAAAATTTTGCCTCCATATGAGTAAAAACTGAGTGGTTTTACAACGAATCAAATTAATAATGGGCAATTTTACGGAGCTTTGGAAACACATTTTAGACGTTTCATAAATCGATTGAAATTCCCCCCTTTTACGTACGCTTGTACTCTAAACTGGACACCAAAAGTACCGCTTATGTCTTTTCCAGTAGATTTTATAGTTTTGACGATTTATTAGCTCCTAATTATTAAGGTATTAGGCTTCGAAATTCGTATCTTTAGCTTATTTACTATTCACAGCCGTATGACGTCACGAAACGTCATGCATAAAATGTAAGAGAAAGAAGCTCTTTTCGAGCAGCTGCGGACTGACTGTGGCCTTCTTCCGAGATACTGTTACTGCACGTTCAAAACATCTTGAACTTACTAGGCCTAGCCTGGGCCCTTGGGCCTACAGTACATCCACAGGGACATTAAATCACCACACTTATTTACTGAATAAATTAAACCACATTTCCCTTTAATGTTGTAGGAGACCAAAGAAATCAAAGCAAAACGAAACCTTGAGTACTTGAGTAGACAAGATCAAGACTGACCCCAAAGAACACAAAAAAATCTCGCAGAACCCGTTCTTACCATGTAACTATAGAGACTCACAGTGAGGAGTTAAGAGCACGAGAGTTCACTGGACACTGGCAACCCAAATGGAAAGCCAGTTCTACCGTTTAGTGATGATGGCTCCCACAAATAACCCCGTCGTGCGAGTAACGTACAGTTTGTAACTCACCGACCATCCATCTACTCCAGAACATCAAAATCCTAAGAACGCGTCTGCTGCAGTAGCACGGTGCCAGCGGGTGTTTTAAAACTGTTATACGGCGTCGGTGCGTACCGCGTTTCTTTTTCCAGCAGAACTGATAGCTGAAAATTGTACCTGCTTATCTGCCCTGCATAAAAAATAAAACTGTGCACACCATAGAAATTAAAGTTCTATGGTGCACACCGTGATCACTAACGCGACATTATGACACCTACTAACTGAAGCCGGATTAGCGCCCCGGGTCCCCCTGCTACCTAAACGTAGCCCGGCAGCGGAATGTTGTTTTCTAAGGACGAAATGGAGGCGATTTCGGAAATTTCCATTGAAATCGTGAAAAACGAAAAATGATGATGCTCAGGTAAGTATTAAAGGGGAATTTTCATGATCCCAGACAGTTCCAATTCTCCCAACTATGCATCTTCTAGCTCCTCCCATAACTGTATGAAGCTCTTTCTTGTACAGAAAATGAAATGCCCCCTATTCGTCCTGGGGAAAAAACCAGTGGCGCCGCCAGGTTTTGGTGATGGGGAGAGGCCTGGGGGCATAACAGATGACGTTGCAATGCCACCTCAGTCTCCCTCCCCCAAAGTCTGCGTAAAATGTTCCTTTTTCGTGCGTCCCTGAGATTGTATACAGCAGTGTGGAATCCTTTTTGTTACTGCGTAAAGGTGCCGTCCTGGGGGAGGGGTCTAAGGGGAGGGGGACTCCCAGTCACCCCTCCCCTTAGAGAATTTTTTGTTAATTTAAGGTTGCCTAGATGAAAAATGGTGCTATAGAGATATCTCTGGCGTTTTGGAACTGATCATATATGGCTGGAAAATATCCTTAGGTCTAGTTGGTGAATTCTAATTTTTGGGTTAGGAGAAAGAGGAGAGTATGCGTCTCTGCGTTTGCGTATACAACAGTGTGGGATCCTTCCTTTATCACTACATAAAGGTGCCGTCCTGGGGGAGGGGCTAAGAGGAGGGGTGTCCCCTCCCCTTTGAATTTTTTTTTTTTTTTTGCTAATTTAAGGTTGCTTAGCGATGCAAAATGGGCAGTGCTATCTTTGGGATATTTTTGTAACTGATCATATTCCTGGAAAATACCCAAACTTTAGTAAATTCTAATTTTTGGTTAGGTGAGGGGGAGAGTATGTTGTCTTAGAGAAGGGTATGTTGTCAACAAACCTCCTGAAGACCCCCCCCCCCCCCTTGGCTACTTTGATGCCTTCTATTCGGGGAAAGGTTTTACGTAAAAATAAGTGCGTGGAGTCCACAGAAACATTCTTGAATTATTACGGAAATAGCCTTTGCTTCGTTTTTCATTATAAAAGGGTATCTATAAGGCTGGCACACACCCGTAAAGTGCCTCCTAGAAGCTCTTGGATTAATTATATAAAATGGGGGTACTGACATGATGATTATTACCTGACATCGAAATGATACTGGAGTATGATGCCGAGCACTTTACAACTGCGTATTTTAACTAATTTTGAACGAAAATCCAGACGAACAGCTTCATGCATTGGGGAATGGGAGGCAGATGCAGGGAGGTGATATTAGACCTCCCTGATAGGTAAAGCGAAAGTGGTCACTAAAAAGTGCGTCTGA
Source organism: Holothuria leucospilota (assembly GCA_029531755.1). Classification (NCBI taxonomy): domain Eukaryota; kingdom Metazoa; phylum Echinodermata; class Holothuroidea; order Aspidochirotida; family Holothuriidae; genus Holothuria; species Holothuria leucospilota. The sequence continues at coordinate 49,703,396 of CM055973.1, forward strand.
GAATGATTTTTCGTCGTAAGGGTATTAACAATCACTATTTATACCGGAAATGGCTGCGCGCGAAGTACTCGGTAAATTTTTTGGAAAAATAATAACGTTAAATACGTTCAACCTTCCACATCATCTCCACATAGGTTGGAGATGTACTTCTGTTTTTCGGAAAAGTGTTGTGATCAGAATAGTTGCATGTATTACAACCTAAATAATGGTCATGAAATAGAATGAAAACAGTGACGAATGCGAGCGAAGCGCGCCAAAATTTTTCATTAAATAAGATAACCATGACAAAACATGCATTTATGCTCTGCATCGAGACAATTTCAATTCCCCAACAAACCTACTTGCCAATCACAAGGCCATTCCTTTAACTGAGAATTCGCAAACAGCTTTCAACTTTTTGTTGCTTTGCTTCTGCTGGAGTTGCTACCGGAAATTATTGATAAAAAGGATAATATTGAGACAAGGTTTGAAGCGTGCGGAGCGCTCGAAAATTTTGATAGTTTGCGAAGGATTTGCGATTATTCTGATAGTTTGTCGAGAACCATTTGTGATAGAAAATGGTTACAACAGACCCATTACTTGGTCGAAAACACACCTCACCCTACCCCTACAGAACTCTTTAGCTTAAACGCCTCTGGGGGTCATTTTAAAATTTTCAAAAAAAAAAAAATTGTGAAATCGATTGGGGGGGGGGGGACACGCGCCCCCATGCCCCGTGCTGGCGCCACTCACTGGAAAAAACTACGCAGCCTGGCTATCCATGTACGTAGATATCATGGAGGCATCATAGCTGTAGGCTACTACGGTAACGGTTTAACTTGACTGGAAGTAGGAAATTAAAGTACCTTTCAAAGTCGTATTTTTAAAGCAAAAAGAATGGGCGTCAACAGATGAGGGACATGTCTCCTTACTTTTAAAAGTGGAGGGGATTATCCCCCCCCCCCCAGAATCCTAACGAAAATGCATGTCCGTTCACATGGGATAGCCTATTTATTGCATTAACATTTTAAATTTGTATTCTCTCATAAAATATTTCACCCCTTATCTGGCTAAGGGCCTGGCCGTTTGCACTGCATTCGCATCTGCGATTGTGGAGAGATGGTTTGAGAGGAGCAATGCATCTGACGCCGGGTGTTAAACTTTCACACGGGAAATTCCTCGAGTAAGGCCATGGTTCCACTTCCCAAAAGTGTAGTGTGGATGGGGGAGTATAATACTCAACCAGAACTTATGATTCCTCATGCAATGACGTAACCGTTTCCACTTGGCTGTACGGAAGAATGTGTGTATTTGTGTTAGGGGGTTGGGGTACAAATCAGGCGAATTCAATACCGAAACAAAAACCCCGTGGAGGTCCAGCTAGGGGAAGTAGCCCCAAGAAGCCTCGTAGTATTCAAGGAATCGTAGGCATTGGAATAATACATTTTTAGCTTGTTGAAATGGTATTGGATTGGCACTTAACCGATCACAAAATGCACACTAATTTGACTTTTTTCATCAGTTAATAAATAATAATAAATACTACAGTCTTACTCAATGTGACTAGCTAGGCAAGGACTGATGCCCAGTGGCGTCACCAAGGGGGGGGGGCAGGGAACACGTTCCCCCTGGGAAACGTTGCGCCCCACCCCGTGTGCCCCCCAACTGAGATGTGGGATTTTCAAAAAAAATAGACCTTCTGTAGTCAGAGTATACGACTACCAGGTTTCATATGGTTTAATTCTTCTTAGCACAAGAAAAGGCAGCAATTTGTATTTTCTTCGAATGACAAAATCGCCCCATCTCACGAAGCACACTGTGATCACTGCATGATTTGTGTCGGAGGCTGAGCATCGGTTCTGGTAATCCATCCGTCCATAACCCGCTCCTCCGCAACAGGTGTGAATATACATCTTGATAAAGTGTAGGTCTAACTCAGTGGTTCCCAACCGGGGGCGTTATCGCCCCCTGGGGGCGTTTTGGCAACTCAGGGGGGTGATGCGCACTAAGGGGGCGGCAGGGAGCGTTTTGAAAAAATGAAATACTCAACTTAAACCGGGCCTTACAAGATTTCCAAAGGTTTCCTCTCAAATTGGTTCGTATAAAAAGGAGGTAAATGAAGCCACCAAGTCGAGGAGGTCTAACATGTCCTCTCAGAGTGCCTACAAAGTTTGTGAATTATCTTTATTACCAGATGCCACGAAATCACATTTAAGAAAGTTTAATTTCGATGTTATTTTTCTTGCCGAGGACCCTCATATTCTCATCAGTGGTAGTGAAAGCTGTGACCGAAGGGGCCATGGTTAAAAATTGTACCGCCACTTTTACCTGAAATGTAGATTTTCTTGCTGTCTATAAAAATAAAATACTAACAGAAGTGACAATTATAGGTAACTGTAACGTAACAGATAACTTTTGTGAAGGCCTACTATAAAGTAAAACGTAAATTAAAAGTGTTTTCGAAAATGCAATTTTTCGGTGCGCTAATTTCGGCTTTCTCATTACTTCTACCTGTAGGACCCAGCTTGAGTGGCATAGGCCTAAGTCTTTCAAAGCCTCATGCGACCCCTACCATCTTTCTTCCTCCCTCCCACAGGAAAAGTCCCTTGCAGCATCAAAGGAAACTTCCGTTAGCTACTATTGAAACACATACTATGGAAGATTTTTGTAATCTCTTTAGTGTGCATTTAAGGTTATCAGAAGATAGTCAAAATTTTACTGAGCTATGCCTCATTCTTGTGTCGACAATATCGGAAATGTTCCAGAGCTTCCGGGGATTCGCCCCCGGTCCCCCGCTTGGGCGTTTTCCCCTGGACCCTATTAGGGGCCCTTGAGGGTACGGCCCTCACCTCAGTGAGGCCCTGGCATCTGTAAAATTAAAAAAATCACTTCCTAACTGCTATAAGGCCTTCACACTTTCGTAAATCTTTGGTAAAGGATTCGCCATCTCAAAAGAGAGTCAGTTCTTCAAGTCCCGCACCCCTGGTTTGCTACCCTGGGTCCGACCCACACGTAAATGTACGTGTAGGCCTACCCTTCATTTCATCATGGTTCTTATTTTTGTCGTTTTATTCATTAATACTATGCTATAGACGGGGGGGGGGGGGGCGTTTGTCCAACCCCATTCGGTGAAAGGGGGCGGTGAGCTGAAAAAGGTTGGGAACCACTGGTCTAACTAGTGCGCATATATACTAACAGAACTATTATACTTCTTGTTCTCCTTCAAGTTATCACTCTTTAGAATTAGTTCTGTGCCTTGTTGAAGGTCAAATCCACGCAGTCATACTGGCAGTGTGTGAGAGCTTGAGGGTATTAATGTGCCTCTGTGTGCATGTGTTGTGCTGCGAACATGATAACCAGGGGCGGACTGGGAGTTTTAAGCGGAGTGCCACTATTAGTTGGCGCGTACCATCGGGAAATTTTGGACAAAAATAATTGCTAGATCCCAGAATATGGCACTTCTGAAGCCCCTTTTGAACATGCCAAATTTCATTCAAAAGGATTTTAAAGGGGGCAAGGTTACTTAGGTATTAAAAGGAAAGGTCAAGTAGGGGTTATTCTGGCACAAAAGGGTCATTTTGGGATCAAGAGGGCAAATGTTTCTTCAGATACAGATTGATGATCAAAACATGTGGTCAGTTTGATTATTAAACAGTGGTACATTTGGATTGTTCTGCAATTTGAGGGAAAGGTCATGTAGTGGTTATTTTATTGACGGTGATTTATTACTTGGAAATATCTAACATGTCGACTGTAATTTGTGAAACGGAATCCTTTAACGTATGGGGACTGGGATTTTAGCAGCTAAGGCAAGTTGTAAAGGATAATGAAATTCCACAACCTATGGGAATTAAAATTTCTTGAAGAAAGATCATCCTAACTTTGTTCTATAAATACTTGATTTTTTATAGAGAATTATATCTAGGAAAACGAAATTTTTTAGAAGAAAATTAATTTCACAATTGTACACTTTTGTTGCACCAAATCGCTTATAAGGGCATTCAGTTAGAGAAAAACTTCCAAAGGGGAGAAGGACCCCACTCCCCTTAGACCCCTTCCCATACCACTGAACCACCAGTTCGGCCCCTTCCGAACAAAGGGCCTGGGTCCACCAGTGTTCAAGGGCCGTCTCTTGTTGGTCAGTGATATAAAATCCCATGCCGTCTGTGACCTATGACTACACTGGTGGTTCAATGTGCAATTGACAACCCTGCGTCTGCTTTGTTCTTTGGAATGCACACAGTGTCAAACTGAGATCCCTGCTGAAGACACAGATCCAGCTGTCTTGGGTGACCTCCCCTGTTGTCCAAAATGAAAACGGAAGAAACATACAAAAAATTGAAAAATAGAGGAAGGAGACCTGGCTGGCCCCCAAAGGATTACGTCAAAAATGTAGGTTTTGCTGCAGGGGGAAGGGTGCAGCATGGCCTTGACAATGTGCGGTTCATATTCCCTAAAACATTATGCACCCGCAACTATTTAGTGGTGCCCCCTTATTGAACTGTTGTGCCCCCTTGCACCCCCAAAATAAAACGTCTGATGACGCCACTGCCTGCACTGCCTGCACAGAGATTGCGGAAGGAAGGTAGGATGGATTATTTTAAGGGTTGGGTCGGGGCTATGGAACATTAGCCGAAATCGTCCTACAGGTCAGAAGTAAGAATATGGTACACCTGGTACAAGTACTCAAAATGGGCATGGCCGTACGGGCGGGGGGGGGGCTGGGGGTGGCCGCCCCCAAATGTCAGAAGCCTCACTAAATCGGGCAGATATTTTGTCTCAGTCGGGCGGAAAATTGGGCAATTAAATTAGGTCTGGAGTCGAGCAAAAATCACCGCCCTCTCTAGCAAAAACAGTCCCGTACTGCCATGAGAATGGGTGTACGATATGATTACCGACAGCAGAAAAGAACAGTAACGGATATTTGGTATCGGGTTTTAAAACTTCTGTCAGGTACGGTACCAGTTTAAACCCGATACCAACAGCTGTTACGTGACTACAATTTTCCCCATGAGAATAGACAAAATAGAAGTATACTCTCAAGGAGGGGAGGGTGCTTTTCCCCTTCTCCCGCCCCGGACCCTTCACTACGCACCTGACCCATATTACCGGAACTTTCCGTGTTTTGCACGTTGCACCTAATCTCTCTTTTAAAACATAGGGAATTTGGCAGATCAATATGATGAAACTTTTACTTTGAAATTTTATGGGGGATGCCCCTTCCGCCCTTTCCCTGAATACTGTAATGGTTATTGCCTAAATAGAGAGCGAAATTATTAGTCTTTTATATGTAGGGTAAAATCTGATACAATTTTCTAAAGTTTTTATTACTTTTCTGTAAAAGATGAAATGCAAGCAATATGATAGCCTTAAGTTTCAAGCGTGGAAGGAGACGTTTGCTGTTACTAGCGTGTTGACACATTGACGAGATTGATAATGCAGTCTATTTTAATCAGTAATGCTACTAAAGCTAGAACCATTGTTTCTGTTATTTCTTTTTTATTCAGCAATATGAAGGCAAATGCTAAGTAGTGACAAGTCCCAAGTTTCCCACCGTGCACACACAGGACCGGCAAGTACAAAAAGACAAAACAGAAACAAACAAAACAAATTGACAAGTCATAATAGTCAGAAAATGGCGTGATGTAATTATAATAAGATGTGCCCTTGTGATGTAATTATAATAAGATGTGCCCTTGTGATGTAATTATAATAAGATGTGCCCTTGTGATGTAATTATAATAAGATGTGCCCTTGTGATGTAATTATAATAAGATGTGCCCTTGTGATGTAATTATAATAAGATGTGCCCTTGTGATGTAAGTATTATAAGGATGTGCCCCTGTGATGTAATTATAATAAAGATGTGCCTTGTGATGTAATTATAATAAGAATGTGCCCATGTGATGTAATTATAATAAGAAGTTCCATTGTCATGAAATTATAATAAGATGTGCCCTTGTGATGTAATTATAATAAGATGTGCCCTTGTGATGTAAATTATAATAAGATGTGCCCTTGTGATGTAATTATAATAAGATGTGCCCTTGTGATGTAATTATAATAAGATGTGCCCTTGTGATGTAATTATAATAAGATGTGCCCTTGTGATGTAATTATAATAAGATGTGCCCTTGTGATGTAATTATAATAAGATGTGCCCTTGTGATGTAATTATAATAAGATGTGCCCTTGTGATGTGATTATAATAAGATGTGCCCTTGTGATGTGATTATAATAAGATGTGCCCTTGTGATGTGATTATAATAAGATGTGCCCTTGTGATGTAATTATAATAAGATGTGCCCTTGTGATGTAATTATAATAAGATGTGCCCTTGTGATGTAATTATAATAAGATGTGCCCTTGTGATGTAATTATAATAAGATGTGCCCTTGTGATGTAATTATAATAAGATGTGCCCTTGTGATGTAATTATAATAAGATGTGCCCTTGTGATGTGATTATAATAAGATGTGCCCTTGTGATGTGAAATATGAAAGTTAAAACAATTATCACTCTAGTTGCCAACTGTATTATTAAAACGGTGACACAATACATGCACTGACAAACTTATTTTCAGAAGGAAATTTTTCTTAAAAGAGTACTAATCCTATTTAATTTTCGAATATATAAAGGGATCCGCAGAAGAAAAGGTCTTTAAATGATTGGCCTATATTTCCTATGGAATGATGTTAGGAATCGGGTAAAATATTTCACAAGATCGCGTGTAACTGTCTACGTAGAAGGCAACAACGGGATGAAAGGCCTCTGAGAGGGGGTAATGTCCCACAAGTGCGGGATTTTCGCGCTTACATTTCAAAGTATTTGCGAGGCTTCCTTGATCCATCACCCCTACACATGAGCAAGTGTCTCGCGCTGAACATACCCCTCAAATCGCAGTCTAGAAAACCTTTGCAAAGAAAAACTGTACCCCATGTGTAACTTGGTCACTTTAATATTAAGAGTTCCATTTGTGTATTGCATATCACATGTCATATACACATGAGGTGGTTATTTGCGGAAAGGTCGACAGCCCCACTAAAAAGGAAACTCGTCGTTTTTGTATTAATGCAGAATAACTTTTACTATTTTTATTCAATCTTCAGTGCAAGTTTCATGGAGTGACTTTTAAACAATTCTACCTTACACCCCTCCCCCACTGAATCATCGTTCCATATAAACCATCGTTCCATCCTCCCTCACAAAATGCTGGCCATCAAGGTTAAAAGATCTACAAAGGGAAGTGGATGCCTACTTATATACACCAACAAAATGATAATTAGTTTACCATACTTCTTGCTAGTTGGCCGAAGTGTAGTAAGGATTCAACTTAATGATTCAAAGGGTTTAAGGGCAGTACGCCATGGGCCAGAGGCACCTTACGTACGCGGGCAACCCCCACAACTCTCCAACCCAATACTTTTTGGAAACCTAACGGTCCTCTGAACAAGAAATCAAGTGGTTACAGTAAATATTTTGGGTCTCACTTATTCAAAATGGCTGCCAAAACAAAATGGCCGCCAAAATTATGAATATTTTGTCTTAAATAATAAGAAAGAAAACATTCCTAAAAATATTTTTGAGCAGGGGCCCTTACTGGCACGTTGTGCTAACTTTCAAAGAGCCCCCAGGTGGTCCAGACTGAACCCCACTAAGACCAAAGGACTCCGGTCTCCGTCTACAGGTAGAGTGGCGGTCGAAAAAAAACTGCCCTTTGCGGCATCATGGGTAGACGACGCATAAAGATCAATGTATATGGTTTTGGTATATGGTTCACACCGAGTTACTTACCTGGAATGAGAAAGTGGACCTAGTGGTGGTAGTTGAAGGACTTCGGCGATCGCCACATTAGCCTGTTGGAAAGGTAACAGTTATTCAATCGTTTTATTTACCTCTATTGTGGTTATCCGGGCACTGTTCATGGCTGCTTCCCAGCAGCGTGTGTCTTGGTGCGACTCTCGAGAGGGCTGTGTTTAGTTTTTTATGGTCAGTGGGGGACGGAGCTGGTTAGAAGAGGGGTGGTATAGCCAGGATCTTAGGCGCGGAGGGTTTTGGTGGGCCTGTGGTGCATTTTCCTTCCAAAGCTCCGTTTCTCCTGACCAAGTGTGTGTTTATCAGTGCTGTGGACAGCAGAATTCCTTTTTGTCTATGTTTGTCCGTTATTGGGCGGGGATTATCATTCCGTCGGTTCTTTCCCTCCCTGTTTAGTAACAGTGAACCCTCACAGCTGGAGACCCACGGGGGCATACAGTCAATATGAGGGAAACGCTCCGTATTATGTCAAACAGTGGGGGATGTTTCACAGTCAAGTGCACAGGGACCTGGATACCGGGCTGTTTTTGATGAATTGTTGGCCATGTCCAACCCAACCACTTGTGCTTTCAGTGGCCGGAAGTGTGGCCTGTAGTCCACAGCAGATCATTAGATTACCGCAGGCGAGACCTGTTGTGGCGAATCGCACATGACCGCCATTGTAACTATCTTAAAGCGCGTCTTCGGGTGGCGTCTTGGAGATTGGTAATTTGCCCCCGCACAAGATGCAGCAAAGTGGGAGAGTGTGTCACATGTGTGTTTTGGCAGTGTTACTATGTCAGGCTCTATTCTGGGAATGGTTTCAAGTCCTGACTGACCGCCTAACGTTGTGTAACTCCTGGGCTGTCAGCCAGGACTATGCTTTGTATGGTCTTTGCTCCTCCGCCATGCCATACCAAGTGTTCAGGACATACTTACCTTTGTTTCGGGCCCTCCATAAAGCTAGCCTTATGGAGAGACCGATGTAACATTGTTTATTGTTTTTTAAGGGGGGTGGGGAGGCCTGCTCGATGTCGTCCTGGCGTCGGCGAGGGCGGAGGTTAAGCTGAGGGTGGAGTCGGACTTCGCTCCCGTTTGCCAAGATCGGCATTCGGTATGGCGGTGGGGTCCCGCTGTTTCGGTGAGGGCGGGCCGGGTGGTAGTCAACTTGTAAATATTGATTTTGTTTGTAAATATGGAACTACTGTAATTTGTAAATGGGGCTGTGTTTGTATGTGGGTGGCTTGTGAGGTGCTTGGTTGTAAATATGTTGTAAATATGTATATATGTGTATGTAAGTATCTGTACATATAGTTCTATTACTGTAATGAACATAATTTTCTGTTTGATTTAGTTGTTTGTAAATAGTTTGCGTTTATGTTTCTGCCCGATCCGGTTTGAGTTTTTGTTTGTATGTGCCGTTTCGATGCACTTAAAAAGCTCACTTTTGGACATGACTCCCACATTTGCTTTTGTCTAGACATTTTAGTAGAATTTTGCCCATTTTTTTTCCCCTTTTAGGTGATTTCACCACATTACTGTCGTTAAACCCTCATCTAACTAACTCCATGAGTCCAGCATGAAAGGAGGGCCGAGATCCGTGAATTCTCCATGACCAACGATGTCCTCAAGTACTGTGATCACGGTTTCCCGACGCCTGGTTGGCTACCTGATAACACTATGTGGCTATCTGGAGCTCGTTCCAGATGAGCTTGCAATCCAGATGTAAGTTGAGCTCGGCTGGGTTCATTAGAGGTAGGTAACCACATGATTGAGGGTTTGCAGATCTAACAGCACTCTGGTTATATGAATACTCGATTTAACCATGTTTTATTAAATATTCTGTGTCAATCTGAAAACTGACAACCAATTACACTCAAGCGCTCCGATTTTTCTTTTTTTTTTTTGACAGAATTTAGCTGTGTTTCACTTCATAGGTGTAGGAAGCTGTTCACGATGGGGAGGGAATTTTGACATGACTCCCACACATTTGCTTTTATGTAGATATTTTAGTAGAATTTTGCCCAATTATTTTCCTTTAAGGTGATTTCACCCCATTACTGTCGTTAAACCCCCATCTAACTAACTCCAAGAGTCCAGCATGAAAGGAGGGCAGAGATCCGTGAATTTTTCATGACCAACGATGTTCTCAAGTACTGTGATCACGGTTTCCCGACGCCTGGTTGGCTACCTGATAACACTACGTGGCTATTTGGAGCTCGTTCCAGATGAGCCTGCAACCCAGATGGAAGACGAGCTCGGCTGGGTTCATTAGAGGTAGGTAACCACATGATCGGGGGTTTGCAGATCTAACCACCACCCTGGCTATTTGAATACTCGGCTTAACCATGTTTTACTAAATATTGTGTCAATCTGAACATTTACACTCAAGCGCTCCGATTTTTTTTTTGACAGTATTTAGCAGTTTCACTTATGGGTGTAGGAAGCTGCTCACGATGGGGAGGGGGAGGAAAGGGGGATACGGGAGGGAGGGTTGTTTCGAATCGCCGTCCCAGGACGTTTAAGGGGAATGGGTGTTGACTTTTTGAGGATCTTTAGATGCAATTTTGGTGCAACATATTGAACAAAAGGTCAATTAGTGCGATTTTTTGGACGTTTCTTGCAGAGGAAACAAACAACGGGTTTTCGTCTTGGATTGGAGAGAACGCATAGTTCCGCCACATTTCTGGCTGTAGGCTTTAGCGCCCCCCCCCCGGGCTTCCTGCGTCTGTTTCGCTTCATTTTGGTCACGGTTAGAAGTTGAGGTCAAAGGTCATTTAGGGGTCATTAAAGGCCTAAAGCCATAATTATTTGGGTGTAATTGCTTGATAATGCTGATAAACTCTTCATAGTTGATAGATAGGGAAGTATTTTCACTTGATCATTGTAAAATGGCAATTAAAGTGTTTTTATTGGGCCTCAAAACTGACCCCTGACATTCTTTTCCAGCGTCTGAGGAAAAATTGAAGAGTGAGTGCAGAGGAAAAATTGAAGAGTGAGTGCAAATTTGGGTATAAGTGCATTCAGTTTTGAAAGAAGAATGAGATATAAACATGTTACAAATTTATTTTAAATAAGTGAGTCTATTATGTGGGTACATAATTTTCCTACCTGCCGGCAACCATTCTAAACACTCCATCGCAGCAGCCACACTAGGTGCTGGGGACCATGTGATGGTACATGAATGAGCAAGTTGTGATGGTGAGCTTTATAATAAATTTTCACTGTGTCATACTGGTCGGATAAACTGCTGAAACTAATTCACATGCTGCTGTAAAGAAATTGAGGTTATTGGACTTGCTGTGACTGCAGACCCCAAGCGTTACTTCAAAATCAACACAGAGGTTTTTCTTCAAGATTTGACAGAAGTGGTTACACATTGTCTATGCACAGATGCGTGTTATCTTAGTCAATTGTGACACTTTATCATGACCATATACTGTGAAGTCCTGAGAAAAATTGTTGCATCCTGCTGAAATCCACTTTTCAAAAGTTTCGAAATGCCATGCAGGGTGGATAATACCTTGTGTTGTATATTACACCAAAAAGGCCAGTAAAGGTAAGCAGGCTGGGGCAGACTAGATGTTTAATTTTCATGAGGCAAATCATGGGAGAGAGGAAATTTTTGCATGGTGTATTTCAATAGTCATCTACTGTATATAAAACACTCAGCAACATTTAAGACATTTGTGTACTTTCATAAGTGGTACTGGTAGAAGTAAAAAAAAAAAAAAAAAAAAAAAAAAAAGGAACATTCTGTAGATTTTCGCCGCATTACAACCCGTGAAATAACCCAGTCATTTGCAGTGGTCATTAATGCCCTTATACCCGGTCTTCAGTTTGTCCTTTTGAAGGAAGGGTGGAGCTGGAAATGAATTTTCATATGTAAATTCAGGTGGTCATGATCATTATTTTCATGCAGGTAATGTCAGTGGCTTTGCCAGTCTTTATGCTAAAGGCCAAAGGGTTGAATGTGGTGCCACAGTGTCTTTGGATGCATTGTCAGGGCATACACTTATTGTGGCCACTCTTTCCAGGAAGGATGACTGTTTTTAGCCACCTGTGAACGGACTACAGATAGAGATGTCAAGGTATCAGCTCCGTTAGATGTACTTAAACTCTCTGTGTCAGAAACTGTGCCAAGATCGAGGAAGGCATATCGTCAGGCCCTATATGAAAGGGCATTTGGCCATCATGTCCAACAGAGCAAAGTGAGTAAACCTTTCAGAAAAGCCTTACGAGAAAACCAACTCTCTTACACCCTCAATAAGGAAATTGCTTCTTTACTGAAAGGCAACTCTAGTAGAAGTCTGTCATTTTGGGCCTGCTAGTTCATGATGTTGTAGTATTTTTGGCCTCCACCCACCCTCAACGTTAGTGAGATGGGGTTTTACGACACACCAACACGCAGGTGTTATATAGTGTCACCTCCACCCTCCCCCCCCCCCCCTTAAACGAACCACAGCCGTTTTCTCGTATAGTTCAGGGAACCTGCAGGATTTGGATGCCTTTCTGGGTGACAGATATTTTGGTCAAGGATAGTGGTGTCCGGTTTTTCACTCGTGTGGCTGTCGAGTTAAGTAAAGAAGACATGCTAAGTAGCACTGTATTTGTTTCATCCTCTGTTCTTAGGGATACAGGACAATGTTATAGGACAGTTCTGGCTCAGGAAGTTTGTAGTAGATAGTTTAAGTGGCCATTGTGCCCCCTCTCTCCAGATGCAAACTTCAGCAGCCTTGCCATTTTTCAGAGTGTATTTAATACAAAAAGTGCATGTGTTGAGTTAACTTTATAAGAGGAATCGAACCCAGAACCCCGAAAATCATGGTATCATGCCTTCCTTCTTGACCACTGTACCATGCGGAGAACTCCATGTGTTGAGTTGCCTTGTCAAGATGAAATACCTCTGTGAGAGTTTGGTGAGCATTGTGACAAAATAAAGAGTAAACAGGAAAGAAATGTTCAACAATTACAAAACCTCACACATAACTTGATCATTAATTTTTCATCACAGAATAAATCACAATGCTTAGCAAATCTATTTCTGGCTGCTGAAGTTTGCAAAAAGAAATTACCACCTTTCTTCATAAAATGGGAAAGTGTATTCACGCTTCTTACAGTAGAGTTTGTTTTACTGTCTAGGTGATACACCTCGTCATTTTATGACGGGTATTTTGTTGGGTTGGTTGAATGGTTAATGGAAAACAAACAAAGGTCATGAGTGCTGTACTGGCATGATGTCACATTGGTTTGCTTTATTGAAACTTTTTTTCACATTCAGATCATTTAAAAGAAAGAAGTTCCGAAACGTTATTCAGGCTGGCACAGAAATGTAGCTACTAGTGCATTCATTATTCATTTTTGGCCTTTTCATCCAAACTAACACACATGGCAGGTTGCATGTACAGTGCACCTTATAGCCCTGGTCATCCCAAGCGACAGAAACAAATTCAATATGATGCTGATTACTTCATTGGTGTGTTATAGTGAGCGGTCACACCACAACTACAATAGGGGAAAGTCCTTTTGAAAACCAAATAGCCAACCCTTGTGGCCTAGAAGGCCTAGGTGCACCTGTATTTGCCCCGGTGCTTTTTAAGTGCTGTTGCCTTCGGGCGTGGCGTTGCCTTCGGGCGTGGCGTTGCCTTCGGGCGTGGCGTTGCCTTCGGGCGTGGCGTTGCCTTCGGGCGTGGCGTTGCCTTCGGGCGTGGCGTTGCCTTCGGGCGTGGCGTTGCCTTCGGGCGTGGCGTTGCCTTCGGGCGTGGCGTTGCCTTCGGGCGTGGCGTTGCCTTCGGGCGTGGCGTTGCCTTCGGGCGTGGCGTTGCCTTCGGGCGTGGCGTTGCCTTCGGGCGTGGCGTTGCCGTCGGGGCGTAGTGTTGCCGTCGGGGCGTGGTGTTGCCTTTGGGTGTGTGGTGGATTTGGGTGTGTGGTCTTTGTGGGACTTTGTTTTGGGTTGTTTGTGGTGGTTGGGCTGGGGTGTTGTTTTTGGGTTGGCTGCAGTGGCAGTACTTAATCTCAGTGGTAACAAAGACTCTTTTGTTCCTTGTTGCATGGTATGTGTAGTCTGTTTGACATTGTTTTCGTGATGCGTCAGGGTTTTTCTTTGGGTTTGGGATTATCCTTTACTTTGTCAGTGCCTGTTTCTACGTACTTAAAAAGCTCGTATTTCACTAATGCAATACGATGTTGCAAAGAGCATCAAGGTAAACGAAACGATTGATAATTGTTACCTTCCCCAACAGACATGGGCGTCCGGAGGGGGGCAAAGGGCGGCACTTGCCCCCCCCCCCACCTGTCTAAAACTTGAAAAACGAAGAAAAAAAAAACGAAGAAAATATACTATCAACATTTCTTAACAGTTCAATCAGTGTGAATTTGTACTCTCAAAACAATAGTTTAATAAAAATATCAACACTCAGGCCCCAACAGCCCCCCCCCCCCATTCGAGCATATTTTTGGTATTTTTTAAAGTTTATATTTACGATATTCCTTATGTTTGCCTTGGAAGTACTATTTCCAGTGATCTGGGAAGCATTTTGGGTCAAAATTTTCTTGCGCTCCGCGCCAACCCATGGTGGCGCGGAGCAATGAGAGTGTCTATGGGCTTCGCCACCCCCCCCCCCGAAAAATTCCTCGCTACGCCTTTGTCAACACTGTGTGAAAAGTAGCATCTAAACTCTTCTGGGAGTAAAATATTTCCCATGAAAAAAGTTGGGCCGCCTAAGAAATGTTGCCCCCCCCCCCCACTTGAATTTTTTTCTGCGGACGCCCATGCCAACAGACTAATGTAGCGGTCGCCGAAGTAGTTCAAGCTAGCTTCCACCAGGTCCACTTTCTCATTCAAGGTCAGTGACTCGGGTGAACCGTAACCAAACCACATGCCATTGATTTTTATGGCATCGTCTACCCATGATGCCGCGAAGGGCAGTTGTTTCCACCGCCACTTACCCTGACGGAGTCCTTTGGTCTTAGTGGGGTTCAGTCTGGCACCTGTCGCTCTTTGAAAGGTAGACAGCGTGCCAGTAAGGGCTCTGAAGGAAGCTAGGTCGGAGACTACGCATGTGAAGTCGTCAGCATACTGGAGGCACTTGACTTCAGCTCCACCGGGTATGTGAAAAGGTCGAAACAAAGGTTCAACTTGGAAGGCTCTTGCAAGGGATTCACTAAACAATACATAGAGTAGAGGTGACAGGGGACACCCCTGCCGTACCCCACGTTGAACTCTGAAGGGACCCGACTATATACACTTTAATACAGTAAAGAGGTCCATTTAACAAAAACTGGATTCAAACTTAACTTCAAGATTTTAAAGAGGAATCCGTGATCAACCATGTCGAAGGCCTTCTCCTGATCGAGGGAGACAAGCGAACATGGAAGATCACGGTCCATCACATATTCAACTAAGTCCTGCATCAACCAGAGGTGGGGGCTTTTTAAGTGCATCGAAACGGCACATACAAACAAAAAACAAAACTCAAACCGGATCGGACAGGAACATAAAGGCAAAACTATCCACACACCACCAAATCAAACAGAAAATTATGTTCATTACAACAATAGAACCACACACACACGGACAACCCAAAAATCCCACAGACCAACCTCCCCCCGGCCACACTAAAAACAAAGACCACACACCCAAAACTACCACACACCCGGAGACAACACCACGCCCGACGGCAACACTACGCCCGACGGCAACACCACGCCCGAAGGCAACACCACGCCCGAAGGCAACACCATGCCCGAAGGCAACACTACGCCCAAAGGCAACAGCACTTAAAAAGCACCGGGGCAAATACAGGTGCACCTTGCCCAAGGGTGCCCCGGAGGCAGTTGTGGCAAAGGGTAACCTCATTACTCCCACGTCCTGCATCAACCAGAGGTTCTGCTGAATACTGTGTCCCCGCACCGCACGTCTGGAAAGAACCTACAAGATCCGGCATGACCGTGCCTAGCCTGTTACAAAGGGCTTTCGCCAGAATCTTGTAGTCTACATTTAACAAGGTAATTGGTCGCTTGTTTTTCGGTTCTAGGGGGTCTCCAGACTTTGGTAACAATGTTATACCGCCTGTGCACTGTGAGGGACTCAATGAGCCAGCAAGTAAGGCAGTGGGGAATACATCACAGAGATCGTGTCCGACGGTACCCCAGAAGCGTTTGTAAAATTCCACTGGGATACCGTCGGACCCAGGCGCCTTTCTGCCTTTCATCTTCGCCACCGCCTTCCAGAGCTCGTCGACAGTCAGGGGAGAACCAAGTCCATCATTCTGCTCTTTAGAGGGGGTCTTGTCAATATTATCTAATAGGGACCCTAAGCTGTTCATAGGTCTTAAATACCTCCACGATGTCAAGAGAGTCCTTCTGTACCGCACCGTGGACGTCACGGACTGCTCTTATGCGGCGATCGATGGCATACTTTGTGACGTCCTGGTAAAATTTGATGGTTGGTTTTTCCTCTGCATTCACACAATGAACACGAGCACGAACACGGGCCCCGTGTAGTTTTTCATCAAGATACTGTTGGATTGCGTGGAGTGCAGAGGAGTCCCCGTCCCTCTCCCTAGAGCAGAGCGAGAGGAACTCCTCCCTTTTCGACGAGCTCTTGCTACACAGCATTCAACTGTAAACTGTTTGATGCGGGACTTTACGTCATCCCACCACTCTAAATCTGTTGAGAAGGCCGGCTTCAATGTTCACCACCCTTCGTACCTGGCTTTAACTGTTCGCTGTAGTCTGCTTCCGTTAGAATATCTGTGTTCATTTTCCAGAACCCCCTCCCTGTTGGCCAGTTCTCTGGTGGCTGGAACGAGACAGTAACTGCATCATGATCCCGAAATTGGAGATGCCACAACTTCACAGTCACTCTGTGACACTGCAGGTGGAGAGTACACCTGGTCCAACCTTGAGGCGTCCGTGCCATCAGGGTGATGCGAAGTAAACACGGACAAGCCGGGATGTTGCGCTCTCCAAATGTCAACCAAGTTGAGTGAGTCTTTATGAACATGTCCAATTCCGACATGCCAACACTACAGCCCGAGGACGTACGTGTGGACATTCGGTCAAGCTGTGTGTCGGGGACGCAGTTTAAGTCTCCAGCCAGGATACACGGAGCACTGCCAGGAACGAAGGATGGCAGGGTCATGAAAAAGTCCCTTCTGTCTGAAGGCCGATTGGGCGCATACACGTTACACAGGAAAAATTTCCCACTAGGGTGTCTTATGCATACCAACCGGCCCTCATGATCAGAATCAACTTTTCCGACCGGGGGAGTCCACCTTGGCGAAACTAAAATAACTGAACCACAAGATGTTGGTGAACCAAAGGAAGCATGTAAACCCCCACTCCACTCAATGGACCAGGTGTGGACATCGTCCTCATTCTTAATGTGGGTCTCCTGGAGGAAAACGAAGTCCACACCCAGTGATTTGCAAAATTGGAATATTCTGGATCGCTTCCGACTGTCCCTCATGCCGTTAACGTTCAGGGCCATGAGGGACAGGGGATCAGTCATGGTGTAATGAGTGGCTCCGTATCTACCTGAGACCTGACCTTTTTACTCTGTGAAGTCGGGAAGGGGTCTTCAGAATGGTGAACCCCCTGGTCTAACACCCTGCCTGAGGCCGACCTCTTCAATGAAGGCTCCTCTCCCTCACATAAATCAAACCAGCCCTCCCTGGAAGGTGGATCCTTGGGAGGAGGCTCCAAGTCAGACTCCCACCATCTGACATAGCAGACTCGGAGTCTGAGGAGAGCTGTAGGTCCTCCTTCACTGCCATCCTATCAGCTTCCACTGGTGTTGGTGGGGAGGATGGTGAGGAGTCCGCCTTGGGAGCCGCAGCACCCCCCTCACAGTTTCGAGGCAAGGAAATCTTTTTCTACTTCTTGTGCTGCCCCCTCCAATTCCTCAGTGGAATATTCTGGGTCTGCTTGCGAGGGTTCAGGTGCCTGCTCCACATCCGCACTAGCATGGGCAGAGTACGATGTGGGGCACGCACCAGAGACATGTCCCTCCTGTCCACAAAGGTTGCACCGCACCTCGTTGGGACACTGCCTTGTCATGCCCAACCCGCAGGCACTTGCCACAACGTTTGTTGGGACAAGACCTGGCTTCGTGTCCCTCGTCATTAAATATGCCGTCCAAATCACCCGAGCCATACTTGCACCACCGCATGTCAGAGAGTTCCGTATTGGCTCAGAACCCTCGCAACCAGGCGCTGGTCGACCTCAAAGTTCATGTATAACACTGTCACCGCCACAGAGCGATCATATGGGGTGACGGTGAGCCCCTCTGCCCCCCCCCCCGAAGGCAAGCGCCTGCAGCATCTCTATCTCTTTAACTTGTATCCCCTTATTCTTTAAAACAGTAAACGCCTGCGGGGGAGAGCGTTCGCCCCGGACGAAAACTCGAACTTAATTGTGCTATGATGCTAGCCCAACCGCAGGGCATAGCAACAGTGGGGCTTTTTAAGTGCATCGAAACGGCACGTACAAACAAAAAACGAATAACTCAAACCGGATCGGAGAAGAACATAAACGCAAAACTATCCACACACCACCAAATCAAACAGAAAAGTATGTTCATTACAACAATAGAACCACACACACTGACAACCCAATATCCCACAAACCAACCTGCCCCCGGCCACCCTAAACCAATATTACTACATACCGCCAACGAAAGACAACACCAGAACAAACCACCACCACCCAACAACAACCAAAAAAAAAACCAAAACACCAGACCAAACAATCATCACAAACTGCCCCAAGGGGCCACAAGGGGTCCGGGGCGGGGTCCACCTGCCACGAAGGGTCCGGAGTGGAGTCAACTTGCTATATTTACAGTATGTACACTATATACACTATGGGCATAGCAACAGTTGTGTGGCTCGAGGCCACAGAATAAAGGGGAAAAAACCCCTCAGGACTAGTTTTACAAAGGCCAAAAGTTAGGATGAAGTAACAAAACCACAAGCAACACAGAAATAAGGCGTGGTCGCAAAAAATGGACACGACCAGACCTACAGTGATAAAAGTTGAGCACGGTAAAACGACGAGAGCGAAACGTGCTTTTTACGTGCTAAAAACGGACACGGCCAGACCGGCGAAAGGATCACTACATATGGCCAACAACCAAAAAACCGAACACCAACAACACAAACCACCGAACACCAACAACACAAACCACCAAAATCGCCCAGAACACCAGACCGAATCCCTCGACCAGCGAGGACACTCCAGCTCCGGTACGGCTTCTTGGAGTCTGTAACCACCAACAGAAACCACCACCACACCCACCACCAACGACCCAACAACACAATCTCAAAACAACACACGCCCAAAGGCAACAACACGCCCCAAGGCAACCACAGCGCAGGGGGACATGGGGGGGGGGGTCCACTTGTTACATTAAAGTCACTATTTACAGTTTACTTACAGTATATACAACTATCTACACGTAACGAAAACAAAACTTCCCAAAGAGATCGAACGAGCCCGGCAGGGGATCAGGAACGTCCACTCTCTTCGGGAAACGAAAACACGTCTGCTCTCGTCGAAGACCTGAAATGACGAGTGTCCATTTCTTTTCACTTTAAAAGCACTTTAAAAGAGAGAAAAAAAGGTGCTGATGACTCTTTCGTCCTGGGTAGGACGTTAAACTGCATCCGGTTGTGGAGCTTGTTAAAGCGTGGGGATAATGAGCTTACCCTTTGCCACAACTGCCTCCGGGGCACCCTTGGGCAAGGTGCACCTGTATTTGCCCTGGTGCTTTTTAAGTGCTGTTGCCTTTGGGCGTAGTGTTGCCTTTGGGGCGTAGTGTTGCCTTTGGGGCGTAGTGTTGCCTTCGGGCGTGGTGTTGCGTTCGGGCGTGGTGTTGCCTTCGGGCGTGGTTTCCTTCGGGCGTAGTGTTTCCTTCGGGCGTGGTGTTGCCTTTGGGCGTGGTGTTTCCTTTGGGCGTGTGGGCGAGATTTGTTTGGGTGGTATGTGGTTGTGGGGAGTTGTTTTGGGGTTGGCTGCCGTGGCAGTTACCGGAGTTCAGTAGTAACAAAGACTCTTTTGTTCCCTGTTGCGCGGTGTGTATGGTTTGTTTAGCATTGTGTTTGTGACCCGTCATGGTTTTGTTTGGGTTTGGGATTCTTTGGTTTGCCAGTGCCTATTTCTACGTACTTAAAAAGCTCGCTGATGACTCTTTCGTTGACTCCGCCCGGACCCCTCGTGGCAAGTGGACCCCGCCCCGGACCCCTCGTGGCCCCTTGGGGCAGTTTGTGATGATTGCTTGGTCTGGTGTTTTGGTTTTTTGGTTGTTGTTGGGTGGTAATGGTTTGGTCTGGTGTTGTCTTTCGTTGGCGTTATGTAGTAATATTGGTTAAGGGTGGCCGGGGGGCGGTTGGTTTGTGGGGTTTTTGGGTTGTTAGTGTGTGTGTGGTTTTATTGTTGTAATGAACATAATTTTCTGTTTGATTTGGTGGTGTGTGGATAGTTTTGCCTTTGTGTTCCTGTCCGACCGGTTTGAGTTTTTGTTTGTATGTGCCGTTTCGATGCACTTAAAAAGCACTCTTTCGTTTTCCTTTCAGCGTGCGAATAGTTTTAATTGGCCACAGAAAATTTTGTTTTGCCAGCTTAAAGAAAGATAAGAATGTAAATGGTTCGTGGTTGTTTTTGCGGTCCGGTTTGGGGTCTTTGTTTTGACAGTGTCCGTTTCTATGCACTTAAGAAGCACCACAATAGTTTTAATATTGTTTTCGTTCATCGGGTTTTGTTTCCGATCGTGTCCGTTTCAAAACACGTTACAGGAATCTAGAATAGTTGATGGTTGTGCCGGTCTGGTTTTGGATCTTTGACAGTATCCGTTTCTATGCTGCTTTTTACGTGCGTAGAAAGGGGAAAGGGGCACAAACATACAAAGGAGAACTTGAAGAACAAAAACACAACTCTGATCTATTTACAGAATTCCGTACATTACGCTGCCAAACAAAATTTGTGATAACTAGGCCTAATTTGTGATAACTAGGCCTATGTTCGCTTTGAGTTTTTGTTTTTGTTTGTATGTGCCGTTTCGATGCACTTAAAAAGCGAGGGGCTTTTTAAGTGCATCGAAACGGCACATACAAACAAAAACAAAAACTCAAACAGGATCGGGGAGAAACATAAACGCAAACTATTTACAAACAACTAATTCAAAACTAAACACAGCCCTCTCGAGTCGCACCAAGACACGCTCTGGAGCAGCCAGAACAGTGCCCGGATACCACAAGAGAGGGTAAATAAAACGATTGATAACTGTTACCTTTCCCAACAGGCTAATGTGGCGATCGCCGAAGTCCTTCAACCTAGCCACCACTAGGTCCACTTTCTCATTCCAGGTAAGTAACTCGGGTGAACCATAACCAAACCATATACCATTGATCTTTATGGCGTCGTCTACCCATGATGCCGCAAAGGGCAGTTTTTTCGACCGCCACTTACCTAGACGGAGTCCTTTGGTCTTAGTGGGGTTCAGTCTGGCACCTGTGGCTCTTTGAAAGTTAGACAACGTGCCAGTAAGGGCCCTGAAGGAAGCTAGGTCGGAGATTACGCATGTGACATCGTCAGCATACTGAAGGCACTTAACTTCAGCACCACCAGGTATGTGAAATGGTCGAAACATAGGCTCAACTTGGAAGGCTCTTGCAAGGGATTCACTAAACAATACATAGAGTAGAGGTGATAGGGGGCACCCCTGCCGTACCCCACGTTGGACTCTGAAGGGGTCCGACGGTAGGCCATTGACGATAACCCGACTGTATACGCTATTATACAATAGGGAGGTCCATTTAACAAAAACTGGATTCAAACTAAACTTCTGCAAAATTTTAAAGAGGAATCCGTGATCAACCATGTCGAAGGCCTTTTCCTGATCGAGGGAGACAAGCGCACATGGGAGATCACGGTCCATCACGTATTCAACTAAGTCCCGCACCAACCAGAGGTTCTGCTGAATACTGTGTCCCCGCACCGCACATGTCTGAAAGGACCCTACAAGATCTGGCATAACTGTGCCTAGCCTGTTACAAAGGGCTTTGGCTAGAATCTTGTAGTCTACATTTAACAGGGTGATTGGCCGTTTATTTTTCGGTTCTAGGGGGTCTCCTGACTTGGGCAACAAAGTTATCACGCCTGTGCGCTGCGAGGGGCTCAATGAGCCAGCAAGGAAAGCAGAGACGAATACATCGCGGAGATCGTGTCCAACGGTACCCCAGAAGCGTTTATAGAATTCCATCGGAATACCGTCGGACCCGTCGTACCTGGCCTTAAACTGTTTGCAATATTCAGCCTCCGTTAGAATATCTGTGTTCATTTTCCAGAACCCCCTCCCTGCTGGCCATGACTCTGGGGGTTGGAAGGAGACAGTAACTGCATCATGGTCCGAAATTGGACATGCCACAACTTCACAATCACTCGGTGACAGAGCAGGTGGAGAGTACACCCGGTCCAACCTTGAGGCGTCCGTGCCATCAGGGCGGTGCCAAGTGAACACGGCCAAGCCGGGATGTTGCACTCTCCAAACGTCAACCATGTCATGATTCTTTGTGAACATCTCCAATTCCGCAATGCCGACACCACAGCTCGAAGATGTGTGTGTAGACATTCTGTCGAACTGTGTGTCGGGAACGCAGTGTTTACTTAGTCCTTGAACAGGACTCTATGCTACGTACACTTTGTTTTACTCCGCACTAGAGTCCTTGTCCTGCCTACACAAAAAACCCCGCAGTTAAGGTTTGAGAGGAAAATTTATCAGAAATTGATCGTTCCTAAACTGTCATTTCTCCGATTCTAAAACCATGCAACTCAGTTTATTACCATTATATTGTAGAAAAATATGCATTCACACAGCTCACAGGTGTGTTCTAAGGCCAAAACTCACAAAACTCGCTTCGACGTTCGTCAATAAACGGCAGCCATATTGTCAGAATGGCCCATGGTAGCGCTTCCACATTTTGATGTCCAATTTCCTAAAATTATTTGCAGGATTTCCTTAAATTTTGTTACATTTTCTTGATTTCAGATTTTGAAGTCAATATCTACCGTTTTGGGGGTGAAGATCCATTCCTAATATACAAATATTTTCTCCAAAGTCGAAAAATGTGCATCTATACGACATACTATATCCATTTGCATACTACCCTGGTTACAACTTTTTACAGGGAAGTCAAGTCATGTGACTGCACCGGCACTCTAAAAGCTTGTAACTGACTTAGTGTTAAGGTCAGTTTTTACCTCCAAATTTCACCTTCTTGCTCCCCTCTATTCCAAGAAAAAGTGGTCAAGAAGCATAGATGCAATGACAAAGAACGTTCATGGAAAGTATGGTAATCATAGGTGAATATTTGAAGCTGTGAGGAATGCCGGTCTGCTGGCAGACCGGCTAATGAACGGAAATTTTGTGTAGGCAGGACAAGGACCGTGGTACGGAGTAGGTTCACCGTTAACGTAGTACACGGTCCTGTTCAAGGACTAATGTTTACTGGGCTTATCATGAGTCGATCGCTATCGCCTATAAAATGCGCACGAGACCGTTTTTACTCACGTACCCCACGACTGGCGGGTTGTCGGCGCCACAAAACCGAGTAAGCCCCTCCATGGTTGTCCCCCTGTGGGCTGGGGGTTGTAGAATATGCCCACGGTATTTCTCGCCTGTCGTAAGAGGCGACTAAAGGGAAGGACTTGAAACGTATTTAAACTTGTTGACACGCTTGTTAAACTTGTTGTTTACTCCAAAGCTAGCCACTACTCCAGTAAATGTACATAGTGTAAATAGTGTAAATACAGAAAGTTACTTTATTGATAAACTATCAGTTTTTCTGGTCAATGCAAGGAGCATTGTGAACAAGATTGATGAACTTCAATGTTATGTTTTTGAGCTAAATCCTGACATAATTTGTATAACGGAATCTTGGAGTCATGAAGGCATCAAAGACGCAGAATTAAGTCTTCATGATTATGATTTGATGAATGATCGCAAAGGGCAAAAAGGAGGGGGTTGTTTAATTTATGCGAAATCATGTCTCAATGCTGTTATGATAGAGGATTACACGTTTACTAAAGATACTGAATCAGTTTGGTGCAAGGTACATACTCATGGAGGATCTATTGTTATTGGTACTTGCTATTTGAGTCCCTCTGCTAGTCTTAATTCTGAAATTGCCCTTCATGACCTTGTAAGGAAAGCTTGCCAGAATAATGAATCAGTAGTCCTTCTTGGTGACTTTAATCATAGGACAATTTCATGGGATATTTTAGCAGCAGGAAGTGAAGGTGCTGAGTTTTTGTCATTGACACAAGATTTATTTTTAACCCAGCATGTTAAGGCTCCAACCAGAGGTGAGAATATTTTAGATTTGGTCCTCACCACATCCCCGGAGCTTGTGGAAAATCTTCAAGTGAGAGAGCCTTTTAGTGATCATAATATTGTGGCTTTTGATAATGTAACTGTGGTTACATTTAAAGGCAAGCGAGTTATGAATTTTGACTATTATAAAGCGGATTACAATAGTATGAAAATTTTTCTGTCTTCAGTTAATTGGAGAGAAAAGCTGTATGGTAAAAGTGTTTGTGAAATGTATGAGTGCTTCAAGAGTACTCTTGAGGAAGCTGTTAGTAATTTTACTCCAATTAAAAAGTGTACATCTATGTCCAAACGAAAACCCATGTGGATGACAAAAGCTGTTGTGAGAGCACGGAAGAAGTATAATTTATGGAAACGTTATAGGGAGACAAAGGATTACGGAGACTTTTTACTATACAAGAGTCAACTTAACAAAGCCACAAATGCTATTCGTAAAGCCAAAAGAGACTTTGAAAGAAAGTTAGCACAGAATATAACGTCGGACACCAAATCATTTTACAGGTATGTGAGGTCAAAGTCGAAAGCAAAGGAGAGAGTTGGTCCCTTGTTGGATCACAAACAAATGCTAAACAAACTATACATACCGCGCAACAGGGAACAAAAGGGTCTTTGTTACTACTGAACTCCAGTAACTGCCACTGCAACCAACCTCAAAACAACTCCCCACAACCACATACCACCCAAACAAATTCCGCCCACACGCCCAAAGGAAACACCACGCCCGAAGGCAACTCTACACCCCACGGCAACAACACGCCCGAAGGCAACACCACGCCCCAAAGGCAACACTACGCCCGAAGGCAACACTACGCCCAAAGGCAACACTACGCCCAAAGGCAACACTACGCCCGAAGGCAACACCACACCCGAAGGCAACACTACGCCCAAAGGCAACAGCACTTAAAAAGCACCGGGGCAAATACAGGTGCACCTTGCCCAAGGGTGCCCTGGAGGCAGTTGTGGCAAAGGGTAACCTCATTGTCCCCACGCTTTAACAAGCTCCACAACCGGATGCAATTTAACGTCCTACCCAAAACTTGAAAATATGGCCGTGAGTAACATTTCTGCCATGGACATCAAAAATAATAAGGCAAATAGTTGCTTTTTATTTTGTATGAAGAAAATGCAATGCAGGTGTGCTTTTTAAGTGCATGGAAACGGACACTGTCAAAACAGAAAAACCCCAACCGGACCGGGAAAACCACAACCATGAACTATTTACAGGGGAGAGGGGAGAGGGGAAGCCTGTAGACGTCGTCCTGGCGTCGGTGAGGACGGAGATTAAGCTGAGGGTGGAGGCCGACTTCGTCCGTTTGCCAAGGTCGACGTTCGGCAGGTGTTGGGGTCCACTTGTTTCAGTGCGGGCGGGCCGGGTGATAGTTAATTTGTAAATATTGTAAATATTGAAATTGCAAATAGTCCTACGTGATTGGCTTGGTTTTGGGGTGGTTTTGTACATAGTTAGCACAGACATTTTGTTTGCTAGCGCAATGTACAGAATTCTGTAAATAGTTATTGTAGTGCGCGTGCGCGCTACAATCTTGGCGTTGCACGACAAGCTAGGCGTACCTACATGACCGAACGTTGAGACGGGAAGTTCCACACGGTTTCGGTCCGTTTTCACTATCGGTACTATCAATGTGCAGGCAGCTAATGTTAAGCTTGTCCATGATTTTTTACCGCTTTCTTGCACACATTCTAAATTAGTCCCGACAAAGGACTCGTTCATAAACAGAAACAGCTTGTAATGTAGAGTGAAATGTTACTGATTGATGAAATGCCGACAGTCTTTATTTCAGAAAAAATTAAGTTGAATTTGCGCTTGCTTTCTCATTAACACAACTTGCCTACATAACTTGTAATTCGCAAACGAAGTAATCAGCGGATGAAGTTGTCGTAAAATTTAATGTGATGGGAGCTGGATTTGTATGGTCGGCGTCACCTTCAATGTGCACAGTATATGGTATACTGTGCACAGTATATGGTATACTGTATGTGCACAGTATAGGGCTCAACCGAAATTCCTCTCGATAGTAGTGTTACAGGTACCTATAAGACGAAAACCCCAAAATTCAAGATATTTACTTCAAATCGGAATCAAATCAGAAATCCTCAGGCCTACAATGTGTTTTACCTTTTCACAAACTAGCAAGATTGTACAAAAACACAAAATAACACTACCTAGCTTGAAAATAAGATGATTTTCTGCAACGTCAGACGGAGCCGCTCGGAAGTTCGTTAGAAAGACATGATTGCGCAATAAAATCACCTTGTTAGCCTTGTGCCAGTCGTTTCTTATGTCTTGAATGTACTATGTATGCAAAGATTTTTGCAAACGTTTCTGAAGGTAGTGAAAAATATTTGATTAAATAAATGCCGTATCAAACACACATTAAATCTGGCCTATTCCGAACTGCAAGGACTTGTCTAACATGCACTACAATTCTGCGTATTTGCAAGCAAATGCAGTTCTAGTTCAGAGTTGTGTTTTTGTCCGGTCGGGGGGGGGGGGGCTTTTTAAGTGCATCGAAACGGCACATACAAACAAAAAACAAAATAAAACAAAATAAAACAAAAAAAATTTTTGTGTCCGGTCGGGTTTGAGTTCTACTTTGTTTCTTCGTGCCCGTTTCTACGTACGTTAAAAAGCTCTCTTTACAATTATCTTACAGGTCATGCTTACATTGCAATCACATCGCGCCTTCACTTTTTACTGGCATTTAGAATGCAGTGATCGACTCATGATACTGATCGACTCATGATTAGGCCTACTACAAAACTACCCCATACCCAAGCTAATTACGTAGTACTATTTACAGTCACAATATTTACAATATGTACAAATTAATTAATCTGGGGAATGAATATAAATGAAATGGGGGGGGGGGGGCTTTTTAAGTGCATCGAAACGGCACATACAAACAAAAAACAAAACTCAAACCGGATCGGACAGGAACATAAAGGCAAAACTATCCACACACCACCAAATCAAACAGAAAATTATATTCATTACAACAATAGAACCACACACACACTGACAACAACCCAAAGACCCCACAGACCAACCTCCCCCCGGTCACACTAAAAACAAAGCCCTACAAAGACCACACACCCAAATCCACCACACACCCAAAGACAACACCAAGCCCGAAGGCAACACCACGCCCGAAGGCATCACCACGCCCGACGGCAACACCAAGCCCGACGGCAACACCAAGCCCGAAGGCAACACTACGCCCGAAGGCAACACTAAGCCCGAAGGCAACACTAAGCCCGAAGGCAACACCACGCCCGAAGGCAAAACCACGCCCGAAGGCAAATCTACGCCCGAAGGCAACACTACGCCCGAAGGCAACACTACGCCCGAAGGCAAACACCACGCCCGAAGGCAACACTACGCCCAAAGGCAACAGCACTTAAAAAGCACCGGGGCAAATACAGGTGCACCTTGCCCAAGGGTGCCCCAGAGGCAGTTGTGGCAAAGGGTAACCTCATTACTCCCACGTTTAAACAAACTCCACAACCGGATGCAGTTTTAAGTCCTTCCCAGGACATTTCATATAAATGAAATGTCCCCTTTTTCCATACGATTATCTTGGATTCTGCCCGTCGTCTTCGAAGTGTGCTTTTTACGTACGTAGAAACGGGCACGAAGAAACAGAGGAGAACTTAAACGTGACGGGACAACACAACTCTGAACTATTTACAGAATTCTGTACATTGCGCTAGCAAACAAAATTTCAAAAACTGCATCCGGTTGTGGAGCTTGTTAAAGCGTGGGGATAATGAGGTTACCCTTTGCCACAACTGCCTCCGGGACACCCTTGGGCAAGGTGCGCCTGTATTTTTGGCCCAGTTTTGTTCAGTTTGGAGTCCCGGGGAGAGTGGACGTTCCCGAACCTTCGGCGGGCTCGTTCGATCTCTTCGGGACTGGTTTTGTTTTTGTGTATATAGTGTACATACTGTAAATAGTGTACATACTGTAAATATAGTAAGTTGACTACGCTCGGACCCCTCGTGGCAGGTGGACCCCGCTCCGTACCCCTCGTGGCCCCTTGGGACAGTTTGTGATGATTGTTTGGTCTGGTGTTTTGGTTTTTTGGTTGTTGTTGGGTGGTGGTGGTTTGGTCTGGTGTTGTCTTTCCTTGGCGGTGTGTAGTAATGTTGGTTTGGGATGGCCGGGGGAGGTTGGTTTGTGGGGTTTTTGGGTTGTCAGTGTGTGTGTGGTTCTATTGTTGTAATGAACATAATTTTCTGTTTGATTTGGTGGTGTGTGGATAGTTTTGCCTTTATGTTCCTGTCCGATCTGGTTTGAGTTTTTGTTTTTTGTTTGTATGTGCCGTTTCGATGCACTTAAAAAGCCCCCCCCCCCCCAGATTTCTGTGATAACCATGCACAAAACCACCCCCAACTCCAAGTCAATTACGTAGGACTATTTGTGTGCTTTTTAAGTGCATAGAAACGGACACTATCAAACAGGAAGAACCAAATCCGGCCCAGCACGAACACAACCATGAACCATTTACAATCACTCACAAAGCTACCTCAAACCAAACCAGGAAAACAAAATTTCTGTGTCCTGTGTAGGACGTTAAACTGCATCCGGTTGTGGAGTTTGTTTAAACGTAGGAGTAATGAGTTTACCCTTTGCCACAACTGCCTCCGGGGCACCCGTGGGCAAGGTGCACCTGTATTTGCCCCGGTGCTTTTTAAGTGCTGTTGCCTTCGGGCGTGGTGTTGCCTTCGTGCGTGGTGTTGCCTTCGTGCGTGGTGTTGCCTTCGTGCGTGGTGTTGCCTTCGTGCGTGGTGTTGCCTTCGGGCGTGGTGTTGCCTTCGGGCGTGGTTGGGCTGGAGTGTTGTTTTGGGGTTGGCTGCAGTGGCAGTACTAAATCTCAGTAGTAACAAAGACTCTTTTGTTCCTTGTTGCATGGTATGTGTAGTCTGTATGACATTGTGCTCGTGATTCGTCAGGGTTTTTCTTTGGGTTTGGGATTATCCTTTAGTTTGTCAGTGCCTGTTTCTACGTACTCAAAAAGCTCTCAAAATTTCTGTGGCCAACACACACGACACGAGGACGACATAGCAAATCTTTGACGAAGTGGAAATAAAGCACATAAGAAAAAGATTAAAATGTCCTGTAAAAAGAGATTGACCAAGGTAACTGTCATAATATTTTGCTAACTTTTGTGTAACGACACCAAACGAAATTAGTATAGTTAGCACTGTCAACTTAAATTAATGTGATCATCTATGATAACAGCCAAGATAATGGCCATTTTACAAAGTCCTTGCCACAAGCAAACTTTGGGCACTTTTTAAACAAACTACAGAACGCTTACCTCCCCCATGTATGAAATATCATGATACCGTAACAACATGTAGCATTACCAGTGTCACAGGAGCTGGCCTCTGAAGAATTTCTGCCAGGCCCATACTTCTCCCCCTCTGCACTTAGCATAAGACATCACAGTTACATTAAAACTAAAACCTTTAAAATCATTCTTCCCATGTCAAAAACATCTATTTTGATTAAGGAGTTGAACTAAATTTAAAATGATAAATTGATGATCAAGGGTTTATATGTAAGTCAAGGGGAAAAGAAATACTTCTATTTTTTCCAGTCTCAGAAAGGTTTTCCAACATTTTGATTGAAATATAAATGAACTCGACGGAATGATGTACTGAATGAAACTAGATCACACATGACTACTGCCAAAAACAAGCCTTTAAACCTTTCTCAAAAGTGACAGTTTGGCACTTTTCAAATAGATAGGTACTGGAACAAGCCCTTTTGGAGGACCTTTCCTTCGCATAAGTAAGGGACTCTTGCCGATGTACGGCATTACAGGGAGTTGCCTCAAAAAACCAGACCTCTCTTTCTATCCACACTTAGCTAGCATAAGACCCAAACATTAGTGTTCAATAAATGTTAATATGCTAAATCCTTTCAAAAGTTTATATAGACCGTTTGCTGTTTGCATAAATATGGAAAGGAATACTTAAATTTGCATGTATGAGATGTATTGTCATACATGGAATGAAATGATGCCAAATGAAATAACTTTACTCAAGGAAATAAACAGATATCTGCAAAGGTCACATTATGCTCACTGCCATGACAATTTTCTCGCACTGTTGTAAATAGCTCACTATGAAAAATATAATGTACTTCCAGTAAAAGAGAGGTAAAATGCTTAGAAGAGGAATCAATTTCACTGCATGTCATGATATCACATAACGAGTGATTGATATCTCGCATATAGTTGGTTGGGAACTGGGACCTCATCTAACTATAGCAAAGCTGAAAAAGAAGTCCATGAAAAGTTTGTCAAATGTGACGACTTGGCCAATCACTTCAGCGGCCATGTTCTGTTCTTGGATAAACAATCAATTTTCTTCCATTAAAAGAACGGTTTTGAGCAGAAAATAAATTTTCATATGTGATAGAGGAACTAAATGTCCCAAATTTAGGGAAACGTCTATTCTCCAATTCGCTAAAACTTTCACTCAAATGGGATAAAATAAAATATCAGCTAATGAAGTTACTACATTTATGACCCAAAATGTGCTTGAGACAAGCAAGGTTTATATACCACTTCACACATTGAAGGGAAACGCTTTAAAATTGTTTCCTTTTTTCAGTATGTTGTGCTAACCTTCATGTATACAGATAGGCGTTCCCCATGTTCAAATTTGAAATGTGTAACATTTGCATGCCTCTCTTGCATTCACATTCCGATGACATGGGAGGACAAAGTTCAAAAAGTTCAAAGAAAATCAAAAGAGTACTCATTAATTTGTGGTTATTGCATCATATGAGCTTGCTTCAAGTACACCTTGTTAAAATTGTACTGCTGAGACCACACATCGCATATCAATGCAAATTTCACCAGAATGCTTAGAATGAGTATGCCTATATTACATCAGAATTTGATTTGGGCTTAGATCCTTCGTTTAATTACCCGTTTGGTTGTTCTGGTAGAGGTTTTCTTCGTGTCTGCCGTCCTTCATCACGACCAGGCGCGCCCTTGAAGTAGTGGCACAGCTCTACTTTCATGCCCTGAAGATATTTGAGTTGCTGTATTTCTCCGGACAGCCCCTACAAATGGTAACAAATTAATTCGAACTGAAAAGTAAAATTGTTTAATGTCATCATCACAACTATCAAATTAGTGTCTGAGTTTTTACAGTTACGATCTAAGGTATTCATTTAGGTATTCATTTTTTTTTTTTTTTTGTTTTTGTTTTGCTTTAATGACTTCAAATTTCTGTATTGGTCATCCTGGTGACTGTCTAGTGCCAAAATCCAAAAGAGGCACCACTTCACGTTTTGACAGTTAATGCTTACCAAGCAAGTTTTGTACCAGAACCGCACACATTACCCAAAATGACCCTTTTTAGTTCTGGTTAGTTACATCCAAACATTTTTGGTCCATTTTAGCTCTTGTCTGCAACTGGTAATTGAGAGCGCAGTGTCAAAATCACTGTGAGCTGAATGCCGCAGCGTGCAACATTAAACCAAATGATGTTATAGCGAGAGGTATACATGTCTATGACATGAATACATATCTATAGACACAGGACGCTATTGTCAGCTCAATATCACACTGTGCATATTCTGATGCATTTTTTACAGAGGGAACAAATGGTGGCTTTTGGTCTTGAATAGCAAAGGGGAAGCTATTTTTACCCCCTTTTCTACAATCGTGATTTCCCACAGTTGCAGTATCCAGGGTGAAATAATGAAGGCAAAGGCCCTGGAGCATTATTAAAACTGTTCCAACTTTGTGATGACGAGTATAAATACAGTCATGGATAAAAGTACAAAAGCAGAAAAGTAGACTCAACTTGTTCAAGACTCCTACTGTACAGAATTTCTCCCCCCTCTTCCCTCCGGCCTCTCGCTGTTCAACAGATGCACAGTAACATAGATGGCACAAAATGACAGTAATATACGCGCAGGTTTTTAAAGGAATATTCCGGTGACTATTTAAGGGGGATCTCAATTGAAAGAATAATTTTTTACATTCCATGCCCTTCAAACCCCACATCCATAGCTTGTTCGCAACTCAAAATATTCCTGTTTAAAGATTCCTTCCTTGAATATACTAGTAAAACATTAAATGGCATTAATTCTAGATTGGGCTTAAAATTTTCTGAGAGTGAAGGTTACAACTCTGAAATCGTCTCCATATTCCATCGACACCTGTCAAGATTATATAGAAATACAAAAGAAGTCACATTTGTCTGTATAATATCACAGGTTTCCCATAATGCAATGCACTCGTGTAAATTGAATATTTTTCGTAAAGTCATAACTTCCAATTGCAACAAGCGATTGATATGGGATTAATACCAATGAGGAAAAAAGTTTCCCGATTTTGTGAAAGTCTGGTATTTTGTCACCGGAATATCCCTTTAAAGAAGTGTTGTTTGATGTTCCCAATCGTGCCATACCAATCACATTTTAAAACTATGTATACGATGTCATATGAACTATTTCATTTGATGTTAGCAGCAAACCAATTTGTCCAACCCTTTAACATTAAGAGCTCGATTTGTTCAAAGATACCGAGATTAACTTACTTTCCATAACATGCGGGAGTGTTAAGTCCTGAAAAGGAGTTGCTGCCTTGTCTTGTCCAATTAAAATGAACTGTAACACAATTCAGCATTAACTCCCTCATCAATCTGCTAATTACTTCCCGTAAGGTTCTTCCGCCAGTTGTTGAAAGACTGCTCAGCTGAAAAGAAAACAGGAAACACTATCAGAAGGGACCTTCTGGTGATGGGGACAAGCATAGTAGGGAACACCAAGAAACACTTTCTTTGGAGTTACGTATTTCATGCAGTGTGATTTATTGCAAAGTCAAAATAGGCTATAGGCAGTAATGGTCATGTTTTCGTTAAAGTGGTCACAGGAGGGAGGTATCCTGAAATCCGCTAGGAAAATTTTGTGAAGAACATCGAGTGTAAACTTTCCATACTGTTGGCAATGTTTTTAATATCACATGCATTCATCCCACCTCTCAGATTCTTTTCAAGTGTTTCTATTTTATCGTGGACACCGCCAAATAACCAAACTTTACTGTTTGAGAGAGCAACAGTTGGGTTTGCTGTTGCAATGGGCAGATTTGTTGTTGAAAATGAAAGCTGAATTGAAGCGAAAGTGAAAGTTTTGCGTTGATTATTCTACATAGAGTAACAGAAACATACCCACTGAAAAGAGCATAAAGCGATGGTATCAATTATTTTGCAAGCTGTTACGCAAAACAGGACCAGTGTACAATAAATATTGCCAAAATTCAGTGGCTTTCAACCTGTCAAGATCTTTCAATGACCTTGGCTTCCTAGCAAATTCTACTGGAAGCTGCGTAAGCTAAGTAGCTTTTCCGATATACCATTAACAGCTCTGGGTCCCAACCAATTTCTCAGTGTCCCCTTTGTTCAAAACTTAAGCCACCGCCTCATAACGCCAAGACAAACTACGTGCATATAATCCAATGGAAATGACGTCACCATCCCAATATTCATCCTGCTGAGAGGTGTACCCAGGTGATGCTTTTCATCCATCATTGATGTGAATGGAGGATCAGTGCGGAGTGTTGCATTAGTTTCAGGAAAGGTCACTTTATCCAACCACACGCCTCTTTGAATGCACCTATGACAGCCAGAATAGCCAGTATGGTATTTGACCTTCTTGATTAGCGCACGCTGGAGCATCACATATTATTGGTGTTATTGTAACATTAAAGTACACTGTACACAAACCCATCGTTCTGCAGAACACAGGCATCGGCAATAAATTCATTCAAGAAGTGAAGGTCACATGGCTTTTTTAATCCATAAAACAGACGGATTACAAAAGGTACTTTACGGCCAACATTTTTAAACATACCTAATATTGGCCAGAACTGGGCATTAGCACTCTTAAATAAAGGGAGTCGATCAACATATGACTTGTACCTCCAGCTTGGTATATGCAGACACTTCTTCAATGAAAGTTTGATAAGCCTGAACACAAACCAGGATGATGGTGTTCACCTCCCGTTGAGGAGTTTGTTTAAACGTGGGAGTAATGAGGTTTCCCTTTGCCACAACTGTCGGGGGAGGGGGGAGGGGGGGGGGGCACCCTTGGGCAAGGTGCACCTGTATTTGCCCAGTGCTTTTTAAGTGTTGTTGCCTTTGGGCGTAATGTTGCCTTTCGGCCTGGTGTTGCCTTCGGGCGTGTGGTTGACGGGTGGGACTTTGTTTTGGGGTAGTTTGTGGTTGTTGGGCTAGGGTGTTGTTTTTTTGGTTAGCTGCAGTGGCAGTTTCTGAATCTCAGTAGTAACAAAGACTCTTTTGTTACCTATTGCATGGTGTGTAAAGTTTTTTTTTTTTTGCATTGTTTATGAACCGCAATTGTTTTTGTTTGCGTTTGGGGTGCTCCTTTAGTTTCTCAGTGCCTGTTTCAACGTATCTACAAAGGTCTGAAAGTATTCACCTCCTAAAATTGACCTCTTTAAAAACTTAGTATTTGTTTGTAAAAGAGTTCTGGAATGTTCTAGCGACCCTGGGTGGCTCTTCCCTAGAATTTTCAGTAAGTCATTTGTAGTGGATGAGTTATATTATGACGTGTTGCCTACTTTGCTAGCGCATCGTTTACATCTATATTATTGTACCCGTCACTTGAGGCAAAGTGGGAAATTCCAGTTCCTATTCTGACTCTACATGTGAAGAAAAGGTTGAAACTTCCTCTTCATGATGAACCTGAAGATCATCACCTGCAACATCAAGTGGGTCTACTTCTTCGTGTAATGTGTTTTCAGCTCTCAAGTTGAGTTGCACATTATCTTCCTGTCCTTCATTTATAACCTGGAGTTCATTACTTGTAGAAGGTGGGTCAATGTGTTCAGTCACTGTTGTTCTTCAATCTGAAGTTGCGTTACACAATACCTTGCTGGTTCATAAGTTGTCCAGAATTCCCATGCAGGAACAGCGCTGACATCCACTTTCTGCCTTTCAACTGAATCTCCGATGATGTTGTCAATGTGTTGATTTACCTCAGCTATTATTCTTCCACGTTTTTCCCTGATCACAAAGACTGAATTCTGTTTAAGCTAGAAGTGAATGAAAATGACTCGCAATCAAGACACTGATTGTTCCAAACCAGGGAATAATTTATCCGGTATCGCATCGCATTTTGCTACACAAGATGGACAAATTTCTACACAAATGCAAAGTTGTGTGGCAGATCTTGTACATACGACATTAGTGTTTTTGATTCCTTGCCGAAGGAGGCAAGGAATCTATGCGATGGTGATGTCGTGTGTATGTGTGTGTGTGAGCTTTTTAAGTACGTAGAAACAGGCACTGGCAAACTAAAGAAGAATCCCAAACCCAAACAAAACCATGACGGGTCACAAACCTAAATGCTTAACAAACTATACATACCGTGCAACAGGGAACAAAAGAGTCTGTTACTACTGAACTCCAGTAACTGCCACTGCAGCCAACCCCAAAACAACTCCCCACAACCACATACTACCCAAATTCCGCCCACACGCCCAAAGGAAACACCACGCCCGAAGGCAACTCTACACCCCACGGCAACAACACGCCCGAAGGAAACACTACGCCCGAAGGCAACACTACGCCCCAAAGGCAACACTACGCCCCAAAGGCAACACTACGCCCGACGCTTTAGCTTGTAAACACGATATCTCAAGAAGGGTAACTGTGACTGAGCTCATACTTGGTGTGTGGGTTGGTCATATTGAGTAGATGGTCCCTATCGTTTTTGGTGGAGGTCAAAGGTCATTTGGGGTCAGGAGAGGTCAAAACGTCAAAACCTTGTAAACACGATATCTCAAGAAGGGTAACTGTGACTGAGCTCATACTTGGCATGTAGATTGCCCATATTGAGTAGATGATCCCTATTGTTTTTGGTGGAGGTCAAAGGTCACTTGGGGTCACAGAGGTCAAATGGTTAAATCTTGAGAATTAGTTGTAAACATGATATCTCAAGAACGATAAATGTGAGGGATGTCATACATACCAGGTGGATTGTCCATATTAAGTAGATGAAGCCTGCCATTTTTGGTGGAGGTCAAAGGTCATTTGAGGTCACCAGAGGTCAAATGGTAAAACCTTGGGAATTGGTTGTAAACACGATAGCTCCAGACAGATAAATGTGAGGGATCTCGTACTTACCATGTGGATAGCCCATATTCAGTAGATGATCCCTATTGTTTTTGGTGGAGGTCAAAGGTCATTTTTGGTCACCAGAGGTCAAATGGTAAAACCTTGGGAATTAATTGTAAACACGGTATCTCAAGACAGATCAATGTGAGGGATCTCATACTTACCATGTACATTGCCCACACTGAGTAAATGATCTCCATTATTTTTGGTAGAGATCAAAGGTCATTTGGGGTCACCAGAGGTCAAATGGTAAAACCTTGGGAATTAGTTGTTAACACGATATCTCAAGCACGATAAATGTAAGGGATCTCATACTTACCAGGTGGATTGTCCATATTGAGTAGATGAAGCCTGTCATTTTTGGTGGTCAAAGGTCATTTGGGGTCTTCAGAGGTCAAATGGTAAAAACCTTGGGAATTGTTTGTAAACACAGTATCTCCAGACAGATAGATGTGAGGGATCTCATACTTACAAATTGGATAGCCTATATTGAGTAGATGATCCCTATTATTTTTGCTAGAGGTCTAAGGTCATTTAAGGTCACTAGAGGTCAAATGGTAAAATCTTGGGAATTAATTGTAAACATGGTATCTCAAGACAGATAAATTTGAGGGATCTCATACTTACCCCTTGGATTGCCCACATTGAGTAAATAATCCCTATCATTATTGGTAGAGGTCAAAGGTCATTTGGGGTCACCAGAGGTCAAATGGTAAAACCTTGGGAATTAATTGTAAACACGGATATCTCAAGACAGATCAATGTGAGGGATCTCATACTTACCATGTACATTGCCCACACTGAGGAAATGATCTCTATTATTTTTGGTAGAGATCAAAGGTCATTTGGGGTCACCAGAGGTCAAATGGTAAAACCTTGGGAATTAGTTGTTAACACGATATCTCAAGAACGATAAATGTGAGGGATCTCATACTTACCAGGTGGATTGTCCATATTGAGTAGATGAAGCCTGTCATTTTTGGTGGTCAAAGGTCATTTGCCGTCTTCAGAGGTCAAATGGTAAAAACCTTGGGAATTGTTTGTAAACACAGTATCTCCAGACAGATGCGAGGGATCTCATACTTACAAAATGGATAGCCTATATTGAGTAGATGATCCCTATTGTTTTTGCTAGAGGTCTAAGGTCATTTAAGGTCACCAGAGGTCAAATGGTAAAATCTTGGGAATTAATTGTAAACATGATATCTCAAGACAGATAAATTTGAGGGATCTCATACTTACCCCTTGGATTGCCCACATTAAGTAAATAATCCCTATCATTATTGGTAGAGGTCAAAGGTCATCTGGGGTCATCAGAGGCCAGATGGTAAAATCTTGGGAATTAGTTGTGAACACGATATCTCCTCACGCTTACCTCATGCAGGGTTCCTGCACCTTATGCAAAATAAAATTCCATGACTTTTTCATGACCTTTCAAGACTATTTCATGACCAAACTGCAAAAACACTTACCATTTATTTTATTGGAGAACAAACAAAATTGATGCCCCATGCATGTAGTGAGTGTACAGTATCAAAGACAGAGAAGAGCAAACCATGCAATGTTTCATTCTTTAATCATAAGCAGATACACTTATATTATTGAACATTTTTTTACCCAATTTTACTTACTGTACTAAACAACTCTTCTTGCCATGGCAAAGTTCTATACCCAATGCATAATTTACTGTTGCATCTCTTTCAATTTCAAGGCAATATGCTTCTCAATGTCCATTAAGGCTTCACTCTTTTCTTTTGCATGCCGTCTCAAAGCATTTGAGTTGGTAACAAGAGTCAGATCACAGGTGTGCTCAGCAGCTTCTGCCTTTTCATCTGCTTCTCTTTGAAGTTCTTTGATATCTGACTCCATTTGGGCCTTCCTCTTTTTGTACTGTTCCACTTCCCTCTGCAGTTCCTTCCTTTTCTCTCCTCTCTTAGTTTCCTGTTTTTTTGCTGCTTCTTCCTCCAGGTGCTGTCTATAGCGCTGTCTAGCATTTCTGGCATATGAAAGCAATTCTTTGCTAATGTTGACTTTGCATACACCTCCAACATTCTTCAGATGATCACTGATAAGTCGCCTAGCATTAAGTGAGTTTTCCTTCTGGTTTTCAACTGTAAGTTCTTTATTAACTGAGAAACCCCTCTCAACATCGGCTTGCCCATGTGACAATGACAGCATCATCTTTACCACTGCCCACAGCCTACTATATGATGTCTGCCCTTCCAACTTATAGTAGAAAGTGTCCAAGCGGTCAGTTTCACGACTGAAAGCTGCAAATGGAGTTGGAGATCCCTCGCTGCTACTGTTGTCAACTAGGGCTTGGAATTCTCTCAATACTCTGTCACAATCACGTGCATGAACATAGCCTGCATCTACCAACAACTGCAAGCATGTAGTTAATGTACTCTTAGAGTTCACTGGCTGAGAAGCAACACACTCAGGATTTAGCCAGGATGATGTGCGCACAATGGGATATTTAATAGGTGACTTTTCAAGGAGTTTCTTACATACACTACTGAGGAAGGTTTGACATTCCTGTTTAAACTTCAGAACTTCCCGGTCACTAATGGCCCCCCTTTTTTTCAATTGTGACAATAAGTTCTTAGCAACAAATCCCACATCTACATTTGAAAGCTCTTTCAGGTTTTTCTTGTCCTCGACACTGATTTTACTCATTCTTAAGGCTGTTGTTACATCAGCCAATACTGTTTGTTTAACAAAACACTGCATGAGGCTCTTCAATACACTATAGAGATCAGAAGCAAGAAAGGCCATCATAGGTGCATCAGTTTGATACTTTGCCAGAAAGGGTTCCAAATCACCTGCCACAGATATAAAGAATTCTCCTTTGGTAGGAAATAAGGGATCTGCAACTGCCTCACAAACTGTGTCATATGTCTTGCTTGTTGGTTTGGTGACTTTCTTTTGTTTTGTAGCCTCAATATATTTCTTTAACTGTGGCATAACCTCAAGAGCTCGTTGCATTACACATACATTTTCCAGCCATCTGTGCTTGCAAAACAATGATGGAAATTTTGATGAACCTGTGATGGATATGTAGTCTTCTGATCTGGCAGGGGAATCTTTAAACAAAGAGTGCATACTCTGTAAACTCTCTTCCAAGTTCCATCCACAAGCTTGACACCCACAGCGAAATGCATTATGCATTACATGCATGCCACAACTTCCAAGATTCAACAGTTTTTTCCCAATTTGCTGCTTTTTCACATCTTTGCACAACTGATCAAATACTTTCCAATTAACATTTGGCCCATCCATTGAAATTTGTGCCAAATTGGAAATGCCAAACTCTTGGATAATGGGTAACATTCTCTCATGAAGATTGTCTGCAGTAGCATGACCCAAGAATTCAGAACAAACATATCTTGTCTTAACTAACCCTTCATCCCAGAATCTAGCATGAACATCAAGTTGCTGCTTTTGTAAATGTTTGTTTAAACTTTCATCAAAGAGGAGGACATAACTACCAGCCATTTTTACTTTCTCTTTAAGCAGTGATTTGAAGTAAGGACCCAAACCATAGGTTGACAAATAGGCTGTTTTGTTCTCCCCACACTTAAAGCGACTGGCAATCTCACTGTCGGGGAACATCAAAGCAAACAAATCAGAACTGTTCTCAGCAGAATGAAATGAATAATGTGATTCAACAACCTTAAGTGTCCACAACACCTCAGACTTAAGCACTGTATCAGTTGTGAAGTGAGAAGATATGTTTGCAGTTGTACTCGTGGATGGCACAGATTTTGATGGTGACACTGTTGATGTTGTAGGTACATCTTGTCTTTTGCTACTTGTGCTTGGTGTAAGATATAAAGCAATAGGTCTGGTTGAAGCATCAGAAGATGAGGATACCAGTTTTTGATGTTTGGAACTTTTCATGTGACTCTTCAGTCCTGCCTCGCCCATATTACTGATGTCAAAAGACTTCGCACATAAAGTGCATTTTGCTTTGGAAGGATCTACACATTTTGCAAGCCACTGACTGTAGTGAGGTTTGGAGAACCACTCATTGTTAAATGTGCATTTTCCAGGCATTGTGTCTGTTAAAAAAACAGAAAATTCATTTCTAAATATTGTGTGACTGGACAATGTTTTTAACTACAAAATGACAGAGATTTCATGAAAAACCTGTAGGGTGGGGGTGAGCCCAGCCAAAGTAGGAAAGGCCTGAAGGTTTTAAGTGCAAATTATGTGTCTGTATACCCTATATCTTAACATTTATTTGTTACGATTAACACCAGTTAATGCTGACTGCCACTGCGAAAATGGCACAGAATATTAGGCTCATGAAATAGCCTATGTATAAGGTTCAGTTTTAACCCCATAAAGTTAATTTACCTAAAATTTTTGCACTCTTCATCCTCCTGCACATGAATCATATTGAGACTGTTTTATATTGCAAAGTCTTTATATTCAGACAACTTACAGTTATTGGTAGGTTCCATGGTTAGGTTACCTGTGAGGTTAGGGTTACTTTAGCCTAATGAGTACCAATTGAAAGTTTGCCTATGCGTAGGCCTAGGCTTAGGATAGAAATAAGCACCACACAAAGGAACAACTTACAGGCTAAGATCAAACGATCGAAGTGAACCTCAAATGTTCAAAATGTCTAAAAAAAAATGCCTAACTTAGGCCTAGCTACTGATAACCTCTCATTTTCAGAACTGACTGCAATGTTCATTGATGAATTAGGCCTAGGCCTAATTGGAATAATTTTCTTTCTATTATTGACCCTTTTGAGGAACCATCTGCAATACTTTTTATTTTGACACCATAGGCATAGGCCTGACAAGTTGCAGGTCTAGCCTAGCCTACCCTATGTAGCCTTAGGCCTAGTCTTTAGTAAGTGAACATGTACAGTAACGTTAGGCCTAGCCTATAGCCAGTCGCTGATAACTCCCTGAAAACGCGTAGGCCTAACGTTAGGCCTCCTTTCCTTCCAACAACCCATTAAAAATCCGGACTCTTTGACAAGCACAATGTGGCCAAAATTTATTAACTTATTGCGAAGGTAACCTGACCAAAAGTCTTAATTTTCATCCAAGACTCCTCCTTTTTTACAATAATGCAGTTGTTTTTTTATAACTGTAAACTTTATACAAACGGCTGACTTCCCCGCTATTTCCAAGTTTCGTAACAGCTGTGTAGGCTACATATTGTAAGATCTCGATTAAGCAGCCGTATACTGAGACTAACATAGCCTAGGGCTAACGTTAGGCCTAACGTTAGGGCCTAGGCTTCGTACTGTACAGTATGATGGGGCCTTTCCTACACGTTTCTATTGACTTGTTTCTACACTTCCGATAACAAAAGTGAACTTGAAACACACAAAAATAACTTAACTTTTAATATTGTTTTAAATTACGTAAGTTAACTCTCACCTTGTTTAGGATACGATAACTCCACCACGTCTGGAAAGTGTTCGTTTGTGCAATTAAAATTTAGTTCGACCGCACTCGCCGTCGTACCGCCGAACCGTGTGCTACAAATTACACTATACATGCCGCGCCGCTAGCAATTATTTTATTCCTAGGAGGCCTAGGGAATACTGATTTTTCAAAAAACTTTTTAATGTGTTTCTAAATTATACTTAGGATAAGAAACCGCGTTAAGAAACGTGGACAAAATATTTTTGACCTGTTTTCCATAAGCCGGTGTCAGGATTGCAAAAAAGGGGTCGGAAAGCTGTTATTTTGAAATTAGGTGTGGCTTACTTCCAAGAAGCTGATTCGTCCATTGGCATGAAACTTGCCTAGGCATCGTACGAAAAATAAAATCACGCGCCGGTGGAATGTGAACCAGTACGTACGCACGTACTTGTCTGAGTGTTACACCTAGTGAGGCACGTGCAAAGCTAAAGTAAGTGAAACACGTAAGCGGTACGCACGCATGTACGTACGGAGCCTAACGTTAGAGCTCTGTTCAGAAACTAAAATATCGCATGAAGATGTACGCAGAAGTACTGTATAGTCTCCATAGCAAACATATACGAGATATTGATCGATCCTTAATGGCGCAACGTTCGTGATAAAAAGTGTTAATTTTTAATTCGTAAAAACTAGCAGTCTGCTCT
Source organism: Holothuria leucospilota (assembly GCA_029531755.1). NCBI lineage: Eukaryota > Metazoa > Echinodermata > Holothuroidea > Aspidochirotida > Holothuriidae > Holothuria > Holothuria leucospilota. The sequence continues at coordinate 49,745,839 of CM055973.1, forward strand.
AAATTTCATGACTTTTCCATGACTTCTGCCATTTTTACAAAATTTCATGACTTCTCCAGGCCTGGAAAGTGAAAATCAAATTTCATGACTTTTCCATGACTTTTCCAGGCCGCGGGAACCCTGCTCATGGATTGTCCATTCAGAATAAATTATCCCTTGAGGTCATTTGAGGTCACCAGAGGTCAAATGGTAAAACGTTGGGAAATAGTTGTAAACTTGATATCTCAAGAATGATAAATGTGAGGGATCTCATACTTACCAGGTGGATTGTCCATATTGAGTAGATGAAGCCTGTTGTTTTTTGTGGAGGTCAAAGGTCATTTGGGGTCACCAGAGGTCAAATGGTAAAATCTTGGGAATTAATTGTAAACACGATATCTCAAGGACTATAAATGTGAGGGATCTCATACTTACCATGTGAATTGCCCATATTGAGTAGATGATCTCTATCATTTTTGGTGGAGGTCAAAGGTTTGGTTTCACCAGTGGTCAAAAGTTCAAAACCCTTGTAAACACCATATCTCAAGATGGGTAACTTTGAAGGATCTCATATGTAGCATGGGGATTGCCCATATTGAGTAGATGATCTGTATTGTTTTTATTGAAGGTCAAAGGTCATTTGGGGTCACCAGAGGTCAAAGGGCAAATCCATGTTAACATGATATCTCAAGAAGGGTAACTGTGAGGGATTTCATACTTGGGTTGTGTATTGCCCATATTGAGTAGATGATCTGTATTGTTTTTGGTGGAGGTTAAAGGTCATTCGGGGTCACCAGAGGACAAAAGGTCAAAGCATTGAAAGCATGATATCTCAAGAAGGATACCTGCGGGATCTCTCACTTGACATGTGGATTGTTCGTATTGTGTAGATGATCCTATAATTTTTCGTGCAAGTCAAAGGTCATTTGAGGTCAAAAAAGTTCAAAATCTACTGAACATGATATTTCAAGGAGGGTAACTATGAGAGATCTCATACTCGGCCTGTGGATTGTTCATATTTAGCATGTAGGTCATTTTGGCTCACAAGATTTCAAAATGTTTTTACTGTATAACATGTTATCTCAAGTGGGAGTAACTGTGAGGTATCTCATGCTTGTCATGTGGGTGATTCATGTTTGTTACAATATATCCATATGGCAAGGAATCACTAAGCCTTTTGGCTTTCTGGTTAATAATTTCGTGATAGAGAAGCCCAGAAACCTCAAAATTGCTATGCAAATTTTGAACACTAAATTATTCCCCGCAAAGTAGAGAAACTATAGTTTCCAGTTTGGCCAGTTCGAAGTGAAAATTATGTACATCGAGGAAAGTCTGTACATGATTTCATTAGCATCTCCCTGGTTAAACAACTTTGCACATGTAGCATGATAGGTTTAAGGGCAAAGGAAGTCGAAACCCCATTACATGCACTAAAGTCCATGCTGTACCCACTTTTCTAAAACAGCCAGCCAATACCAAACAATTGTCCAGATTGATTCTGGAAGCAAGGAAGCAATTGATTCAAGGAAGCAACAAATGATATCACTTTTCAGAAGAAGTTGAATATTTGGACAGCTAGGCATGATCCATAACACAAAACAGGCTCAAAGATTCAAGATAAGTATTTATTAAGAGAGGGAATCTTGATGTAAGTAAGGGTGATAAAGTCCTTATTTTATTTGAAATTTTGTTAAAAGGTATGACTTCATTTTCCTTAGCATTTGCCAACCCTTTGGAACCTTTATTTTACATTTTACAACCTTTAAAAACAAAACTTTTTTTGTGCTGAAAAGACGGTGGGGACAATGTTGCATAAATCTAACCAAGGACCTAGACCTTTTCACATTTGGGAGTGTCTTCTGTTCTCAGGACATAATATCTTGATGGGGCATTCATCATTAACTTAAGGGAATTCCTGTGTCAGTAGGTGATTTTATTACACTGTTGGAAACCAGGCTGTCTGGAAATATCAAGTGCCATATTGAGTAAATGTTTGCCATAAACTAGATGGCGACTGCCCTATGTTCCGACACCCCTAAGCCGAAGTTCTGACACTCACACTCCTATGTTCCGACAACTTGTTTATAATTAGTTCTGAAACTAACTAAAATAACAAGCGACAAAGCATTTTGAAAGGTTAACTGTAATGTATCTCGCAAAGTTTGTCACTCTATGGTTACAAAATGGGAGCAAACCATGTTACTCGTGTGGAACATAATTTATTAACATAGGTGATGGTGTCGGAATAGTTAGTTAGATGGGGTTTTACGACACACCAACACGAAGGTGTTATATAGTGTCACCTAGATGAGAAAAAGGTGCTATGTTGGGTACAATAAATAGAAAAAAGGGGGGGGGGGCAAAAGTGTCAAATTCCACGAAAAAAAAAACCTTTCAGGTTTCACAAATATATCCAAGCAAATGCTGGAGTCATGTCAAAAACTTCTGTACAGTTTACTCTCCTTGTGTCGGAATAAAAGGCTGTTTGAATGTAATGAATGTAGGGGTGTTGGAATATAGGGTTGTCACCAAGTAGGCAGCATGACAAACACTGCTCTACGTGGGGAGAGACTGTAGACAATAATGGCCAAACAGTTTATTGCTTAGGAGTTGGGTGGTGCGTTAAAGGCAAAATGCAGTTACCCCAATCAGAGTTAAGTCAAAATGCCCTGTCACTAGTTCATGAATGGGACTATTTTGAACACATGTCAATATTTGTGTTAATGATTTGTGAAATCTAAGGTGTATTTCTCTTAAATGCTTTACCTGCGTTGTTTCCAAAAGTTATGCTGAAAATGTCTTCAGAGGTGCTAAGAATGCAACAAGAGGAGATTTGCAAGAATTTGCTGGTTTTTCAAAGCAAACTTAGGGGTGACTGTCTGTTGGCTTTATAACCATCCAGCACAATGTTCAAGTGGGATCTAGGGGTATGAATTGGTACTGTTCAATCACACTCGGTGGCTACAATATAGTGTGAATTCACAAAATGCTTGTTTATTGGCTAATGCATCTGAATTTGTGACATTTTTGATCAGTGCACCCTTTTGTGTTTCATTTCATTTCATATTCACACAAATAAAGAACAAAAGAATATAACTTTACATAGGAATTTATGTACATACATAAGCGAAAGGAAGTACACAAAAACCCCAGAGGGCTTGGGAGCGTGCACTCCCTGTAAACAAAAAGAGAGAAAACAAAACTACAAACAAGCAACAAACAAACTGCTTCGACAGTAGCAAAAAACACAAAGATCAAAAACAGAGAAAAGGTCAGAAGAAGAGAAAAGAACTACCCCAACGAAAAAAACCCATCCCCATCCACCCACCCCATATCAGACAAGAGAATAACAGATGCTAAACGTGATGATTAGATGTCTACGGAATGAACTCAGCGCAGTACCAGCAAGATAAAGTTTAGTAGTCTTGAATGTAGGTACGTGAAATGCTTTTCCTAAAGGATTTGGTGCTTTGTTTAGCTATGACAGAAGACGGGATGGAATTCCACAGCCGAATGGCACGACTGCGAAGAGAATTGTGTTGTATAGAACTTTGAGTAGAGTACTGATGTAGGGATGCAGTTTGTCGAGTGTTGTGGTAATGAACTGAAAAGTTGTATGAAAAATAGTTTGAAAATTGACTGGGCAGCAGGCCGTGTAACGATCGATAAGTGAATGTGGCAATGTTGGTGTTAAAAATATCAGTACATTTCAGAAGGTTGAGTGACTTGAACAAGGGGGGGGGGCTTTTTAAGTGCATCAAAACGGCACATACAAACAAAACTCAAACCGGATCGGACAGGAACATAAAGGCAAAACTATCCACACACCACCAAATCAAACAGAAAATTATGTTCATTACAACAATAGAACCACACACACACACTAGTATGATCACGTGGTTTGGCGCAAGTGGTGTGTCTAATAGCTCTCTTTTGTAAGACATTTAACTTATCGAAAAGAGAACGACTTGTACTAGACCAAGCAATTGAACAATAGTTAAGATGAGGATAGATTAAGGCGAGATAAATTGAACGAAGAGCATTTCTAGGTACGATATACTTAAGCCTTCCTAATATACTGACAATTTTAGCAATCTTTGACAAGATGTTACACACATGCTCATTCCATGAAAGCATAGAATCAATATGAATCCCCAGAAATTTAACATTTTTCACACGTTGTAAGCAATTTCCCTCAACAGATATTTTAAACTCATGACCCCTAAGGTTGAGGGTGTCTTTATTAAAAACAATGAAATTTGTTTTTGCCACATTTAGGGAAAGTTTGTTCACAGTGAACCAATCAGAATAGAGCTTAAGTTCACGGCACACTAGCTCCTCCAGACGCTGTGGATCAGAGTCGCTGAAAAATATATTAGTGTCGTCAGCAAACAATAAAAGTATTTACATAAATTAAGAAAAAAGAGGTCCAAGAATAGAACCCTGTGGAACACCACACTTTACCTTCATTAGATCAGAGTTAACGCCATTAAGAGAAGTAAATTGTTCTCTGTTAGAAAGGTAACTTTTGATCCAGCTAAACGACACTCCTCTGAAACCATGATAAGATAATTTAGTGAGGAGGATGTCATGGTCAATTGTATCAAAGGCTTTGGACAAATCAAGAAAAATTCCAATGGAAGTCTCTTTCTTAGCCGCAGCTTTGAGTTGTCCAGGGAGACATCTACGAGAGCAAGTTCTGTTGAACGACCAGGACGGAAACCGAACTGGCTGGTTGAAAGTATATTATGCTTATTAAGGAATGAATAGATTCTATTGTACATGACTCTTTCTAAGATCTTTGACAAGCAGGGGAGGACTGAAATAGGACGGTAATATACAAGCTTATGTTTGTCACCTTTTTTGAAGACAGGAATTACTTTAGCTACTTTCAATTTGTCAGGAAAAACACCCTGAGGCAGAGAAATATTAAAAATATAGGTAAGAGGCTCAGCTATATAGTGAAGTACCCGACGAACAATATCTGGTCTCAAACCGTCGTAACCTGCAGCTTTCCTGGGGTTTAAGCACTCATGTGCGACCTTCAAGAATTCGTTAACGTCAACCGGTGAGAGGTATGCAGATTCTACGTTTTGCTGACTGAGATGGTCATGACAACTTTTAGTTGCACAGTTTGGAATATTTTCCGCAAGAGACGGCCTAAGATTAACAAAAAAGGTGTTGCAAGAATTTGCGATACTTTGTCGATCGCTTACAACTCTGTCATTCTTAAAGAAATAGTCAGGATAGCTGGAATCTGTTTTACCTTTATGTATAATGTCATTGATATGTTTCCACATAAGTTTTGGATCATTTTTGGCATTGTGAAAAATATGATAATGCTTTCCTTTTGCAATACGCATAACATGATTAAGTTTGTTTCGATACTGACGGTAAGTTATCTTATTGTCTTTCGTCGGTGACCTCAAATACTGCTTGTAAAGTTTAGTTTTACGTTTAGTAGATACCAAAATCCCTGAGGTAATCCAAACTTGTTTTTTCTTCTTCCTTTGTTTCGCACTGACAAGGGGAAAACAATCACAGTTGATGCTATTAAACATATCACTGAAAACATTGAAAGAAACATTTGCATCATTTGATTGATACACATGATCCCAGTTTACAGTGGAAATACGAGACACAAAATTCACGATATTATTAGGACTGTAATTCCTAGCAAGCAAAGGTGACATACGCTCATTAGTGAGCAGCATTCTGTAGTTAGTGTCTACAAAGATAGGAAGATGGTCTGTTATATCACTTAACAGAATACCAGAAGACACTATGTTAACATTACTATCGATGCTGTTTACATTAGTAAGAACATTGTCAATTAAAGATATGCTAGTATTCGTAATTCGAGTCGGCCTGTTAATTGTTGGAGCAAAGCCGCAAGAAGATAAGTTGTTTAAGAAAATCAACTGATTCTGATTTGCATAGGTCAATATTGAAATCACCCATAATAAAAGAACACTTAACTTCAGACGAAATTTTATCTATGATATTATACAAGCAATCATTGAACAGTGATAAATTACCACTTGGAGGGCGATACACCACCCCTAGAATAGTTTTATGACACGTTGTTTGAGTGCGTAATTCAATGAATATGCTTTCTATGTTTTGGCTAAAAATAGAAATATCATTGCGACGATCAAACATGAAGCAATCCCGAATAAATAAAGCTACCCCTCCTCCTTTTTTGTTTCGCCGATGGCTCTCCACCATATTATAACCATCATTTTAATGAGGGGAGAAATGTTTTCACTGAACCAAGTTTCGGTGAACCCTATAGCATCAAAATCACAGTTAAGTAAGGAGATATAATCAATAATTGCATCAAAATGTTCAGAAAGACTACGACTTTTCATATGAAAGATATTAAAATTGCCTCTTGGGAGCTCTTTAAACTCATCGATATTATAATAAGTGGCATTTGCATTTTCACTAAGCTCATTAATCATCTGTCTGTTGTACAAAACATTTTCACCGAAATCAAACTCATTTCTGTGATCACTGGCATCAGAAATGTTGAAAATACCATCAAAAGGAAACACTGAATTCATTCCGTCATTACAGGTGATGGTTTCATTTGTAACCGGATTACCCCCTGAAGAACCACAATCATAAGAAGCACTTCCATTGCAAGATGTGCCCAAAAAAGAAGCCATAAAAAAGAAAGAAAAGAAAACAAAAAAGAATCCCCCCCCCCCCTTCCAAAAAAAAAAAAAAAAAAAAATTAAATAGAAGAACTGCTACACAGTTGATGACAATCTCAAACTGATGTCCATAGATCTGGCGATGTGGTCAATGAATAGGATAATTAAGCGATGATAATGAAAGACAGCTATGCATAATCTGTACTTGATGTGGAATAAATGAAGTGATTACTGACAGTAGAGATCCGCATTGCAACACAAGCTGGTGTCCGTTGACTTGGGGAAGCACTGTACGTACGGTAGGCAATAAATAGGATTACCACTTATCATAATACAAAGCTGTGTTACATTTCATACTGTAGTTTTGATACACTAGTGAGGAGACCTGACATTGTAGTCCTGTTCTTATATGCACCTCACTCCACATTGCTAACCAGCTAGTGACAAAATTGCAAATCATCAGTGAAATAACGAAAAATCCCCTACGTTAAGTATAAGCAGTTTTTATAATCCACTTACTATGATGCAAACTTGTTTGATTGGGCCGATAAACAAACCCCCAAACAATGCAACGTACCGTACATGTAAGATAGTATAGGGCCCTGAACTTTTAAGGCAGCAATTGCATATTTACATTGTATAATCTTCAATACAATATGGTTAGGACTGCTAAATTCAGTACTGCCATATTGGTTATGCATTTTACTCCCTATAGCATTTATCAGTACAGTAATTGTCTCCCTTACGTGAATTTAACTTAAAACTTTCCATAAGGTTGGTTTAGTGCCAGTGTCTGCCACTAGGATTTCACTGTTGAATACACTAGTGTTAAACTAAGTGCTGGAACACCCACCTTAGAATTTTGGTTATTTTAACAAATTAAGATATAAAATTACACTGGATTTTTTTCCTCCATGGTAGATTTATGACCCCTTAGTCGAATCGAAGTTCTGTATTTTGGGGAATGTCTTTTATGGCAAAAAACAGATGGGGAAGATTTTGATAGTACGATGGCCATCCTGCAATTAGGAGCACGGTGATCGTCGTTAACGTATCGCCCCATGGAAGTGGATTATGTGGCAATCAACACTGGAAATAGAAATAAAAGTAAAGGGAGATGTAAATAATGTGAGGGCCCTTCTGCCGTAAGGCAAAAAGCAAAGCTGGTTGACTATCTTGATCCAGCTTCAGAAGTTATACGTCACTTTTATCCATTTCTCGATAGACGAGCAATTTTCACAATGGAGATAAGTCATGGTGCTTTCAATATTTTGTTATAAATTTCCAAGTTTGAAAACTTGTAGTTTACTCTACCAATAACAAAGCCGTAAAAGACCTATGTACCAATGACTGTTTTAACTTTTGTTGCTTTGTCGCCTGGTCCTGGTTAGGAGGTTAAACTGCATCCAGGTGGGGTGAGGATGTCGTGCGTGGCGTGTAGTTTGTCCCCGACCATCGCCTATAAAATGCGCACGAGGCCGTTATTACTCATCTCATGACTGGCGGGTTGTCGGCGCCACAAAACCGAGCAAGTCCCTGTCCCCTGTGGGCTGGATGTTTAGAATATGCCCACGGTATTCCTCGCCTGTCGTAAGAGGCGACTAAAGGGGAGGACTTACACCGTTTTTGAACTGTTTTCGAAACCGGGCTTGAACTTAAACCATACTTAAACCTTGCTTTTGTGACTAGTTGACACTATATAACACATTCGTGTTGGTGTGTCGTTAAATCTTATCTAACTGTCTGCTTTGTCGCCGTGCAGAGAGTCAAATTAGTGGCCTCAGTCCAGATCACCTGACATCAAGATGCATCCGGTTGCGGAGCTTGTTTGATCGTGGGGATAGTGAAGCCGGACTCGTTCGATCTCTTTGGGAGTTTTGTTTTTGTTGCATGTAAATAGTTGTATATACTGTAATTAAGCCGTAAAATAGTGATTTCAGTGTGGCAGGTGAAACCCCCCCCCCCCTCGTGTCCCTCCGCGCTGTGGTTGCCTTCGGGCATGTTGCTGTTTTGGGGCGTGTTGTTGCCTTGGGTGTGTTTGTTGCCTTTGGGAGTGTTCACAAGCAGGACCCTGCCCGAATTAAAAAAAAAAAAAATGGACGTCATCAGTATTCGGAAGTGATTAGGGGGATGTCTGGCCCGCTTGAATAGAGCAACCCGGAGTTTAGTGGAGTATAAGTGAGTGAAGAGGAAACTTGAAGGGGGGGGGGTAGCCTCCCAAGAAGCACCACCATTGAGTATGGGCCTGTATCAAGGAAAAAAGAGATGAATGAAGCGAAATTTTGTTTGCACAGGTACCCTATGTTTTAGTTACAAGTGAAATAAAAAAAAAAAAAAGGGCAAAGGCAGAGTAAAAAAAAAAAAAAAAAAGCCCACTTGAGCCTATTAAAGTAGTAATGTGAATCTCCCATTTAACCCTGAACCCTTTAAACATAATGCATATTCCCATGTGCTATTTTTTCAACACTTCAGATAACTATTTATACATTTTCTATTGAAATTAGGGATCGTCGGAAAAATTTTGCCCCCCCCCCCCATCCCCAGACCTGATCTAGCCCCTGCTTTGCATGGATGACCAGCTAGTAGCTATTTGACAAATAACAACTCCTGGGATAACAAAGAGCGTGGTCTACTCCAAGTCCCTACCTTGCATAAATATTAGTTCCCATGTCTATTCTCTGAGTTGTGGAAGATGGCATAAACGATTTCTTGAACGGTGGCCACTTTAGGAGTGGGAAATTTTCTCTAGTTTCTTCACTACTGGAACTATCATCACATACACCACAGAGGAAATTACTTCATTAGTGTGGCCCTTATCAGCTGTATTGGAATCAGTCAGTTTATTTGTATCTTTTCCTGTTGTGTTTGTGCATCATAAAGACTTTAATCGTTTTGGTGAGCGGTTAGGTGTTTCTCACCATGAGCTAGATTGGACTGGACATCACTTGAGTCAGCACCACAGTCTTTGTTTTGTGGGGAGTGTGGTGGAGATGACATGGGGTCTTTGCCTTCACTTTCAGAGATGTTGCTAAGAGGTTTTTCGTCAGCTGTTTGAGTATGTTTAATTTCCAGCGTTTGATTTGTATTTGCAGTTTCTTCACTACTGAAACCATCATATACACCACTTGCCATTTTAAGTAACACCAAATAGGCCTGGCTATCAGCACATGTTTCTTATAGATCTGAGGAAATGGCTTCATTAGTGGGGTCTTTATCAGCTAGTTTGGAATCAGTCGATTTATTTGCATCTTTTTCTGTTTTGTCTGTATTTACAGCATCTCCTACACTGGACTTGGGCATTTGTGTAAGAATATTTGTTTCTTGAATAGATGGGGTCAAACTATTGAGTTCAGTGGAAACTTCCTCATTAGACGCATTTGCTTTGACTGTTACTGAAGGACTTTCTGTTTCTAGTTTTGTGGATCCAGCTTTAGTCAGTACCTACAATCTTGGACAGAAGTCGTTGGATCACCCCTGCACCCCCACTCCCCCGTACAATGTTTAATATAATGCCAGTCGGAGATGCACCGCTTTCGTTTGGACACACGTTGTGCTGGGGGACGAGGGTTTCGTAAATCGAGTACATCATATCGTAAATGATACAACGGTGGTGGTGTTCTAACAGTTTTGACCAAGGTTGCAGAATTAAGAATGCAAATTTTCATTGAGGATACACCTAAAGATTGTTCTCAATGTTAAATTTTATCTGAGCTTTAACATATCTCATTTGCAGTACAATGAGAGAAATTTTTATTTTTCTTAGCATAAGAGTCAAATTTTAAGGGAAGAAAACAAAATAGAAATAATATGGAGGTTTTATTACGGGTCTTCACCAAAAAAAAAAAAAATAAATAAATAAAATAAATAAATAAATAAAAATAAAAAATAAATAAAATAAAAAAAAAATAAAGGGAATAAAGGACATCAAGATACTCTAAGTCTAAGAGTGGCAATAGTCACACAGGCGGCATCGTATACAATAGGCCAACTATCTAAGTTATTGAATCACAAAATGGCAATAAAAAGATTCGCAATGAACATATGAAACTGCTTGTGGAAATTGTTAGCTCAAATTTCTTTCAACGTAAATGTACCACAGCTGGCGGATTCAGGCGGGGTCTCAACAGGCGCGCGCCCCCTCTATCGGCCGTCATGCGTGTCTGAATATGCATTAAAATGTGTCAAATAGCCATTTGGCTCTTAGGACGGAGTTCAATCAAAGCTTGTGCCCCCTCTATTATAATTTTCTGGATACGCCACTTAGCACTGTCCCGTATTCTGTATTTATGAATAGGTGAGGGGATGAATGAAAGTCTTGTGTGGTGTTTACTGTTTCCATGCAGTACACCACATTTGAAAACCATTTACCTTGTTTGTATATACAGATGTCTGATATGATTAATTCTTACCCTCAAAATCAGTGCAATGATCATAAATCTAACAGGATAAGGTGGCAAATCTGACCCATGGACAGGTCTGAAATGAAATGTTCATGTTGGGGGTTTGCCAAGATGCTCCTCCCCACCCTTTTCATGCTCGCTGTATAACTTCCTTTGATGATATTGTAGGTGATACTTGATAAAAATGCAACCCAGAGGCCCTTAATTTTATACTGTATCTTAACATGTTGAACATGTAGACCTGCCAAGTTGCACAAATTCAAAGTGAACAGTGGCATTTTTAAGGTGAAGACCATTGAGCCACGTGCCACCCTCCCTGTGCTAATGGCAATTTTTGAATTTTTAATTTTAATTTAAATACTTGCATATTTTAAATATCAAAGGTACCACAAAATTACATGCAAGGATGCTTACTTGTTTCTAAAATTTTTAAAGGGAGGGGTCACCCCTCCTTTAACCCCACCCCTATGACAGAACATACGTGTGGCCCCCATGAGACAAGCTTCTGGCTGCACCACCGGAAATTTTTCTAAAAAAATCATAGCAGATGAGAAGTCTACAGATGGTCTTAGTTATGGTCATCACTCATACCATACAGTGTCAAAGATGGCAGGTAATGCAATTACAGCTAGTTTGTATCTCAAGAATTCATTTACAGCAAAATATAACATTTCTCATGTCAGCCCCATAAAGTAGATAATGTAGAGGTTTTGTCTGTGTGGCAATATGGACATTTGCCACAAGTTCACATGTAATATTGCAACAATGTTGCTGACTCATTGTAATGCCATTGTTGTGGACTCATTGTAATGCCGTTGTTGTGCACTAATAATCACCTTCATGAACACTTTATTCCAGGGCCAAACTTTGCAAGTACATCATGCCAGGTGATTTTCCTTTGCCCCTTTGCCCTCTCACCAATATACTTTTGGCGATCTTTGCAGCAACACTATAGTCAAGGACGCCTTGCCAATGTAGATGACCCGATCTCTCGTTTCACAAAATTATTAGTGAACCATAGGTTTGGTGACATATATATGAGAAAACCATCAGCTATCCCTCCATTTGCTATTCGCGTTAGGGAAGCTCTATCACAGGTGTGCAATAACCATGATTTTGTGGCACAGTTTACCTTCCCCACCACTCCTCCCTGGAAGTTGGACGAACCAGCTGTTGACCTTAGTCTAAGGAAATATCTAAAGAACTCACCAAATGAACTAGTGTTCCGGGCTAGCTTTAATGATCTGAGGCATAAATATCATCAGTATCATGCAATCTATACTGACGGCTCTAAAGCCACTAACAGGGTTGCGGCTGGGGCGTCAGGCCGTGATGCATCCTTGCAAGCCAGACTACCAGATGATGCATCAATATTCACGGCCGAACTCCAGGCACTACAAATGGCATTCCATCTGATTGAAACCTCAGACAGGCACCAGTTCATTTTGTTCACAGACTCACTATCAAGTCTTTTAGTACTAAAGGGTCATGAGCTAAAACACCCCTTAGTAACAGCTCTCCGTGAAGCTTACTCCAAATTGGTTCAACTACAAAAATCAGTTGTGCTAGCATGGGTCCCTAGTCACGTGGGCATTCAAGGAAATGAAAAAGTCGATACACTTACTAAAGAAGCCCTACAGATGGATGTCACCAATATCTACTTGCCTTACACAGATTACCGCCCTAAGATCAACGGCTTTGTGAAATCAAGGTGGCAAGAACTGTGGGATTCCTCTCTCGAAAACAAATTGTACCGAGTTCAACCAACGGTCGGATCCGGGGGCCATGGAACCCCCAGTAAACGGAGAGATGATGTAGTCCTGACTAGGGCTCGCATCGGTCACACCTCACCCATGCCTATTTGCTTCACGGATGTGAGAGACCATAGTGTATACCCTGTGATTGTGCTGTCACCGTCAGTCACATTCTCGTTGACTGTTATGAATACTCCCATGTTCGCCAGAAATACTATGCTGTTCCAGACCTAAAAACATTGTTTGAGCAGACAGATCCCTCCCTTATTCTGGGCTTTCTCAAGGAAAGTAAACTGTATAAAAGTTTTTGACATACTCCCGCTTTGCCTGTACATTTGTGTGAAAATTGAGTCTTGACCCTCCTTTTTTTTACCCCAACATTGTACCTTTCTTTACCCTTGGTGACACTATATAACACATTCGTGTTGGTGTGTCGTAAAGTCCCATCTAACTAAATAACTGACCAATATACTATTGTGGTTTCATCAATCTCATGTTTATGGGAGAGCCATACACTAGTATGCAACATGATCCACGCTTTGGTATTGTTTATCACACTTCTATCATTTGAACAGTATAGTTTCCAAGAGACAGCACATGCCACATACACAAATTCTGAAGATGATAAGGACTGTTGGTGTGTGACATTCATATATTTACTCTTATATTTTACTGAAAAAATCCCATAAAAGTATGAAAAAGTATGTAAAAGTACGAAAACTATCCGTGCTCTTTACCTTGAGATACATTGTTCTGAAAAGTTTCAGTGTTTGCCCTCTGGTACACTTGAGATGACATTTGACTTCTATCAAAAATGATAGACATAATCCACTCAAAACTCATAGCACATCATCATACCAAATATGGAAACTATCCATGCTTCCTATCCTGAGATATGCAACTTAGACTACCGGATGACGCATCAATATTTACTGCCGAACTCCATGCACTAAAGATGGCATTCAACCTGATTGAAACCTCACACAGCCACCAGTTCATTGTGTTCACAGAATCACTATCAGGCCATTTAGCAATTAAAGGCCATGAGCTAAAACACCCTTCAGTAATAGCTCTCCGTGAAGCTTCCTCCAATTTGGTTTACCTAATAACAGCAGTTGTACTAGCATAGGACCCTAGTTACGTGGGCATACGAGGAAATGAAAAAGTCGATGCACTTGCTAAAGCCCTATCAATGGATGTCACCAATCTCTACTCGCCTCACACTGATAACCATGCTATGATAAATGGCTTTTTAAAATCAAAATGGCAAGAACTGTAGCATTCCTTCCCCGAAAGCAAGTTGTACCGAGTTAAAATCAAAGATCAGAACGGGGGAAAATGGAACCCCTAGTAAACGGAGAGATGATTTAGTACTGATTAGGGCTCGCATTGGCCACTTTTACCTTACCCATGCCTATTTCACAGGGGTGAGAGACCATATTGTATACCCTGTGATTGTGCTACCATCTTCATTCTCATTCTCATTGACTTTTATCAATACTCCCATATTGGCCATGAGTGCTGCACTGTGCCCGACGTGGAGGACTTTATTTGAGCAGACAGATCCTTCCCTTATTCTGGGCTTTCTCAAGGAAAGCCGACTGTATAGAAACTATTGACATGACACTCGCAATTGCCCGGATTTTTTAGTGGAATTTGACCTCAACTTACTCGTTTTTGATTAATTTTGCCCCACCATTGCACCATTTTCTTTTCTAGGTAACACCATATAACACATTGGTGTTGGTGTGTCATTACATCCCACCTAATGACCTAACTAACCTATCCTATCAGTTCAGGTCTCCGAATGAAGCGGGCGTGCCTGTCCCTCCACAGGACTCGTTCGATCTCTTCGGTACTTTGGTTTTTGTTTAATTTTTGTTGGGTGTAAATAGTGTATATACTGTACATACTGTATATAGGGCAAGTGGACCCTGACCCCTAGTGGCCCTTCGGGGCAGTTACTTGTGGGTGATGGCAGTTCGGTGTGGTGTTCTTGGTGTTTCGGTTTTTGGGTTGTTGTTAAGTAAGTGATGATAGTCTGGTATTGTGTTGTCTTTCAGCTTCGGTGACTGTGGCTGCACAGTAGCAGTGTTGGTGGTTTTTGCTTCGTTTGCGAAGGTGTTGTTGGTTAGTTAAAGGGTGTTGTTGGTGTTCGGTTTTTGGTTGTTGCCATATGTTATATCCTTTCGCTGGTCTGGCCGTGCCCGTTTGTTTAGCACCTAAAAAGCACTAAACTTTCCTGAGATGTGCTACTGTAGTTACAAGATTTTCAGAGTTTGACCTCCAGTGACCTCAGCTGACCTTTGACCTCAACCGAAACAATACTTACCATCATGACTATATATTTTTTCTTGTTGAAACCAAAAATACAGGTATGACATATGGTTAAAAAAGACATTTCAGCTGTTCTTTGGTGAAGGCTTCACACACAATTCTTTGCAACTGCAATTTCTAGAAGAACACATACTCCCTACAGGACGGATCAGCCGGTTTCATCATCGGCCGCATCTTGTTTCGGAAATCTAGACCAGCTCTCGTTCCATGATGGTCTTGTCAGGTCAAAGGGATACGAGCAATGTTGGATGGCCTTGGTTGGTTTTCGATGGCTTCAAGGTTTATAATGCCTTCCACAGCCTTTACAGTGCTAACCATCATATTTAGTACGTAACACAATGAATTCTGTTGATAAAGTTTCTTGACTACCCACCCTGCCCTACCATTTGAATAAACCAGGTTGAATCTAGGCTCCCATTCTAGCAAAGGCGTCCTCGTTGCCTTTTGACCACTGTTTGAGGTCTGTTCAGATTGTGGTTGTGATCTAGAACAGCTAGATGCATTCGTGCCTGAATATGCTCATATCCAAATTCAAGGCGTTTTGGACAATACTTTAGCACAGCGCAATGGAATTCCTCCAAGGAACCAGTATGACATGCATGGACTAGCTGTTCTAGATCACGAAGGATTGTAGGGTTCAGACAGAACAACATCATGTAAAGCTACATGTGCAGGGGATTTAGGTTATAGCCATAGTTTTAGTCGCATCTCATCATCTGATAATTGAGGGTGGCTGCAGTCGTGAAACAAATCACAGTCAGACCAAGAGTGGACATTTGCATTGTGTTTGAGGATCGAAGTCCACATCTCCCTAAGCTTCTTGGCACCTCCATCACAATTCTGACATCACCACCAAAGATGGTTTGATATAGCTTGGATCCATCTTGAGAGATCCTCAACATCCTTTTTCTTTGCTCTTGCCATTTTCTTTGCTTTTGCCAGAAGCTTCTTCTTGATGCTCTTTGCAAAGTTAAACACATCAAAGTCATGATCAATATCAGGATACTCCGATCTCATGACCTTCCTTATGCCAGCATGCCAGTCAGTTGCCACCATCTCTACTTTGATGCATTTTTCCCTTACTCGATTGAGACACGTCCTGAACCCCACCTTTTCCATCGCCACAGTGGTTGTTGTAACTGTGACCTGCACCAACTCTGTGTCGATAATCTCTTCTGTAGCAGAGTTCGTGAAGGTGTATGAACAGTATTTGGTGCTGTATCGAGGTTAAGATAAGGTCCACAATAACCTTGGAGTTACCACCTTTTCTAATGGAGTTACCACCTCGATATATCCTTCACAAGTATAACAGTTTTACAAAATAGATGAAGACTTGTCGAAAATATACAGTGCATGTTTTATAATCTTAACCATACATATGACAGCTTAATGCTTATGTTCTTACAGTGCACCTAATAAAATGTTTCCCTTCCACAGTTCAATGTTTCTGCACTGTTAAATACTGCACTGAAAAATACTGTCACATGGTTCTCAAGGTCCATTCGGGAAATAGGATAGTCTAATGTACAACAATTCTTTATTGGGTGACTGCATTCTGCCTTTACGTTATTGGCATAAAAACAGTATCCAGGTGACAGTCCTTTTAGAAGGGTCTGGAGCATCCTGAAAGTTGAAAAGAAACTATGTTATTTAACATGAAATAAATATTTAAAAACATGTCACATGTTACAGACGGTAGGTAACGTATGTTACAATTTCAAGTTGACATATTTACAAAATAATGAGAAGTGAAAGGAAGTGCTACTAAAAGCCAAAGGGCTTGTCGAGAGAGCACTCCCTAAAATAAACATCTAATAACATAACGCAGAAAAAGGAAAAGCAGAAACTAAGAAAACCATCACCTCCCCCCCCCCAAAAAACTGATTAGTTGCAGTAACAGTCCCAGAAACCCAGCACCACAAGAACGAGAAAAGCACCACACCCCCAGAAACGAAGACCCCCATCCTTCCTAAAGGGGAGAACAAATAAGGGGCGTAAATGCTTAATAATCATTGATAATATGTCTAGAAAAGTTGTTACGGAAAGAAATAAGGTTTGGTTTGCTCTTCATGTGACTAGGAATGGAATTCCAGAGCCTGACAGTACGATACCTAAACGAGTTTTTGCTGGAAGATGATGAGGTGGTAGGAATGTGAAGATGACCAGACTGCCGTGTATTGTAGCCATGAACAAGATAATTGTGCGTGTAGAAGTCAGAAAATAGTGTTGGTAACAGATTATAAGTTTATACGTAAATGTGACGGTATTTAAATTTATGACGTCATGTAACTTCAGGAGGTTCAGGCTTTTGAACAAATTGCTGGTGTGATCTCGTGACCTTAAACAAGTAATGTGGCGAACAGTTCTTTTCTGAAGAGTGACTTATCTCTTAATAAGAGAGGAGGAAGCACTGGACCAGACTGTTGAACAATAGGTGAGATGAGGATAAGTTAAAGTTAAATATATCGTTCGCAAGACGTTTTGAGGAAGTACATGTCTGAACAGGGAGTTGCAAACAGTGCAACTCCCTGGTCTGAGCCGACCCAATATGCCAACACCCCTTGCGACTTTAGAGCACAGGTGGGAAATATGGTGGGTCGAAATAAACACCAAGAAACTTAGTCTTACTAGTAACTTCAACTGGTTGGTTATTAATATGTATGTTGAAATTGTACTTTTCCCTGTTGAAGTTACAGACCATGTAGTTTGTTTTACCTATATTGAGGGAGAGCTTATTGGAGGCAAACCAGTCTGAATACAACCTTAACTCATTAGAAACAGTTTCTTCTAGCTTCTGTGGGTCGTTGGAGCTGAAAAATATATTCGTATCATCAGCAAATAATACCATCGAAGAACTGGAAGAAATCTCACTAATATCGTTCATGTAAATTATGAATAAAAGAGGTCCAAGAATAGAACCTTGGAGGACCCCACAAGTTATCATGTTCTTATCAGATTCGACATTTCTAAAAGTGGTGATCTGCGATCGATTGGTTAAGTAACTTTTGATCCAATTGTAAGCTTTGCCACGGAGGCCGTAGCATTGTAACTTATCTAACAATATATCGTGATTAATGGTATCAAAGGCCTTTGATAGATCAAGGAAGACGGCCAAAGAGATGAGATTATTGTCTTGTGCCCTGCTTAATTTATTGATTACGTCAATGAGAGCGAGTTCAGTTGATCGACCGGGACGGAAACCATACTGGTTGTCAGAGAGTATGCCGTGTTTGCTTAGGAATGACTGGACTTTGTTAAACATTATCTTTTCAAAGATCTTTAAAAAACGAGAGAATGGAAATCGGACGATAATTGGCAAATGAGTGCAGGTCACTACTTTTAAAAATAGGAATGACTTTAGCAATTTTGAGTTTATCAGGAAAAATACCTTGAGAGAGAGAAAGATTACAAATATAAGTCACGGGTTCAGAGATGAAACAAATTACTTTACGAACAACAGAAGGTCGAAAACCATCGTAACCTGCAGCCTTATTAGGCTTGTTAAACAATGCTTGTTAAATAATGCTTCGTTAAACAAGTGGGTTTTTAAATAAGCCTTAAATATTTCAATACTTGAACTATATTTGATGCTGTCTGGCAGGACATTCCACAGCTTAGAACCGTAGACGGAAAAAGACCTGTCAGCAAATGTGGAATTGCGTATGAATGGTACAGAAGGTACCATTGACTCTCGGTACTGGATCGTAATCTGTACTTTGACTTAGGGGCTTCACGCAGTAAATTCTTTAAATACTGTGGTGTGTCACCGTTGAGAGGATAGCACTAAGGATAGCACCTTATATTTAATACGTTGATTAATTGGAAGCCAGCGCAAAGATTTTAAACAGACCTTGGCACTGGCGAATTTACTTTCACGAAGTACTAATTTGGCTGCACGATTTTGAACACGTTGTAATGTGTTTATGTCACATGCAGGTAATCCCATTAATATTGCATTAGCGTAATCTATGTGTTAAGATGATACGACAGTATCATGATCTAGGCTAAACTTAAGGCTAATAGTTCGAATTCGATGAAGATTAAGTGATGCACTTCGTGCTTTAAGAGTTATTTGTTCTTTCAGAGATAAAGTTTCGTCAATAAGTGCCCCAAGGTATTTAATACGCCCATTTCTTTTATCATAAGTTCCATTTACATTCAGTTCTTTTGTAATACATTTTGAAATTTGAACTTTTGACCCTAACATAATAAACTCTGTTTTGTCATTATTCATTTTTAATCTATTGCAGTCCATTCATTCTTTAGCACAGTTTAGGCACTTAAGCCGGAGATGTTTTTTTCTTTCTGAAAGTGGATCATTTAAATCAATTTCCCTACTCAAGACGTGATCATCCGCAAACCCATAACGGCTTATGTTATGCTCCGACGTTACTAATTAATACATTCAGTGCGGAGGCCTATTTATAAGTGGGAATGTAAGTCACTGATTTCCCAACGTTACTACTCTAAACCAGTAGTTCACTAATTCTAAGGTTACTACTACCCTTTGTTTCGTTGGTTAATGCCTTTTTGTCCCCAAACTTCCACATGAGAAATTAACCTGTCAACCATAACCACAGATGCTCTTGTTGGTTTTGTGATTATCCCGTCTGCAATTATTCCAGGTTGCATACCCTCTTTCCGAAATACCGCGTGACCAAAGTATAAATGGTTCTCCTTGCATAATTCTGCTAATTCCGTTTATGAGTTAATTTCGCGTCACCACAGGCAATGAACTTTTCAGAGTTGTGCTAATTTTCGCCATCTATTGTTGAAGCAGAACCCATTTGACTGCCAAGGAGTGAGGGTTAATTTCATTTCGTCTTTATTCCATTCAGTTAACGTTTGTTATTCGAACCATTTCGGGTAGAGTTTGAGCAGGGAGCTACCATTGACAGCTCCCTGGTTTGAGACTCGGTCTTTGTATTGCGTACGGCATATTCCTTGTTTAGCCTGCCAAAGTGAATACCGAACAAATTCTTTTGGATATTCATAGAAATATGTGGTCTCAAGACTGGTTGAATGTTAGTGAATATTTACAAGGCAACATCTGGTCCCGTTTAAATCTTGCAGTAGCCTATGCCACCCACAGAGTTGGTATGTCATTGTAATACCCACTCCCTGGTAGTGCCCACTGCACAGGTGGTTATGCAATACAGTAATGGTAGGACTTCTCATGTTTCAGTCTAGGCTTTCAGTTTACAGAGGAGTATACACACTCACTCAAAAACAATAGCATGAATAACGAGAGAGTAAATGAATAAGCCATCTTATGTTAACGAAGTTTCAATTGTTTTGGCGGACGGTGCGGTTTGGGAAGCTGAGGAACTGAGCAAACAGAGTTCACTCCGCGGGGTATTGCCGACCTTGCAAAAACTTGAGGGGAACCGCTGATTGCAAAGTTGGAAATGACTATGGTACCACACGGAATACAATGTACACTACTACTGTCAGTACTGACAGGGAGTCAAATAACAACTCCCTGGTACTTATGAGTCAACACTCCTCCATACATTGCCCGTCCGGCGGACGTGTATTGCTCCTGCATCCACACTGACTGCTCTCGCAATACCGTTAGAGTATGTACGTCAAAAAGAGTTACATATTCGACACCTGCTACGAAGGTTACTCCATACATCGTTTCCTGTGATAAAGCCAACAACACAATCTTCACAGAAGGTGTCGATTGTACCTTTTTGGGTTGGACGTACACATTTTCAGAAGTCGAACCATTGAAGGTGCAGAGTTATACACGTCCGCCGAGCAGGCAAATTGTGCTATGTATCACAATGGATCCTAAAAAAACTTGCAAAGTCGAAAATAACTCCCAACTGCATCGAAATTATTACAGGTAATTACTATGTGGCTTTATTCGTCGAGCGTAAAATGGTAGAAATGCTGTAAGTCGAAGACGATGGTAGTATCAGTTTTCATCCGGCGGTCGCTAGCCTACTGCCCGATTTCATGTCTGCAGGCAGTTAGTACGTAATATCAATAAGTGTTCACTGCTTTTTAGCGCTAGCAAATACCTTCCGTCAAGTGAATCATGCTTCTATGTCAAGTTTCTTTGTAAAATGTCGTACAGAATAGTCTGAAGAACTCCCTGGATTTTCATGAAAATTGTCACAGGTGAGAAAGGTTAGCTTCATAGAAAACTTGTTGCAGTTACTTTTGCGGAGAAAATACAGGAAACGACGTTCTCAATCGGTAGCCTTTAAACCTTACCACCCACTGGCTACTTGTACGTTGTACACCCTACAATATTAGTAGTAGAAAAGGGTGTTAGGAAGGAGATCCAACGTTCTTTAGACCCTTTGAAGCTATGTTCGTTTCCGACAGCTATCTTGCCTTTCTCCTCAAAATTCTTGTCTCAATATACCTGGATCAACTAGGATCACGCTAAATATCATTTCACTTAAAGTCAGCTAAGAATTTCTTTACAACTTACTTTTCCAATATATTTCCTAATGATGGGAAAATTTGCTAAAAACAAAGAGAAATGTATATAGACCTGAACAATGTTTCCAGCAGGTGACGTATAAAGACGTGGGGCACAATTAAAGTACATTATCTAAACGTTTGTTGCCAGTCGTTTTACTGAAAATCCTCATTAAATTTTGTTCATTGGCGGAAACAAACCTTACTTCAAAGCATGTATAGACAATGGCCTTTGCCTCGAAATTCGTTGGAAAAGAAAGGGGGCGATCACCATTAAAAGGGTTAAAGGAGCTGAGTAGCCGCCAAAGTATAAATTCTCGGACCCGCCGACTTCGTTACGTCATATCCGGTTATGCTTCTTGGTTTATCGATTCGATCTGATACCGATAGTTATCAAAGCCATGCATGCAGTGTGTTTGGAGTAAAAGCACACTTGTTACTCTCGTTAACAGTACTAACGTTAGCCTAACTTAGGCTAGCGTTAGGGCCTAGGTCTACCACGAAAAAAAAAAAAAATCATTGATCGAAAAAAAACAAAAACAGTTTCAATACCTGCAAAATCCACAATGTTGTTCATGAACCCCCAGCAGATGATGCGCGAAATAGGCGTGTACCTTGCCACTTGTAAGGCTAATATATTACATACGTACGTACGTTGTAAGTCGTGTGTGCTACATGCCTGGGTAGATGAAGTGGAAACGATTCAAAATTGCCGGTGCCAGAAGAAAAAGTAACGAGCTTGAAATTCAAAAAACAAATTGTAAAATATCTTGCAAGTGTAAAATCAAATAGCCCAAGAAATAGTATAGAAACTTTATTGCAAAATTACTTTGCAAGATTATTTTAAATGAGAATATAAAACGTATTCGGATTAATATTTTTAAAATTAGCCCCGCAGGGAGGGTAATCATCTCGTTTTGTATGATGTATTTATTTTGGAAGTACGCCACTACTCAGCTCCTTTAAGTCACCAGAGACTTAACAAGAGGAACAAAGAGACCTGTCAATCAAATAGCAGTGCCTGAAAAAGAGTTAAATCACTTTCAAGTACATATTGTTTGACAGATTTGGCTGTTGTATCTCCTTCCTAACAACTCCCTGGTAAAAACTACTTCTAGACATTGTTACGACGAAGCAGTCAGCGTCTCAGCGATGCCACTACATCGTCTTCGACTTAGGGTACAGCGGGTCTACCGTATCACTTTCGACGAATAAATCCATGCAGTACCGTAGCTGCTGGTAACGGCAACCAAGTTTGTAGTTACCTGGTTACTTTTGACTTCGAAATTTATGTAATATCAGATAGCCGTGCAAACCATTAGTGCAACAGATGTTGTTGGCTTTTATCACAGGATGGAGCAGTAGCAACGACTGATCCTAATTGATAGTAATTGCTAACTCTATGATTTGATAGGCATTTCCGACTTTGCCCTGCGCAATCCCTCAAGTTTTTGCAAGGTCGGCAGGAGCGGCTCCCTCTCTGGAAACCAAAAAGAGTCCAAATCATGTATTTTGGTGGGCAGTTTAATGCACGTCAAACGCCCTTGTAAGGTAATCAACTGGCTTCATTCTAATGCCCATAATTTTGAAAATAGCTAAGAACTTCCTGGGGATTTTTTCATCTTGTCCTTCTCCGGGAAGCTCTGGACCCCGCACTTATAGGGGAGCGGTTAACCGGGGGAGCGTTTTGCATTCTTCGGTTCTATTGGGTCGTTATGTGTTACTTCCCTCTGATAATTTCTGCTGCCCTTTACCCAAGTTAAACTTACGTTAGCAACTCTGGTGCAATCACTGCGTATGTTGTCACTTAGGGGAATACGTGATGTAAGCTTAGTTTTGGTTGGTTCCCTATACCCTTATTAATGTACCATGTGGACATTACATAAATACGCTATAACATATCCCCAAGGGGGTCCAATAACATTTCAAACGTGACTATAAACCGTGCCCATTAAGGTGCCTTCACACCGAAACCGAAATCTGCTGCGTATTTCGGGCGGGAGCCGCAGAGCAAATGGCTTGTACGTATTTCTCTGGAACCTTTCACGCAGAAATCGCTTTGCGAAAAACGTTTCTGTGTGAACGGTTCCATAGAAATACGACCAAGTCATTTGCTTTTCGCCCCCCCCCCCCCCCGCAAAACGCGGAAGATTTCGGTCTTACTGTGGACGCACCTTTACACCGTTAGTCGGCACCCAAAAATCGAACTTGGGAGACGGCAGAATTGGATTTCACCCCAACCCCACTGAAAAAAAGTAGTCTAGCTTCGCCCC
Organism: Holothuria leucospilota; assembly: GCA_029531755.1. Classification (NCBI taxonomy): domain Eukaryota; kingdom Metazoa; phylum Echinodermata; class Holothuroidea; order Aspidochirotida; family Holothuriidae; genus Holothuria; species Holothuria leucospilota. The sequence continues at coordinate 49,769,679 of CM055973.1, forward strand.
TTATTACAGGCTTTGTCGGTACCTAGTTTGAGAGCTGCTTGGGTGATCGGACATGTTTCATGTTTCAGGAGATTCTTGGTTTCCCGTTTCCTTAGCGTAAGCGCGGGCTGTTGCGGGCATTATAACGCGTTTCCAACTTGGCTAACGTGCTAACGCTGGCGATACGCAGCTTTATAATGTTTTGATCGAAAGTCGAGGGTCAACAATTCTGCAGCAAAGATTAGGGTCATCCGTTATATATGTTAAATACGTTTTACTATCACTTACGAACAAGCTTACGCTGACTGATTCAAACTGAGCTATTTCTGGTTCATCGCCAATGCACCCTAATTCTTATTATTTTGCAATGAAAATCGATGGGTCAATTTTTCAAACCTTTCAGCTACTATGAAGAATTTTGGTGTTATCTTTGATCGTATTTCTCTTTTTTATGTAAAGGTATTAAATTTTCATTTGCGTACTCCATCCATACAGAAATGAAGGCAATAACTTCCTTACTATAAGACACTGCCGGTGAATTGAACGAGACAGTCCTTCATACCCAGGGCCGTCGCGACCGGGGGGGGGGGGTGTTATGATGCTTGTGCCATTTAATCGTTGGCATTGTATATTATTCATCTTGTTAAGTGGATCTACCTAAATGTTTGTGAGGGGTTTGGGAGATGAGAAAGAACATCGATCTTTGCATAGGGCGTTGAGAAGATTCTAAAGGCTTGCACATTCAGTGTCTCTCATTGATCACTTGTGATAGTCGTTTTCTGGGGGTAACCCTCCTTAGTTCATCTTTATCAACTCCCTAAGACGGGAAATTCAGAGGCGTCAGGCCTGAGTTTCCAACATTTAATGTCCTTCAAGTTCATTATTCACATAGTGTAACAGTACTTAGCATATTTCGGGGGCATTTTTATCAGTAAACTTCCGAGGTTATCTTGCCTTAGACAGACAGACAGACAGACAGACAGACAGACAGACAGACAGACAGACAGACAGACAGACAGACAGACAGACAGATAGATACACTTTATTAAATCCTCAAACAAGGAAATTACATATCTGCAGTAAAAGTGTTTCAAAACGATAAATTCCACGCCCAGGGAAGTCTGGCAAGAGGTTAAAACATAATGTCCGGCAATACCCGATTCGTATTCACCAGAACACGCTGCTAACTTGCAGTGAGCCTATTTGGTAACCATTCGAGGTCATTTAGCGTACGTACTCCAGAAGGAGGTACATGCAGGGGCGTCTGGCAGACCCCTCCCAGCACTTAAATTGTCTGGCAAGTTTAATTTCCCATTCACAATGGCACGCTGAACATTTGCCGTAGGTTTCGTTAGGTAACCTTCCGTGGTCATCTAGCTTACTGCCCCAGGTGGCACATTCAGGGCCTTCTGGCAGACCCCTCCCAACACTTAAAATGTCTCGCAATGGTCATTCCTTATTCACCAAGTCACGCTGAGTATTTTGCCGTAAGTTTCGTGTGCTAACTTTCCGAGGTCATCTAGCTTACTCCCGGGGGGGGGGGGAGGGGGCGTCAACGAGGTCTGCCCAACCCTCCCAACACTTAAATGTCTGGCAACCCTCATTCAAAGATGTCGAGGATATGGTCTTTAATTACAGGTTGACTTCAGATGGTAACCTTCTTAAGTCATTTAGCCTTCCTGGGGGTGGGCTGAGGTCAGTGACCCCCATTTCTACACCCAACACCAGGAGCCAGGCAGACGTCCAGTTCCTTGACTTAGAACCCATACCAAACAAACACATTAATGGACATGACAATTGGTAACTTTCGCAGGTAAGCTTACCCCTCTGGGCTCCCGGTCTATGTGGGTTCACGGCAGTAGAAACGACCTTTCTTAATGGTACCCAAATTACCAAGTCACTTGCACAAAGTACTTAGGATTGACCATTCAGCCATTGACGAGAATTTTACCTGGAAGCTTGCCCGCCCGGCGGACGTGTATTACTGCACCTATATTATATTGGCTGCACTCTTAATACCAACGTCCGCGATTGGCGAAGTCGTGTCCCAACAGACGTTGTGGAAAATGTTTGCAGTTGGGGCACGGCAAGGCAGAGTGTCCCAACGAGGTACGGTGCAACCTCTGTGGGGAGGAGGGACATGTGTTTGGTGCCTGCCCCACATCGTACTCTGCCCATGTCAGTGCCGATGTGGGGTCGTCACCCGAACCCTCGCAAACAGGCCCACAATATTCAACCCAGGAATTAGAGGAGGCGGCACTTGAGGTTGAGCAGGACTTCCTTGCCTCCAAGCAGTGTGAGAGGTGTACCAGGACTCCTGAGGCAGACTCTCCGCCATCGTTGGCAGCGGCACCCTGTCAGGTTGAAATAATGACATTAGAGGAGGACCTCGATCTGTCCTCAGACTCGGCGATGTCGGATGGCGGGGAGCGTGCCTCAGAGCCTCCTCCAAAGGATCCACCTTCGGGGGAGGGTTGGTTTGATTTGTGTGAGGGGGAGGGGCCAGAGTCTGCACTAAAGAGGTCGGCTTCAGGCGAAGTATCAGACAGGGGAACCCATCACTCTGGGACGCCCGTACCGAGCCCACGGATTAAAAAGATAAGGTCCCAGTCAGAGTATTTAGTGTGAATGGTTTTGCCTTTGTGTCCCCGTTTTCTTTTGGGGTTTCTGTTCTGTTTGTGTCTGTGCCCATGCATGCCAGAAAGTTTTTTTGGTAGTTCAGTGTAAATAGGTTTGCTTTGTTCCATATTAGGTCCGCCCGGCTACAAGAATGTAAAGAGCACATCACATTGTTAATACTGTAAATAGTGGGGGTTGGCCACATGAATGCTGGCCTGGTGTATATAGTTGTCCTTGTGTTTCATGTCACGTCCGGTGTTTTGTTCCGGAGCACGTAAGGAGCACCCATAGTTCCAAAAAGCATTGAACAGACTCAACCTGAACACTCTTCTGTTGATGTAAATGGGTATGTAAATAGTTTTGCCTAGTGAGATTGTAAATAGTCCTATGTAACTAGTTTGGGTTCGGGGTGGTTTTGTACATAGTTATCGCAGAAATTTTGTTTGCTAGCGCAATGTACAGAATTCTGAATATAGTTCACCTTTGCAGTTTTGTTCGGTCAGGTTTAAGTTCTCCTTTGTTTCTTCGTGCCCGTTTCTACGTACGTAAAAAGCTAGCTGTACATAGTTATCACAGACATTTTGTTTGCTAGCGCAATGTACAGAATTCTGTAAATAGTTCAGAGTTATGTTTCTGTCCGGTCAGGTTTAAGTTCTACTTTGTTTCCTCGTGCCCGTTTCTGCGTACGTAAAAAGCACGTCCGCGAACTTTCCCAAGAATTCTTCGTCAAACTGCGTAAAATTGTATGCTGTTAACTATGCATATATACCATCACAACAAACGGAATTATAGATATTCTACGAAAAAACGACTAAAACAAGTCTTGATTATCATGCTGTTTCGAACGACAAATGTCAATTGGGTTTTAGTGTGTGATTTCGCCCGCTTCAAGCTCACTCAATTAAGTCCTACTGACTTACTGTGTAAAAGTGAACGTTGCTAACTGAAGCCTTTTCGTGCAACATGAATATTTATATATTGAAACCAATCAACAGTCGAGAGAGTAAAATCGTATTGGGCTCATGAATGTAACGAAATGATCTCTGTCATTGTTCGCAGGTTTTAGAGTATGTACGCCAAGGAGGAGTACATATTCGACACCTGCTATGAAGGTAACCTGGAAGCGAAGCAGCATGTGAATGATTTACGTAACTCCCTCTTTAAGTACATTTGTGATTTCTACCATACAAATGGCATCCTTCCAGTTAACACGGTAGCACAGATTTATTATTCCTTTGTTTATTGTAGGCTCTCCTATGCTATTGAAGTTTATGGCACAGCGTGTGCCACTGTACATAAACTTCTCCAGACTATACAAAATAGATTACTCAAGCTGCTTACTAAAATCCAGAGTGTTATTCAACTGATCAGTTGTACTTGGATTGTAACCTAATAAAACTTAAAGATATTCATACGTATTGTATGGGGGTACTTGTATATATAAATACCGTCATAACTTACTTCCAAATGCATTAGCAAATGTCATAAAATCCCCACATTCAACTGAAATAACGATGTATACTGGTAATAACAATCTGTTTTCTGTATCACGTCATAAATCTGTGCATGGTAAATCACTTCTTCAAAATTATTGTTATAATATTTGGCACAACCTTCCCCTTGATTTAAGATCTAGTACTTCACTTCGTTCTTTTCAAAAGAATGTTAAACATTCACTCATAAGCTATTATCACTTTTAAGCTCTAAATACTATTCAACTGAATGTCTTCGTATCCAGAGAAGTATTCTTCCATTTTTTCTGACCGTCTCATCTTTTGTTATTTTTTTTTTTTTTTTTTTGGTTCTCTTTTCTTTTGTTTCATGGTCACTTGTTTTGATGAACAGTAATGTTTTTTCTAGTGCCCATCAAATGTGTATGTAAACTAATTCATTTGGCGGTTTGGATATAATTTTGTCGATGAGTATGTACATATGAGAAATGAATTAAATTCATGTCCAAGAGAGGTTGGGGGTTTAGGTTTGACCTCCTTTAACCTAATGTTGACCCACGCGTATTAAAAAGTTCGTACTTCAGTACCCAATTTGAGGCAATCTAGTAGTGGCGCCGGCACGGGGAGCATAGGAGGCGCGTGCCCCCAATCCATTTCGAATTTTTTTTTTTTTAATTTTTTAAAGTAATCCCAAACGGCGTTTAAGCTATATATTTCTGTAGAAGGTAGGGTGAGGTGTTTTCGACCGAGTGATGGATCTATTGTAACCATTCTCTATTACAAACGGTTCTCAAACTGTCAGAATTATCGCAAATCCTTCGCAAACTATTAACGCTTCAAACCTTACGTCAATATTATCCTTATTATTAATAATTTCCGGTAGCAACTCCCGCAGAAGCACAACAACAAAAGTTAAAAGCTGTTTACGAAATCTCAGGTAAAAGACTGGCTTTGTGATTGGCAAATTTGTTTGTTGCGGAATTGAAAGTGTCTCGATGCAGAGCCTGAATGCAGGTGTTGGCATGGTTATCTTATTTAATGATTTCGGCGCGCTTCGCGTGCATTCGTCACAGTTTCACTCCACGACAATTATTCATGTTATAATACATACAACTTTTTCCTATCACAACACTTTTTTCCAAAACAGAAGTAAATCTCCAATTTCTGTAGGGCCTATGCGGATCTCTCAATCTAATCTGTAGCGTGATGTGGAAGGTTGAAAGTACGTTTTTGACGTGACACATGTTTCAAAAAATTTTACCGAGCGCTTTGCGCGCAGCCATTCCCGGTATAGATGGTGATTGCTAATACACTTACGACGAAAAACATTCTGAAACGCGCTTTTTAGACCTAAAACCCATTTGCTTTACTTATCAGGGGGTCCAATATCACCTCCTTTGCCCCTACACTCTCCCATTCCCTGTTGCTGGAAGTAGTTCGTCTGAATTTTCGTTCATACTTAGTAAACATACGATAGATGCTTGGTATCATACTCTATAGTATCATTTCGGTGTCTAGTAATAATCATCATATCAGTGCCCCATTTTGTATAATTTATCCAGAGCTTCCAGGGGAACTATGCCGGTGTCTGCCAGCCTAAGATAGCCTCTCATAGTGCACAATGAAGCAAAGGAAAAATTTTCGTAATAGTCCAAGAATGTTTCTGTGGACTCCACGCATGTATTTTGGGGTAAAAACCTTCCCCGAATAGAAGGCATTAAAGTAGTCAAGGGGGCTTCTGGAGGTTTATTGAAAACAAAACCTTCTCTAAGACAACATACTCCCCTCTTTCACCTAACCAACACTTAGAATTTACTAAATCATGCACTCTAAACACATCCTGGTTAAATCCTGGTTAATTTAATCATAACGGGGCCAATAGTTTTCCATACATTTCCTGGTTAAAAGTAAAAAAAAATAGAAATCTTGGTTAAACTTAAAGTGTACCTAAAGTCTGAAAATTCAAAAATATATATTACAGAGCATGAAAACTGAATTCCAGTGGTCCAATTCCCATCTTCACAGGACTTTCTTAAGCTGAGATATAAAATGTTGAAGTTTATTCACTCGATTTAAAAAGGTAGATTGCGCAATAATTTGTGATGTCATTGTTGTACTACTCAAATTACAATCTTTGTATTTCTTTGTTTTTCTGAAAGCCACCGCACCTTGTGCCAAAATGTAATCGCGTTCTTACTGCTTTGGGGTGACTTGACTATATAAGCCCTCTCTGTACAGCATGTCATGCAAGAAAACAGGAAGCGGTCAAGGTCATATAAACTTTTTTAATTTTAAAAGAAAACAAAGCATTTAATGTGAGTTGTACAACAAGAATGTCAAAAATTATTGCGCAATGAACTGTTTGGATTTAAGTGAATAAATTTTAACATTTAATATCTCAGCAATGGAATAAGCTATGACAATGGGAGTTGGACCAATAAGATTAATTTTGTAACCTCTAAAATATATATTTTTGAATTTTTAGACTTTAGGTCCACTTTAACCAGGAAAATATTAAATTCTTATCAGGATTTCTAACCAGTCGTTAATTTAGCAAGGAAAATGTCAATTTTGACCCGGGTTTCCCGGTAATTTTAACCAGGAAATGTATGGAAAACCATTGATCCCGATCCTGGTTAAATTTTACCAGGATGTTTTAGAGTGTGGATATTTTCCAGCCATATATGATCAGTTCTAAAAATATCCCAAAGATAACACAATTTTGCATCTAAGCAATCTTAAATTAGCAAAAACATTCTCAAAGGGGAGGGGGACACTTCCTTTGACCCCTCCCCCAGGAAGGCACCTTTATGTAGGGACAAAGGAAGGATCCTACACTGCCGTATACAATCGCAAGGACGCACAAAATTTACAGTTTACGCAGACTGTAAAGCTGTGGAGCTGTGCGGAGCTGTGGTGGCATTACGACGTCATCTGTTCTGTCCCCAATCACCAAACCCTGGCGGAGCCTCTGCAATCTATAGAATGTTTAAGATGCCAAGTTTTCTCCCAAACTGGCATTTCATGCATGCATGGTAGACACAAGCAAGGGTGGTGACAAAAGCTCTTGTGTTTTGGAATGCAATTTGTTGCAACTTATGGAGACGCCTTAAAGTGTACCTTAAGTCAAAAATTTCAAAAAATATGTTACACAGCTTGAAAAATGGATCAAAATGATCCAACTCCCATCTTTACGGGACATTCTTGAGCTGAGACATAAAATTTTGAAGTTTATTCACTCAATTTAAAAGGATTCCGCAATAATTTTTGATTTCATTCTTGTACTTCTTAAATTGCCGTCTTTGTTATTTGTTTTTTTTTTTAATTTTAATGTTTTGTTTGACAGCCACAGTACCTTGTGCCAAAATATGATCACTGTCTGACTGCTACAGGGTGATGTGGCTATATAAGCCCTCTCCGTACAACATGCTATGCAAGGGGAACAATAAATGGTTTGAGGTCATATTAACATCTTAATTTCAAAAGGAAATTAAAGCAAGTAATGTGACTTGTACAAGACAGCAAGAAGGGCATTACAAATTATTGCGCAAATGACTATTTCAAATTATGTGAATAAATTTCAACATTTGATATCTCGGCAACGAAGTAAGCTATGAAAATGGGCGTTGGATGACCGAAATTCATTTTCCAACCTCTAAAATACTTTATTAATTCGTCATACAGCGGACAAGAATTTTTCGTAGTGTTACGAATTGATCGTGAATATTAAGGAATAAATCTGGGATAATGTGGTTTAACTTTGAATCGTATAAAGAGGGGAGAAGAAAGATGAATATAACATTACCATTTGAAAACTTGCCGAAGTGTCTACAGTGGCAGCAGTGCCTCTCCGGTGGACCTGTCAATGGTAATCAAAGGTTTAATGTTTTATTTAAAGTCACTTGATCCCTTTACTGCAATTTTAAGGAAACAGAGAAACAAGCAAAAGAAACAAACAGATAAACAGAAAATCGGACTCTCATTAATTTGACACGAAGTTTCCGATGCATTTGGTGAACACCTGTTGTTCAACTCAAGCAATACAACGATATTCTCAGTCAGTTAGTTAGATGAGGTTTTACGGGTTATAGTCTAGCGGCGAAGTCTGAAAATTTTCGACACCCCCGGTACAACTTTGTAAAAGTTGACACCTACCCTTAAAATGTTCCTTAGGATGTCAGCTTTCATTTTCTGTTGGTTGTCACCTTTTAAATTTACCCGAACATGGTAATTTTGAGGGTCAAAGGTCACGAGTCTATTTTCACCCAAACTTCAACAATCTTGGTACTATACATGTGTACTTCACCTTCAGGGGAGGCTTTACCTTGAGTCTAGTGTGGTAAATATTTTGAATAAATTTACAATAAACATCCCTGAACTCCAATCAACGCATAAAATCTTTAATTATCAATATTTACTATGGTTTCATTGAATATTTTCATTATTTTTTTTTTTTTTAGTTTTCCCCATTGCAAATTTACACGATATGATATTTCAATGCATCTTATGCATGTTTTACCACATGGAGATAAAGCGTCTCTCAATAAAGACACGGTAAGATCGTTGAACAGGTGTAGGAAGTGGGGGGACTGGGGGCGCCCAGTCAAAAATTTGAGGGAGCTGAAGTATGCTTCCGCCCCCCCCCCCGATCCAAAGGCAAAAACCCCTTATTTGTCTCTTCTGTAAGAAATGTCAAAAATTTGCAGTAAATTTCCTTAAAGTTTGTCCAAAATGTTGCACCAGATTGCAATTGAGGCCCCTTAAACACCCAAAAATGTTCCACAGGGGAGGGGACCAAACCCCCTCCTCTTAGACTCCTCTCTAGGACGGCGATCCGAAACAAGATTAAGCCCCCCCCCCCCCTCGTCGCGAAAAGCTTCCTACGCCTATGTATCATTATAAGTTCTACATTGCAATATAATGCTCTTCTTGGGTAGAATTGATCTGTAGAATGTTTGCCTGCATAGCGGCTCTCTTTACCTTCTGACACACTGGGTAACCGTAGCGAAAGGCTAAACAAAAAACCCCGTCAGCTATGTGCAGACTAGTCAAATTTATGAACCATATCTGGAAAGTTTAACCAAAAAATGTGGCAATGCATGGCGTTTCGTTTCAGTGTTTTCAAGTTATCATTTGTGGTAACAAATTAAGATTTTCTCATATTGACGAGGTTTCTGACTATACTTTTATTAAAGCCCTTAGACTATATGGCGTTGGAAAATATACATCTGGCAGTTTTCATGTTGTGCTTCTGAAGGCGAAAAATCAGAATGGTCATTACAAACGCCGAATGCACTTTGTAAGTAGGAAAAGTAGTGATGAACAGCTGAATTTTTCATTATAAAAATTGCGAATCCCATATCAGATGTGAGAGTAATAAAATACAATGCTCCACCTTCAAAATGTGTCACTAAAATCTTGTCCTATATGGGTCAAAGCGGTAAACAATAAATAAATTCTTTGTTTTTTTAAAATTGAAGCATTTTGAGTATCCTGTCAATTGAAACTGCCTTCATTAATCTGCATATGAAAATTAAAATCACCAAACCCTCTTATAGCCAGTTTCATCCATACCCATAGCCAGACAACGTGCTGAAGAGGGCGAGAAAGTTCCCAGACTGTAAGAGGGAAAATCATTTTCAAGGCACGAAATGTTTAACATAAAAGGCAAAGGTAACATATTTGTTCCTACAATTTCTCCCAGGCGTTAATGTTTGTGGGTCCCTCCACTGCTTTTAAGTTATGGACCTGTATTTTCGAACAGAGTGATCAACACATGGTTGCATTCAGGCTATATCTGAATCTGGTTGACCCGTGATTTAACCAACCAATTTATGTGCTTGTTGCCAGGCTAAAAGAATAATTGGTGGCAAAAACCCTCAAGTTTGCTGAATGCTTCTTATCTCCAATCATTTGTCGACAAAAACGTATCTTGTGCTAGACAAAAAGCATGATCAGTCCTTAGAAAGGAACCTGTTTTCTAAATATCCGCCTCACGATGCTAGATGTGGCTGGAATTAAACTCGTAATCCCTAATTGTGATTACTAAACACTGTCTTTATAACTTTACCAAAATGAAAGCGAGATCATATATGAATTTGTACCGTATGAACAGCCCCTCTACAAGCTTCATTGAATTCATCTCAACATAATCATTTTTTAAGAACTGCGAATTATTTTATTTAAAGGATTTTCTTTTTGCAAGTAAAATCAAGTCTTGTTATGGATATGCGCCATTTTCATGTCCAGACTTGAAAACAACATAGATCGGTGCAAGAATCATTCACTGGCTTTCCAATACAGGGAAACAACTCATAATTATATTGCCCTGTAACCACAAATTATTAAAGGTTTATTTACCAGTAAACAAAATGAATTAAATTCATGTAACAATTACGATGGGTGTAAGGGACACTTTCTAGGGGGAGGAGGAGGCTAAGCCGTTTGCCCGACAAACTGTAATAATCCGACCAATGGCCGGATTTTTATAAAATGTGCCAGAGAAATAGGATTTTTTTCCAAACTCCGGCTGACCAAGTTCCATTGCGACTATGTTCCAACTCCCTCTCATAAAAAAGATAGCAGAACAATGTGTGTTGAAACAAAGCAAAAGCGTACTTTGTCAGTTTGTAGTGGTAAAATGTTTTAGTTGTATGCCATCCCGAGCAAAGACGCTTTTTGCTTTCTGCCTTACTAAAATTTACCATCACGTCCGAAGACATTTAAACCAATATCTACTTTTTGCATAGGATATTGCTACAACATACCCCTTTCGCTGATCTGGTTCATGTTGGCAAATAATTATTGCAATGACAGAAACACCGTAATATATTTAATAAATAATTAAGTCAATTAATTTAGTTAGGCTATGTGATTTCGCACATTTAATCTAATCAATGCAATGGTTCCACACATCCTAACAACCGAAACAAAAATTCATATTTCTCTGATACAGCTACGAAAATAGCCTACATTTCATGGTAGGCCTATAAATATTTTCATTATATCCCACTTAATTTTATGGATTGCAAGTTCTCGACATTGGCAGGGGCGGAAGCCAAGGTCCAAAACCAGGACAAAAGCGACGGATTACTGCATGGAAGGATGGTGAATAAACATTTCGGCGCTATTAGGGCGGCACAAATTTGGGGCTTTTAGAGGAGAAATTTCAATAATTTGGTGTTTTTATTGAAGTAAATTAATTTAAAAATTAGGTTTTATATTGAAGTAAATGCAAAAGGTTAGGAATGCAATTTATTTTGAAAAAAAAGCCCTCTTTGAGAGTACCGTGACTCAACTAAACTGTTGGGACGACCAGGCGCTGTCGGAGATTAAAAACTTCATCGCACACACTCATTCTCCCTAAAAAAAGATTAGAAAATTTTCCCGACGAGGGCCTCAACCTTTCTCGAAGGGGCCATGGCCTCCTCACCCCACCTGGCCTCACCCAGGCTGACAAAGTTGCTTTAAAACATCTGAATAAATGTTGTTTGAAGTCACATGATTTTGTGAAGGGTCCTTATGGGAGAAAACGTAAAATGCAGATCAAGTTTAAAAGGTGCGACCTTTAATGACCCTTGACCTTAAAACTATGTTCGAAAACTAAACAAACATTCAAAGGTTGTATTCGAACATCACTCGTCCACAGTTTACAGAACGCCTGACATTGTATCTGGACCAGGGGTGGCGCCAGGATTTGCCCGACAGGGGACCAAGCTCGCCGACGAGGGGCCAGCAACCCGAAGCCTCGATGACGGCGATATAGTACCGAAACGATGTTTGAAGTAAAATTTTGGCGCGCGCAGAGCGCCGAAAATTTCAAACTCTAGATGGAAAAAGTTGGGCTTTTACCACGGAAAATTTGAAAAAAAATGGGTTTTTACGAAGAAAATTGGAAAATCTGGGGATTTTATCGAAGAATTTGCTCAAATTTAGATCAAAATTAAGTAAATCGTTGGAGCGACTGCCCGTTGTCTAGCTGAGACTACATATTTTATCGTATACATAGTAGCTTCCCGAAACCGGAAAATTTCCCCGACGGGGGGGCTATGGCCCCCTGCACCCCAGCCTGGCGCCACAACTGTTCTGGACGTTTTTCTTCTTACTCTCCACCAATGGTCCAGAACTGAAACTGAAAGGTGTTGAAAACAGACTGTTCAATGTGTCTAAGTCGGTTATTCAAATTTCTTTGTTAAGCCTACGAAAACACTCTATAAACAGTTTCTTTTATTTTCGTTACATTTTGAGCACTTTAGGACTGTATAAATTGTTCATTTTGACTCATAGCATTTTATAAGTCTCGTCATATTAAAGTGTGTTAAAAATACTAAAATTTTGAAAAATTGACCTTTTTGACCTTTGACCTTGAAAATTTGCATGTTCGGGAACTTTTAAAAAGTGACAACCAACCTAAAATTAAAAGTTACATTACAAACAATAGTTTTAGCATAGTCGCTATATTTTACAAATCGGTACCGGGTAAGTCAATTTTTAGAGCTCTTTTTCAAATTCGCCGCTAGACTATTAGTTTCTAACAGTTTGGTTTAAGTTGGGCCGACTACGGCCTTTTCTCTAGTTGTGTCTCTCTGGCTTGTTTTCCCTACTCCATTGCTTATGCTGAGCACCAAGCACATTGGCAGTAGGTTCCATTTTTTAAATCTTCGGTATGACCCGGTCAGGAGTCGAACCCCAGACCTTCAGGCTACAAGTCGGATGCCTCTAACCTTACCATGCAGTCGATGACATTCTCAGTGTTACTATTCGCAAGAAGTTCTGCACAAATTTGTTCTTCTTTTATTAACTGGATAATACTTGTTCAAGAAGGATATCACATAAAGTTTTTGAAACTTACCATACTGATTTACGTAAATGGAAATGTAGAGGCTGAACACAGTGTAAATAAATATGGAAGCAAGTTTTGTTGGAAATTGAAAAAGGAACTAACACAAATTTTTATAAATTGCAATCTGCAAAGAAATTAACAGACTATACCCTGCAGTCTCAGGCCCTTACGCACCTCAGGAAAGGGGGGATTCGAGCGGTTTGTCAATGGGTTCGTTTTTGGTTCCTTGCGTAGCAAAAGGAACCCATGTAGTCAGCTTGGCGTGTGTGTGTATGTGTGTGCGTGTGTGTGTGTGTGTGTGACACTTGCTTCGGTACGCTGTATCTCAACAAGGGAAAGTTGGACTAAACTGAAACTTGGTATATGGATCTGTCATAGTGAGAAGGTGTGCCCTATTGTTTTTTGTGGAGGTCAAAGGTCAAGTGGGGTCACCAGGGGTCAAAGACCGAAAACCTTGTTTGTGCGATATCTCAAGGCAGGAAGCTTGGATAAATTTCATACTTGGTTTGTGGATGCATTATGGTGAGAAAATGAATGCTGTAGCATTTGGTGGAGGTCAAAGGTCATCTGGGGTCACCAGGGGTCAAACACTGAAAACTTGTTGTTAGCACAGTATCTCAAGGTGGGAAGCTTGGATAGATTTCATACTTGGTATGTGGATGACTTATGGTGAGAAGATAAATCCTGTTATTTTTGGTGGAGGTCAAAGGTCATTTGGGGTCACTGAGAGTCAACTACTGAAAACCTTGTTAACACAATATCTCAAGGAAAGAATCTTGGATAGATTTCATACTTGGTGTATAGATCCACCACAGTGAGAAGCTGTGCCATACAGTTTTTGGTGGAGGTCAAAGGTCATCTGGGGTCACCAAGGGTCAAAAACTGATAACCTTGTTGTTAGCACAATATCTCAAGGTAGGAAGCTTGGATTAATTTCATACTTAGTGTGTGGATGCCTTATGGTGGGGAAAATATTTTTTGGTGGAGACCAAAGGTTATCTGGGGTCACTGGAGGTCAAACTCTGCAAACCTTTTCAACTCTAAATCTCAGTGTAGGAAGCTTGAATAGAGTTATGCTTTGAGGTGTTGCATTAAATCCAGCAGAAAACCCATATGATTTTTGTCGGATGTCAGAGGTGAAATCACCAAATGCCAAAAGGCAAATTCCCAAGAATTCCTAAAGTCAAATATAAGCACAAAACTGTATCATTCCAGCACGTTAAGATCACATTCACCCAATGACTGAAAGATGTGGGACATCTTTCAGAGATGCCAAGTATCTCAATTTTAGTTGAAATTATAGTATTACGATTTTAATCCATAATTCTGCCATTATGAAAACCTGCATCAAATACCGCTTTTTAATATTGCAGAAGATTCTCTGCCCACAAAGCAGAGGACTTGTGAAAGTTCATTAGACAGACATTTGTCCTTAGATTAGGACATGTGAGCTTGCAGAAATTGGAAATTGGAATTGATTAATTAAATGCTACTATGGGTTGTTAGTTTTATAAAGAGAACTAAGGTACTGATCATTTGGATCAGATACCATTGAGCGTGCATGAATTGTGATTGCTTAATTGAATAAAACAAATTGTAACTGTATACTGTCTGTGTTGATATCCCTTGAAGTGCCTGTATTTCTTCAGAGCAATTTATTTATGCTTGAATGTGTTAATACAAGATGTGCAATGTCTACAGAGCAGATTTTGTGCATCTACAGAAATACTGGTTCATTCAGTAGTTGGCTCAGTTTCATTACATTCAGCAAGGAACCACAGTGCCCATTGGGTTCTTGTTTTAAATCGAACCCCCTTTGATATCGAACTCCTTTTGTGAACTTGGGGTTGTCCTTACTCTTAAAGGTATGGCAAACAATAAATCTCCGGGTCTGGATGGATATCCAGTAGAGTTTTTGAAGTACTTTTGGAATGACTTAGGGGAATATATTCGCAGAGCATTAAATGACTGTTACAAAACAGGTTCACTCTCAGTTACCCTTTCTAGAGGTGTTATTACTAGTCGGGTAGATATAGAGTTCGACCCTGAAAAAATTCCTACAAGTGGGTTTTATGCAGTTTGGTATTAGTTGAGGTGTATAATGTAACCTGGAAAAAATCCACCAAAATCCACCCATGGAAAGGGCCAAAATTAGGTCAAATCCAAAATGGCGGCTTTTTAAACCCTTTTTTTCCTACTTAATGTCAAAAGGGTGTATGTAATGTGGGTTTCATTGGTAATTTTATGCGTAAAAATGTTTCTATGACTATCTCCGACTAAATGTTTCAAGTTCCTTTGCAAAAACACAATGATGACGTCACAATGACGTCGATAAAAACTTTCCATTGAAGGTTTGAATGCCTTCGTATAATGGTTTTATTATAAAAACTGCAGAAAAGAGACGTGTAACTTGCGTACTTTAAAGGGTTTATGTAAACTTGAATGATCCTTGTGAAATTTGTAGTGCTGAAGCTTAGTTCAAGTTCAAGTTCAATTTATTTCTTTTTGTCCTCCGAAGAGGTATCAAAACTGAATATATACATGTACATACATGTCAAAAATTACAGCACAACAAAAAAATATAGGAAAGAAAGGGAAAAAAAAGAAAAAAATTAAATACAATAACGTAATTAGCTGTCGAGAAACTAAAATATTGTCACCAGACTTTGGAAACAAAGAAAACTAGAACAGCAATGCTGTTGTGTAGCTCACACAATTTCTCTTGTCTGTTAAAAATAGGAACTCAAAAGAACGAAATTTTATCATTTATTCATCAACTTCCACAAAACCTCCTTACCTTGCAAAGGCAAAACGTAAGAAAAGAGCATAATAATAAATGAACTCAAAACCCGACTGAAAAATCACAAGCACGTTTAGGCATGTAAACACTGCAACTGACACTGTTTGATGACAGATCTACAAAATCACTGCATATTTTCTAAAATCAAGAAGGCCTGTAAAGGTTACATACTTGAATTAGCAGCAAGACTGAAATTAAACTGATGTTATTAAACTGTTCAAGTTTGCAAGTACATGTAGTTGCACCTACAACACCACAAGCAAACACTGCATAGGTTTGCACTCAATCAAAACAAACCACAGACTCAAAAAGCTGCTACTGAAGTTGAACTCAAAACAGTTATAGTATTGCAATTACTTGACTTGACCATCTCAATTGATCCAGGAACAAAATGGGACACATCCTCACAGCAGGTTAAACCATTTTCCTTTCTTGTAAGCCAAACTGACCACAGAGTTGCTTCAGATTTTGTTATCATGTCAAGTAGCTGCTCAATGCAGGGAGTTTCCATGGAACTTCTTGCTTAATGAATCATGATAATACAATTAGTTATCCCCAAGGCATTGTGATTGCATGGGCCACTTGATGAACAAAGACTGATGTGTGTGAATGGATCAAATTTCAAAACAAACCTGCACAGGCAGTTGCGAGATAGCAACTGAACACACAACCAAGTACACTGCTATAAGTGCAATGAATAAACAGCTACCGGTTCAGCAGGCACAGTGAACTCAGCCCTACTAAACCAAATTTAACTTTTGTATATTAAAATGCAAATAGGCAAGTTTTAATGCTCTATGGACAAACAATCATGTCCCAAAATTTCAGCTCAAAATCTCCACACATCAAAAGGCTGAAAACTTTTGTAGAAAAGTTGACGACATCTGCCCCATTTTATAACCTCACACATGTACTATGTACAATGTGTGAGCTAATAAGCAAATGCAATGTTCTCAACTAACGAAACTTTTCCATAATTTTCCAACAGAAATTACTCAAATTTCTAAGGACGACTTTATTTCTAGAGAATATGACAACTTTACTTTTACTTGCGTTAACTGTCATGTGTAGAGTGTTCAGAAGTTAAAGCCCTCAGAAAAGTATTGCGCAATACCATGTTCACAGGAAGAAAGGTGCAAGCGCCATTTCGTCATATTTTGAAAGTTGATATCTTTTCACAGGAATTAGATCAATGGCTGAAAATTCGTGTGTGGTATGATGTATAGTTATATAAAAAGAATTTGATGTCAAAGCGGCATTACTTACCTCATTTTTGAAAACGTGGGCACTTGAAAATGTTATTTTTTACTTCTAAATGTACTTTTTTTAAATTTTATGAATTTGCATGGCCTTTTATTAATTGTTAGATGGCCCTCATAATTTATATAACTTTAACATTATTCCAGGTCTATAAGCGAGAGAAAGCATACGGGTAACCATCCAATGCCTTTAATATTAAATGCTGAGGTCCAAAACTGGTTGCCTTAAAATGTTTCAGCAAAGGGACATGGGAAGGGCATAAAACGACTAAAACTGTCCTGAACGTGACCTTTGAAGTTAACCTATTCTTTATGGAACTCAAGTATTTTAATTATTAAAGTAAAAATTTTAGTAGCTTTTTCGGATTTGAGATCCTCTTGTGACGTTCCGATACCAAACTTTTGTTCAGATCTTGGTATTCCAAATTGAAATGCAATATAAAAGAGTATAAGTTTCATATTTTTAACTGTTTTAGTAAAAATATTAACTTTTAATCCCTTAAATTCCACTCGTAGTGTTATTAATTTTTTTAGGCCATAACTGTTTCTTAAAACTCATTTTCATGAATTTTTGACTGATAATTTTTAGAGTCATTATTTAGACTTTTCATTCGATTAAAGTGACATTTTTATCAGCAAAATGTTCACTTAAAAATCACAATTATGACTTGCCAAGGCACTTTCTAACATTTAAAGCTAAAACTTCCGCTTTACATTTCCAAACAAAAAGGTGAGTCAAACTAATAAAATAAAAATGGTAATTAAAAAGTCAAAATTATGTAACTGAAGCTTATTATTTCATTTTAAAGTCAACATTATGAGGTCAGAAGCCCTTATAATGGGAATAAAAGAAGCAAATATATGTGACCCTAATAGTCAAAATAATGAAATTAAAAGTCAAGACAATATGATTTAGGACAAAAGTGTGACTTTTTCAAGTCAAATTGATAACAGTAAGGGTGAGATTTTAGGTCACATTCTGTACTCCAAAAGTAAAAGTATGACATTATTGGTCAACTTTATGAGATTTTAGATTAAGATAGTGACAATCAAGGTTACATGTTGGAATTTGAAAGTAAAAATTGTAAGATAACTGTCAAGATATTGAGGTTGTAAGTCAAAATTGTGAACATTATAGGCAAAGTTATGACATTAGAAGTTAAATATGTTTTTAAAGGCATTACTTGACCCCCTAAAAATCCATTTTACGACAGTTTGATTTTTTTGTTCCCTTCCCATATACCTATGCTACCTATATTGATACCTATGTTGAACTCCAGCTACTTAATAATCGCTGGAAATATTGTAAGGTGAATTATCTTCCCCACGCTTACAGACCTATATAAACCTACAGTAGCAATAGGTGGCTATATTACGAAGGCCCTCTGACATTTGGTCAAGGGCCATGGAACGTATCGGCAATTTAGAAAAACATATTTTAGGAGTGAAACATTACAACTTCAAAGACCCGTATATTCACACTTGAGTGAATTATTGCAGGTTTGACTCAAAATTCTGTTAATATAGTAGTAAATCTCTTCACATTTGAATTTTCAGTTATGTATCTTATTCCTGTAAAATGATATTATCCTGCAAAATTACTAAATACTTCGCAGACAGCTTTCATAATGAAAGTGAATGCGCCATACTTTTCTGAGGACTATACTCCTTGAAGGACCTAGGCTTGAAAAGTATGTCACTGCTATCATCCAGTGGTATAAACAAAGTGGACCTGTGTTTATATCAAAGACATCTATATGTGTCATTTTCATTAAAACGTTTGCACTAGTTGATACCCTACTTCACGTTTCTGATTTAAACTTGGCAAGTTTCACCGAAATAAATGAGCCATCGTTTGGTCACTTGCTTGCAGGGGCCCACCAAGGATGGGGGAGGAGTATGCTACTTACTTGCCCCCCGTCCGTTCCTGCTTAAAGAAATACAGTTTACAGGAGCAATGTGCCAAAATACTTCACCCATTTCTGCTTGCCGACCACGACCATTAAGTGTACAAACCCATTTAATGCGTTGATGACTATCCCTGACTAAAAGCAGCTTTACTCGGGTGTCACGTGACCAGATCACCAAGAGGTGTCTGTCTACAATAAGCTGTAACGCCGAGACGTACACGTAATGTGTCCTGTCTCTTTCCCACATTTTTGAAATCCTGGCAGCGGCGCTGTTAGTTGTGGCATACCACGTAAACATGACTGTACTAAGTTCGTCCTCAAATGCTGCTTTTCTTGTGTTTAAACAAATAAGTCCTAAGCGAAACCCAGTACTTTTTAGGTGCAGTTACCAAAACCAATTCCTATCATGCATTACCCGCTAAAAGTTTTGTCCTACTTACCTTGCCACCTAAATGCCAAAACATAAGAAGACCAAGTTTACTAAACATATTTTGTGTAGGGAAGGCAATGGGCCACAGGTCAACTGTACTACTGCTTTAAAATTCAAATGTAACAACATTTTATCAATCGAACATGAGTGGAACAAATTTCCTGTGATCAGCAAACTGTGCAACTTGAATAGATCTGTGTATTAATATGTCCACCATGACATCAGCAATTTTGCAAATGATTCATTATGATCAATTTCCTTGAACACATTTTGATCAACTTTTGATATAATTGGAAAGGGCTTCAAAGAATAAACCCTTAAGGACATAGAGTTTGCCAAGGTTTCGTCAGCAGTGACACTAATTTATTCGGGACTCAAGAAGTTTATTTGACTGTCAATGTGTTGCTCTCATGTCTAACCCTGCCAAAACTGATTGAAATCCTTGCCACATAAATTGGGAGGGTGGGGGCTGGGTGGGTACATTTTGCATCAAATCCACCCAAGTAGGTACAAGGCTACTTCAGTAACGTACAGTGTGAAAGGAGCAAAGAGCGAATCCACCACTATAGCAATTGCACATATAGAGTATGCGTTGAGACGGCACACTCAAATATTTCACTACTCTAAGAAAAATACCGTATAACTTCACCAGCTTAATTCAGGGCCGCTTGGAAGGGGACTGAAGCCCCACATAATTTTCAGTTTGAAGATGTTTTCTCTGAAAATGTCCAAAATAGCAACCTACCCTTAAAAAATGTCAAAATTCAGGAGTGAATTGTCCAACCACCAATCTTAGAAGCTCTTGATGGCAGGTACTGCAATTGTAGAGCTTAACTATTAAATGTGACTGCATTGTGTAGGTTAAACACTGCTAATTTGATTATAAAAGGGTGCGACCAAAGCGATGAGCAGCTTAACCTGTATGCTAAAGAGTATCTTTTAATAAAGCTTTACTGCACTTAACATGACTGCTTTGCCCATTAATTGCACATGTGATAGCCTATTGTTAGAGCCTAGGGTAAACTTTACGGGGATAGGCTCATAACTTATACACCACAAACAGCGATGCTACCACCTGAACTGACTAGAGACTTATTTCAATGGAAAAGCACAGCTTCATGACAATCAATTGTGTGAAAATGGGAACATCCGAATATCCAACAATTAACAACCCTAAATCAGGTTACTAAGCAGTCACTGCCGTGTTGGATTGAACATTACATAGTTCTGGTTGTAACGTTCTTGAAAACAGACACAGCAAACAAGGGGTGGTACCAGATGGGAGCAGGGGGCATGGCCACATCGGGGAAGGCTGACTTCGAGGAAATTTCCCAATTTTGTCAGGGAGCCTTTATAGGTACGATAAAATATGTAATCCCGAAGACGTCCAGCCTCCCCCCCCCCTCCCGCGATAACTTACTTGAATTTCCTCTCATGTACAGCAGGTTGTACGATATTCCCCCCCCCCCCCATTTTTCAGATTTTCATTCCAGATAATCCAAACTTTCAGATTCTTTCAAAAGAAAAACCAAATATTTTGGGCTCGCTTCAGGAGCCAAAAATTTTGCTTTCAATATCCTCCCGGCAACCCATCGCCCTTTTCAAGTCTTAAGACCGCCCCTCCCGCCAAAGAGTTTAGGCCCCTCTAGAGCCAATCCTGGGGCCATGCACCCCTGGACAAACCTGTTGAAGGACCAAACCACAATTTGTTTCTCTCTGCAGTGCGCTCTGCCACTTGCTAGCTTACTACATTGTAAAAATGCTTAAGTAAAAATACTACCCCTAGAAACCTAAATGCAAGAAATCAAGAAGACTTTTTTTATTTTGCATGAATTCTAGTAGTAGGCAAAGAACAGTCGTTTTGGGTGGTTTTGCGGACTTAAGTGTAAGATCATGGATGAATTATGAAAGCTTCAGGTCTACAGTAGTACTGTTGGTCAATTTAATTATAATACCATCATGCCAAACAAAATTTGAGTACAGCAAAACTTCCTGTAATCAACAACAAGCGCCCAATCGGCACTGTGGTTCCTTGCTGAATGTAATGAAACTGAGCCAACTACTGAATGAACCAGTATTTCTGTTGATTCACAAAATCTGCTCTGTAGACAATGCACATCTTGTGTTAACACATTCAAGCATAAATAAATTACTCTGAAGAAATACAGCCTACAGGCACTTCAGGGGATATCAACACAGACAGTATACAGTTACAATTTGTTTTATTCAATTAAGCAATCACAATTCATGCACGCTCAATGGTATCTGATCCAAATGATCAGTAACTTGGTTCTCTTTATAAAACTAACAACCCATAGTAGCATTTAATTAATCAATTCTAATTTCCAATTCCTGCAAGCTCACATGTCCTAATCTAAGGACAAATGTTGTCTGTCTAGTGAACTTTCACAACAGTCCTCTGCTTTGTGGGCAGAGAATCTTCTGCAATATTAAAAAGTAGTACTTGATGCACGTTTTCATAATGGCAGGATTATGGATTAAAATCATAATACTATAATTTCAATTAAAATTGAGATACTTGGCATCTCTGAAAGATGTCCCACATCTTTCAGTCAATGATACAGTTTTGTGCTTATATTTTTTGACTTTAGGAATTCTTGGGAATTTGCTTTTTGGCATCTGGTGATTTCAACTCTGACATCCAACAAATCTCATATGGGTTTTCTGCTAGATTTAATGCAACACCTCAAAGCAAAAATCTATTCAAGCCTCCTACACTGTGATATTGAGTTGAAAAGGTTTGCAGAGTTTGACCTCCAGTGACCCCAGATGACCTTTGGTCTCCACCAAAATTTTTTCCCCACCATAAGGCATCCACTAAGTATGAAATTTATCCAAGCTTCCTACCTTGAGATATTGTGCTAACAACAAGGTTATCAGTTTTTGACCCTTGGTGACCCCAGATGACCTTTGACCTCCACCCAAAACTGTATGGCACAGCTTCTCACTATGGTGGATCTATATACCAAGTATAAAATCTATCCAAGATTTTTTCCTTGCGATATTGCGTTAACAAGGTTTTCAGTATTTGACTCTCAGTGACCCCAAATGACCTTTGACCTCCACCAAAAATGACAGGATTCATCTTCTCACCATAAGTCATCCACATACCAAGTATGAAATCTATCCAAGCTTCCTACCTTGAGATATTGTTTTAACAACAAGTTTTCAGTGTTTGACTGCTGGTGACCCCAGATGACCTTTGACCTCCACCAAAAGCTACAACATTCATTTTCTTTCCATAATGCATCTACATACCAAGTATGAAATTTATCCAAGCTTCCTACCTTGAGATATCGTGCAAACAAGGTTTTCGGTCTTTGACCCCTGGTGACCCCACATGACCTTTGACCTCCACCAAAAACAATAGGGCACACCTTCTCACTATGACAGATCCATATACCAAGTTTCAGTTTAGTCCAACTTTCCCTTGTTGAGTTACAGCGTACCGAAGCAAGTGTCACACACACACACGCACACACACACGTACACACACACACGCCAAGCTGACTACATAGGTTCCTGTTGCTAACGCAAGGAACCAAAAAGTGTTATTTTAGTTGCATTTACCGTTACAATGACGTAAAAATGGCCATTTTGGAAATGACCTATTTAAATAAAGATCTCGTGAACCGATTTTGGTGGATTTTTGATATGTTGTTCCCCACATCCAAATCTACCAAAAACCACTGAAATCTCACTTGTAGGAATTTTTTGGGGGTTAAGGTATATTTTGTCACAAATCTACCCGACTATACACTTATTCCTTACCCAAACAAAGATAGAAGGTATCTGAATCATTGGCGTCCGATCACGTTACTGTCTGCTTTTTACAAACTTGCTTCAAGTTGCATCGCTAACAGATTGAAAAAAAATTCTTGGCAGTCTCATCTCGTCTGATCAGAAAGGGTTTCTAAAGGGAAGGTATATCGGGGAAAACATACGACTACTGTACGATATAATGCTTTATGCTGATTGTAATGACCTCCCGGGACTTATGGTCTCAGTTGATTTTGAAAAAGCGTTTGATTCTCTACATCATAACTTTTTATTTAACGTTCTAAAAACTTATAATTTTGGTCCTACATTTATTAGGTGGGTGAGGCTTTTTCTGACAAATAGTAAAGCCTTTACTTTAGTAAATGGTCATCTGTCTCCTTTTTTGAGATACAAAGGGGGTGTCGGCAAGGAAACCCGCTTTCTCCTTACTTATTTCTTCTTTGTGCGGAGGTTTCAGGCATTCTTTTTAGGGAGGACAATTTAGTGAAGGGAGTACGTGTTGGGGAAAGGGAATTTAAAATTAGTCAGTATGCTGACGACACCCTTCTTATTTTAGATGGATCAGAGAGCTCACTCTCTAGAGTTTTGCAAATCTTAGACGAATTTTATTGTATGTCAGGATTAAAAGTTAACGCAGAAAAAACAAACGCCATATGGATTGGCTGCAAAAGGAATTGTAACCCGATTTTGCCGAGATGTCATTTGAATTGGGTAAAGAATAACTTTTTAATATTCTCCGTGTCACCTTTAATACAAATGTTAAGCAAATGGTTGATCAAAACTATAGCAAAGCCTTAGATTCTATTAAAGGAGTTTTATCACATTGGTCCAAACGTCAGTTGACATCATTGAGTAAAATTACTGTAGTTAAGTCACTCGCCCTTTCAAAACTAACATATATCACTATGACTCTTCCAAACCCAGATGAAATTTTTGTCACCAATTTGCAGCGTTTACTTTTTCGATTCATCTGGAGTAAAAAGCCAGACAAAGTTAAAAGGACCCAGTTTTATAATTCATATAAAGAGGGCGGCGTTAAGATGGTCAATGTAAGCGCATTTATCGATTCTGTTAAGATTTCATGGATAAGGAGGATATATAATGGTAATAATTATTG
Source organism: Holothuria leucospilota (assembly GCA_029531755.1). Lineage (NCBI taxonomy): Eukaryota > Metazoa > Echinodermata > Holothuroidea > Aspidochirotida > Holothuriidae > Holothuria > Holothuria leucospilota. Next base: position 49,793,887 of record CM055973.1, read on the forward strand.
GTGCATTTTATTTCATGATATGCATAGAGACCTAGGCGATTTGTTTAGTAAAAGTATGCAGTACATTACATCTTATATTAAAACCATGAAAAACCCTTTCTGGGTTGATGTGCTTGCCGCTTGGGTAAATCTCAATAAAAATATGGCTATAAGGAAACCGGTAGAATTCTTGAGTCAAAGGGTATAGAACAATGACCTATTTCAGATGGATGGCCATCCTGTACGTATTCCTGCTTTCTATAGCTAGAAATTCTATTTCGTTAATGACTTTTTCGATGAAGACGGAAATTTTTATGACTATGAGACCATTAAAGATTACTTTGGGATGAATATTGATTTCCGTACTTTCTTTGGTCTCCGTAGAGCTATTCTATCAGCCAAGCACAATTTCCACATTTGCTCTAAGGCCCCCATGCCCATAAGACCTCCAGTTTATAGTGTGTTGCTATCTTCTGATAAAGGCTGTCAGGTATTTTATAATATTATAGTAAAACCATATGTTACTTCAAATATTCATTTGAGAGAAAAGTGGAATGATATTCTCAGTGTATCTATTACTGATGAGATTTGGAAATACTATAATAAATTAGCTTTCAAAGGTATAACTTCGGTAACCCTTAAATGGTTCCAATATCAAATTTTTAACACCTTCATATGTACAAATGTATTACTACACCGCACTGGACTAAACGAGAATGATCTGTGCACCTTCTATAAGCATGGAGCTACTACTTGGTCCAAGTAGTAGCTCCATGCTGTAAGCAAGAGAAGGAAACGAATTTACATTTATTCTGCATGTGCCCTATTATAAAGCATTTAATTGATCAACTCAATTCGTGGACAACAGAAAAATTATCAAAGACTTTATATTATTCAAATGAAAGTTTAATTTTAGGTTATCAAGGCAATAGCACAGATATTCGGGCACTTAATTACGTAGCTGTCATATTTAAATACCATGTTTATAAATGTAGACTTAAGTCTATTAGACCTACTTTATCGTCTTTTCTTTGTGATTTAAGTGAATACTTAAAAGTAGAAAAATATGTCAGCGGTATAGACTGCAATCATAATCACTTTTTTAATGTCTGGTCGGAGTGGGAAAATGTGCTCCGTATGCAATCCTCTGAGTTGTGATTTCATGTACTATTTATCACTGAACAAAATGCAAATGCTTTTCCATATATTCGTTCGTTCATGATGTAAATAGGTATATATGTTTTGGGATTTTCTCAATAAAAAATTAAACTTACCATACTGATTTAAGTCCCTCATGTGTCCACCACGTCTTTCCGGAAAAGCTGAGAATAGAATTGAAAGCATTTCTATGAATGGAAATGTAGGGGCTGAACACAGTGTAAATAGATAAGGAAGCAAGTCTTGTTGGAAATTGAAAAAAGGAACTAACACAAATTTTTATAAATTGCAATCTGCAAAGAAACTAAAAGACTATACCCTGCAGGCTCAGGCCCTTACGCACCTCAGGAAAGGGGGGATTCGAGCGGTTTGTCAATGGGTTCGTTTTTTTTTAAATCGAACCCCCTTTGATATCGAACCCCCTTTTGTGAACTTGGGGTTGTCCTCCCTCTTGCAATGCAGAAACTGAGATTTCTGCAAATTTAACACACGCCATATGAATACTGGGATAACATAATAAGCATTATCCCAACACCTCCATTTCTCCGAGTGCTTGGCGCGTAATAGCATAGATTTGATTGCTTTCGATTTTCAAAACGAGGTTCGGTCCAAATAATCACTCGCTGGTTAGGCTATATGTATATTTGCTTTCTCGCACACCCATTCTCTTGTAATGACTGAGCTGGCTCTGTCTAATGTATATTTTCGAAAGATAACCACAACTGTTTTATATATTTATTAACATTATAGATCATTTGGTGATTAAATGGGCGATTTCGGCCGCGGTCGCCGGTATAAATTCTGGTTTCAGTTTATGTCCCGTACCACCATATATGGCGCCCTACGCGTGATAGACCACTTTGAACTAAAGTGAAAAATTTGTTTTTAGAGAACAATTTCCTGCATTATCGAGGTTTGTGATGCCAAATTTTCTCTGACACTCGGAAACTCATGTATGATAGTCGAGCAACTCTGATGACAAAGTAAGCCTATTTTATAGTGTAATTTGCTGTAATTTGAGGCCATGTAGAAGCTAAATCTATCTCATACTTTTGACCAATATATGATAGATGAAAACCTGCAGTGACAAGCTTGTGCTTAAGAATAAGTTATTCTGGTCTCAAGGGTGTTTCCAATTTTTGCGCTTTAACTCAAACCATGGTGAGGACAGAGGTCAGGTCGGGCCAATGTCGTCAAAGAGCCATAGTCAAGCATAATGCAATAAAATGTGTAATGCCCTTCGGCAATTTACCTGTACTTGCTATGAAGGGGTTCGTTTCTTCAACAGGAACCACAAATTTGTAAAGTTATTTTTGCGAATTTTTTTTAAATCGGAACTACCCACATTTTTGCAAACGCTTCGAAAAGTATCAAAACTTACACTTCGAAAACTCAAAATTTCTAGGCGCTTACAACCTAGTGCTTGTTATGTTATAAACAATACCATCTCAAACTTATTCGCCTAATTCAAGGGAAAGCACGGGCGTAGATCCCGGGGGATAGGGGGATGTACCCCAACATTTGACTCGGGGGATGGTCCATGTAATCATCCCCCAATGTTACAGTCTACAGATATGCTGGAAAGTACATTTTATTCTTCATTTTCGTAAGAAATTCTTCAATCTCTGCTTCATTTTCTATTACAAATATTTCTCAAACTATCAGAATCTTAGCAAATCTTTCGCAAACTATCAAAATTTTCGCACGCCCCGCGCCCTTCAAAGCTTAAGTCTTCCGATAGCAACTTTCGTCCAAGCACAGCAGTAAAAAGTTGAAAGTTTACGAATTAACAGATAAAAGACTGGCTTATTGGCAGTGACATGTAGGTTTGTTGGGCAATTGAAAGTGTCTCGATGCAGAGCTTCAATGCAGGTTTTTTTTATGGAAATCTTATTTAATAAAAAATGTCGGTGCGCTTCTCGCGCATTCGTCACGGTTTGCACTCCATGTCATGACCATAACTAGAAAATGTGGTTACGAACATCGTAACCACTGACTTTCCATGATTGTCTCTGTGCTGGTATTTGGAAAGGTCCTCAGTGGTTATGCTAGCTTTAGAATATCGCCCTTTCAATTTTAAGTGTTGGCACAGTGAAGATGTGAGGAAGCTCGACCAAATCCGTCAGACGATAGGCCTATATGTACTTGAAGATAATTAAATCCTCTTCATGTACCGAAGTTTGAGTGACAGATAACTTTGCTTTTACTGTTTGACTTTGAGAAGCACAAATTTTTGGCTTTGCATGCAGGAAATGGTACTCTCCAGGTCTTCTGGGAAGTATTCAAAAATATTTCATGTCTCAACAAATCGTCCCTTGTTGAGACATTTTTACCACGTACGTGTGCGTACAGTACAGTATACTTCATCCGTTCTTAATAACGAGGGATCGCCTATGCACTGAGCACTGTAGGGCCTTATAGCCCAGTGCATGGCCTCGACGCAGCTAGGCGTTAGTGTTAGTGTACTGTAGAGAGCTACCAATGAGCCTGGGTGTAGTTCTCCGCAGATATCATCACAATGGACTTATAGATAGTAGGCTGAAGGCTTCATTTCTTGCTTCAAAATGCTTCAAGAAATCTCACTTTTCGTGATTGACCTTGCCCACATACTCTAAGCAATCGACCAATCAGCAAACGCGACAGCCCTTATAGCCGTAGAGTGTGTGTTTTACGACATAAGAAGCGTGCGTAGAGTAGGCTACTGTGCGAAATACGACAGTGCGGTCATGTGCCACAATATACTGTACTACTGTTTAGGTAGTTTGACTTACTCAAGCCATCTTTAACAAAACAATAAAATAAAAAACTGCCAAAATAAAAATCAATCATGCTCAGCCCCATTCCAACCAAAAGTGACCAAGAAGTCTCGTTCCCATCTACATGATTCACTCTACATGATGAGGTCAATGGTAGAACAGTGGCGGATCCAGAGGGGGGTCGCCGACTTCCGGACCCCCCCCCCCTCAAATTTCCCAATTTGCCCTTTTTCAAAATTGTTTTTTTTTTTCACACTAGCCTAAAAAGGTAACAAATAATAAGAAAAAAAAACCACGACAGTTTGACAGGTAATGACAGTTGTCCAATTCCGAGGAGATTTTGGTTACCCCCATCCAGTATCGATCAATCCACCCGTAAGAGTCTAGCCATGTATCGCAGAAACTTTCAGCAATATATTTGACTATGGTAGCCTATATTGCCCGCCCCGAAACACGAACAGCGCAACCGTTTTACAGAGAATGTGACTACAGTATGTCTTACTGCCTGCAGTGGAGTAGGGAAAAACATTCCAGTGAGCCACAACTGCAAAAAAAAAGCCGCGGCCGGCCCGACTTATTTAAACTTTGCTTAACTTTTGCTTAAAAGAGGGTAAAACTCGGTTAGCCAAAGCTAATCTTCCCCGAGGCCCTCGGTTACAAAGTGTAAGACATAAAATTGAAAGAGAAATATTAGTAAACGTTAAACAAGTCAAAATTAAAAACATATAAACCTTACAAAGAGAAAGAAATTCATAATTAAAACATAGCAAGATCCTAAAAACAGAAAACAGGCTAGATATATACAAAAATATAGAACAGGAAAATCAAGTTAAAATCTTACAAAAGTAGACAAAAGGGGGAACATCAAACAATAAGAACACCATTTAAACTGTAAAAAATATCACGATAAAAAGATACTTAAAAAAAAAAAAAGATACTTAAACCAGTTGGTTAGAAACTTAGCCGTAAAACCTCATTTAACACTTACTCTTGCTGCCTGCGTGACAGTCAGGCATTCTAATCACTTTTCGCTTGGAACCACGTGTGGTGTGCTTGGGCTTTCAAAGTAATACAGTAAAACGCGCAGATATTACGTCATACTCACTAGCTAGCGCTTTATGTAACGTATTACCACTGAGTTTTAATATTGATTCCAAAAGGTCACTGCTAGTCTTTTGGTCTAACAAAATAATGATCTGTTCACACTTCCTAAACGCTACATCTACGAAAACTTCCCTCTACCCTCTAGTATCCCTCCTCTCATGAACACGATATGATATTCATGGTCTGGAATTGCTCTCTTCTTTTATAGTGTTGCCCAAGTGATGGGAGTAAAAAGCCAATCTTAGTTTAAAGTCCACTGCCAAGAGTTGACCAGAAGTCGCAATGGACGAATCGGTGTTTGTTTCATTTAAAAAATACTATATAAAATCACCACCAGGTCAAATAACGCAATGTTAGTCGGTTGAATTTTTTTGACGTCTTTGGACCGATGACCGGTCTGCTGTCGCAAATAAAAAGCAAACATTCGACTTCAGTCATCTGTTCTGACAGAGTATTTTTGACAGTCGCGCCGCAATTATATAGGGAACACAACATGCAGTATTTTAAACCCCTCCCCCAGTCGAGATAGCGGTGGCGCCAGGTGGGGGAAGGGTTCATGCCCCCGTCGAGGAAGGCTGGCCAACTATCGGGGAAGTTTTAAAGGTTCGTCGGGGAGTCCTAGTCGAAAGTATGCAGTCCCCGACGACAACTAGTCGCCCCGACGGCTTACCTGTTTTTTGCCCTCAAGAGGATAATTTCTCTAATAAGAACCCAAAATTTTCGGCGCGCTGCGCGCTGTAGAGTCACTCTATTTTCTTCAATAGTTCCATTCCGCAAAGCAGGATAGCACAAGTCCTGTCCACCTTACCAAGTAACATACAGGCAGAGTACATAGTTTATGTAAAGTTCGTAACTTTCATCCCATATCGCAAAGCCTAGTTGGTGTTCTCTTGTGTGTGTCATGCGGTAGAGTCAGTTGGTGAGCGACTTAGGGAGCAAAGTTGGCTATTTCATCTTGTAGTTCAGGTGGTTTCGATACAGATGTATGTTACACTCGATACGGTCTACAAACCCACAGTTCTTTTTTCGTTTCGTCATATGTTTTATGTGTTAGCCTATCAAACATGTTCCCCCGCTTCGCGTCCTTTTCAATTTCACGATCCAGATTCAAAGAACACTATCAGTGCGCAACTCGGATCTTGAAGTGTTAAGTGACCCTAGATCCGCCCCTGCATGATATCATGTTTTGCTTACGCGGCCATGTTGATTGCACACACATGTTTAAAGGTCCACTTCACCAATGCCCTACACTACAGTTGTACACTACACCGTGCACACAGGGCATAAGTTAAACGCATCTGTGGCGCCACTGCCTGACTTCGGCTGATTTACCAAACTGCACCTCGCTCATTTTCCCAACGTGGTGGCTTTTTGCGTTACCATAAGAAAGAAATGTTGTGTTGGTGAAATCTTTCAATCATTATCTGCAGGCAAACTGCAAGGGGTTGGCCATTGACTAGCACCACAGAGAATGTCATAAACCCATCCTACATGGTTCCATCCGAGAAAAATGTGCATATGCGCGGAAAACAGTTAAAACATCTTGCTCTTCCTAGTGGTGCATCTTCTCCAAAGGCGTAGGAAGCAGGTCCTTTTTAGGAAGTTTTTCAGTTGAGGGGTGGGGTGGTAGTTTGAAAAAAAAAGCGGAAAGTCAGGAAAATATCTCTCAGCACAGCGCACCACCAGTTAGCGTGTAACATACTGAGAAACGGGTGTGTTTCGCTTTAGCTAATGCAAGGAGGCACGTCTTCTCAGACTGGGACGCGGTCGCGCATTTCAATCCGTCAATCTCAGGACGCCCTGAGTATTTTCGTGAATTGTCCAGTCTTTTTCGCAGTTTTTCTTTTTTTTCAGATTGTCTTTTTAGCCCAGTTGGCCGCCTAGTGCTTAGTCTTCTCTCAGGACTCTGCAGAGAGACTCTGTCAACAAAATATGCATGTCTAACAAGAAGGCAGTGCTGTGTCAATCCCCTGATATTTCGATTTTCATGAAACGTTCCTTCCCAAATTACAACACTGTGATCTTCCTTAATCGCGCCTAAAACTTAAAAAATCATCATAAGTTTGACATCACTTTCCCGCAGGGGCGTAGATTTCTTTTCAACTTTGGGGCGGGGGTGGGGGGTGGGGTGAATTATCGCAAATGTAGAAAATGTGCACGCGAAGCGCGAAACCCATGACGGGTGGGACCCAGGGGCCCTCCTTAGGGTCCCTGGTGGGGTCCAGGGGCAAATCCCCGGTGGGGGTCCAGGGGGCGAAGCCCCCGGAAACTCCTGGATTTTAATGACTCAGAAGTGCAAGGAATACTGTTTTAAGAGGTAAATTTCAGAGGTAATGTTCTTGGGTATTGCTATATTTATACATTAAAGAAATGCTATTTTGAGCACAACACTCATTGATAAGCTGCACTGGATTTAAATTGCACAAGAGCAACAATGTCCTGTTAAGCTTAAAAAGCAGGGATCAACTTATAGGCTCATCCCAGACACCTGGATTTTGAATTCGGAGATCATTTAATGACCTGCAAGTTGGCTTAAGATCAGGGGCGCCGCCAGGTTTTTGTGATTGGGGGCACCATAGATAATAATACCTCAGTTACCCCCAAGTCTGCGTAAATTGCACCTTTATTTTGATGCGTCCCGGCAGCATTGTTTTTTTTTCCCAGGACGAACGTGGGCAAATCGAGTTTTCAAAAAATTTTAAATTTGTTTCAAAATGAAGTTTAGGGTTAGATTTTAGGTTAGGGTTACATGGATTGAGGTTATTTGGCCCGTTCTTTCATAATCCGACGTCAGAATTACAAAAAAGGGTCGAAAAGCTGTCAGTTTGGAATTAGAGGTGTGGCCTATTTCCAAGAAGCTGATTGGTCCATTGGCCAAATTTTCCCTGACTCGTCCTGGGAAAAAAACTACGCGTCCCGGCATTTGTATACAGCAGTTTTTATCTTTCGTTTGTCACTACATAATGGTGCCGTCCTGGGGAAGGAGCACCTCCTCCCCTTTAAGAAATTTTAGGCTCTGTCGGGCATAACTTTATTGTACTTCCCTCCTCGAGTCACTAGCCGTACCGTACGACAGACACAAGTAAACGTTAACCAGGTTTAGCGAAATGCGATTCAATTTCCGACATTTACATAAATCCATGTATTTCTACTTACTAACTTGAAAAGGGTTTGTACTATATTTAGCTATAAGTATAACGGAACTGAGGAAGAGTGGACAAAGCGTACCGAAAATTTTGGGTTTTATCCCAGAAATTACCCTTATGAAAGCCAAAAAAAAGTAAATCGACCATGTGTGGCGGCAGAATTTTCCCAACAGGGGGCCGGGCCAAGTGTCAGCTACCCCAATTAGTTCCGACATTCCCTACTTTGAGGGGATGATGAGAAGGGCAAATGGAGGAGCCTCATTATCCCATGCTATTGCAGGCATATTTTGCATCATATCACTTAATACTTCAAGATCCGAGTTGCGCACTGATAGTGTTCTTTGAATCTGGATCGTGAAATTGAAAAGGACGCGAAGCGGGGGAACATGTTTGATAGGCTTACACATAAAACATATGACGAAACGAAAAAAGAACTGTGGGTTTGTAGACCGTATCGAGTGTAACATACATCTGTATCGAAACCACCTGAACTACAAGATGAAATAGCCAAACTTTGCTCCCTAAGTCGCTCACCAACTGACTCTACCGCATGACACACACAAGAGAACACCAACTAGGCTTTGCGATATGGGATGAAAGTTACGAACTTTACATAAACTATGTACTCTGCCTGTATGTTACTTGGTAAGGTGGACAGGACTTGTGCTATCCTGCTTTGCGGAATGGAACTATTGAAGAAAATAGAGTGACTCTACAGCGCGCAGCGCGCCGAAAATTTTGGGTTCTTATTAGAGAAATTATCCTCTTGAGGGCAAAAAACAGGTAAGCCGTCGGGGCGACTAGTTGTCGTCGGGGACTGCATACTTTCGACTAGGACTCCCCGACGAACCTTTAAAACTTCCCCGATAGTTGGCCAGCCTTCCTCGACGGGGGCATGAACCCTTCCCCCACCTGGCGCCACCGCTATCTCGACTGGGGGAGGGGTTTAAAATACTGCATGTTGTGTTCCCTATATAATTGCGGCGCGACTGTCAAAAATACTCTGTCAGAACAGATGACTGAAGTCGAATGTTTGCTTTTTATTTGCGACAGCAGACCGGTCATCGGTCCAAAGACGTCAAAAAAATTCAACCGACTAACATTGCGTTATTTGACCTGGTGGTGATTTTATATAGTATTTTTTAAATGAAACAAACACCGATTCGTCCATTGCGACTTCTGGTCAACTCTTGGCAGTGGACTTTAAACTAAGATTGGCTTTTTATTCCCATCACTTGGGCAACACTATAAAAGAAGAGAGCAATTCCAGACCATGAATATCATATCGTGTTCATGAGAGGAGGGATACTAGCGGGTAGAGGGAAGCTTTCGTAGATGTAGCGTTTAGGAAGTGTGAACAGATCATTATTTTGTTAGACCAAAAGACTAGCAGTGACCTTTTGGAATCAATATTAAAACTCAGTGGTAATACGTTGCATAAAGCGCTAGCTAGTGAGTATGACGTAATATCTGCGCGTTTTACTGTATTACTTTGAAAGCCCAAGCACACCACACGTGGTTCCAAGCGAAAAGTGATTAGAATGCCTGACTGTCACGCAGGCAGCAAGAGTAAGTGTTAGATGAGGTTTTACGGCTAAGTTTCTAACCAACTGGTTTGAGTCGGGCCGGCCGCGGCTTTTTTTTGCAGTTGTGGCTCACTGGAATGTTTTTCCCTACTCCACTGCAGGCAGTAAGACATACTGTAGTCACATTCTCTGTAAAACGGTTGTGCTGTTCGTGTCTCGGGGCGGGCAATATAGGCTACCATAGTCAAATATATTGCTGAAAGTTTCTGCGATACATGGCTAGACTCTTACGGGTGGATTGATCGATACTGGATGGGGGTAACCAAAATCTCCTCGGAATTGGACAACTGTCATTACCTGTCAAACTGTCGTGTTTTTTTTTTTTTTTTTTTTATTATTATTTGTTACCTTTTTAGGCTAGTGTGAAAAAAAAAAACAATTTTGAAAAAGGGCAAATTGGGAAATTTGAGGGGGGGGGTCCAGAAGTCGGCGACCCCCCCCCTCTGGATCCGCCACTGGTCATGTGACACGGTCTAGTCGAAACTAAGTCGACTAATCGTCAGTAGTCGAGATCACCTTCTGAAAGTCCCGTAAATCGCGTTCAAACAAGCTCCGATTACACAACTATACAAGCACTATACACACAATCTGCTCTTTATATGTAACTAGACATATAAAAAATATTACTGATAAAGCCTATTTGTCAGTAATAATATCACCAAAGCACAGTGATGGTTTTCTCACAACCCTGCACTAATCCACTAATGTTATTTATCCATTGGTCTACGAATACTACGAATTTTTTGTTATGTTTTGTTATGGTTGTGTTTTAGCAGCATAAGGAATAACTGTTACAGGGATAACTTCGTAGGGAGAGTTCCGACATTGCAAACCTAATAAAGACCCTCACTAGCTGCTTTAAAATTCGGGGTTACTCCTTTTCCAGCAAAAGGCTCTTCAGTTTTTTAAAGGAGGAATTTTTCAGGAATTTTTTTGTTAATTTAGAAGAATATTTTCTGTAAGAACCTGTATATCATTGTAAAGAGCAAAGATGGGGTATTTGTGTCATATAGTACCCCCTCTTTGCATCCTCTCCTTTGAAGATGACGCCTATTTCCTTTCAAGCCTCAGGCATGTTTACCTCCCATCATGATTCATAAACCAGGAAGTTGCTCTTTGAACAGTCCTCCTTTGATCATAGTCAGTGTTGCATTTAGCCGTAAATAATTGCAGACTTCCTCTCGTCCGTTTCTCAAGAGAAACTTCTGCTTCCGGCTCAGACATTACGTAATCAAACTTACCTTGCACAGGCGTGTGTTAAGTTCGTTCAGTACAGCTTTGATTGGACATTTCCTGAGAGTAACTTGTAAATATTTATACTTTATTGTCTTAAGACTCGAAGTGACCAATGAGTATCACAGTAATGATTGACCACCACGTGCAGGATTCTGAAGTCTACCTCTGAGAGTTTCACTTTAGGGATCTCCAAAAAAGTTGAATTCTGACTTCCAAAGAGTGAACAAGTGAATAGAATTAGTAGGTGTCTATTCACTTCAGTTTGAGGTTGGCTTACATGAAGTATATATACCTTTTCAGTTATCTTTGTGACAAGAAGTGTTTTTCTGGTCACAATTTTAACAATCATGTTTCATTGAAAGAAGCCGTTAATAAAAAGATGTAACCAGGACTTCGATTTCTCGAGTTATTCTTTTGGTGAATTTATTTCTGCCGAGGCAGAACAGCTAGTCGAGGCATGGCCCGAACCCAACACAACATTTGAATGAACATTTTGTTTTTTGTAAACTATTATATTATGTATGCAAATATGCAAATTAGATGACGCCATACAGTTTTTTAGCTCACACATGTACACAGTACATGTGTGAGGTTATAAAATGGGGCTGATGGCGTCAACTGTTCAACAAAAGTCTTCTTCTTTTTGATGTGAGGAGATTTTGGGCTGAAATTATGGGATATGATTGTTTTTCAGCAGAGCATTAACACCTACCTATTTGCATTCCATTATAGGAAAGTTAAGTTGGGTTTTAAAGCTGTTTTTATAGAGCTGAGTTCACTGTGCCTGCTGAACAGTTAGCTGTTTATCCATTGTACTGATAGCAGTGTGCTTGGTTTTGTGTTCAGTTGTTATCTTGCAAATGGATATGCAGGCTGTTTGAAATTCAATCCATCAACACACATGTGTTTGTTCATCAAGTGGCCTCTACAGTCTGAAGCAACTCTGTGGTCAGTGTGGCTTAAAGGGGAATTTTCATGATCCCAGACAGTTCCAATTCTCCCAACTATGCATCTTCTAGCTCCTCCCAGAACTGTATGAGGCTCTTCCTTTTGCAAGAATAAACCTGTTTTATTGCTTAAGGCAATGTCCTGGTGAGCACACAAGGCTATAAAATGTAATAAAAGTACTCTCTCTGCCTTGTGTGGAATGTGAGCTACTCTGCATCTTTCAAATTTTCAAACTTTGATGTCAATCAAAGAGCAGTCACTAACTGAGAATTTTGATATACATACACTAAAAATATACTTTGGGGTGATGACAGTCTGTCTAAAGGAAATAGGCTTAACTTATTGTGGGGATATCGCCCATTCTGTTCTGTTCAATTGAGTTAGTCAAGTCAAGTAATTGCAATTTAACTGTTGTGAGTTCAAGTGCAGTAGGAGCTTTTTGAGAGCCTCTTTTATTTTGAGCAGTGCAAACCCATGCAGTATTTACTTGTGGAATCGAAGGTGCGATTAAATGTACTCTGCAATATTTCAACAGTTAATAGGTACATCATACAAACTTTTTTTCTGTCTTGACGCTCTTAAAAGTGTGTACAGCATTTGCAGGCTTGCTTGATATGAGAAAATATGCAGTGATATTTGTAGCTATCTGTCATAAAACTATGTCAGTTGTAGGTTTACATTCCTTAACACATTTGTGATTTTACAGATGGGTTTTGATTTCTATTAATTATTACGCTCCTCTCTTCCCTCCCATTTGCCTTTGTAAGTAAGGAGGTTTTTTGGAAGCAGATGAATAGATGATAAAATTTGGTTTTGTGAGTTTCTATTTTTAACAGACAAGAGAAATTGTGTGAGCTACACAACAGCACTGTTGTTCTAGTTTTTCTTTCCATGGAATACCCATAGAATACCCACCCATACAGACCACCATTATTTTGTAATTTATGGTGCGGGAGATTGTTTGGCTTAGTTTTCTCTTTCATTTGATACCAAATTTGAGGAAATTGGATCAAAAATGAGAGGGTAATGCCTATTTTACTCTGTTTACTTTTTGCTTTACAGCCCACGCTGAACTACACAGAACTAGAGTCTTGTCCATTATGAAAAAGTGGCAAGTGGCGTTGCGCTATAACGCCAAACAAGACAGACTTTGACTTTTACTCCATTTCACTCATCTTTTTCAATTTTTGTCAATCCTACATGATAATTTAAACAGGTGGTAGATTTATCCACATAAATGATAGTCACAGTCATAATCATTGACGTCGACGTCGCCAGACTTTTCCAATATAGGGAGGGGGACAGCGCCCTGATGGAGGGGCACACCAACATGAATAACTAAGCGGGATTGTGGCATCATGCTCATGGTGAAGCAGAGCGCTCCCCTCAAAGTGTTGGGGTCGGGGCCACCATAGGGTACCTTGTGGGGTTCGGGGTAGGGGTCTAAATTGAGAAGCCCCGGGAGGGTTAGGAGTATTTACAAAATTGTGACCATTGGAGTGTAGCATTTAAAGACAGACTGTCATCACCCCAAAGTATATTTTTAGTGTATGTATATCAAAATTCTTAGTTGGTGACTGCTCTTTGATTGACATCAAAGTTTGAAAATTTGAAAGATGCAGAGTAGCTCACATTCCACACAAGGCAGAGAGAGTACTTTTATTACATTTTATAGCCTTGTGTGCTCACCAGGACATGGCCTTAAGCAATAAAACAGGTTTATTCTTGCACAAGGAAGAGCCTCATACAGTTCTGGGAGGAGCTAGAAGATGCATAGTTGGGAGAATTGGAACTGTCTGGGATCATGAAAATTCCCCTTTAAGTATCACCAGGTTTGCTGCGCACTGAAAGAGAACTCTCACATTTCAGCACCGAAGGTACATCTACGGCGGCCGGCTTAATGCACACCCGGAGCAGGCAGAAAAGTTTGGTATAAAGCGTTACTTAAATTTCCGTTTAATTACCCGCTATGGAGGTATCATCTGTTTATGACCATGCTGTAGTAACTTAAATCTGCCTCGGCCAGGATACAGGAGAGGAACCCCAACCCCCTTGCAGGTTTCAATGCACCTGTACTTAAATGGTATGAGATAAAGCTATTTCTTTATACGTTATTGAATGCCCATTAAAATAGGCAACAAAAGTAACAACCTTAACAGTTTTTGAAAATCAAATTAGATTAAAAGCGGATGATCGATGTGTGAATTAATTGTACGGAGTGGAGAGGATTGACTACCGCAGTAGTCTCATAGCTGTTTAAAATAGTGCTTCACCGTGACAAGTGTAGATGGGCGCAAAGCAGGAATAATAGAATAAGAGTCCCAAAAATACTTCAAACATCACCTGAATTTTACAAATTTCATCATATTTTCCTTATATTTCATTATTCGATGTCGAATATTATTAAAGGCGCACTAGGGACTTACTCCATCTAGTACCATGAATATTGCCATGTGGGTAAAAACATCCATTCAAGGTTTATGATACCAGGATAAGCAAAGTCATAACGAGTTGAACGTATTGTCCCCTTTACTAAGACAAAGTGTGACGTGTCCAGATATGCCAACGACAAAGCCTCATGAAGAATGAGCCAACGAGATTGCGGAATCCTTTTTGGAGGTAATTTTGCATATAGTATCACACTATAGACGGTTTTTACTTGTGGGCAAGTACAGACCAAAGCCTCTGAAAATGTTATGAAAAAGTTTGTGGCACTTGATTTCTCGATCGTATAAATATTGTGAGAGGTTAAAAAGGAGCAAAAGGCATGTCATGCTTACTACTGGAAGTGGAAATGTTCTGCTGCCATGTTTCAAACCAGCTTTACAAAGTCTGCAAGAAATTAATCTTCCAAGCTGGCAACAAACGGCCATAAGATGTTTCTACTCTAGTTTCTGGCATTTGTGCATGTGCAGCTTAAGCTAAGAAGTTGAAACAGTTAGTGCCGGTGTAGGCGATGTCGCAGTCGTCAGTGCCAAAGTCAACCTGCGTGGCGGCGTTCAACTCTTGAGCTACTGTAATAGCCGAACCACAATAAATTTGTATTGACATAATAAAAAGGGGGTTCATCAAACTGAGTAACAGTTTATCATTCTTCGAGATAAAGCATTGTTTAAAACATTGAAACCATTCCTTGAAAGAAATTTCAAAGAATTGGTTACACTGGTACCTCAGTAATTTGCCATTTTTACCAAAACGTAGGGAAAACGCAGTTTTGTCATAGTTCAATCAACAGCGATGAAATACATCGTCTTTTGTCATATAGAACTCTGCGAAAGATAGACACAGACGGGGTCACCCGCGCAGGCACCTGTATGTCTCTCATGCACTATAATTGAAGGGAATTTGTTCAAGGAATAAAAAATAAAGTAAGAAACTTACCCATGTAACGGGTGGAATCTGTGGATGAAAATGAAAATATGTTTTCATTTTAAACCCATGTGTCTTTCATAAAGAACAGCAAAGTTTTAACATGAAGTAGATGGTGTAGTTCTTTTCAGTTTAATTAAGTTAATATCAATCGATCAATGAAAGACTGTAAAAATAAGAAACAATTTGAGGAGCGTAAACATTTGCAACAAATACTTCACACATACATGTCATGTCATAGTAACAAAAATCAAGAATACAAACAAGATAGTACTATATCACAGAAATACTTTAGGCGAAAATATCTAGCCTATTCTTTAGTTGTGTAAATTGTATATAGCCATCTCAAGTCATACTTAAAAACTCGAATGTAAATACCCTTTTTTTCTTCTTCTGTCCTCGGAGTTGCCTTTCTTGTTATAACAGACACCCCCTGGATTGTGAAATGTTTCATAACTAGTGAAATAATGAATACAAATAATAGAAGTTAGAGCGGATGCACCTATGGACATTGTTTACAAGAAATTAATCCTGCTTTACATTTATGGTTTTCAAATTTCATTTTAAATCCCAGCTTTGATAATTTACAGTTCAAGGATGATATCACAACTATATTCTTATACTCCAAGTCAAAATTGTCAATTTTTAATGTCAATCAACCTCAGGACAGTTTCGAATGTTTTCGACGAGATCAGGTCTGCAGATTTCTGGGTAGCCGATGCTGTATATCAATATATATATATATATATATATATATATATATATATATATATATATATATATATATATATATATATATATATATATATATATATATATATATATATATATATATATATATATATATATATATATATATATATATATATTTATATATACATATATATATACATATATATATACATATATATATATACATATATATATATACATATATATATATATATATATATATATATATATATATATATATATATATATGTATGTATAATAAAAGAAAGTCCACGTATGCTCAATGTAAACACAAGAAAATTAGGTAGAAAACACTACAAAGATGACAATATTAAAGCACATAAGAGATAACAAGACAACGTATATTTCGAAGACGCCTGTCTTCGTCCTCAGCGTTTAGTGAAGTGGGGTTTTTTTACATTACAGACGAGAGAGAGAGAGAGGGGGGGGTAATAGTGGTCATTCCACGGAAACCTTGTGTTCAACATCAACGTCAATCTGAAGTGACAGTTTAATTAAAGACAACGGATAAAGAAAGAACTTAAGATCTTAAGGATGATGTTACACAGTGGATGCTCCACGGGAAACCACAGAGGGGGAATGGCTCAAGATACCAAGGTCCTTGTTTAGGCCGCGGGTATGTGTTGACAGTTTAAGCACCCATTTGCTTTCCGATTTGAGTGTTTGAATGACAGATGGGTAATTAGAACTGAGTAGAATACATCTTAAATTAGACAATGAGTGGTTTGCGTTACTATTAAAATGTTTAGATACAGGATAATTAACTGACTTATCTAGTATAGTTTTCTTGTGGTTATTAAACCTAAGCCTAAATTTGGTGCCGGTCTGACCTACATAGTTGCCTTTCTCGCACACATTGCAGTACAATAAATATACTACATTAGGTGTGTTACAGTTCAGGGGAGGGGGACGGATGTTTTACAAGTAGTGCCAGGAGGGGTAAACGTTTCGTCGGTGACAATGAAACGGCACACTTGACATCTGGGCTTGCCACACCTTTTGTTGCCTGTGCTCTAACAGTCTAATTCAGTTGATTTAAAATAAACACACCAAACAGTCAATCTAAGCCCAGTGTAGTGAGACCTTTTTGGCCTAGCTATTTGTATATAGGATGAGACGTCGTTCTGAGTTAGGGGAATTCCCCCTCCCCCTTTAAAAACATTCGTTTCGGGACTTTCGGAACGGTAGGCCTACTGAGATTCAAAATAGTGCTATCATTTCATCGTTTTCAAGTGTCGTCAGTGCTCGAAATTTCCGTTAGTTTAAGAAAACAGTCTAGAAACCAACATTTTATGGCTTCTTGGCAAAGCTGAAACATATTGTGACACAATGAAAGAAATAACAAAATATTCAATGGTGGGGCTCATTTTATACAAATGGATCAAGCCGCTTTGCCCGTTTAACCTGCCTCTCACCCCCCCCCCCTCCCCCCATGGAGTAGCGATCGGTTGATATGTTTGTATTTTTATTTTTAAAGTAGTCAGCTCATGACTGACTGCCAGTTGAAAAGCTCTTGAAAATCACATGGGCATCTCTGAAATTCATAACCAGAATGCAAAAATGCATTGTGGTTTCGATGAATATAACACTTAATGTGTAATCCCAAATAATGCCAAGATGTCCTGTTTCTTTCAGTCATTCAGTTGGTTGAATGTGATCTTAAAGTGCTGGAAAATTACAGTTTCATGTTCATATTTCACCTTGGGAAATCTTGGCAATTTTTGCTTTTTGGCCTCTGGTGATTTCAACTGGCCTCTGATTTCTGACAAAACTAGCAGGGGTTTTCTGATGGATTAAATGCAACACCATGGGAAGTATCCAACCTTCCTAACTTTAGCTTTCTTGTAAACAACTGAAGGTTTTCAGAGTTTGACCACAGATGACCTTTGACCTCCACCATAAATAATAGGGTACGTCCTCTCACCATAAGTCATCCAAATACTATGTATGAAATCTATCCAAGCTTCCTACCTTGCAATATCAGGTTAACAAGCTTTTCAGAGGTTGACCCCCAGTGAACCCAAATGATCTTTGACCTCCACCAAATCGGATATGGTTCCACCTCTGACCATAAGGCATCCACATACTACCTATGAAACCTATCCAAACCTCGAGATATCGTGTTAACAAGGTTTTCAGAATTTGACCCCTGGTGACCCCAATTAACCTTTGACCTCCACCAAAAACAATAGGGTTCTTTCTCTTTATATGGAGCATCTACCTACCAACTTTGAGAACTGTCAGAGGTTTCCTTCTTGAGATATCGTGTAAACAAGAAAAGTGTCACAAACACACACCATACACTCATACATACACACACGCCATAATGACTGGTTTCTCTTTTCATCGAAACCATACTCCTGTTGTACAAGCCACAACTGGAAAAAAGGCCGTGGTCGTCTCGACTTGAACCAATTGGTTGGAAACTGGGACGTTAAACCTCATCTAACCTAACCTAACCTAACCTATTGTACTATCCGGAGCTGACCATTAATATTGCCAGGGGGTCTTCCGAACCTCCCTGAATACGGACTTGAGTTTGCCCCCCAAATAAAATTTCTTAGAGTCGCCCATGTTGTGCATAGCAGTAATGTGGGAAAGAACGGGGTCCTCTCTATGTTTCGACCTCTCTATATTCCGACCTCTCTATGTTCCGACTTCTCTATATTCCGACTTCTCTATGTTCCGACTTCTCTATATTCCGACTACTCTATGTTTCGACCTCTCTATATTCCGACCTCTCTATGTTCCGACTTCTCTATATACCGACTTCTCTATGTTCCGACTTCTCTATATTCCGACTACTCTATGTTCCGACCTCTCTATGTTCCGACTTCTCTATGTTTCGACCTCTCTATATTCCGACTACTCTATGTTCCGACCTCTCTATATTCCGACTTCTCTATGTTCCGACTTATAAACGTTTTGGTCGAAACAAAGAGAAGTTAAACCATAAGGGTCACATCTCTATGTTCCGACCTCTATGTTCCGACACATGCAGAGTACTTTTCAAAGGCTAATTCTACGCTGAATGGTGCGCCGAGAAAAGGGCCTTTCTGAAATCGGCGACCCCGAAAAACCCAGAAACCATATGCCAAATCGCATACGTGTTTGGGAACACGGATTCCCCTACCCCCACCCCCAGGGGAAAATCGAATGTCAGGAAAACGCTTGAAAATAACATATTGGGTATTTGTGATACAGCTGATTACGAAATTGAGGTCTATTTTGGCACAGCTTGTTCGGTTTTTGAGATATGGCGGTTTGAAAATACTCCAAAAATAGAAAAAAGGGAGTATCTCTTAAGGGGAAGGAGATATGCAAATTTTACTCTTTAACTTTCCTTCTTTTTCTCCCTCTCCTTCCCCTTCTTTTCGTCCCTATTTTTCGCTTCTCCGTCCCCATCTTAGTTGTCCGGGTGGAGCAGTCTGCCCCTCTGCCCCCGCTGGTTTTGCCACTGCCCTAGTGTTTCGCCTCGATGCGCGATCAGCAAACTTTGAAATGTTGCATAAATTACGCAATTTACGCTAATTAAATAGCGTATTCTGGAACCTTCGGACTAGTGGAACTGCCCAAAGAATGAATATGACCAAAATGCATGTTTTCATTTGTGGTCGAAACATAGAGAAGTAGGAACATAGAAATGTGTAAAACGTCTCTATGTTTCGACTTCTCTGTGTACCGAATTCTTCACGTTTGAAATTTAGGTCGGAATATGGAGTAGTCGGAACATTGAGACGTCCAGAGTCTCTGTGTTGCGGCTTCTCTATGTTTCGGCTTTTTCAAATTGCGGTCGGAACATAGAGAGGTCGAAACATAGAGACGTCATCACGTCTCTATGTTCCAACCTGTCTATGTTTCGACCAAAACGTGAAAAATCGTGAAAAAGTCGGAACATAGAGAGGTTGGAACATAGAGAGGTCGAAACACAGGGATTGAACCGAAAGAACGAGTCACACATTACGTAGCACTACGTAGCTTCATTTTCGGTTTTAAATCACACTGTAGCCGTGAGATTCAAAAAAAATTGTACGCTCTCCACAAGGGCTGTGTTGAACTGGAGGAGTTTAACGGAAACACACAGCACTGTTCAATGGCTAGTACAGGCTAGGCCTGCTTGGCCGTCGAACTGGGCTGTCACGGTGTGTTCAGTTACATAGCCTACTAGTAGTAGTCTAGGTATGGCCGTACGGGACTGTTTTTCTCCGAGGGCGGTGATTTTTGCCCGACTCCAGACCTCACTTCCAGGGATTTTTTCGCACGACTGAGACAAAATATCTGCCCGATTTAGTTCAGGTTTCTGATATTTTGGGGTGGTAGCCTCTACCCCCCCCCCCCGGCCCACCTGGCCCGTACGGCCATGAACCTATGCACACTACGCTGCACTTTACAATGTAGTGTGAAGAGTAGTAAAAAGTGGATACAATCCTCAACAAGAATGATGTGACAAAACAAACAAAACAAGTAACAGTGAGATCACCATCCCACTATCTGAATCCCCATTCTACTATTCAATGTTGAGGCAGGCTAACGTTTTCTGAGACTTCAACATTGATACGGGGAGCGGGGTTTGTCCCATGTACTTTTGTCAAGGACTGTAGGTCATGTAAAGGAACACACAGCCCAGTTCGAGGACTAAAGTCTAGTGTACGTGACTGGAAGGATCAAGGTCGGCTGCTGCAGGAATACTGAAAATAGCTTTACACTACACACTACTCAATAGGCTATAATGTGGTAATTCCCAGCTGGTCGATCGAGGCCTAACTGTTACTCATTGTCAGGAAAGCTAAAGGTCACAGTTTTGCAAACCACTATTGCTCAGTAGTGTCATGGTACTGTCGAAACTCTACACTTTTGTTGGTGAGAGAAATGTAGCACAATGTGGTCTAACTGTCCTGAAAGGCGTTCCATTGGGCTTTCTATTATAGCTGGTTATACTGGCAGTAGCAGGACTATAAACATTTAAAGGCACTAGGCAGTCGCCCCAAAATTTTCTTTGAAAAATCGGCAAATTCTTGCAAATCTCCTCTGATTGCTTTACAAGCACCTCTGAAGATGTTTTGAACTTAACTATTACAAACAATAGGTAAAGTAAGGAGAAATTCTCATTGAATTTCACAATTTACCAACAAAAATATTGTCACATGATCAAAATAGGCCAATCATGAACTAGAGTGACAGGTTACACTCACTCTGACTGGGGTGACTGCATACTGCCTTTAAAGGGGAAATGCAGTCACCCCAACTTGAAGTAGTGTAGTAGACTGTCCTGTTTCATGATTGGCTCTTGAGAGTCATGTGACAATATTTTTTCACCTCAAATGTGAAATTTACTAGGAGTAACTGATTGGTTTACCTTGAATATGAAATATTAAAGTCCTAAAATATTATGAAAGGTACTTTGAAGAGAAATAAGGAGACAATCGTGAGATTTAGCTGTTGCTTCAAAATAAGTTTGGGACGACTGCTCTTGCCCTTTAACTATCATATAGATATGACCTTACACAGCTAAGCTTTGTTATCTTTGAGAGGCTTCGATATGTAGGTCTGCTTGCATTCAGGTACAGAAATGTCTAGTTAGTATGTACTGCTCAAAAATTGGGGACACAAGAAAATATGAGAATGCAGCATACTATATGTGCTGAGCTCTGTTTATCCAGCGTGTTCCCACAATTCTATGCGATAACAAATTATCGAATTCGCTTATTTGAATTCAATATCCCTCAATACTTACTGCACAATGTATCCACGACGTCGGTGTTGCCCATGATAATGAAGGCAAAGTTTAAATTTCTCGAACCCCTCATCTTCTTTGGGATTGTGAATTTTTCAACGTATCCAAACTGGGAAAAAAATTTCCCAAGGCCAATCTTGAAAGCCCACTAATTTGGCCAACAAACATCCTCCTTGTTTTCAATGTTAACTTGTCGTCCTTGGCCAGGTCCTGTTAACGAGAAGAAGTTCAGAATTTTGGGTATTAACTCTCAAGTGTTTTGAAATAAGGGTACTAGTCAAGTCATTTCAAAGATAGTCCAAATATTTTGTACCACGGGATTTCTTGTTGGAATAATTACAGCGCGTGGTTCAAGCAGGGGCAAACAGTCTGCTCACTTCTGTCAACAAAAATGTTCTGCTGCCAAATTTTAGAAACAACTTAATTAATACACTCTGCAAAAATTGACTCTTCCAAACGGGCACAGACTGCCTTATTCAAACTTTGACTGACAAATTTAATCCCTTAAAAATTGGGGCGGGGGGCTTATTTCTGACTATGTTAATCCAAAAATATGATCAAGATTTCATTTGTTTGTTGTAGGAAAAGTGTTGAAATACTTTTTGTGCAAAACTCAAGGCAATTTGACCTATTTTAGTGTTGTTATTTGCTTGCATTACTCCGTCCCTGAGTAGCCTAGTGATTAGGGTT
Organism: Holothuria leucospilota; assembly: GCA_029531755.1. Lineage (NCBI taxonomy): Eukaryota > Metazoa > Echinodermata > Holothuroidea > Aspidochirotida > Holothuriidae > Holothuria > Holothuria leucospilota. Next base: position 49,816,346 of record CM055973.1, read on the forward strand.
GGAACCATGCATCTGTTATTCAGGCCTTCTAACTCAAAATCTCATGGTAATGCCCCTGAAAACATGTTTAAGTAAACATTTGGGTCCAGGACGATGCCTTTCGGCGGGCACAACATGAGACAACTTGTTCTCATGGGATCCACTGACAATTGGCCACGGTACCCTTGTGGGCCTCACATGGGAGAACGTTCCCAATAAAAATGTACATGGGCGTCTTACTGCTCAGCCCATGCCCACATTGTGAGGTTTAATCAGAGAGGTGGCTTGTCCAGCAGTGCTGAAGTCGAGTCCCCGCCTTTCGAGTCCGAGTCCGAGTCCGAGACTGAATCAGTGGCATTCGAGTACGCCAGACCGAGTCCGAGTCACAAGCTCCGAGTCCAAGTACTAGTTTCCGCTATGGAAAAAGGTACAGTAAGAATAGAAATTCATAAATGATCAATTTTACACTGGTTTTATGCAATGTTTTTGCTTATTATGATATAGGTCCTGGGGTCTGAATGGCAGCCCGTGGGTCACATTCGGCCCACAATGTGTTCTAGTCCAGCTGGAGCCAAACAAACTGAAATCGAAAAAAAAAGCGACAATCGAGATTTATCAGTATTTGAAGGCATTTTTGAAAGGGGAAACCTTTGGAATGAAAAGGAGAGAAATAATTCCCTATACCTATTGTAACTGGTCATCTTACTATTACGTCATTAAGGACAGCCGGGCAGTTATTTGTCCAACGCCTCAGCAAGGAATGTCGCCAGAATGGGTTCCTCCTATCATGGTAAATTTTTCAGTAAGAATTTTTTGTTACTAAATGGAAGTGTCGTGGCTGGATTTTCTACTGCCTAACTCAGAAATTCCAACTTAAGGCCTGTGACAGACAAAAAGTCGGTTCACTGACAGAGAAATGAACATTCTGACTGCCAAAATCATAAAACATCGCACTCTTTGCTCTCGATTGTTCTCCTTTTATCTGTTTATTAGTCATGTGGTGTTACTGTATTTATGCCAAACATGGTACTGCTTTTGTTTCCTTTCTTACTTTGAATAGGCGGATAGGCAGGAAATGACGCAAAGGTTTTATGTGAAAATCTGTGTAGGCGTGAAAGCTGCTGCTAAAGGTAGGATGGTTGTCTTTTCAAATGATTGGCCACTTAATATGTCTATTAAAACTTGCTAAAATATTTCAAAATTTTCTTCCGTTTAAGTTTTGAATAGGAAAGGAAAATCGCATTCATCTTTTTTATATGTTCCGGGAACCTACTAGGCTTTACACGTAAAGACACACGTTTGTCGTTACTTACAAGTAAGTCACGAAAAACCACCTTCTCCCCAGCTAAACACTTTTCAACATAGATTTGCCTCAATTAATCTGGCATGATCTTATTTGCTACCCGCTCTGTCAGTCTAGATTCGGGCTATTTCAAAATAACGATTAAATTGCGACACTTGCGATCATCTGTTGAGTGCACATTCGATTTCATTTTACAGATAAATAAGTGTTCAGGATAATGTTTACTATTTTAAGTATTCCCAGAGCTTCCGAGGCTACGCTTCCTTATTCCATTCTGCTCTGCTCTGAACCTGAAGCCTTCGGACCCTAGACATATATTCAGGTGGAAAGCTAACCATTTCAAAATGACGCCCAAAGGCAAAATCATGGGTATGCTTCTGGTTGTACCCCGTGAGGTCTTCCCGATTAAAAATGTGGGCCACAAGCGAAAATAATTAAGGACCCCACATATACAGTACGATTTAACAGTTGAACTTTTACGAGTATCATCTCCACAAGACAACACATATTGCTATAATACATACTACATAACATATTGAGTTGTACAGAAACTGCAGAGAGCAAGGAGACCATGTGACGATGGATTAATTGCATAAAATTGAATCTCAAATTCTGTCGGTCTCGACCCCGAGCCGATTCACGAGTCCGGGCTGAACGAGACCGAGTCGGAGTCCGAGTCCTTGTCTTTCGAGTCCAAGTCACGAGTCTCTGCATCAGGTCTCTGCATCACTGTTGTCCAGATCGAGATTTCTACATCTATGGGGAAGGGGCAATAATCTGTGGTACCGTATGCTACCGCTACCCCTTTGATCTCTATGGATGCGACATTGCCTCTCCAAGCCCGTATACCAGTTGAAGCCACCCCGAACACGAGCCAAAGCTTACAGCCATACCACTTATAATTTTAAGTGGCCTGTAACAAAACATTTGGTGCATTAGTGTGCACTTTGAGTGATTGTTTGCTCTTGACCACCAAAGCAATCGCGTAGGCGGTGAAATTGGAATGAAGGGGATAACTTAAAACAGGGTTTTGGCTTAAAATAGGGTTTTGATTTTACTTGACTATTATTATGTTAGAAAAAGTAAGAAAAACAGATGATAGGTTAGACCTAATGAGATCAATTTTGAAATGCAAAGTGCTTTGGGGTTGATAGGTCAAAATGTAGGTCAAACGTCAAATTTGCCTAAATTTTGCGAAAAGTGTCGTAAGCGGCTAACGGTGGGGTTTTAAGGTGGACATGTACATCAAAGGTTAAAAAGGTGTGTTGCGAACTCCTCCTACACTGTTTGTCCAATTGACTTCAAACTGCCAGTGAAGGAGATGCGATCTGCAGCTCCATGGTTTGTCCCCTTATCTTGTTTGGTGCAGTTCTGGCAGACATCTTTGCCTTTGTCACACAAATTGCAGGGCAATAAATACATTTGGCGCATCACATCCAGGGGAGAGGGTCGGACGTTACAATAAGTAGTGCCGGGGGAGAGTAAACGTTTCATCCGTGATATCAACCGACACACTTGACACCTAAGCTTGCCAGACCTTTTGTTTGGCTTATGTTCACCGTTGTAAGAGGCCTGGATACGGAACCGAGAAGTTCGCCGTAGAGAACCGTCATTTATGCCTTTCATTGATCGTTGTCTCTACCATATTTTTAGAAAATACGTGGAAGGAAAAATCGGGTGCGATTTCTATGTTCACAGGACAAGCGCAAGGAGAAACCAAGTTGCGATTTCCCCATTCTATTCTCCACTAGAATCGTGACGGGCCAAAACCAGAACAAGTGAAGGGTTACTCAAAGAAATTGCTTTTACATTTCATGACATCCTCTTAAAGTAAATGGGCGTCTCGGAATATTTACATACAAAGCGAATGCAACGGACGGCGCAATGTAACTTTGGTTTGTATTACCAAAATACAAGTACCAAATTTGGTACTGACAGAAATTGTTGATTTAACCAAGTTGGGAGGTGGCGCGCGTAGACTACATCTATATAGCGTTGCACTGCTGAGCTGAGATTGTAATTAAGAGTTTGAGTAGGAAGGAAAAGAGTTTCGCATGGAAAGGCTCGGGATTATTGAAGTACTGCAAGTATAATGTACGACGTTTAATTTAGAACACAAGGTAATAAGAATGGTATACATCAATGAATTCCCGTTGCCACCCTTAATAAAAGAAGGCCTTTGGGCCTAATTAATTTAGGTACTACGTTAGCCAAAGGCTAGCACTCAGGCTATTAACACTAAGTGGTCGTAAGTGGGCTACCCCACAATGTCAGACTATGTTTGCTCAGCTCTTTGCTTTCCAAATCAGGGATATGACATGAATAAGGAATATACCGTACACGTTACGTGTGAACATGTGGCGCTGATGTCATTCGGGCGTTTAATAGTTACGGGTAAGGCCTTGTAGACTAGCTAAATTGGCTGGATGGTAAATTAGGCCTAAGTCGAAAAGAAATACCGGACGTTTGAAAGTTGTGCAAATTCTTACGAATATGTGGCCTTGTGCGAAACAGTGGTAAAAGCTAAGCCTACACATTTTTGTGTTGGGGCAGAAACAAGTATTCAACTTAGCCTGAAGTCTGAATGGTTTTAAGAGTTTGTCTAAAGAGAATGTATGCAGTCACCTCAAGTTTCAAGTTATTTGTAAACATTACCTTAATCTTTCAAATCTTCTTGTATCTCCTTTACAATCATTCTTCTTAACATTTCTGGACAAAAAATATTTAGTAAGACAGGTAACCAAATGACTTATCCTTCCTTAATAGCAAATTAGTTTAAATTATCACATGAAGGAAAGAAGCTACTCGCGGGGTACACTACTTCAAGTTAAGTTGAATGTTGTCTAGAAAATGTCGTAAGAGGAAAGAGGAACCCACCCCCTTCTTTCAAACAAAGAACATTGAAAATACAATGCTTCATACGGTTTAAACTTGACGGTTGTGCTAACATTCCAAAAGCAATTTTCGGTTTGAAAAGGAAAACGTGCTTTTTGAAGGCGTGTGTCTGTCATATGTCAGTCTCGGAGCCTTGCAGGAATTGTGCAGCTCAGGCTTCTAGTGAAGCGGGCTAAGGGGGCGAATCCCTCTTTGAAATTTGTTCGCCCCCTAGCAAGTTTTCAAGTTGCCATTGGCTTAATGGCTTTTGTATACATTTGGCCCCTTTAAAAATTTGTTAGCCCCTGGAAGCCATTTTGCCCCCATTCAGTACCTTGTCAGGCTACGAGCCTGGTGCAGTCACATGGGCGTCGACACTGCAGGAACCGCCCCAGTCTTGTTCTCCGAAAGCCCCACCAAGTTGTTAAGGGGAAGCCATGGGGGATGATATTTCAATAGCCCTAGACTTAGTATAAGTGTGCATATTTTCCCAACGCTCTCTACGAACTGTAGTTACCAACCGATCCTAAAAGCGATCGACGATTTATACCTGCTAGATCCCAATCATAAAAATGTTATGCAGTAAAATAATTTTGTATGGGAAAACGGGACTAAAGAGTACTCAGAATTAGGCGCGTAAAGAATTTAATTTAGAAATTATCCCTTTATATTGAGCAATTGAGCAGTTTTGGTTTTTCCAAATCATAGTGGCAACACGCATTTGAACTTTTGTCCCTGGACAAGTTCAAGGAATATCTTTGGGGCAAAATATCGCTTTTAAGACCTTTAACTGTTTATAAAATTTCTTTATCGGAAGTTGCTATCTGGGTCTAATTATGGAAAACAAATTAGGTCTACAAAGCAGCACACTCATAAACATTCGTTATTTGTATACTAACATCTGTGCCGTATATAAAGTTAACTTTGTGCACCTGATTTAGTCTTTCAGAGACTTCGGGAGTTCAATACATATTTCATTGCATTCAGTTCATATATTTCTCTCTTTGTTTTCTAACGTACTTATGAACAACATGAGTTACAGACCCCACCTAAATATTGACTGCAGACTTTTAGGTCAACAGGAAAAGCTGAGCTTCGGCAACATGATTGGGCTTGTATATCCATGCAGTGACCTTCAATATCGAATAGCCAAGGGTTTCTCAAGTGTTTCTGCCCGCGGACCTTTTTACTTGATTTTTACTTCGACTAGAAGACTTCTTGTCCAAGTAACGCCACAGCGGTTTTTGGCGAGGCGTTCAGAGATTTTGTCTTTGAATCACGTTTTCTTGGCCGTTTTGTAAGCTATGGATCTGAAATTTGGAGAGGATGTGTAACGTGTTACGTAAATGTTACCACTACAATTTTATGTTGATCGATGGTTATATGGCGTCTCTAGAGCTTATTTTTCAATGTTTGGCCATAAAACCTATCTTCCCCTAGGGATTTTGATATTTGTACCCGAAAGTTTGCACACTAGTTTATGGGTCGCCAATGTTCATATCTTGTTCAGGAATAATCGATATCACGAGAAACGATGTGTTGAGGGGCAATTTTGAATTGAAAATAGACCGTTCTACGTTGGCAGGAGTCACTCCTGATTGGAACAAAAAAATAACTAGAGCACCAATGGTGCTGAAGCTCATACCTTCAACTAATTAAGGGTCCCTGGCTTGTAGTCTTTGTTAGTACAAGCATCGTATGACTTTAAATGATGTCAAATGGCTTATGACCCCAAATCTCACATACCCTGATGGCACCTTCCTGAATGTCACAAAAAATTTGTCATGCTATCTTTGCTTTGCAAGTTGTTTCATGAATACAATTTAAGAGAGCAAAAGCCCCTAGGGCCCATCTTTGGCCTTGGACCCCAAACTTTGGACCAAAATTCCACAAAACCAGAAACAGATCACTAACCAAGCATCATTATAACTGTCAACTCTGTTAAACATTAACTGGAGGAAAAGTTAATCACTTGCAATACTACACAAAATGGACCCTATGGTCCATCTTGTGCCTTGGACCCCAACTTGTTAAACACCCTGAAGGTACCACTACCCGAATATAATTATGACAAACCATCAACATTGTACAAGAGAATCTGCAGGTGTAAGCAATTTGCAAAATGTCATATAAAGGGCCATAGGGCCCATATGGGACCTTAGACCCAAACTTCCAGAACACCATAAACAGATCACTAACCAAGCATCATTATGACAGGCCTTCAACTCTGTTTAAACATTAACTGGAGGAGGAATTGACCATTTTGCAATATTTCACAAAATGGACCCTAGGGTACACTGGGCCTTGGACCCAAAATTTCTGTACACCCTAAAAGAACCATTAACAACAGATCATCACTATGACAAACACACCCACCTGCTCTGACAATGCACACACAATGGAAATTGCCAATGGAAATCCCATTAAGCAGTTCCCTTTAAACTAACCTAAACAACTGCACAGGATTGACCTCTTCTACACAGACAGTTTTAAAGAGGTTGCAGCACAAAGAAAAATAGGTAGTAAAGTGATTTTGTGAGACTGGTAAAATAGAGGGGTGGCACAAAATTGGTTAGAAAGGTATCAAAAGTATTCTTCATCCCAAATTGGAGAAGTAATTTGTAAGGACCATTAACAGAACTTCATTATGGCAAATCATCAACACTGAACAACACAATTTGTAGGAGAAAAAGTATTTTGTCAAATTTCATACAATGAGCCATTGGGGCCCACATGGGACCTTAGACCAAAATTCAAGAACACCATAATGAGATCACTAACCAAGCAATATAATGAGAGGCTGTTACCTCTCTTTACACATTTAATAGAGAAGAAGTTAATTACTTTGCAATATTTCACAAAATGGACCCTACGGTCCATTTTGGGCCTTGGACCCAAAATTCCTGAACACCCCGAAGGGACCAATAACAGAGTAACATTATGGCAAACCATCAACATTGCACAAGAGAATCTGTAGGAGAAGCATTTTGTAGAATTTCATAAAAAGGGCCCTAGGGTCCACACTGGACCTTGGACCATAAATTCCTGAACACCCCAAATGGCCCACCACCCAAGGAACATTGTGCCCAAGTTTCAAACAAATCCATGAAAGCATGTGGGAGGAGAAGCATTTTGAACAAGTGTGGACAGATAGATAGATAGATAGATAGATAGATAGATAGATAGATAGATAGATAGATAGATAGATAGATAGATAGATAGATAGATAGATAGATAGATAGATAGATAGATAGATAGATAGATAGATAGATAGATAGATAGATAGATAGATAGATAGATAGATAGATAGATTAGATAGACAGACAGACAGACAGACAGACAGACAGACAGACAGACAGACAGACAGACAGACAGACAGACAGACAGACAGACAGACAGACAGACAGACAGACAGACAGACAGACAGATAGATAGATAGATAGAGTGACGCCGCGTGATCACAATAGCTCACACCAGCATGCTGGTATGAGCTAAAAAATTAACTGGTGCCAGTTGCTTTAAAATCTTGTCAGTAATCTTCTCTGCAAATTTCATTTCATGGAAATATATTGGAGAAAATCCGAAATGAATTTGCCTTCTTTTCTTTCAAAACAATCGATTTTGCCAAGTGCAAACACTTGTTTGGCGTTTTGAAGCCAAGACCGCCAAGACAACGCCAAGTGAAATCATTTGGCATTCAGTTTCGCTGTATATTTCGCGCACGAATTAGCCAAAACGAACATGTTACCTGCCAACATGTGCCCATGATAAAAGCACAGGACTTGCTGGAGTAATCCATCTGTTTACATACAAAGCAAAGCTGCACAAAGTTATGTATTGTTTGCAATTGTGTAGCGAAGCTACACAAAGTTATGTATTGTTTGCAATTTCGCTGCACAAGGTAGGCAGTTGTTACGTAACAACTGCACTGCACTGGGTAATTTGAACCAGGGTGCTGCCATAGAGTAGCAGCTCCGTCGTCTTCGAACAATGAAAATAGTACCCCACGAAGCGTACTTTGTGTGCTCATCTCCTACTTGGGGATTCCCAAACATAATTACGACTGAACAACGAATATGCGGTGCAGCCTGCCACGTAGCAATGGCAACAGTCGATAATGAAGGGAGCTATTTTGTTACCCCGGTTGCTTATAACCGATTCAATTTCCTTTCGAATATTGTCTTTGCTTTAAAGACAGGCAGTCATCACCCCAAAGTATATTTTTAGTGTATGTATATCAAAATTCTCAGTTGGTGACTGCTCTTTGATTGACATCAAAGTTTGAAAATTTGAAAGATGCAGAGTAGCTCACATTCCACACAAGGCAGAGAGAGTACTTTTATTACATTTTATAGCCTTGTATGCTCACCAGGACATGGCCTTAAGCAATAAAACAGGTTTATTCTTGCACAAGGAAGAGCCTCATACAGTTATGGGAGGAGCTAGAAGATGCATAGTTGGGAGAATTGGAACTGTCTGCTGTATCGATTTGAAATATAGGATTTTCATGACATTTGCGTGCAAGTTTTCTTTCAGTATGTAAATTACACAATCGAATCAGCAATTACAAAAGATACACATATTTTTAACAAAACAAGGGTTTGGGACTGCCGGAAAAATCACTACCCAAAGATCAACCCTTCTCTTGTTAAGAAATCAGCTTGAATGTGATGCCATTGAAGGCAGTAAATGGCTGTTCACAAGTAATGTTTCACATGTAGGCGTATTGGGTGGATTGTCCAAGCGAAAGTTTCCGTGTTGAGAATGTATCATTGTCTCGTTTTCGAATGTCACCAAGTTAGAATTGTCTAGATGTTGTCCAATCATCTTCCAATATGTTTATTTACCAAAATTGCACTTACACTGAGACGCAGATCCAAAGGGGGGGGGGGGCTTTCCCGACTGTAGCCATTCCCTTTTTCGACACCACCTTTTTAAAGGGATTTGCCAGTGACAAAAATCAATGACTTCAGAAAAATGCAGAAAATTTTTCTCTCTTTGGAAGTGAAAACCGCATCTCAATAACTTGTAGCGTTTGGAAGATACTAGTTTTCGAAGAAATGCAATTTTTTCTTAAGATAAAGTCAATTATGGGAAATCTGTGATGTCATCACGGCACATTAATTTGACAAAGCATTGAATTTCTTTATGGTATTGACACTGTTGTAGGGAATATATTTAGCAACTTTGTTTGTTATTCTGTACATATGGTGTAGATTTATGCTAAACCTACATGGAAAGATATTCAAACATTGACATTCAATTATAAAGGAAAACAAAAGAAATCTGAGGCAATGTGCCCACTTTACATAACATTCTGTGACCTTGATGAGAACTGAGGTATTTTTTGACAAAAATAAGTAGTCTTTAATGTTAGATATCTCAAGTTAGGAAAAGAGTATTGGTACGGGGTTAAGAGGATATGAACTGAACTTTTTTGTCTTTCACATGGGACCTTGTGAAAAGCCACTGGAAAATGCCTTTAACTGTTTAAGACGGTCCTAAAGCTGCTTGACAATATGTGCTGTTCATTTGAATTGCCAGATGTCAGAAATACTAATCAAGTGCATAAATTTCAAGTTTTTCCTTAGAACACCCCACTCCCTCTTTCGAGGCTTCGTACAATTGGGACTCGTAGCTGCAGTATTTGCCCTTATGGAGTTAGTCCCCTCCCTTTCGTGCGTGAAATCCTGAATCCGCCGAAGTCGAAGTTTACACCATTGGTGTTCTAGTTTTTAAAGTAATTACCTTTTTATAGCCAGAACCTTGTTCAAAGCCTTGTTTTCTTACTAAAATGCTGAGCTTCTCGAATTAATCTTCCGATGGCCATTTTATTGCACGTCGCGGGCCCCTACCGTGACTGGGTAACCTAAGATATCGCCTATGACAAGGGTTCCGATCATAAATTGTTACCTCTGACGAACGTACATAAGTAACTCTGTGTATCATGGGCATATGAAACCACGGCTCTTTGCCACTAAAACAGCTCGCTTTTTGTGAGAAAAAATGGAAAAATACATACATTTGAAATTAAAAATTGAAACAATTGTTGGAAAGGATAATGCTGCAGTACTGTAGGCTTCTAAGTTGCTGAGCCTTCCCAACAAAATGTCGAAAATTTTCCCATTGCCGCAATCCCCGAAAACAGTTTACAGTTGGGAAAATATGTCTGCCGAGCTAGTTTGAAGACAAATAATGTTGTACCGACTATCCCTTTGTAACTTGTAGTTTGTTGTCCGAAGTATATGTTCCGACCGTAGGCGTAGAAATATATTTTGGGTGGGGGGAGGCGAAAAGAAACTAGAACAGCAATGCTGTTGTGTAGCTCACACAACTTCTCTTGTCTGTTAAAAATAGGAACTCAAAAGAACCAAATTGTATCATTTATTCATCAACTTCCACAAAACCTCCTTACCTTGCAAAGGCAAAAGGTAAGAGAAGACCATAATATTAAATGAACTCAAAACCCAACTGAAAAATCACAGGCACGTTTAGGCATGTAAACACTGCAACTGACACCGTTTGATGACAGATCTACAAATATCACTGCATATTTTCTAAAATCAAGAAGGCCTGTAAAGGTTACATACTTTAATTAGCAGCAAGACTGAAATTAAACTGATGTTATTAAACTGTTCAAGTTTGCAAAGTACATTTAGTTGCACCTACAACACCACAATCAAACACTGCATAGGTTTGCACTCAATCAAAACAAACCACAGACTCAAAAAGCTGCTACTGAAGTTGAACTCAAAACAGTTACAGTATTGCAATTACTTAACTTGACCATCTCAATTGATCCAGGAACAAAATGGGACATATCCCCACAACAGGTTAAATTGTTTTCCTTTCTTGTAAGCCAAACCTGACCAGAGTTGCTTCAAATTTTGTTATCATGAATCAAGTAGCTGCTCAATGCAGGGCATGGAACTCCTTGCTTAATGAACCATGATAATACAATCAGTTATCCCCAAGGCATCGTGATTGCACAGGCCACTTGATGAACAAAGACTGATGTGTGTGAATGGATCAAATTTCAAAACAAACCTGCACAAGCAGTTGCAAAATAGCAACTCAACACACAACCAAGTACACTGCTATGAGTGCAAATGAATAAACAGCTACCTGTTCAGCAGGCACAGTGAACTCAGCCTTACAAAAATTGCTAAAAAACCAAATTTAACTTTTGTATATGGAAATGCAAATAGGCAAGTTTTAATGCTCTATGGACAAACAATCATGTCCCCAAATTTCAACTCAAAATCTCCACACATCAAAAGGCTGAAAACTTTTGTTAAAAAGTTGACGACATCTGCCCCATTTTATAACCTCACACATGTACTGTGTACAATGTGTGAGCTAAAAATGTAGTGCCTGGCTTCTTGAACGGTTTGTGATGCTCAGAGCCATATAAACAAAGCTGTATACATGGCTCTGGTGATGCTACAAGCGGAGCGTCACCATAGGTAGACGCGTAGCGAACCAAGAAAGTTTTGGCCCAAATGGCTCCCGGATTGCAGAAACGGCACCTTCCAGAGCATGAACGAAGTGCGTCTAATCATACTTCATTTTGAGGTGTCATATTATAGAAACTGAATGCACCTCCAAAAGAATTAGCGCTTCTTTACTAGTATAATGCGAGGTGGGGAAGTTTTGCTTTGAAAGATTACTTGGACATGCTAATCAACCGTCCGGGGGTCTGCTAGGAGGAGTGTGGCCCTCTCCGTTGAAAATTATTGCACCTAGAAGGAGCTTAGGATAAAGGAAATTGGTGTTAGTATATTAATTTAAGATATATACTTTAAGCATTCACAGTTATTTATGCACTAAAATAATAACATTTGGCTAAAGTACATATTCACTGATATTGATGGCATGAACGAACGTTCACATGAAACTGGTTCCATAAGAACTCACCAAAGAATATAGAAAACTTTCGACAGAGTCTGTCTAGTTATGACTGAAGTACTATAAAATGTAAAGATGTAAACGAGACATATAATAACTTTCTAACTGTGTACCAGAATTTGTATTCCTTAAATTGTCCATTTAAAAGGGTTAAATTTAAATGTAGAAATCCGTCCCCATGGATGGCAAATGCCATTCTCAATTCAATAAAAAAGAAAAATTCTTCATATCGTATGTTCCTCAGGGTTAAAAGTGACGCTGCTAAGTTTTCCTATAAAAACTACAAGAATGCTCTCACTGCTGTTATATGAGAACCCAACATGACTTATTTTAATGAAAAATTTGAAAGCAACCAAGGGGATATGAAGAATACTTGGGAGATTATTAATCAGGTCATTAATGAAAAACAAAAAAGCCATCGGTATCCTGTAGAAATTGATCACAATGACAAAGTTATTTCAAATCTGGAAGAAATTGTTTCAATTTTTAATAGTTTCTTTGCAAATATTTGAAACGACCTTACTTCCATTTTCCACAAACAGATGTCAATTTTAAGGATTTTTTACAAGGTCAATGTGCCAGCTCTCTATTTATGTTTCTCACTGATGAAATGGAAATATTGAAAATTGCTAGTAAATTCAAAACAAGTAAAAGTCCTGGATTTGACGATGGTAATGTTTGCAAGAGCCTTTGACATATATTTTTAATCTATCAATATCCTCCAGTATTATGCCGGATAACTTAAAGGTTGCAAAAGTTATCCCTATTTTCCATGCATGGAGCTCTTTGTTTGTTAAAAACTATAGGCCTTTCTCTGTTCTGCCTTTGTTCTCTAAAGTGATCGAACGTCTTGTATTTAATAGATTATATAATTTTCATACTACACATAATATTTTCTTCTCAGGCCAGTTTGGTTTTCGTTCCAATTATTCAACTTATATGGCTGTCATTGATTTGGTTGATAAGATCGCTCGGTCCTTTGATGATAAAGAGTATGGTTTTGGTATTTTTTTTAGATTTATCAAAGGCGTTTGATACAGTTAATCATGAAATATTACTTTCAACATTGAATCATTATGGTATTAGGGGTAAAGTATTAAACTGGTTATCTTCTTATCTCTCAAACAAGCGGCAGTACGTTTTGTTAAACTGCGTTAACTCGGATTGTTTAAATCTTTCTTGTGAAGTACCACAAGGATAAGGATCTATCCTAGGACCGGTACTGTTTATTACTTACATAAATGATATAAGTTGTACGTCAAATTATTTATCCTATATTCTTTTTGCAGACGATACGAACCTTTTTTGAATCATTCTGAGCCCATTTTAGCTGCTTCAATTATCAATGAATTAAAAAATATTTCAACTTGGTTTGAAGCAAACAAACTATCATTGAATGCAAGTAAAACAAATTTTATTATCTTTCATCCCTATCAAAAAACTGCTCCTGAGATTGATTTGTTTATTGATGGAAGTAAAATTTCTTGTGCCAGTGAAACAAAATTTTGGGGAATTATTATCGATAGTAAACTTAGCTGGAAATTTCATATCAATAAGGTAGTCAGTACAATATCAAGGAATGTAGGTAATATTTACAGACTAAAAAATTTCTTTCCTCAGCATATCCTTAATTCTCGTTACACTGGTTTCGTCTTACCGCATTTAAATTACTGTGCTATTGCCTGGGCTAGTACATATCCTTCTATTGTTAATCGTCCTTTTGTTATTCAGAAGAATGCTGCCAGATTTATTTTGAATGCTGGCTACAATGGTAACATTTTCAATCTTTTCACAGAGCTTCGTATGCTCAGTATTTTTGACATCCATAAATACCAGTTAGGAATTTTTATGTACAAGTACAATAATGATGTACTTCCCCTAAATTTTAAGAACAATTTCACACTAATCGATCATGCCCATAGCTATAATACACGGAGTAAAGGGAAGCTCTACCATAATATGGCAAAATCCTCCATATATCAAAATACTGTCAGGATAAATGGCCCTAAGTTCTGGAATATTTTAAATGCTAAAATCCTCACGTTGCCCAGCATTAATTCTTTTAAAAGAGCCTTGAAAGATCATTTATTGTGTAATAGAATGTAATACTTCCCTGTCTTTTTGCCATTTGTTTGTATGTTCTAGTTGGGTGGGTACAGCTCCTTCTATAGTTAAGGGTGGGTATCTGGAGTATCGGGAGGAGGTATGTAGTGGGAGGGAGGAGTTATTTTGTACTTGTACTTGCTTGTGCTCTCTTTTTTCTTCTTTCTATTTTTTTTTTTTTTTTTTTTTTTTTTGCTGTAGGTGGCCTGATCTCGATAAGCCCTGCTTTCATCAGGTCTCCTCCACTGTATTTATAATTTCTGTTATAAATTTGTTGTTTATGCATGCATGACCTATTTATTAATTTACTGTTTTCTCATGTTATAGCACTTTAACTGTATCATTTATTCTTGTATGCTATGTTATTAATGCAGTGGAAATGAATAAATAAATAAGTTTGTTAGGTCCAACTTACTGTAGGCCTAGCCTTAGTCCACAGTCTGCTAACCTATTATTTGGGTGGCTTTGGGCTTCCCTTTAAATATGCGCCATTTGCAAAATTGGGCTACCAAATGTTCAAAACTTTTGACTGGTCTCGACCTTTCTCAAATTCACATATACTCAGAGTTAATTCATATCTACGGATTATTAATATATTTAGAATACTTTTACTTAATGGTCAACATTTCCAAAAATTTTGATCCATCTAAGCGATACTGCTTTGCTTTTAAACGTCCTATCAAGCTGCTTCATCTTGTTACTATAAGATGTTCACACTATTGTATGTTAAGCATCACTCTCATTGTTGTCCAATTGTGACATAGTCCATAGCTATGGTTTTGTACATTCACTCGCCAACGCGTGTGTAGCAACAGTCACTTCAGCAACGCACACAGATGCATTTCACTCTCACAGTAACATGGAGAAGAAGTTGAACGTCAATAGCCTAGGCCAAGTTTAGGGAACAAAAGTGTACCGGAGAACTAGGCCTAGGTACCCTACAGGCTGGGCTATGTGTATTTCATTGTTTTCCTTCTTTCATTAAGTAATTTTAATGGATCATTGATAAATACCATCTTCATGCTTTGTGTTCTAAATAAACGCCTTGCATACATTTACTTAGACCTACATCAATAATCCCAAGACTTTCCACACGAAACGTTTTTCGTTCCTACTTATATCTCTTAATTACAATCTCAGCTCAGATGTCTATAACGTTATATATCTCGTCTATGCGCGCTACCGCGCAACTTGGTTTCATCATACTTAATATACACATCCCTGGTTGGGAAACTCCGCGAACTGCACTATGTTGAGATCCTGATTTTCAGTAGTCACGTGACGCTAACCGTGCACAGGACTGTTTGATTAGCTCTATTACACGTGCGTGGGCTACTAGTAGCACAAGGAGTGACATACACCACTATGGAAGTACTACCTATCTACCTCCGAAGTAGTACTTCTGTAGCACTACTTGTGAACCTTTATCAAACGGTAATTATGACTTTTTTTGTAAAAGTTTGTTTTGTTACTTTCCAGTCTTAAAACCTCCAAACACCGAACGATATTTGCGGCTAGAGTTACCACTATAGTTAGCAGCCTTCATACTACATTACCAACTTTCCCGATAAAACCTCCGCAATTGTAAACAGACCAAAATAGGGAAGTCATAAATTTTTCAGGGCAAAAATAGCCAGATCAGTGGAAAATTAGGAAGATTGGTAGATTTTCATCTAAATGTAACCATATAGCCAACTCAATCGATCGTACGGTCGTATACGCCGCGTTGTTCGCTACAAGTAGTGTTTGAATTGAATGCACCGTACCACCTGTACAGTGAAAGTTGCCCTTGTATTTCCACGTTCCTTGCAGCTACTCGTACGCCGTATTGTATGCATATCTTACTGCCGAGAGGGTTCGGCATGTGAACTACCGGAGTCTCCCGGTAAAACGGGGGGAGAAGTTGGCAGGTCTGTGTCAATTTGAGAACGACTCACTTTCTTCCTAAAGAGTGGAGTTCAGTGCTTATATCAAGTATATCATGATTGGGTATTTTCCCGAAAAATATAACAGTTAAACCGACTTGGTAAAGTCAGATAGTGAACCGCCTCACCCCTTTTACTTTCACAAGTGATAGTATTTAGCTAGCGCTATACATCAATGCAAAATTGCAAAGTACGGCAGTCAGGCCCGTAGCCAGGCCGGGGGACGGTGCCCCCCACCCCGTGCAGACCACTGTGCCCCTCCAAAAAAAATCGATAGAAAAATAAAAAAAACAGGTCCTGTAAACCGTGGCCCTGGCGTGACTCCAGGTGACTTTAACCAAAAATAATTCCACAAGGTGTTTATTAATGAATGTTATTTTGTTTTCTGTAACATATTTGTTCTAAAATTACAAAAATTTCGCGCGCTACGCGCGCCTCCCTCTACAGTTACCTTTTTCTTCAACTGTTAAAACACCCGTTTCATATTTGTTGGTTTTATAAAGGTAAAGGCTCCACAATTAGTTTTTCTTTCTTGCAAGGACTACAAGTATACCTTTTCCAACTTCGAAATATACCAATGTATTTATGTGATGGATCTATTGTAATCCCTTTTCCATTGCAAATGTTTCTCAAACTATCAGAATTTTCGCAAATCCGGCGCAAACTATCAAAATTTTCGCGCGCTCCGCGCGCTTCAAACCTTAAACCAAGATGTTGTTCTTATTATCAATATATTCCGATAGCACTCCTGAAGAAGCACAGCAGCAAAAATTGAAACCTGTTTACGAATTTCCAAGTAAAAGACCGTTTTTGGATTGGTATATAGGTTTGTTGCGGAATTGAAAGTGTCTCGATGCAGATTATGAATACAGGTTTTGTCATGGAAATCTTATTTAATGAAAAATTTCGGCACACTTCTAGCGCATTCATCACGGTTTGCACTCCATCTCACTACCCCTATTAAGGTAGTTATACATGGAACTACACCGATCACAACAGTTTCCGAAAAACACACATGCATCTTGAAACATCTGTAGAGGCCTCGCATCAATATGGGGTCTTTAAATCTAATCCGTAGCATTATGTGGGAGGTTGAAAGTACGTTTTTGCCGTTATCCATTTTTCAAAACAATTTACCTAGCGCTTCGCGCGCACCCATTGTCGGTAGAGATGGTGATTGTTAATACACTTACGACGAAAAAGCATTCTGAAATGCGTTTGTTAACCCTTAACCCCTTTTTTTATACCAATCAAGCAGCCTCTAATATTACCTTTCTGCACCAATGCTCTCCCCATCCCCGCCGGTTCCCAGTTGATGGAAGCTGTTCGTCTGGATTTTCATTCAAAAGTAGTACAAATACGATAGATGTAAAAATACTTAGCGTCATACTCTACGTACATTATCATTTGCAAATCACGTAAAAAGCATCTTGACATTGCCCCATTTTATATGATTGATCCAGAGCTCTTAGGATGCCACATATAGGTGTCTGCCAGTCTTGGATAAACTTTTATAATGCACAATGAAGGAAAGGAAAATTTTCGTAATATTCCAAGACCATTCCTGTTGACTCCACCCACGTATTTTTGCGTAACAATTTCCCCAAACAGAAGACAGTTAAGTTGCCAAAATGGGGGACTTTCCATGTCTCTGCATTGCGAAAGGAAGGGGAAATTCCCATGAGAAGGGCGAAATTTTCGCCCGCTTCGCGCGCATGTGCACACCCACAACTGACACCGTTAAGCTATCTGTTTCAGGCGTGAAATATCATCCCATGTGGTTCCTGCAAACTGGTTATCATATGGTAGCACCATACTAACTACAAACGTAACCCTTCTTCGGTGCCCCCTCCGTTCGGTGCCTGTGCCTCCCCCCCCCCCCCATATGATAATTCCTGACTACGGGCCTGACGGTAGTCTAATTCTACTCAAACTAGAGACCCTATAGTGGGAGAGATTGGCCAACCATTGTTCTCAGATACGCATTCTGATTGGACGAAATGTATGGACACCATTTTGGAGCGAAAGTACGAGCTTGCAAGATCATGTGCAGCCTATGTACATTCGAGACTGCACGAACGGCCCGACGTACTCATCCTATGTAAGATAGACATGTTTTGTTTCCAAAATTGCGGCCGGGTTGTGCTGCATTTGGATGCACGAACAGACCAGAAAAGGGTTACAAGGTGTATAGAATCCAGTCCTGTACAAAAAGATGGCTTCGGTGAGCTGTAAAAGTTAGAAGGTTCAATTAGAATCCATCAAATAGCGATCGCTTATGCGATGTAACTTTACAGTATACAACTTAGTAATACATGTAGGCCTAACGTTAGAGTAAGCTTAGCCTTAGAGTTAGATTACGACGTTCTGTACAAGGCCTAGCCTATACCGTATACCACGGTCATTAGCGGCTCGCCACAGGCGCACGGGCACTTGCCCCCCCCCCCCCCCAACATTTGCAAAGCATGGTCTTCAATTTCAAAAAAAAATGAGATGGGTTAGGCCCTCCCTTTTCCTTGACTGGGTTAAAATTAAAGAAGTGAACAACTTTCCAATGCAATGCGAAGGTTAAACATTAATAAAGTGCTTTCAAAACGACATTTTTTTCAGCGCGCTTCTCGTGCGTTTTCTTGGTTCCTTGTTTGCTACTTTATGTACTTCAGACATCACAAATGGACCTACCATTAGTCCGAGCTAAGGTAATCAAAACCAATGATCATGCTGTGATATCTGTAATCTGGTTAGCTTAGGCATCATAATGTCATTTACAGAGGGTAACAGTAATGCATGCCAGTGAGCCACAACTGGAAAAAAGGCCGTGGTCGTCTCGACTTGAACCAATTTTTTGGAAACTGGGACGTTAAACCTCATCTAACTAACTAACTAACTAACTAACTAACTAACTAACTAACTAACTAACTAACTAACTAACTAACTAACTAACTAACTAACTAACTAACTAACTAACTAACTAACTAACTAACTACCTACCTAACAGTAATGCTGGAGTTAAATGCCCATAACTCTGCAGACACTTCAGACCTTTCGGGGTCATTAGATACACAACCCATTAGCCGTGTTGATTATCGGGGACAGCCCGATATTCATAAGGCTCATTGTTCATAAGGTTTATTGTTCATAAGGGTCGTTATTCATAACATGATGAAAGGCAAAAATAAGGTTCATTGTTCATAAGGTTCGTTATTCATAAAGAAAAATTATTCATAAGGTTCATTGTTCATAAGGTTTGTTATTCATAATTGAAAAAAAGGTTCTTTTTCATAATCGAAAAAAAGGTTCGTTATTCATAATCGAAAAAAAGGTTCGTTATTCATAATCGAAAAAAGGGTTCGTTATTCATAATCAAAAAAAGGGTTCGTTATTCATAATCGAAAAAAAGGTTCGTTATTCATAATCAAAAAAAAGGTTCGTTATTCATAATTGAAAAAAAGGTTCGTTATTCATAATAATATACAGTACAGTTGTTGGAGGTGAAAGTTGAAGTGAAACGGGCACTTTTCGCGGGTAAAAAAGTCCTCAAAATTCCTGTAACACATTAACAAGCTTTTGCCATAGCACCCGCCCCCCCCCCCCCCCCCCTCCGGATCACGACGGGCCATCTACGAAGGCGATTCGAAAATGGACCTCCGAATTAGTGTTACGGCATAAGAAAAAGCCCAGTTTTTTAACTTTGGGCACTTACAATTACTCGTGAGAAGAGGTTCCTTTTTCAAAATTCACTTCGGGGTATCCACCCACGTGAGTTATATGACATATTAACGCATTTTCACATATCCCCTCTCCCTTGGTAACGGTACATCTCTTACGGAGAAAAGTCGAAAATGGACCTCTGAATTAGTGCTACGGCATAAGGAAAAACCCGTTTTTCAACTTTGGGCCCTTACTATTACTTGTGAGAAGAGGGTCCTTCCTCAAAACACACTCGGAGGTGTTCACCCACGTGTTTTCAATAACATATTAACGCACTTGGACCATAGCCTTTCCCCATTGGTCACGGAGGCAAGTCGCAATGGACCTCCGAATTAGTGCTAGGGCATAAGGGAAAACCCGTTTTATTTTAAATGCGGGTCCTTACTATTTCTTGTAAGTAGAGGGCCCTTCCTCAAAACACTCTTGGTGTATATATCCACCGACGTGAGTTATATAAGAATATTAACGCAATTTCCCATAGCTCCCCCCCCCCCCCCCGGTCATGGCAGACCTTTCACGGAGACAAGTGGAAAATGGACCGCCGAATCAGCACTGCAATTCTTGGGGAAAAAAAACAGCTTTTTGAATTTTTTGCGCTTACCATTACTGATGAGACGGGGCCATTCCTCAAAACACCCTTGGGGGTGGCCACACAAGTGTTTTCAATAACATATTAACGCACTTTGGTCATAGCCCACCCCCTCTCCACACTTGATCATGGTGGGCCATTTACGGAGGTAAGTCAATAATGGACCTCCGAATTAGTGTTACGGCATAAGGAAAAACCCGTTTTGTTTTGTTTTTAACTTTGGGGTTAGGACCACTTGAGGTCTGCGCAAGTCTGTTGTGGATCTTGGCCCGCACTTTTGAAACAGGGCCCACCACTTTGAACTTTGGGATCGACAGAAAATTTTCTAAGTTTTTTTTTTTTTTATCGAATTTTGGGCTCGCACAAATAAACTTTCAGCTCGCAAGTTCCTTATATGGGGACCGCAAAAATGAACTTTCGGATCGCATCAAAAAATAAAATAAGTCAAATCTGAATCCAGGGCACGCCAAATTTGGTGAATCTGAAACAAAAAATATAAAAAATGCTTCCCTACGTCACAGGGTCACGTCATTTGGGTCAGATATAAATTTGACCCGGGGCCATCACGTGCAACAATTCCGGGTCAAAAAAGGTCCGCAAGGGGTAGTCATGAATTTGACCTCGCCAAAGGTCAAGTGAAAGGTCAAAATATTTTTAAAACTTTTTTCTAAATCACTGGGTCACGTAGAGGTTACGATGTAAAGGAGATCAAATTCCGCCATTGCTATAAGGAGTAGCAGCACGATAAAGAAAAACGCTATTTTTCCATGAAAAATACAACCCGAAGTCAGGCTTTACGCTGCCATATTGGAACCCTGCCTATATTAACCAAAATACATTTGCAACTGGGGTATAACTAGGGTATAGAAAATTTTTTCCCGTTAATTTGATAGGTAGGTCGACTTCATGGACCTTAATATGGTGTCAGTATTTAAGATTGAAATGAAAGACGGATAATGGGATCTTTTCTTTTTCAACATTTTAACCCCCGTGATCCCTACCGTTTGAATAGCCCTTGCTAGGGCTATTCGGCCTTTTGTTGCTTATATTACATGCAATGTAATCAAATTATTCCCGTTCTCTCTCCACTCTCTCTACTCGACACTTTCCCTGATATGCAACCCTCTCACCTAGCACGCCCTCTCTTCTGCCGGCCTCATTATCTGTTGGCCTGGATGCAGTTAAGAGGGTATACGCATATCACAGAACGGGTAGAGGGAGTGCAGATAAAGAACGGGAACTAATTAAGATCGCATTGCATGTTATATGTGCAACCAAAGGCTGAATAGCCATAACAAGGGCTACCGTTTGAAGGTATTTTCATGTTTTTTTTTTTTTTTTTTTACTTTTCCAAAGATGGTCAAGTGGGCGTATGTCCATATTAATTTCATCGAATTCGAGGTAAGAAACACCCCTCCATCACTTCTAATTAACCCATTATTGTGTGTGCCCTTTTGGGACCTAACACGTTTAGGTCATTACTGTCACTTGTGGGAGGGGGCCAATAACCCGCAAGCTACTTGGGGATATTCGCGCATGTTTCTTCTATTCAAAACATGACAAACCTTTTCCATGGCACCTTCCCTTTTAGGGAGGCAAGTCGAAAATAGCCCTCTGAATTAGGTACAATGAGCTATGCAGCAGTGAACCAGACATTTAAGGGGTCCAAAAAAAATCATATTCTTAACTTTGGCTGCGGTGCAAGGGCTATGATGACAAATTAGATGTTGCCTTAAAGCTAAAACATTTCCCTATTATACCAAAATAATTGAAATCTCCTAACTTCTTTATATCTCATAAGACAGGGCCAAAATGGCGGAGTATTTTATACAACTAGAGCAGCGATGCTGCTGTATCTCAATACAGTCAGACATTTGGTAGGATGAGAATAAAGGATGTGGACTCAAGGTGGTTCCCATACAATCAGTAAATGTCATTTTCTACGAATAATTCCGCAAAGAAGTGATTTTATGTCCAGAATTGTGTCAAGTACCAAAATGACAACTACATGACCATGCAGTGACCAAATAGTTCTCAATACCCTCAATGATGCAAATTACTATCAACGTTACAATGCTAAACACCTACAATCATCACTGACAAATCATTATACATTCATCATTGGGTCTCACCGTAACTCACCGGGTCACCATTGGGTCCAAGTCACTCAAATTTGCCCATGTAGCCAACAGTATTTGTTGATGGACCAAGTCTTATTTTTTTATCACTTTCTTGTAACAGTATATGGCTAATAACACTGGTAATGTAAGAACAGGGCTGAAAATAAGTTTTGGTAAGGGCAAGGCCATTTGGCCTTGAGCTTTGCTTATTTTAAGAGATACCAAGGCCAACTAATACGGCGCCTAGGCCAGAATAGTTGGGGGAAAGGGTAGTATCGACAAACTGCACGTACTATTGGTTTGCATCAGGAACTAACAGTTAGGCCTAGGCTTACAAGTAATCAACATTTTGAGAAATATTCTTAGCCTCCTCTTTGTAACTGTGTGGTGAGGGGGACGTTCAAAGAGCCATGAACCCCAAACATGACATGCCGAAGCCTTAACTTTACACCACACCAACAGTTCTGTCAAATTTGACAAATAACATCGTTGAATTTGGTAAATACCTGCATGAATTACAGCAAAAACTTATCCTCTATGCATTACCGACAGTAATATTCAGTTTGCAGTGGCTGTTAACATTTTATGCTTCCTAGGCTACGGTTGAGGGTTGTTGACCATTTAGGCCTAGCCTATAGGCCTAGGTCTAGGTATTTACTAGCATCCTTGAATTTGGACTACCTGTTTGCTGAAGTGAGGCACGTCAACAGTACAGATTTTTCATGCTGGGGCCGAGTTGTCTTTAGGTCAAAATTGCTTGGGGCCAAGTTACCTTTAGGCCTAGGCTAGGCCGTAGGGCTGTGACCGTGTAGCGATTAATCGCTAAACGATCGCATGTGGAATAAACGTTTAGTACAAAGCTACAAGCGATTAATCGCAAAACCCATTTTACGTCCGTTTTTATCCATATGAATACTCGTTTTGAAGAAATTACAAATGGTACGCATAGCACTGCAAGACATCAAAGTAAAGCAACGCCTTTACAGAAACCAGGCTTCACGGATATTACTTCCCCCTGCATCACCAATTCATTTTGAATACTTATTGTGTAAATAAGCACACACCGAGCCTTTCTGTTGTGATAAGGTAATTGCGATTAATCGCTAAACGATCGCAATTTTTTGCGATTAAACGTTTAATTATTTTGCTACACGTTCACAGCCCTACTAGGCCGATTTGGCCTGCTCCCGCGTACATAGCCTAGGCGTAGGCTACTTCATAATCATATAGGCCTATAGGCTTGCCCTACTGTAGGCCTAGCCTAGCCATATAGGCTACTGTACATACTAACAACGTAGGCAAACACAGTCTACAGTAGTACAGATTTTCCATGCTGGGGCCGAGTTGGTTTGTGGCCGATTTGGCTGGAGAACGAGCTGGCGTGGGGCCGAGTTGTCTTTAGGCTGATTTGGTTCGCAGCCGACTTGGTCTGCTCCCGCATGCATACTTAATATAGGCCTGGCCTATAGGCCTATACTGTACTAACAACGTAGGCAAACACGAAACTCGGCCTACACAGTTCTCTCACGCAGACTGCAAACCTTCGTAACTCTCACTCTCAGCCACATTATGCTACCTGTTAGAGCAGTGCATCCAACATCTCTTCGGACACATCGTGGAAAATAAGACCACTAGGCCTAAACTAAAATCCCAAACAAGGCATTTGTAAGTCATCCTTCTCAGACAGGATGATTACAGACTGATGCCAGTAACCTGTGCAGCTAGCTTTCCGTTCAGTTTGCATGCTGATATATATTATTTATCAAGCTAAAATAAGACATCATAACAAGTGCCTTGTAGACGGTAAATAACGTATAGAGTCAGAGTCACCCTGACGCGGAGCAACTTGTTTACAAATTGCCTGTCTACCTACCTATAGATAGTTCTCAGTGACGTCACAACTGGGGGTTGGCAACCGCCATGTCATAGGGCAAGCTTGTACGTACATGCCGGGGTTGCCCTATGAGATGGCTGACATACTACACGTGCACGTGAAAAGCTCCTATGACGTCATGTGAGAACTAGATAGTTCTCACATGACGTCATAGGAGCTTTTCACGTGTAGTATGTCAGCCATCTCATAGGGCAACCCCGGCATGTACGTACAAGCTTGCCCTATGACATGGCGGTTGCCAACCCCCAGTTGTGACGTCACTGAGAACTATCTATTGACAGGTACGAGAAAAGACCAAATACCGATGGTTATCTAGGCAAAGTAACCCTGACTATGCTCAGTCTTTCAGAATTTAAAGCTCAATGGCGATACTGTACTGGCAGCAAAGGAACGCGAACAGTAATGCAGGCCTTTGGTATAGGTGTACAGATATGTACGTGCACAGTATATCGCAGACAACCATGCGTGCTGCTCCAACACAAGTTCACACCAAGACCAATTGCACGCAAGGGATCATGGGAAATGAGACAAGAAACACGTTTTTACTGGTATTTGCCCACTAAATCAGCCAAAATATCCCAACAAAATCAACATGTTCACATCCTAAACACCACATTTGTTTCCCCTACATCGACAGTACTTGCTAATGAGATAGGGTTATAAAATGCCATAAATGACAATGTTTTAGGCAATTTCAGCTACAGTTACTGACCAGCTAGTGTGACAATATCTCAATACATGTTATGTATTGAGATAAAAATGGGAAATTGAAATGGATTTATTTGGATTTGAAAGCCTAATACAGACTAAAGTATACCACTGACTGCACTAAAAACTTGATATCCCCAAGTAGGTGGCGGGGTATTGGCCCCCTCCCACAAGTGACAGTAAGGGCCCAAAAATTGTTGGGCCCAAAAGGGAACACACTATAATGTGAGGTCAAAGACAGATAACCTTGTAATCGCGTTATTTTAAGATAAGGATGGCAGGCACATTTCAAATTCAGTGTAGAGATTTGTCAAGTTAAGAGAAAGAATCCTACCGTTTTTGGTGAAGGTCAAAGGTCAAAGGTCATTTGAGTTCACCAGAGGTCAAATATCTAAAATCTTGTAATCATAATATCCCAAGGTAGGAACTACTGACAGTTTTCATATTTGTATAAAGATTTGCCATATTGCGAGAGAGAAAACTGTCATTCTTGGTAGAGGTCAAAGGCCATCAGAGGCTTCCAGAGGTCAAAGATCGAAAACCTTGCAATCACGATGTTCCAGATAGGAATGACTGACACTTCGTATTTGGCATATAGATTTGTCATATTAAAAGGAAACACCCTAATGTTTTTGTAGGAGGCAAAGGTCATTTGAGGTCATTAGAGGTCAAAGATCAAAAACCTTGTAATAACGATGTCTACAGATAGGAATGACCGACACTTCATATCTGGCATATAGATGTGTCATATTAAAAGGAAACACCTTAATGTTTTGTAGGCCCTAGAAGGCAAAGGTCATTTGAGGTTACTGGAGGTAAAAGATGGAAAACCCGTCTATCCCAATATCACAAGATAGCGTTGACAGACACTCTTCATATTTGATATATAGATTTGTCAGGTTGAAGGGAGACCTCTATTGCTTTTGGTGGAGATCTGAGGTCACCAGAGGTCAAATACCAAAAATTATGTTAACATGATATATGATGATGGGAAGTGTAGAAGATATTCATACTTTGTAGGCCCCTAAGTATGTACGTTTGATATGTTGAGAGAAGGAACAATATATTGTTCATTGGAGGTCACAAATCACAGGTCACCAGAGGTCAAAAACTGAAACTTTGTAAACATGACATTTCAATATTTTGTTTATCCAAGTTTTTTGGTGGGATGCAAAGGTCATGTGAGGTCAGCAGGGGTCTAATGTGAACACATCGTAAAAATTATGTAGTCGAGAAGACAGTGTAGTTTTGAGAGATGAACTTTGGTGTTGCAAAGCACCCCTTGTTCGGCAAGGAATCACTAAGCCTTTAGGCTTTCTGGTTTATTCTATGGGAGTTTTTCATGAATCAAGAACCCTGATAATAATGTAAAAACCGGTGCTATCTTGCAGTGAAGTTCAGAAGCAAATGTGTTTGCAGTGCCACACTTCGCACAACTGCAAAGTTCGCCTCGGTGTTTGCTTCTCCTTAATACTGTCGAATTGAAGCTAGCGTACATCAGTTTGTCTCAGAGCTTTGATACCAGACTTTGTATGGTTGGGGGTGATGGGTTGGGGCTAGATACTGGATCTGTAAGTTGTACATAATTTGTGTTTAGATCCATTTTCCTGGCATCCTATAATAAATGTTGAACTGGGCTGTTACGTTTTGGTTGATCTGAGTAAACT
This sequence comes from Holothuria leucospilota, assembly GCA_029531755.1. NCBI lineage: Eukaryota > Metazoa > Echinodermata > Holothuroidea > Aspidochirotida > Holothuriidae > Holothuria > Holothuria leucospilota. The sequence goes on from CM055973.1 coordinate 49,843,127, forward strand.
GCTGAAGAAAACATTGTTTTGCAAAATATAGAAGGGCGTACGCCCCTCACGCCTCTCTAGTCAGACCATGGTTTTTATGATTTGATAACGACCTGTATCTAGTAGGATCATGTTGACATGACATTGAATCACGTTATATTCCGATGATAATATCCTGCCAGCAACATACTGACGATGATTTTTTTTGAGGATGGGGGGGGGGGGGTTGCACCGCCTGTGTTTAGAGGTCCTTTCAAATGCCTTCGAAAATTCTGTCAAATTTATGAACAGTATATCTATGAACCTGACGGGTGTTTTGGTGTGTGTCCATTTTTTGAATAATTCGTGTGTCTCGTATGGAAAGCCCGTCCCTAGTTACTCGCAACGTGGCATTGTCAAAGTGACTTGTGTAATATAATGAGGGCTTTTTTTGGATGCCGCCTTTTGCCGGGCCCTGCCCTGGCGAGTGCTTTACTAGAGCAAGTCAGAAAACGAGCCCGGTTAGCGGTGGGTCAAAGAAATTGTGGAATGCTTGTGGAATGAAATATCTTTTCTTTTCTTCTATAACTTCCTGCATCTTGCGTGATATGTGACCCTGCGCAGGGATGATAGGCCCATGCGTTTTCTGTAACATATTGGCATTCTGATGGTCTATATAACATGCCAGTATGTGTGGGGCTTAGAAAGAGACAAGATAAAAACTAAAGAGAAGTTTGTGTTACTAAATATGGGAAGTGGATGGAGATCGGATTTTGGATGCGCCCTTTATCTCGTTAGAAAGGACCCATCCCTTGTTACTCGCGCGGTTGCGTGGCATGTACGGCAAGTAAAAGAGTGGTTGCACCAGATGAACTTTCCAATATCCGCTACGTAACCCTGACCCTCGCTTAATTTTGCACCCGAAATAAAAACCCTTAAAGTGTACCTAAAGTCTGAAAATTCAAAAATATATATTACAGAGCATGAAAACTGAATTCCAATGGTCCAATTCCCATCTTCACAGGACTTTCTTAAGCTGAGATATAAAATGTTGAAGTTTATTCACTCGATTTAAAAAGGTAGATTGCGCAATAATTTGTGATGTCATTGTTGTACTACTCAAATTACAATCTTTGTATTTCTTTGTTTTTCTGAAAGCCACCGCACCTTGTGCCAAAATGTGATCGCGTTCTTACTGCTTTGGGGTGACTTGACTATATAAGCCCTCTCTGTACAGCATGTCATGCAAGAAAACAGGAAGCGGTCAAGGTCATATAAACATTTTTAATTTTAAAAGAAAACAAAGCATTTAATGTGAGTTGTACAACAAGAATGTCAAAAGTTATTGCGCAATGAACTGTTTGGATTTAAGTGAATAAATTTTAACATTTAATATCTCAGCAATGGAATAAGCTATGACAATGGGAGCTGGACCAATAAGATTAATTTTGTAACCTCTAAAATATATATATTTTTGAATTTTTAGACTTTAGGACCACTTTAAACAAAAATACAAAAATCCTATAGCAATGTGACGATGACGTCCTCTGTTAAAGATGTAATTCTCTTGACTTCGTGACCTCTGCAAAAATACCTGGAAGTCAGGAACTTACGTTTGCCTTAAAAAAAAGTTCATATACTTAATACTTGAACCGGTACCCTTTAAATAAGTTGGAAATTTTGAGACATCAAACTTTGGGTCGATGACGCTTCGCTTGTTGACCAAAATCAAGTGGCCTTGTGACAATTGCTAAAAGCTTCTTTTGAATTCTTATTGTTTTGGTTTCTTTTTGCCATCCTATAATTTCATTTTTGGACTATTTTGTTTTCAAACGGTCTCAATTAGTTGTGCCATCGATAGATCCGTCTTAAATTACAAACATATTTAGAATTCCTTGAAATGGTGTTTTGGTGTGCTTTTTGATGAGTTTGGCAAACAACATATGATGTTAGTACAATTTAAAAAGAAATATAGTCCATTAGTAATTTTTTCATATTACCCCTAAGGTGTATATGTGTCACAGGTCTACAAAATCCACAAAAGGTGCATTTTTGTGAATTATCTTATGTCTTCATATAAGGAAATTTATACTAGAGAGCGCTGTGGAATCGAATTTGGGGCCGTCCATGTGGTTAGACCTCAACGCTTTTTAAGTTGACTAGTGACCTTCACATTTTCATCTGTTCGGTGGTCAAAATGTTTTTGGCATCTCCAAAATGGGCCATCAACTTTTTGAAATGACTTTTTGAAGCCGATGTACAACCCCGCCAAAGGTAAACATTGAAAAGCACCTGTTTGTGTCTTTTAGAACAGCCCGTAGTATGAATTCGATACCTCTTTTCGGGTGACCCATCCGTATTATCTTTCTCTCAAGGTTAAAGTTTTGGAAGAACAGAAAGAAAAGAAAAGAAAAACTCAAAAGTGACTTATTTTGAAGGCTTGTCAAAAGCAAAAGAAAGCAATGATTGTTTCTTTCGTTTCTTTGGCCTATGCCCCACCTAGTTCTTTAAGAACTTTATGAGCAAGGTGGAGAATCTTGAAAGGTGGATTTGATGGAGTTTTACGCCCCTAGAGGCGCCTACGGCCTTTTTTCCAGTTGTGAGGCACTGGATTTTTTTCCCTACTCCATTGTTCATGCGGAGCATCTCGCACAACGGCTGTATGTTCCATTTTTAAGTCTTTGGTATGACTCGACCTGGGGAACGAACCCGGGCCTCCAGCGTGAAAGGCAAATGCTCTACCACTAGACCAAACACGCAGTCATTGTTTTTTCTTATATGGGAGTCTCAATTTTTTTATGATGTAGGCTACATGTTCAATGCTTTGCGCGCCACGTAAAGAAAGCAAAATTTATTTAGTTATGTGTTTTTTTTTTTTTTTTGTTCACATTTTGGACTGGTTGTTAAGAGTCCTTATAGGATTACTACACAAAGATAAACTTGAGAGGCAATTAGGCTATATGTAATGAGGAATGCACAATCTTTTTTCTCTCTTTCTTCCTCGTAATTCTTCAAGTACTGCATACAGTACAAAATAAATTTTGCCCTTGGCCTATACACATGCTCCCGTGGAGCTAAATACATAAGAATACATCAAGAAAGTGGCTGTTCCTCGTAGGCTTATCAATATCTGTGCATTGGCGGCATTACTGAGGCCATATATGCTTGTGATTCGTGTCTTATCTCGTGTAATTTCCTGCCTCCTTTAGTATGGTTTCGTGCAATTTCGTGTTTCAGAACATTTTCCGACCATCAGCTCATGGGTACCCACCAGCGTGATCGCCAACAACTGGCGAACTGAAATAACTTTCAGCCAGCCCACTCAACCTATCAGCAAAATGTAACTATTAATAGAGGGCGCTTTGCAAGGTGTCTACGCCGCTACACTCCTTAAAAAATCGGTTAAACAAATCCGATATTTAATACTACGAGCCAACAGCATCCGAATGGCCTACATCCCAAGGAATATTGTGTCCAAGTTTCAAATAGATCCATGAAAGCATGTGGGAGGAGCGGCACTTTGAACAATGGTGGACAGATAGATAGACAGCTATACAGAGGCCATGTGATGACAACAGCTCAACAGTATTCTCTTCAAATGTTAATTCGACTGCTTCTTGTATTGGGTATCAAATAGCATTGCAATCCGTTCCCATTGATATCGATTTTAATGAATTTGCAGCTTGTTGGGGGGGGGCGCTGCTTACCTTAGCAATTGGTATGAATAACGAACCTTTTTTTTTCGATTATGAATAACGAACCTTTTTTTCGATTATGAATAACGAACCTTTTTTTTTTTCGATTATGAATAACGAACCTTTTTTCGATTATGAATAACGAACCCTTTTTTCGATTATGAATAACGAACCTTTTTTTGGATTATGAATAACGAACCTTTTTTTCGATTATGAATAACGAACCTTTTTTTCGATTATGAATAACGAACCTTTTTTTCGATTATGAATAACGAACCTTTTTTTCGATTATGAATAACGAACCTTTTTTTCGATTATGAATAACGAACCTTTTTTTCGATTATGAATAACGAACCCTATGAATAATGAACCTTTTTTCTCATTATGAATAACGAACCTTATGAATAACGAACCTTATGAACAATGAACCTTATGAACAATGACCCTTATGGATAAAGAACCTTATGAATATCGGGTAGACCCCTGATTATCATCCACGACTAAAAGTACTGTTTTGCCCGGGTGTCACCTGGCCAGATTAGCATAGTTATCTGTCTACAAAAAGTTGTTACGTACGGAAGCCGAGAACATCGCGGTGGTGTAAAATCTGACATGGCAGTTTTCCCACCCCTTTCTTCGGTAAATATGGGAAGGAGAAATCAAGATACCATTTCTCCTTACCATTATCCACCGATAATGTGGAGTGGAGAAAACCGAAGTAAAGGGTTCTTCAAGAAGGGACCATTATATCGTGTCTATTTTCGAACGGAAATTACGTTTTTATTTTTTGTACGGAAAACTGTACGCACACAGTGTATATGATATCTGCCCATAGTAAACATTTGGCTCCAAAATGGTGCCCATGAAATAAGTTGGCCAATCTCTCCCACTATAAGGTCTCTAACTCAAACAAGAAACGTGGGGGTTGTGGGCCATGGTTTCCTTCGTTTATTTGAACGTTCACAAATACTTACTGATTCGGAAGCTTCCTGAAACCCTTTCAACCCTTGAATCAACGTACTTCAATTTAATTCCATGAATGACTGAACAACACAACACTCAATGTAGCCATCTCTTTTGTATGTAATGTATACTCAACCAATGTGTAGCATAATGCAAAACCATAATGTCAGTTTTCACTCTTATGCCTGACACTCAGCTCTACGTATCCTTCAATCCTAACATAACGGGTGAGGCGGAACTAGCCTTGCATAAATTGCAGGACTGTATTTCTGACATTATGTGGTGAATGGATTCTAATAAGCTCAAATTAAATAATGACAAAACTGAGTTTTTATAGCTGGCACAAAACAAAGTCTCCAAAAACTTCCTTCACTGCAACTGGAAGTTCGATCTTGTCATATCAAACCCTCCAGTGAAATTCGTAATCTAGGTATTATATTTGATTCAAACTTTAAAATGACAAAACATGTTAACAGCCTAGTCTCATCTTGCAATTATCATCTTAGAAATTTATTTCGCATTGGCCGCTATCTTGATAAAGAGACTCGTCATTCTGTTGTCCGTGCTTTTCTCCTTTCACGCTTTGACTACGGCAATGCCCTTTTGTATGGTGCATCATCAAATGACCTTAACCGCATTCAATCCTTGCAAAATCGTTGTGCTAAATTTATTTTCTCGGCAGCTAGATTAGATAGTCCGAAACCTCTTCTGCGTGCTCTTCACTGGCTACATATTCGCGAAAGAATCCAATTTAAATTTTGTTTATATGTTTACAAATGTTTGAATAACTTTGCTCCGACTTATCTCTCTAGTATGCTTCACAGGAAAACCCCACCTTTATATGGTCCTGTTACCAGGTCTGCAATGGATGGGACCCTACTCCTGATACCTCCTTCCAAAAAGCGAGTAGGTGATGGTGCCTTTTCTATTGCTGGCCCTGTGTTATGGAATTCTCTGCCCTTTCAAATACGGTATTCGAAATCTGTTACACTTTTCAAAAAACAACTTAAGACTTACCTATTTAATTGACTGATATTTTGTTGGCATCGATTTTTTCTTGTTTTTGTATGCGCATTGATCATATGGAATTTGCGCTATATAAAAGTCAGTATGCATGTATGTATGTATGTATGTATGTATGTATGTATGTATGTATGTATGTATGTATGTATGTATGTATGTATGTATGTGTGTGTGTGTATGTATGTATGTATGTATGTATGTATGTATGTATGTATGTGTGTATGTATGTATGCATGTATGTATGTCGCTACTCGATCGATCGTGTGCACGGTCAATGTCACGTGATGCACTTTTCTGCACGTCTCAACATAGCTACTCGGCTTGAACGTGGTGTCAAATGGCCTGTTATAAGCAAAAGGTTCACCTCCGTTCTAAAGTATACCGATTCAATTGATTTAAAATAGCATACCAAACAGTCAATCTAAGCTCAATGTAGTGAGACTTTTTGGCCTAGCTATTTGTATATAGGATAAGACGTCGTTCTGAGTTAGGGGAAGTCCCCTCCCTCTTTAAAAATTTCGTTTCGGAACGGTACTGAGATCCAACATAGTTCTATCATTCATCGTTTTCAAGTGTCTTCATTCTCGAAAGTCTCGTTAGTTTAAGAAAACAATCCAGAAAACCAACATTTTATGGCTTCTTGGCAAGGCTGAAACATATTTTGAAACAATGAAAGAAACAACAAATATTTAAAGGTGGGGCTCATTTTATACAAATGGATCAAATCGCTTTGCCCATTTCACCTGCCTCTTACTCCCCCTGTGGAGTAGCGATCGGCTGATGTGGTTGTATTTTAATTTTTAAAGTAGTCAACTCATGACTGACTGCCTGAAATGGTTTTTGAAGTGCTCTTGAAAACTACATGGGTAATCGATCGCTGAAATACATAATAATAACCATGCTCCTATTGCACTATCCGGAGCTGACCATTAATATTGTCGGGGGTCTTCCGAACCTCCCTGAATAGCTTGAGTTTGCCCCCCCCCCCAAATAAAATTTCTCAGAGCCGCCCATGAGGGGACGAAGGACTTGTCCACCCGGTTCAAATTATCGTAGATACAAATATGCATACCTTTACCTACTTTTCTGGAGATGCCCCTTCCCGAATGCTCCCAAGCACTTCTTCAAGGCTTACTCATGCCTTCAGCACTCAGTGGATCCCCTACTTTAAAAATCTGCATCCGCCCGTGCCGCCCTAAAATTGTAGGAGTACGACTTTGAATGGCAATTGGCCTTTTGTCTTTGTTTGGAAATTTTGGAAGGATGGGTTTGATGTGTGTAGGACAAATGTAATTCCACAATCCAATTATTTCGGATGGACACTAAATTCATAAGCCAACATTAATATTGTGCATAAGAGCTCGTACTAGGGTATGGTATCCTATGGACGCTAACCTACGTCTCACATATACTCGCTCCAACTCTGGCTTAAATCCAACCCGATGTGCACTTTTCTACTTATAACTCATTAAAGTTTCCAATAATTTTCACAGTCGTTCAATTTTATACACATTTTCACATCTGTATATACCTTGTGGATGCAAAGAAAAGACAACTTACCTCCCTGGGTGTTGCCCTCCTTATTTCTATTGACTTTCCTTTTAAGCGGAATCCTCCTTCCGCCTTTTCTCTCAAAATATTGTCAACAGATGCCGCAGTATGAAATAAAGCAAATCCGAAGCCGTTTGAGGGCCTCGGACTCCCAGGGAGTTCTGGTGGTCCCCTCACTATGGATATAGTTTGCACACTCCCAAATACCTTCAGAAATACAAGAATGTCTTCTTCTGTCGTATCCATTGACAAGCCTCCCATAAATATTTTTCTTAACTTTTCTGGTTCTTGCTGTTTAAAGAAATATTGAAAAAAAAACTTCGAAAACAATAGAAATAGCCTTTTTTATAAATATATACAAATTTAAAGGAAACCAGAGAGGCTGTAACGTACTTTTTTATGGTCCCCTAACAAAAACCTTAAATAATTATAGTTATCATACATCGGAAAAAACATAAAACTAAAGTATTAACAAGAAAAGAACGAACATCTCATACAGAACAACACAAGCACGGTTTCCAAAACATTAGGAGCAGGGACTGAAACGCTTTAAATGAATATTAGGACATGGTCTGCGTATCGTCATACTAATGAGATCGTTTGATAGCTTTCTGTTAGTGTATTTAAGTGTGGCGAATACATGTAAGTCAAAAAACTTACTGTGGCCGGAAATATCATATCTAGGGTGATCGTTACAAGTACGTTCCATGAGCTGACTAAAGGTGTAGCTAAGAAAAACCATTAACACATTTGCATGATGAAGTTTGTTTGTAGAATCATTGGATTCTTCTAGAAAATGTACTTGCGAGAACAGTGGAGCATAATTGGGCATGTAGATGTAGGCCTAATTGAGCTTTTTCTAAGTCCTAATTTGCAAAGTATCTTACCGAGGAAGAAAGCTCAAAAACCAATAATGAATATACTATATGACAAGCAAGGATACTACTGAAGAATTAATAGCCGTGTAAATTGATAGAAAACCGTTTTTTTTATTCCTTGAAGATTTTAAAAGGAATACATGGGATCACAATGACATGGGGATATACATGTGTGCCTGCACTGACCAACAAACATGTAGACATTGAATCGTGGTATTGGTTATAAACTACCAATGTTTACCTCTAAGATATCACATTAAAAGTTTTGCTTAATCCAGTGTCCTCAAATGGTCCTTTACCTTCACAAAAATAGTGGGTGTTCTCCACATCATGTAAACTAGCACATTCGTATTGATGCTCATCTTAATCTATGGAGTGTCAAGTGTTTCAAAATATCCAAATTATACATTGAAGTATTAAAAAAAAGACATCGAAGTATCCAGACTAAAGTCGAACTATCCAGACTAAGATCGAAGTGTCCAAACTTTGCATCTAACTTAACTATCATCTATTCAAACTTTACATCGGCAGGTCTAAGACTAAGATGAAATAATTGGAACTGGTCTGCTAACTTCAAGTCTGTTTTTTACACACTTGGCTGCCAAAGCGGCGTGCCAAATGGTTCATATATCGAACTCAATATCCTAGATAGAGAATTGCCTGTCCAAGCCCGTACACACAGTTGAAGCCAGCTCGAACACTCGCTGGTAGCCTTACCACTCCCATATTTATGCGGTCTGTAACAAAGCAATCAGTGTGCAGTTTGGTGCAGTTTGAGTGATTATGTTTGCTCTCGGCTACAAAAGTATTGCGTTCAGTTAGAGGGGAAATTTTAAGGAAGAGGAAGGGGTAGGGGAATATGTTTTAAATTGTTCGCATTAGAATATAACACTTAACTATCTCAAACTGTGGGTAAAATTCATGACTGTAGGGAAAGTGGGGCATTTTCGACGTCTCCATACCAGATAGGGAGGGGGTCCTAGGACCTCCCCAGTGGCGGATCCAGGGGGTCGCCGACGTCAGGACCCCCCTCAAATTTCCCAGTTTGCCCTTTTTCAAAACTGAGATTTTTCACAATAGCCTTAAAAAAAAACAAAACAAAACGAGAGTTTCACAGGTAATTAAAGTTGTCCAATTCCGAGGAGATTTTGGTTACCCCCATCCAGTATCGATCAATCCACTGGTAAGAGTCTAGCCATGTATCGCAGAAACTTTTGGCAACATATTTGACTACGGTACCCTATATTGCCCGCCCCGAAACACGAACAGTGCGATCATTTTACAGAGAATGTGACTACAGTATCATAGCCGGATTTACCTTCAGGGGTGCCCGTAACCTATCATATGAGAGGGGGGGGGGCTGTGAGTATAATTTTTAGTGATATTATTTGTGGGTGGGACTAATACATGACACTATCTAAGTGGAGGGCCACCACCATCGGCCGATTAGCGTCTAGCCTACTGAGAGATTTTTGGACAAAGTGCCGATGCCGGTAAATTTCCAGAAATGCCACTTCCAGGCCTGTCAATTTGCATAAGACTATTCCACCTTTCATAATTAAGAAGTTTGAAACTCCCTAAGGAGAGACAACTCAGACACATTTTATTCAGTTAAGCAATTTGTGTATGGGAGAATAGGACTTGACATATAACATCTGCTGTTTTATTTTTGTTATGTGTTAAATACGAAATCAAAGGTAATATATGCACATGACATTGGCACAGAAATCCATGAAAGATGGTTTTGAAAGTCCAAATTCATTTTAATTGCATCAAGAAGGCCTATCTGCAGGTACAGTAGTACAATAATCGTTTCATCAATATCCACATACAGAAATGCGCTTGGACATTCTGATGTACGGAAACATATGATATGTATCAAGAAAATCGATACCGAGAATTTGAACTTTCGGTGAAGGACCATTACCTTTTCTTTTTAATTTAATTTCCTTTTCTTAGTTGAAAACTTTTCCCCATTCTTTCCCTGAATATATTTATGAAATCTGAGCATGTGTTGTTTTCAATCGTTCTCTTCCTCATACTAGCTTACTTGAATGTATTTGAAAATTCAATCCACTTAATGTTTATGAAATTGTTCGGTGCGCATCCACGATTTTGAACAAAATGTTGCTGCAATGTGTTTAATGCTCACTTGGTGAGAGTGAAGATAAAAGGCAAGCAGTGTCCGAAAGAGCCTGGACGCAAGTCTTCCAGGGACTGAAGATGGTGAAATGAAACGGTGTATGATGCAAATGTAGCTTTACTCCTTATGATTAACAGTTGGCAGGGATGATGCATGCGGGGAAGCTGGGGGAAGGAGACCCCACAGAAAGTGAGAATTGGAGTAGTACTCAGGATGGAACCGTACGAATCGCGCGGAAACTGAATTGCATTTTAAGAAATTTATAGCGACAAAGGTGACAGAAAAATAGACAAAATACCCTCAAGGGCAGGAGGGTTGCCCTGCCCCCTACGCTACGTGTCTGCCCCACGGTCAGAAATGGAACTTCCCGTGACTTACAAATAACGTCTAAACATTATTTTGGAATATCGGAAATTAACACAGATCGATTCGACAAAAATTGGCTTTAAACATTTCGAGGGAGGGACACTGACACTGCCCCACTGCGTGCGGCCATGAGTATAACTATGACTGTGGGTCCTCTCCTGAAATTAAAGACTCAGTTGTGAATTTCTTGCTTATGGAAATTAAGGTACAGTGCATCTATTTATGGTACTGCCAATTCTTTTAAATTTTCAAGTGACTAGCAATTAACCTGAAGATCATGTGCAGGTCAATTTGAACAAAACAAAAAAGTCAAGTCAATTCGTCGATCGGAATTCAGGACTCCTTACGCAATCACGCCAATCCACTTTCTTCCTCAGTTGACCCAAGGTTTCTGTGGCCTAACTAAGAAGCACTGACCTAACCGAAGGGCCAACATAATTATCGCTATAATTATCGTGAAGCGCTTGGAATATTTTGGGCGAAACTATTTCCTTCATTGTCGGAAATAAACCTCCCCCCTAAGTTTAAGTGCAGATAGTGATCACCTTTTGAGTATTTTGTTGATACGGCCTCAAAAATAACTTGGGCGATTCCGAGATCCTGTTAAATAAATTAAAAATGTCAATAATACAGCGTATATGAAAGAGAAGAAACGAACCTCTAGAACAGGCATGTGTCAGTGTCAGTGTTAATACGATATCATACTCAACGACAATGAGTCGTAACCCATGTGACATGCTTCATAGTAGCTTTATTGGTAAATACTATAAGTAACGTTAACGAAATTCCTTCCAGGTAACATTATAGATCAGAAAATGGAGACTAGATCTTCAAAAGCTATATTTTGGTAAACAGAAAGGTAGGGATTTTTGTTTCAACTCAGAAGCAGATTTGAAAACTAAGCCAAAAAGGTGACTCATTTATGAAAATTTCCGGGGGCCCCCTGAAAGCCAAAATATGCGGGGGGGGGGGGCGTAACCTATAGGTTACCTCGATTACTGGGTAAATCCGGCTATGTACAGTTTGTCTTACAGTCTGCGTGACAGTCAGGCACTCTAATAACTTTTCGCTTGGAACCACGTGTGGCGTGGTTGGGCATTCAAAGTAATACAAAACACGTAGATATTACGTCATACTCAGTAGCTAGCGCTTTATGCAACGTATTACTATTGGGTTTTAATATTGATTCCAAAAGGTCACTGCTTGTGTTTTGGTCTTACAAAATAATGATCTGTACATCTACGAAACCTTTCCTCCACCCCGCGCTAGTATCCCTCTTCTCATGAACAAGAGAGAGTAGGTAAATACGTTTCGCTGTGATATTCATGGTCTGGAATTACTCTCTTCTTTTATTGTGTGCCCTAGTGATGGGAATAAAAAGCCAATCTTAGGTTAAAGGTCACAGCCAAGAGTTGACCAGACGTCACAATAGACGAATCGGTGTGTTTCATTTTAAAATTACTATATAAATTCACCAAAAGGTCAAATAACGCAATGTCAGTCGGTTCAATCTTTTGACGTCTTTGGACCGATGACCGGTCTGCTGTCGCAAATAAAAAGCAAACATTCGACTTCAGTCATCTGTTCTGAAAGAGTACTTTTGACAGTCGCGCCGCAGCTATATAGGGAACACAAAATACAGTATTTTAACCCCCTCCCCAGTCGAGATAGTAGCGCCAGGTGGGGAAAGGATTCATTTCCCGTCGGGGAAGGCTGGCCTCCTATCGGGGAAGTTTTACAGTTTCGTCGGGGAGTCTTAGTCGAAAGTATGCAGTCCCCGACCGACGACAACTACGGTTTACCTGGTTTTTGCTCTCAAGAGGATAATTTCTCTAATAAGAACCCAAAACTTTGGGCGCGCTACGCGCGCTGTAGAGTCACTCTGTTTTCTTCAATAGTTCCATTCCACATAGCAGGATAGCGCAAGTCCTGTCCACCTCACCAAGTAACATATAGGCAGAGTACATAGTTTAAGTAAAGGTCGTAACTTTCATCCCATATCGCAAAGCCTAGTTGGTGTTCTCTTGTGTGTGTCATGCGGTACAGTCAGTTGGCGAGCGACTTACGGAGAAAAGTTTGGCTATTTCACCTGTTAGTCCAGGTGGTTTCGATACAATGTATGTTACACCCGATACGATCTACAAACACTACAGTTCTTTTTTCGTTTCGTCATATGCTATATGTGTAAGCCTATCAAAAATTTTCGTCCGCTTCGCGCGCTTTTCAATTTCACGATCCAGATTCAAAGAACACTGTCAGTGCGCAACTCGGATCTTGAAGTATTAAGTGATTTAATGGAAAATATGGCTGCAATGGCATAGGATAATGAGGCTCCTTCATTTGCCCTTCTCATCATACCCTCGACATAGGGAGTGTCGGAACTTCGGGTAGCTGACATGGCCCGGCCCCCTGTTGGGAAAATTCTAACGCCACCCATGGCTTTTATAGGGGTAATTTCTGGGATAAAACCCAAAATTTTCGGTACGCTTTGTCCACTCTTCGTCAGTTCCGTTTTACTTATAGCTAAATATAGTACAAACCCTTTTCACCTTTTCAAGTTAAGAAGTAGAATACATGGATTTATGTGAATGTCTGGAACTGTACGTATTTCGCTAAACCTGGTTAACGTTCACCTGTGTCTGTCGTACTCGTACGGAGGGCTAGTGACTCGAGGAGGGAAGTAAAATAAAGTTATGCCCGATAGGGCCCAAATGTCGGGACAATTGTTCTATGTAAGCTTTAAATTAGGACAAATTCTTATAAGTGTAGGCTTAAAAAAAAAAAATTCGCGCGTTTCGCGCACTTTGCAATTTCACCGTTTAGATTCCAGATTTTGATTCCAGTTTTTGCATGTCTCTTGGTTTATCCTTTCTTTGTCAGTTTGAGGTAAATTGTATAAATCGCTGACGTTTATGGGAACCAAAATTTAAAAATGAATGTGCCCTCTTTTGTTGGACCCCCCCCCCTCAGAATAGACCCTAGATCCTCCCCTGCTCCCTCTCTTAAATGTGGAAAATATAAACGGGAAACATGGGAGAGATGTGGATAGAGTCATGGGTAAGACATGCAATCTGATGGATGAATGAGCAAGATGTAGAAAACCTGGACCAAGTGCATGCAGTAAACCAGCCTAACGTTGTCTGGTCCATTATCGCAGAATGGACTCGGACATACCAAGATGGCGGCTGGAGCAGGGGCGTAGCTAGGATGAAATTTTTAGGGGGCCTAGGTAAAAAAATGGGGGGCCGGCACCTACGAGGGTTAGGCTTGTCAAGACTATCTAAGCGGATCGAGCGCCACCATCAGTTGGCACGGAGCGTGCAAGAAAATTTTTGGCTTTACAAACCCTCCAGATGGCCGGAAACGGCACTTCCCACGTGTTTAAGCTGCATGTACCCAGCCTTGAAACTCGAACCTCATGTCTACCATTTCTCAAATAATGGGAAAAAAATCAATCCATGAAAAATGGTTATACACAAGGCCGCACATACACTTTTTTGCTAGGGGGCAAAAAGTGGGCATAACTGATCTGTGGCCTGGGGGAGAGGACTGAAGAAAACGGGTGTCTCCCCACCCCCCTGGCGAAAATATGTAATTTCAGGAGGAAGTATAGATAGCAAACGGTGCAATATTTGAGGGATTTCAGCTTTAAAAGGAAAACGAAAAGTAGTTGTGACTAAGTGCGACAAAAGTCATTTTTGAGAGCGTGGTGGATATGATGTGCAGCATGACCTCAGCCATTGAACTCCGTTGTGGGAAGGGTTTAAGGGAGGGGAGGAGGTGTTATTGGTTATAAAACGTTTTTATGACTAAACTGGCACGTTTTAAAAACGTTTTATAGCCATTGATGATTGAAGCTACCTATAGCAACAACAACAACAACATTGTAGCTATAGATGCATAATCGCGCGAGAATTTTAGAAACGTAGGCTAGAAATACATCCTAATAGAGCTGTAAATGATTGGTGATGTGTACAGACATAAGCATGAAAATATTGACCTGCCTATTTGAAATTGTTTAAGTTCTGTCATTACAATCACAGCTATTTCTTATATTTTTACTGCGTTTTCTCTGTATATTCTCAAAGTTGGAAACGATGCACTTTGAAAATTTCTGGGGGTAATTGCCCGCCTCCCTCTGTATACGGCGGTGGATATCATATGAGCTGAGATAATACAAGAATCATACTGAATTAAATATGCATTCCTTTTCATTTATTTTGCCTGCAATTCTCCCGTATTCACCTTCTGGTATATCTCCGTTTCATTTGTCCATCACCCCATCCATAGGCTAAATGTCCACTACTCAATTACATATCCCCTACATCATACCATTTGTCTCCAACCTAGTGTCCATATTTATTTTCTAGCAAGGAGGACATCGATCACTGTCCTGATGTAGGGGTCTAAGTGTGTCCCCTTCCCTTTGGAAATTTTCCGGTTTTCAATGGTGTCTAGATGCAAAATGGTGCTGTATTTGCTCACGGACTCAAGTCATCGGTATATTACTTGGTCAGACCTATAATACCACCAGTAAATCTTTCCAACTATTTAACCCGCAAAGCAGAAGTAGGGATCATGTGGGAAACACATGAAATCCGGACCTTGCTGGCAATTTTACAAATCCGTCCGGACCGTCACGCCAGTGCGAACTACTACAAAGAGGACTTGTCGAAAACAATAGTTCTACAGTGCTCTTGTCATGGGCAAGGAGAGAGACACGACATACTTGTTAAGGATAGAAGAATTATTCGAACGCAGTACCTTACCGTACAGCATATTTTGTGTATGATACCGTATAGGAATGGTCTTGTAAGAATGGGCTTCATTGTATGGTTGCCATGTTTTCACTTTTCAGTAAATCAACCAGCCATCCGAAAGGCAGAAAGGGTCTAAACCTGACAATGCCACCTCCGAATGAGTTGTCGGGACGAATTAGTTTCCATTTAAACATTAATTTTTTCTTAATTCTTACACATTTTATTGGACACGAAAAATCCTGGGGGGAGGGGCTGAAGAATATCTGGGGGCCTAGACCCCCAGCCCCCCCCCCCCCGTAGCTACGCCGCTGGCCCGAAGACGTGGATTATGCCTGAATATTATGAGCTTTCAGTCATGCATGAGCATGGGTTAGAATGTGCAGTTATAGTTAGGCCCGTGTGGCGGTATTATGCTGCTTATGTTGGGCAAATGGTCTTGGGTAAACCAGGCTGACTAGGGCCCTTGTACTAGCATCATGGTACACCATGCTTCTCACTGTGCAACTTGCTTGGTTCTCCCATGTGCGACCTACGAGAGCACCGTTCTGTAGTCAAATCTTTATGGGCATTACGTTCTAATTTTCATGACCCAACAAGGGCCTAATGGGTTTATCTTAACAGTGTTGGTTGTTTGGGCCTGTTTCGTATAGGATTAAAATGGCCGAACCACACCATACGATTGAATGAGAGACTAGGCCACTGCATTAGGTTGTCCCGTATTGGTCCATAGGTTCTCGGTGCGAGGTTTACGGCACCGGTCGTATTATGTGGGTGTAATGATCGAGGGCTGGCCTGTATGGTCCGTGAACGAAATCGTGAGCATTAGCGTAAGCATGTTTAGAAAATGCATATTTGCTTTTCATAATTTAGGAAGAAAAACAAACTTCAAGTTGCAGGCTATATGAATGATTCTTTAATAGCATTCATATGGCCTACTACAGTGGCCCATAAAGTATCAACTACATGTACTTTAAGGTACATGTAGTTGATACTTTATGGGCCACTGTAGTAGGCCATATGAATGCTATTAAAGAATCATTCATATAGCCTGCAACTTGAAGTTTGTTATATATATATATATATATATATATATATATATATATATATATATATATATATATATATATATATATATATATATATATATATATATATATATATATATATATATATATATATATATATATATATATATATATATATATATATATATATATATATACGAGTAATTGAGTGCATAAAGAAGGATCTTTGTAAAATTTTTGGAAGGTATAACCTAAGAATTACTATTGAAGCTAACCTTAAAGTTGTCAATTATCTTGATGTAACCCTAAATCTCACTAAGAATGAATACTGCCCCTATGCAAAACCTAACAACACCCCCCTATATGTACATGCCGAATCCAACCACCCACCATCGATCTTGAAAAATATCCCTGCAGCCATCAATAAACGTCTGAGTGAAATTTCATCAAGCGAGGAAATATTTAATAAGGCCACCCCCGCATACCAACAAGCGCTCGATAACAGTGGGTACTCTTACCATTTGAGGTACCACGAGAGTATACCGAAAAAACGGAGGAACCGACAACGAAATATCACTTGGTATAACCCCCCTTTTAGTAAAAGTGTGGCTACTAACATCGGAAAAGAATTCTTGAAATTAGTTGATAGGCACTTTCCTCCTAGCAATAAGCTTCATAAAATTTTTAATCGAAATACAATTAAGCTTAGTTATAGTTGCATGGACAACGTTAAACAAAACATAGACTCACACAACAAATCACTGCTGTCCAAACCCCCCGACGAAAATATTACCAATTGTAATTGTAGAAACAAGGCGATTTGCCCTGTCCCCGGCAAATGCCTCACTGACGGGGTCATATACCAAGCCACCGTTACTACATCGAAGGCTGTAGAAACTTATGTCGGCCTAACTGAAACACCATTTAAAAATCGTTGGAGGAACCATAATACTTCCTTCAACGATAAGAAATATAAAAATGCCACCGAACTAAGTAAATTTATTAGGTCCCTTAAAGATAAAAGTATTCCATTTACCATTACATGGAAATTTCTGAAGAGGGCTAAGCCTTACAGTAACTTAACCAAGCGCTGTGACCTTTGTCTTTGGGAAAAACTATTTATTATGTGCATACCAAACTACGGCACTCTTAATAAACGTTCGGAATTTATTTCTACTTGCAGACACTCAAGAAGGTTTCTACTTAACCCGTAGGGTCTAGCACTGCCATTCCACTCTGTTAAATTCTTCTTTGTTTTTGCTTTGTCTTGTGCCACCTATCACTCCATCAATTGCACTGAAGTATGTATTATATGTCTACTGTACTTTTGTAACTGGCTGATCGTTTACTTTGCTTATTCAAATTGTTCGTTGTATCATTCGTAATGTTAACCGCCTGACGATCGGGTCTTACCCGTGAAACTTGAAGTAGCGGAAATAAATATACCTGTTAACCGGACTCACTTGTAGTCATTTCTATATATATATATATATATATATATATATATATATATATATATATATATATATATATATATATATATATATATATATATATATATATATATATATAACTAGGTAGCATGGTCTGTCTCCTACATTGGCTTTATTGAAATCTTTGATCTGCACATATGATGCCCCTCACCCCATGATCGCTACGGGGATCAGTCAAGTCACCCCTCAGTAAAGTTGTCCTTACAAACTCGTCCCTTAACAAAGTCGCCATCTTAAAAAGTCACCCCTCCACAGAGTCACCCCTTATAAAGTCGCTCGGCAAAAATTTTATCAAAAATGATTCAAGTAAGGACAATAATAACTGACAAAAAGATAATCGGTCAGTCTACGTTCATGCCTCATTATGTACTATGGGCCTACTTAAATATGCCACGATCATACTACAGTTCTCATGTACGTATGTACAGTGATATATTAATCGCTTACTGTGCTCCCGTACCTACTGTACTTACGTACTCCCGCATTATGTACGAAACTAATGGACATTAGCTAATTCGAGAGATGTACTTTTAACAGATCTGTCGGCAAATTTAAACCTCTAATTGAAAGTGAAGCAACATTCAGTATGAAAGAAATTATGTTTTAGATAATTAAAAGTACAGGAGTAATTTTTATCAAACTTCAGAAAATGCAAGATGTTAGTTTCAAAAACACTGTAGGCCTAGGCTAATTAGGCCTAAAGCCTTCATGACGTCAAATCAGCAACAGAAGTGCGTAGACACTTGATAAGAGCTAATTAACACGATAACTTTATCTTTCTTATCTATTATAATTATTATTGTCATTGTCATTTTCATTATCTTTTTATCTATTAATAAGAGCTGTCTATTATCATTACCGTCGTCGTGGTCGTGGTCACCGTCATTATCATTATCATTTTTATTATTATTGATGAAATTTACCGGGGCCACTTTGTTGAACTGAGGGGCAATTTTGTCGTGGGCGATTTTGCCAAGGGGCGATTTTGTCAGGGGACGAGTTTGTAGGGGCGATTTTGCTAGGGGGAGACTTGACTGCCAAGCACCCCCACATGGCCTGAAAATTCCTTCTGTTTCTTTGGTTAGACAACTTGATGTGTTAAAAGGGAAAGGTAATTTCATTTTGCACAATCGTTTAAATTTTCTAACGAATTCTGCGGTGAAGTCCAAGAAACGGAGCCCTTCACCCCTGACTATGAGCCAGCTTTTCTTTGACTTGAGGATCATTGCCACTGGTCCTGTTTCAACAGGCCATTCATGGTCATCAGTAGGCCTGCAGCTATGGCATGCCAAAAGGCTCACCACATATGATGATGTACTAAAAATACACGTTCATGTACCAAAAATACACGATGATGTACTAACTTCATACGATCATGATGTAAATTTACACCATCATATACTAAATATATATGTTCATCATGTTAAATGTTACGATGTATATGTAAAACCACACGTTGTACATATAAAAACACACGTTGTACATGTAAAAAGTTACGATCATCATGTTATTATTGTCCTCCCCGCATTCCATACTGAGTGAGCCTTTCGGCGTTCACGAAGTCCGCCGAAAGGCTCACCGACATACGTTCATCATCTAAACTTATGCGATGTACTAAAAATACACGTTCATGTACTAACTGCTTACGATCATGTACTGTATGCATACGTCCATGTACTGAATGCATACGTTCATGTACTGAAAAGTCAAAACTCACGATCAGCATGCAAAATACACAATATAACAGCTACGTGATAAGTGTGCATGTGGGAACATTTCTGTGAAAAGTAATTTCAATTTATGCAAATTTCCTGAAAACAGAAATAGCAACAACGGGGATAGCACCTCTTGCAATAGTCCGGTAATGCCGTCTCGATAAACTCCTCGGACGGCCGGACACATCCAGTGCTGACACTTAAATACAGTGCACGTACACATTAAAACACCTGAGACGTATCTCGCGCGCCAATAGCATATGATGCATGGCATTATTTTGATTCCCTGACTGTGATGTGAAAGTCAAATTCAGAATAGCAAGATCTGCTTAAGAGTGCTGTGATCAAGATGGGCGGGATCATTGATTCCCTAAGGTTGACAAACACACAGGAAGTTTGAGCTCACCGTTCATGAGAGTAGTTAGATCCTTTTTTCCTTACACCAAGTTCTGCCCTCCTGCGTTTTACTGTCGAATTGCTTATTTTAGCAATTCTGCGATTTCCTTGTTTGAAAACCCCATCTCTACATATTCTATTAATCTGCCTTCTTCCGTCTCTAATCTAGGAGAGTATTCCGCCATCTTAAATTTATTTAACGAATACGCACTGTCTACTAGGCCTAGGCTAAGCTTGTTACTGTTGCGTAATACTGATGATGCCATGTATACACGCGCATTATTAACGGTCTATACTAGCGTGGCCTACCCAATAAGTGCAGAAAACTAAAAAGTACTTACCCCGGTGATGATTCCACTAACACATTTTGATTCAGTCAACTGGATGACCGATCATAAACCAGGGGCGTAGCTAGGATGAAATTTTTAGGGGGCATAGGAAACAAATGGGGGGGCCGACACCGCCGAGGGTCAGGCTTGTCAAGACTATCTAAGCGGAGCGCCACCATCAGTTGGCGCGGAGCGTTCAAGAAAATTTTTGGCTTTACAAACCCTCCAGATGGCCGGAAACGGCACTTCTCACGTGTTTTAAGCTGCATGTACCCAGCCTTGAAATGCGAATCTCATATCTGTCGTTTCTCAAATAATGGGAAAAAAATCAATCCATGAAAAATGGTAATACACAAGGCCGCAAAAACAGTTTTTTCCTACGGTGCAAAAAGTGGGTATTACTGATCTGTGGCCTGGGGGAGGGGACTAAAGGGAACGGGTGTCTCCCCCCCCCCCTTGGCGAAAATTTGTAATTTCAGGAGGACGTATAGATATCAAATGGTGCAATATTTGAGGGATTTCAGCTTTAAAAGGAAAACGAAAAGTAGTTGTGAATAGGTGCGGCAAAAGTCATTTTTGAGAGCGTGGTGGATATGATGTGAAGCATGACTTCAGCCATTGAACTCCGTTGTGGGAAGGGTTTATGGGAGGGGAGGGTGTGTTATTGGTTATGAAACTTTTTTCATGACCAAACTGGCACGGTTTAAAAACGTTTTTAAGCCATTGATGATTGAAGCTACCTATAGCAACAACAACAACATTGTAACTATGCATAATCGCGCGTAGCGCGAGAGTTTTAGAAAAGTAGGCTAGAACTACATCCTAATAGAGCTGTAAATGATTGGTGATGTGTACAGATATAGGCATGAAAATATTCATCTGCCTATTTGAAATTGTTTAAGTTCTATCATTACGATCACAGCTATTTCTTATATTTTTACTGCGTTTTCTCTGTATATTCTCAAAGTTGGAAACGGTGCACTTTGAAAATTTCTGGGGGTAATTGCCCGCCCCCCGCTGTGTACGGCCGTGGATATCATATTGAGCTGAGACAATACAAGAATCATACTGAATTATGCATCCCTTTTCATTTATTCTGCCTGCAATTCTCCCATATTCACCTTCTAGTATATCTCTGTTAGATTTGTCCATCACCCTGTCCATAGGCTAAATGTCCACTACTCAATTACACATCCCCTAGATCATACCATTTGTCTCCAACCTAGGTTTACCATATTTATTTTCTAGCAAGTAGGACATAGATCACTGTCCTGATGTAGGGGTTTGAGGGTGTCCCCTTCCCTTTGGAAATTTTTCCGGTTTTCAGTGGTGTCTAGATGCAAAATGGTGCTGTATTTGTTCACGGACTCAAAAAATCTGGGGGGGGGGGCCTGACGAATATCTGGGGGGGGGCCAAGGCCCCCCAGGCCCCCCCCCCTGTAGCTACGCCGCTGTCATAAACACGTGAGTTACAAATGTACATCGTATAAATTGACAATGCACTTAGTACATGAACGTATGCATTCAGTACATGAACGTATGCATTCAGTACATGATCGTATGCATTCAGTACATGAACGTATGCATTCAGTACATGAACGTATGCATTCAGTACATGAACGTATGCATTCAGTACATGAACGTATGCATTCAGTACATAATCGTAAGCAGTTGGTACATGAACGTGTATTTTTAGTACATCGCATGAGTTTAGATGATGAACGTATGTCGGTGAGCCTTTCGGCGGACTTCGTGAACGCCGAAAGGCTCACTCAGTATGGCATGCGGGGAGGACAATAATAACATGATGATCGTAAGTTTTTACATGTACAACGTGTGGTTTTACATATACATCGTAACATTTAACATGATGAACATATATATTTAGTACATGATGGTGTAAATTAACATCATGATCGTATTAAGTTAGTACATCATCGTGTACTTTTGGTACATGAACGTGTAATTTTAGTACATGTACGTGTATTTTTAGTACATCATCATATGTTGTGAGCCTTTTGGCGTGCCATATGCAGCCTGCTAATACTACTAAGCATGGCGTACTAATGCGAATTTTTGTTGTCTGTAGCATACGGCTGGAATTAGGGCCCAGGTCTCAGCATGGGCTGGAGATTTCGTTGTCACTTTCACTGTAAATGGACCTATGGGCGCAAGGATTAAAGGTGAGCTGCAGGAATATAAAGGGCGGTCACCTAATTAATTGCAATGCACTACGGCACCTTACTGTAACTTGAAAATCAGCTATCTCGGTACCAGACCCGTATAGTCGAACAAGGTACTGAATGGAGGCAAAAAACTTGCAGAAGGGGATGAGACATGCTAAAATGCATTAGAGGCATATTCCAGTGTCTTGTGAATCTCATGTGATGAGATAAAACTCCAGTTCATGCCCTCCAAACCCCGTATAGCAATACTGTTTTCCTAACTCAAGATATCTCATATTAAAGAGTAGTGACTTTTATTTAAAAATACCCCCAGCTCTCATCAAGGTCACAGAATTATATGTTAAGTGGGCACATTACCTCACATTATCTTTGTTTTTCTTTATAATTGAATGTCCTGTTTGTCCTTGAATTTGATACTCTTAGAATGTTTGAATATCCTTCAATGTAGATCTAGCATAACTCTGCACCATATGTAGGGCATAACAGAAAAATGCTAAATATTCCCTACAGAGACGTCAACATTACAAAGATATTCAATGCTTTGTCAAATTAATGTGCCGCGATGACATCAAAGATATCCCATAATGCACTTAATCTTGAGGAAAAAATTGCATTTCTTAAAAACCCTACAAACTATTGAGTGTTGAGAAGCGGTCTTCATCGCTTAAAAGTGCAAAAAATTCTACATTTTTGTCATTGAATTTTGTCTCTCGCAAATCTCTCTAAGTCAGGATAATTTTTGATTTAGGGGGCGAAAAATTTCCCGGGGGATGCGTCGCCCTGCTCCCGGCCCCAGTCGACTACGGGCTTGCTCGGTGCTCTCTCTGTGCCAAATGGGTACAAATGCCATTAAGCCAAAGTCACGAGTACGGTGTACACGGTATGGTGCTTTCGTATCGAGGAAAAGAGCCGTATTTTTGGAGTGGCAAGATGGCTGAACAGTGGCTTCAAAAGTCTTGCTACAAGCACTACCCAGTTAATTGTAGAGATCAGTGATTCAGCCATCGATGTTGAGTTTGATACATGAATCTAACAAGCGCAACAATGTTGCCGAAGCTCAGCTTTTCCTCTTGACCTAAAAGTCTGCAGTCAATATTTCGGTTGGTTCTGTAACTCATGTTGTTCATACGCACGTTAGAAAACAAAGAGATAAATATAAATGCAATGAAATATGTATTGAACTCCTGAAGTCTCTGAAAGACTAAATCTGATACACAAAGTTAACTTTATATGTTGCACAGATGTTAGTATACAAATAATGAATGTTTATTAGTGCCTGCTGTGTAGACCTCATTTGTTTTCCATAATTGGACTCAGATAGTAACTTCCGATAAAGAATTTTATAGATGGTTAAAGGTCTTAAAAGCGATGTTTTGCCTCGACGATATTCATTGAACTTGTCCAGGGACAAAAGTTTAAATGCGGGTTGCCACTATGATTTGGAAAAACCATAACTGCTCAATTATTCAATATAAAGGGATAATTTCTAAATTAAATTCTTTACACGCCTAATTCTGAGTACTCTTTAGTCTCGTTTTTCCCCTACAAAATTATTTTACTAGGTATAAATCGCCTATCGCTTTTAGGACCGGTGGATGTGTCGCAACAGGCCGGAGGATAACTACAGTTCGTAGAAAGCGTTGGGAAAATATGCACACTTATACTAAGTCTAAGGCTCTTGAAATATCATCCCGCATGGCTTCCTCTTACCAACTTGGTGGGGCTTTCGGCAACGGAGAACAAGACTGAGGCGGTTCCTGCAGTGTCGACGCCCATGTGACTGCACCAGGCTCGTAGCTTGAAGAAGATACTGAAGGAGGGAGAAATGGCTTCCAGGGGCTAACAAATTTTTAAGGGGGCCAAATGGGTACAAATGCCGTTAAGCCAATGGCAACTTGAAAACTTGCTAGGGGAGAAAAGATTTCAAAGAGGGATTCACCCCCTTGGCCCACTTGGCTAGAAGCCCGAACTGCACAATTCCTGCCCCTGAGGCGGACATATGGCACACGCCTTCAAAAAGCACGTTTTCCTTTTCAATCCGAAACTTTTTTTGGAATATTAGCACAACCGTCAAGCTTAACCATACGAAGCATTGTATTTTCTATCAGTGTGCTATGTTCTTTTTTCAAAAGAAAGGGGTGGGTTCCTCTTCCCCTTACGACATTTCCTAGACAACATTCAACTTGAAGTAGTGTACCCAGCGCCGGCATCCCAGTTCACGAGTAGCTTCTTTCCTTCATGTGACAGTATAAACTAATTTGCTATTAAGAAAGGAAAAGTCATTTATTTACCTTTCATACCAAATATTTTTGTCCAGAAATGTTAAGAAATATGTTTGTAAAGGAGATACAAGAAGATTTGAAGATTAAGGTAATGTTTATAAATAACTTGAAACTTGAGACGACTGCACATGTTCCCTTTGAACTTTAAGCCAAACTCCTAAAACCATTCAGACATCAGGCTAAGTTGAATACTTGTTTCTGCCTCAACAAAAAAATGTGGAGGCCTATCTTTTACCACTGTTTCGCACAAGGCCACTTATTCGCAAGAACTTGCACAACTTTCAAACGTCCGGCATTTCTTTTCGAGTAGGCCTAACCATCCAACCAATTTAGCTAGTCTATTATTAAAACGCCTGAAAGAGATCAGCGCCACATGTTCACGTAACGCCTCCATAGCAGGCTGTACGGTATATTCCTTATTCATGTCATATCCCTGGTTTGGGAAGCGAAGAGCTGAGCAAACATAGTCTGCTTTGCGGGGTAGCCCACGTACGGTATTCAAAAACCGATAGACTGCACTTTGCGTAAACACTTCCACACGATTAAGCACGAGACGTCCTGTACATTTATATATGTTCAGTATACTTTTGTACCTCGTTTCGTTGTACACAGTCTCTCAAATGATAACAACTGGGATTCTCGATGTTCTGTGCATTTAAACATGTACAATATTCGTAATTTTTTTCAAAAATGCTCTTTTGGGTCATCAAATGATAATGATAACAAATGAGAGATTTAACTTCAGTTCAGTACTATTCAAACTATCTATATGAAACGTTTCAGCGCATTTAGTGCACAATTGAAGGAAGAGAAGGAAATTTTATGTTTTCAAACAAAACCCTCCCCCTAGGTCAAATAACGTTTATATTTATCAAAAATGGTTGCATCATTAAGATATTTCCCTCACCTACACGTCAGCCAAATTTCAGACAATTCTATGAAGAAATAGCGAAATGCCACGCATTTAAACATGATATCGAAAGTGACAGACAGGTGACAGACATTTGCTGCTGCGTACGATAGCAATAGCTCAGCTGAGCTAAAAATTGAACGAGACCCATTCAATCATCTTAACTTTGGACATGTTAATGTTAGTTCAGGCCAGTTAGTCGATGTTAGTCTGGATACTTCGTTATTTATTTTGGATATTTTGAACCACTTGGCACTCCGTATTAACAATCTCCACATAATATAACCTCGGCATCTACATACCTTTACCTTCACAAACAGTGGGTTTCCTCCTCATAATGTAACTAATCTTCATACCATGTTTGAGATTTAGCCAAGCTTCTCTTTTTCACTTTCCAAGTGTGACATATTTTGACCCATGGTGACTTCAAGTGACCTTTGATCCCACCACCAATAGATTGATACTTAACTTGTAAAGAGGCATTCTTTAAGTATGAAATGAATCGAAAATGACAACAGTGTTCTTATAATCTAAATTTGAGACTCATAAAGATTGCACTTCTTAAGATATCGTGTTAACAAGGTTACTAAAGTTTGATCATCTTTACCCAAATATGTTGTTTGAACTCCACCAAAACTTTGAACTTTTGCAACTGTATGAGGAACATGCACGTACCAAGTATCAGATTCTCAAAGTAATCTACCTTGAAGTATGGATTTTACGAGGTTTCACACCTTGATTCTGGTGACCCCATACAACCGTTGATAACCAACAAAATTATAGGGTTCTTTCACTAAATTTGAAGCATCTGCGTGCTAAGTATACGATATTTCAGTGTTAACCTTGCTGAGATATCATGTTTACAACAATTTACAAGGTTTTTATAGTTTTGGCTTCTCAGGTAATCTTCTGCCTCAAGCAAAACAATTTATACCGACTACACAGTGTAAAACTATTCACTACAGAATACCCATTGTTCTTAATTTGAAGTAGCGTGCTTACAAAGTTTAAGTTTTGACCTAAAATGACCTGTGATCTCCGCTGACACAAGGTATAAGTACCCCTGTAATGTAAAATGCAATCACCCGTCCCTAATCAGAATTATTGTACACCGTCATCCTAATTCATAAATGATTTTTTGATCGAGACTCCAAATTTGGAAAAATAATCAGTTGACGCGGCGAGGCGACGCGAAGCCGAGTCCGTTATTTTGCCAGATTTGGAGTCGAGACGGTTTATGTGACAATAATACTCTGTCAATTTTCATGATTATCTGCAAATAGCATTACATGGAAACTTAGCAGAATATAAAATAACATTTACAATTTGACCTAATTTGGACTGACAATAAACTGGTTCGGGGTGGGCTGTCAGTGTATCCGACGGATTATGTTATGATTTGCTTTGGGCTACATAAATCCCCTCATCTGCTCAATAAGACTTAATGCTGGAAACAAATATTTTCCGGGCATGTCACTCACGGGGATCTCTTACATAACAGCAGTGATTCTAAAACTTTTTGAGGGTGAGGGCCAAAATACGTCAATGGGCTGACGTCGAAGGTCGTAAGAGACGATCTCAAGATTAGGGAGAGGAAACTCTTGCAAAGGCAAAATTCACACGTAAGAGTTCCCTCAGCTGTATCTGTGACAAACAGTGGTAGAGCCTTAAAGGTACGAATTTATACGTAAGTTCTTTAAGGGGACTATACCTGCAACTTTACAACTTTACAGAAAAGTTTCTGCATTCCCTTTGAAGACAAATTGAAAATTTGGGGTGTTTAGCTGTTTAGTGATTACGAGTCTGCCCTCCTTTAGAGTAAATCCAAGAAACTCTTCTGGTCGGCTAATCCTTTCTGAGGGATTCCTTACTTTATCATACCTATTGAGGCCACCGACGAAACTGGCATTTCCCTGCGGGGGAAAGTCTTCCCGACGGAGGGTTATATCTTCAGCCCTCACCCCTTTCTAAGATTCTATTTCTAGCATTCATCAGCCACCAGTATGATAATTTCAATGTTTTTCATGCAGAGGTCTGCGGTACAGGACAGACATTTCCCATCCCAAAGTAAGAAGGTTGCGGCAAACCAGACCCTGAAACGGATGAAGCCACGACAGGTCGCACTTATCCTACGCTAGTGGCCAGTAAGTTTTCGATCAGTTATTCTTGCCTACAGCTTCCTGGTTAGACAGAGAGGCTGAGGTCAACGGCCACGTTCCAGAATTTCGAAAAGAAACCCTTAAAGTTGATATAATGATTCTAGCCTATTTTATTATCAGAGTTGTGGAAAGGGAGAGCGCGTGTTAACGTCACAAACGCATTGTTAGGTTATGCCAAGCAGCAAATACATTTGAGTTAGTTTCTACAAGTACTAAAACATCTCTTACAGAAATTTTAATTTCAGTGATCAATCAACAAACGTTTACCACGATCCGTTCTTGAATTGAGCAGTCATCCCAAGCATTGAGAATTGATGGTATATTTTTGGCTACAAACTACAAATACGCTAATGCACCCACTGCATAACTATATGCCGGCGTGTATAAAATATGACTGTTATCAACACGGTACAAGAAATAAAATATCCAATCCTTGCTAGGTATGACTAAACAAGGATTATGACAAATAAGCAACCTAGCACCACTTAGGAGAACAAACTTGAAATGAGTCAAGTGTTACGTGTCACAAACGGCGTTCGAAGGGAAACTCAGATCCTGCTACGAAGTCTGCAAGTCGAGTTTTTTAAGACTTCAAGTAAGTTCAAGAATTTTATAAAGCTGCTGTGTTTCTACTTCAAGAACATTCGATTCCCCTGTGTAAACACCGTTCACCTCGAGATTCTAAATTTAGTGGTAATCGGCTCTGGAATCTTCTTTGCGAGAACATGCTAGAATTTGCTGCTTAAGAGGGTTCTGGAACAATTGCTGATCAGTAGGCCTACATATAAAAGGAAACTCTTGCAATTACAGGCAGGGCTGGAGGACTCGAGTCCGGACTCGACCTGAAGTCCGGACTTAAGTCCGCTTTTTTTGGACTCGGACTCGCGCTCTCTGGACTTGGACTTGGACTCGGACTCGGGCACTCTGGACTCGGACTTTGGCTTGGACTTGAAGTCGAGTCCATCAAGTCCAGCCTTTTTCTTCATTCTACTATTTTTAATTTCATAATTCTACCAAAAGAAATGATATGTGCCTGAAATAAAGCCGACAGTTTTCTTTGATGTAGTAGGTTCACAGTACTGTAGGTTATGGGTACTGGTACCATGAAAAGACGTTAGTTTTAGGAAAATTCCTTAGTTCCTTATCAGCACCTTTAAAACCACTTCATTTGGTCTGTGATACAGTATTTTGGGGCGGCATTAGGAAGAAATTGCATGCATGTGCATACCATTATGATAATACCTTGGTAGGCTCAGAAAACTGGATTGTTGGTGACTCTTTTATGTGTGTAAGTGTGTATATGCACGTGTCTATCTTTTTGTGAAAATGAGGTGAGAGAGGTGAGGTTGCTGGTATCTGGTAGCATGTCTTCAGTGTTCTCCACAAGTGGATTTGGGGGCGCCCCCCCCCCCCGAGTGGAAATTGTCGCCCCCTCAAAATACCGCCCCCACCTCCGAAAAAGTTGACAATAGGCTACTGCTTTTTTCAAATGCATGCCGATCGGTACATATTCTTAAACAAAAGAAGTCATAAATTTGTAAAAAAATTTACCTATATGTACTGAGTAGGATCTGTAAAAAAGACAGCTAGTCAGCGGAGTGCCTCACATAAGCACATGACATGATTCGCCTTCGCCTACCCTCTTTGCATGTACGTAGCCGCCCCCTTTCTTGAAAATCTGCGGAGAACACTGGATTTTGTAATTTTGTTTTTTTTTTGGGGGGGGGGGCGTAGATTACATGGATTCAATTTAGCAACGGCGTGATTGGTTCCAATAGCAGGGACTACAGCAAGCACCTCTTAAACGGGCAACAATGTAGACTTATATACATTGTGTTACCTGGGTTAGGTCTATGGAGGATATCATAAGCTGCTGTGTTTATGGTACTGCAGTTGTGAACATGTAATTGGTCAGTTTCTTACTACAATTTCATTCAGTTTGCCATGAGGTTTTTTAATTTGTTTGGTCAGTTTGTCGTAGCATATTGAGCTAAGTGCTAGCTTTCAAAGCCAAGTACCAGAAAATACTGTACTTAACTTGTTTTCACAATTTTGGACTTGGACTCGTACTTTGACTCGAGAACACTGGACTCGGACTTGGACTTGGACTCGAGCCCTCGGACTTGACCTCATGGACTTGGACTCGAGCTTGGTGGACTTGACTACAGCCCTGATTACAGGACCGAGAGGTAACCTGTGATCTGCGCATCAACCAGACGTTTTATAATACAGAGGCTACTCTTACTACTGTGACTACCTACTGTAACCTCTTCGATAGTTACGATTAATTAAAGTGTGAACTCGCAATCTTTGAGCTATTTCCCTCGCTTATTCTCCTTTGTTGAAAACAATAACAAGGACAATCATGGTGCGGTTCACTGAAAGGTGAAACAAAAAAAAAATTAAAATTAAGTATAAATCATGTAAACCAGATGTGGAGGTAAATAAACCTCCCCCATACAGAAAAACATTCAACCCAGGCAATCAACCTCTTTCAATCCTGCTGACTACCTTCCAGACACAACATCAATAATTGAGCAAACAATTCTGGCCTGCTGCCCTCACTTAGATATGTGCACGGGCGTGCCCACCAAACTCTGTATAATCAAACCTGTAGCGATAGGATAGCATGCCTATACACAGCCTCAAACCGTGACACTACTTAACTTTCGTTGTATCTCACATAAGAACTACAATACATTAGGGCACATAAATATGAAATTCATAACAGTTAAGGCTTACAACATCACATGGTATAGCGATTCGTGAGCAATACAGCCAACAGAAAGAGTTCTAGCTAGCACAATTGACCGTGACTATGACTTAAATATTGCCGAGGCCTTCAGTAAATACATACGTAACATACAAACAACCCAGTGGGACCCTCGCGCTGCACGACGTGGTAAACAATTCATCTCTAACGAGAGCAAGTGGATTCTTGATTCATTAATTTATAGCCAGGATGATAATTCTGAGAACAAGCTACTTACCAACTATTTGATAATCGTCGGAAACAACAGTAACTTTGGAAACGTTTGATAAACTTTACAACTTTCGCCTTGCTCGCCTCTCCTTTGCTTAGACATAAATCAGGGCGTCCTTTCCAAACAGAAATGCCGCTACACCTACTACGGGAGATAATATATTGGACACCTTTTGGAGATGCGTAATATTTATGTTGTGATGTGTACAGTAATACCCCACCTACACGTGATATCATTCCAGTGTAGGTCGTGCAGCCTTGAGATGAGATGGAGAGGTCATACTGTGGAGCAGCTCGTACCACAGTGTAAGAAGCACAGAAATATAGCCTACCTCCACCTGTGGTAATAAGAAATAACACCCCCGCTAACACAAAACGTTTTTAAAACGTGCCATTGGTGTTATAAAACGTTTTATAACACCACTTGACACGTTTTAAAAACGTTTTGTGTTAGCGGGGACGGGCAGACAATTTCAAGCGCCCTAATAAAGTCTATCAACAGCACAGGCATAATAACTAGTGTGCTGAGTCCAAGAAAGCTGCTTCATTGTCTGGTCAAAATTCTTAACTTGCACCGAGTCCTTGCTGCTATCATCTGTATAGGACTAGAATCTAAAAACTGCAGAGCGTCAGTTAAAAGGAAACCATACTTTCGGTGTTCGGCTTCCCTTAACACCTGAGACAATGTAACAATAGCTGTCAAACTCCATGCTCGTCCCCTCACTCCAAAAAGAAGTGCTTAAGGAAGGCTAGGACGATTTAACGTCGCCCAAGGCGCCGTGGGCGTAGGGCAGGTTCAGTGACCAGTGGTCCTCAACCTTTTGGAGCTAATCGCCCCCTTTCACAGAGCTAGGCTGGGAACCCCCTATGTATAGCGCCGTATTGCTTTGAATGAAATGACAATAATAAAACTCATCTGTTGAAATAAAGGGTATGGCCTACACATACATTGTTTTTAAATATGGTTCCGACCCAGGGTAGCAAAACAACGATGCGAAATTCAAACTTCAGCTTACTCGCTTTTGTACTTGAGAATAACAAGATTGGGGTTAGGGAGAGAGGATCATTTTCTATTTAACAGATGCTTATAGTGCCCCACCCCCTCTCCAAGTGCCGAACCTTCCGCGAGGGGCTCAGGGACAATGCCCCATTGTAGACCGGGGCAGAATCCCCGAACTATTTTCCGATTACTTAATAGTTGGTTACTAACGGAAGTTGCCTATGATGTTGCAAGGGGATTTTTCTATGAGTGGGGTGAAAAAGGAAGGTAGGGGTCTCATGGGGCTTTAAAAGACTTATCAGTGCCGTTTAAGCTGTCCTACAGGCAAAAATAATGAGAAAGACAAACTATTGGCGAATCGAAAAAATTGTATTTTTGAAAGCATTTCAACTCTTTAGTTCATAGTACATTAGAAAAGTTATCTATTATGTTACAGTTATTTACAATTTCGCCACTTCTGCCAGCATTTCATGTCTATGGACAGCAAGGAAAAACTACATTCAAGATAAAAGTAGCGGGACAATTTCGGCACAACTGATGGGACTGATATGAGGGTCCTAGCCCGGAAACCTTGGAAATTAAACACTGTTAGAAGTGATTTCGTCCCATCTTCTTTTTTTGTGTGTGTTTGTGTGTGTTCCATATCTTTACTTGCAAATTCAGTAATGCAGTTTTTTCAATATGATACAATTTTACTGCGATGCAGTCCATTACCTAAGGAAAAATAAACAAAAACCATGAATGGTGTGTAACCTATATACATAGAGCATCCTGAATGAATAGAGATGAATGTGAGTAAAATTGACTATTTTTTCAGGAAACTGAAGAAGGATGTATATTCATGTTTCTTTTTGCATCGTTATGCTTTTTCATTATATCAATTTTAACTTCAGTAGTAAACTTAAACTTGTAATAAAATGTCGTTGCATCTGGTATTGTAATGTTTTGTTTGCAGGAATAAATAAAATATTTTGCACAAAAGATGAAAAATTTGATGATACTCTTGTTCTTTTTTGTGTACCCAAAATGAAGTTATTTCATTTAAATTCATCTTTTCTCTTAAACAAACTGAACAAATGTCCTCCCAAAACCAATACAAAAAGTATTTGGGTATTTCCTTTTCTCACGATAAAGACGACTTTTTTCGTCTGAAACTTCCCCGTATTAAACATGTTCTTCAACTTTGGTCACTAAGGGATCTTAATCAGGTCTGAAAGGTCCTTTTAATCCAAACCGTTGCCATTTCTCAACTTTTTTAACAGTACTTCCCAGTCCATCCGACCATTACTTAGATAAACTGAATATGATATTCTTTAACTTCATTTGGAGTAACAAGCGTGACAAGATTAAGAGGTCGATTCTTGTAATGTTAAGTGCGACGGGGGACTGAATATGGTAGACAGTCACGTTTTTGCGAATAGTCAGCTAGTTAGGTAAAATTGTACGTAGATGACCATGATCGACCAGGGAAGCTCCTTTTTAATTATTTGCTGCGTAGTTATGGTGGAAAATTCTTGTTTTCATGTAACTTTAAAAAGGTGAAATTCCCGTATCCAATTATTTTATCGGTGGTGTTTGTGATGTCTTGGCAGAGTTCAACTTCCATACTCCTCAAAGAGATTTTGCAAGCCAATTTGTATTAAATAAAAATTGTATTAAACTTGACAAACGAGTTGTTTACAGGGCCGTAGACTGCGGGGGGGGCAGGGGGCTACTGCCCCCTGAGATTTCCAAACGGTAAATGAAAGTTGGCCTACTTGAGAGAATATACAGAAATGCTGAAAACTTCACTGTCCAAATTATGATTTCAAGGCCCACAAAACCCCGAAAATTGCATTTAATGGTTCTTTTACCCAAAAATTTTCCCGGGGAGAGCCCCGGACCCCCGCCATGCACTGAAAACCTAAACTAGTCAGGATGGTGTCTCTCCCGACTAATCTGACTGACTAGCGTAAAATTAGTCGGTGGATTAGTCAGTGATCACAAACTAGTCAGTGGATTAGTCCGTGTGACACCGACTAATCAACAGACTAGTTTGTTATGACTGACTAATCCACCGACTAATTTTACGCTAGTCAGTCAAATTAGTCGGGAGAGACACCATCCTGACTAGTTTAAGACTTGTTTAGGTTTTCAGTGATGGATGCCGTGTTTATGTGGGTTTCCCTGTCTGACAAATAAACCATCTTCCTCAACCACCATATCCACTGGCTAAAGATAAAATAGCCAATAATTACCCTTAATTAGTAGCTAAAGTCAATAAGCTTATAAAGTAAATTTGAGTTTAAGGGCATAAGCAGCCGCTGCAAACTTAGTTTGAACAACAGCTAAATCTCACAAATATCCCCTATTTCACTTCAAGTATCTTTCGTGATATGTTGGAACATATTGCATATTCAGGGTAAATCAAGGAGTTAGTCTATACGTAAATTTCTCAACTGATGCAGTGAAAAACATAACTTCATGGTTTTCCAGAGCCATTGATGAAATAGGATGCCAGGGTACACTAATTCAAGTTGGGGTGACTGCATTTCCCCTTAAATAAAATCTAACTTTCCTTCTTGAAATCGAAATTTGTCTCTAAAACATGAAATTTAAAAGTAAAAAATGCTTATATGCATTTTGTATGGTCTAAAATGTGTCATTTCCCCCTCCCATTTTCTTGCAAGGCCTACGCCATGGCTACGGACCAACTAATGGTGGCTGTCCCAGGGTCGCACTAAGACCGCTAGGAGTAAACCTGCACCGAGTATCAGCCTTGTAGGGGTACCATGCATGCCATAGCCGAAGAATTCAATAAATAATTAGAAGTTTGGATCATGTAATGAGTCTAAAGCTTCAACAGAGATAACACCATTTCGTATCTAGGAGAGCTTAGAACAAGAAAACTTTCTCAAAGTGTAGAGGTGTAATCCCTCCCCTTGGCAATATCCCCTTCAAGTACACCCTAACCGGATAGAACAAAATCAATCAATAATGAGGATTCCTTAACATATCAATTCAACGCTCTACAAAGCTTTAGAAAGATAGACGTCCGTCCTCTTAGATAGCACCTCCTGCCTTACGCGCAGCCATAAAATATGAATAATATCAGTCACTAAATAATAACAATTTATAAAAATATAATCAGTTCAAAGCTTTGCCAACGATAGCTTGAACCCAAGCCAGATCTTACATGTGCCCCTCCCCTCATCCTCCTTCCCGATGGTACCCAGAACATTTGAAAAAGGAAAGGCCCGCCTGGGTGTTAACTATCTGTAGGCAAACACTTGGTGCTCCGCTTAGATAGTGTCATGAACTGACCCCCCCCCCCCCAAGAGATTTCGCCCAGGCTACGGCCCTGGTTTAGTATGACGTCTTAAAGCTATGCAGTGCTTACAAGGTAGAGGATTTTTTTAAAGTCGAAGTTAAAGTCCTTCCTTATAGGAACTTTGTAGATAAGTACAATATAAGCAATTTCCCTTTTATTTTATATTATGGTATGACAGATGCAATGCCCTCTGCATGGAAGACAAATTTGCACGCAAATGGGGGCCTTAACTTAAATGAATGCCAACTCTTAAAATTTCAGCTAACAAAAACGTCTTCAAAATTTGTGTACTAATCTTTATTTTATGTTCAAACCTAAAGCCTTGGTAAAATAGGAAAATAGTTTTCCAGGTAATACCTTAAATTAGAAATTCAGTTTTACCACGCCATTTGTTGTTGTTCGAGACACCAAGATTCAGTATTTTCAGTTTCGGTACCTTCACAGAATTATTGGCACCAATGAATTTGTATTTCGTATCAAGATTAAAGACTCCCCTCTTTGTTGTTTTTGTAAAGTCTAAAATAAAACTTTAGAACATCGCTTTTGGTTTTGTCCTAAAGTAAGAAGATTTCGTGGTATCTACCAAGAGAAAATTCACAAATTTTGCAGTGCACCCGAGGAGTATATGTAAGACCCATGCAGTCTAGCCTTGTTAACGTCATTTATCTCCTTTTTATGCAAACCAATTTGAGAGTTCAGTTAAAGAAAACCTTTTGGAATCTTGTTAAGCCCAGCTTAAATATAGTTTTTCATTTTCTTTTTTTTTTTTGTTAAACGCCCCCTGTCGCCCCTAGCACTCATCGCCCCCTGAGTTGCGCAAACGCCCACTGCGGAAGATAGCAGTTCCGTTGGGAACCACTGCCCTAGACAGTAAACATT
Organism: Holothuria leucospilota; assembly: GCA_029531755.1. Taxonomy (NCBI): domain Eukaryota; kingdom Metazoa; phylum Echinodermata; class Holothuroidea; order Aspidochirotida; family Holothuriidae; genus Holothuria; species Holothuria leucospilota. Next base: position 49,879,131 of record CM055973.1, read on the forward strand.
CCCCCTACTGAGTTACTTATGTAACCAATAATTTCACCTGCCATGTCTAGTGCAGGCTTGCCCCAGCCAGACAAGATGCTAAAGGGGTGAGATGACTTCCAGGGGCAAAATATACTTTTAGGGGGTGAGATAAACAAAAACGCATTAATGCAATGGTCACATTTTATTTTCTAGGGGACAAATTTTTCAGGGAGGCTTCAAGATCCCGGGCCCCTTGATTAAAGACTTGGTCTATTATCAGCTCCTTAACAAAGTTACGGTAGCTTGCACTGAGTTTGAATTGTTCAAGGCCATACATTACACTACTGTGCGTAAGTTATTGAGAACAACCGACTGCTCAAGTCATCATTGACCAACTAGAGTGAAGGTACTGTTTGAATTAGTGTCAATTAAAGGGTACTCACACTTGTATTTTAGGGATATGATCATTTTCTTAAATATGTTTGGGGCAATATAATATCCCTTTTATAAGGATCCCCTGGTATTAGGAGCTAGAAGATACGCGCCCCAGAAGCCGAGAAAGTTGTGGGCTTTAAAACATCAAAGTATCACCATTTCTAACTCAGACTGCAACGGCCCCTGGTCGTTTCATGATACAGTGGGGAGGTTTGGGGTGGCAATGGAATAGATTCTTTTGGGTGGGTGGAGATGGTTTTCCTCAGTCAGATTAGAATGTAATGTTGTGATTTTTTATAAACACATGGGTAGCGTAACCAGACAGTGGCGGAGCGTCCATATAGTCAGAGGGGCGGTGCCCCCCCCCCCCGACGGACTCAAATCACCTGTCGGCGCCTTTTTTAGGTTTTTACCGTATTGAGGCATAGGGTATCTACCTGCCTCAAAGCGCCCTTACAGGCCATCCTCGTCCCCTCTGACTAAATTCCCTTGCTCCGCCACTGTAACCAGAGTGAGGAAGGGGTAACTTCTCCCCCTTCCCGGAGAAAATATCGGAGATAAATTGGGGCGGAAAAGAAACGAATGGGGGCAGAAATGAAAAATGAAAAGGAAACAAAAGAGAAGGAAAAGAAAAGAAAAAGAAAGGAAGAAAGAACAAAGGGCACAAAATAGAAAAGAAAAGACATGGAAAGAAAACGAAAGGAAAAAATAGCAGGCCTGTATAGGAATTCTTGAAGAAAAGAGGTCTAAGGAAGTAAGAAGGGCTTAATAAAGGAAGGGCCTAGTGATGGGATGAGTAACTAGGGCTAGGGACGATGGAAAAGACGGAACGGGAAGGTGGAGGAGCCTGACAAAGTAAAGGTTAGAGAAGGCTTGACTGTATCAAGCCAAGCTGGCTTTGCAAGGGGGGGGGGAGGGTAGGATAGGATAGGATGGGGGAGGAAATCGAATGACGCATGATAAAAGTCTATAGCGATCTTTTCCCAGTTAGCACCACTCTGCAGCCCGTCACCCGTCCGCCAGCTGTGACGCGTGCTGCCAGCAAAATGGCAAGTTTTACTCCCCCGGTCCCCCAGTTCATGTATGCAAGTAATTTTTCATTCATGAATATATGAATTGTTTTGACCATAGAAAAAATTTTTTTCTCAGAGAATTTCGCCATCGGTCCCGCATCGAATCGCTGACAGTTTTCCGCTTGGGCACCCTTAATCTTCCCAACGGGTCTTGCTATCTGCTGTCAGACCTCTAGCGTTTTTCGGTCAGCGTTTTCTGGCATGTTTCGCACTGGGTAAGGCATTGAAATGAAGCTTTCTTTTGAAAAATGATCCCAAGAAAGGTCCTTCTGTCTTTGCTATATTTGCGTATATGAATACTCACAGAATGTCTCGGAATTTCGGTTCTAGGCGCAGTGGCGTCGCCAAGAGGGGGGGCAGGGAACGTGCCCCCAAAGATTGGCTGTGCCCCCGTGTGCCCTCAAGGAGGTTTGGGTCTGCAAAAAATTATCCACAGATTCAGCATTCACGCATATGTCGATATGAACAGGAGGACCCATTGTCACTTAATCACTCAAATCTACGACTAAAATTGCACAAAATGTTCTCAAAACTGAGATTTTGAGGCGCGCTTTGCTCGCATCTATTTGTTGAACTGTATGAAGGACTGCCTTATTGGGAGATGTAATCTACAGCTATTTTTTCAACCGTTATTATCAAAAGCTATGAGACTACTGCGGCCTTGAATTCTCTCCCTTCACCATTTCCAAAACGATCATCTTTTAGTCAGATGTTATTTGCGAAAACTAAAAGATTGAGATGTTCTTTGTCTTTTCAACGCGTACCCAATTAATATGAGGATAATTCAGGTGCTTAGCTAAGGGGGGGGGGGGGTGGGCCCCCAGATGCATGCTAGGCCCCCTCAGAAATTGTGTGTCCTAATAAAATTTTTAAGAATTAAGGACGGCGATCAATGCCTTGACCCCCATTTAATACCTAGCCCCCTAAAAATTTCATCCTAGCTACGCCCCTGGGATAATTAAATAGCTTTACTCTCATAGCTAAAAGTCTGTATATTTTAGACACCGGTGCCTTCTAAATGGCCAAATTTTGCTCTCCTGTATCCTCGCCGAGGTGCAGCCAAGCACCACACCAGGGATCCGAAAGGGGTAAAAGGACTTGCAAAATATTTTCATAGATGGTCAAAACCAGGGATGGTCTCAGAAGGAGCTAGCCACCCTCTTCATTTATTGCTGAAGAAAATGTAGAAATAAATGTTGGTCATAATTATAATTCTGAGGCACCCAAAGTCCACTGAACTGCATGCAAGAGGGCTTCTTTGTCACATTTTCCCGCTAGCCCCGGATTTGCAGCCGTCAGATGTACCTTAGTTGCTCCAGTTTGAAGACTTCCCCGCAGTGGCATGACTGAAAGGTAGTTGTCTCAACATTGACTCCTGTTGGGCAACATGAGTGGATTTATTTTTACGCTCAGCATGATCCTCTGTCCCCCATTCACCCCCATCATTAAATCGTTAGTGTGAGTAAGGCTAACACAATAGTCAAGTTGTGATTTCTATTTTTGTGACCATCTTAAGTGCGCTGCAATGACATTATGGAGATAGTCAAATGCTCCATTCTAATGGTCACATTTTTATAAGTACCCAAGAGCCTCCGCATGGGCTGCACCCCTCGGACCCCCACTGGAGTGTTGTCCGTGGACTCCACCAGGGACCCTACAGTGGGCCCCTGAGGTCTAACACCTACAGGGGAGCGCTGCGGGTCACTAAAATGGCCCACAGTGATGCCCAGTCCTTCATTTTGGTGTGCCTATCCGGCGGGTCAATTGGCCTGAACCGCAAATTTAAAGGCATTTTCCAGTGGCTTTTCATTAGGATCCTATGTGAAAGACAAAAATATTCCAGTTCATGCCCTTCAAACCCCGTAGCAATACTCTTTTCCTAACTCGAGATATCTAATGTTAAAGACTGCTTATTTTTGTCCAAAAATACCTCCACTTCTCATCAAGGTCACAGAATGTTATGTAATGTGGGCACATTGCCTCAGATTTCTTTTGTTTTTCTTTATAATTGAATGTCCTGTTGTCCTTGAAATTTGATACTGCTGGAATTTTTGAATGTCTTTTCATGTAGATTTAGCATAAATCTACAACATATATAGGGCACAGTAAACAAACTTGATAAATATTCCCTACAGCGGTGTCAATATCATAAAGAAATTCAAGGATTTGTCAAATTAATGTGCCGCGATGACATCACAGTTTCCCATGATGCACTTCGTCTTGAGAAAAAAATTGCATTTCTTTGAAAATGTATATCTTCCAAACGCTACAAGCTATTGAGATGCAGTTTTCACCCCCTAGATGAGAAAAAATTTTCTGCATTTTTTGAAGGTATTGATTTTTGTCACTGGCAAATCCCTTTAAGCGGCGCCCTAAACAGTGTTTCTTTTGAAGTTTAGTATCCTTCAAGTTTAATCACTACTCCCCTTCTTCATGGGTTGGGCTGGATCGGCCCTCAGGTTACCTCTAGCATGTGCAAAAAGCGCTCACTAGGCTTGATAGGCCGTGGTAGGAAGTCTGAGCGTAGAAAGCATGGGGTGCACGGAGTGGGATGGGGGATAAACTCCAGCCAAAATGTGGTGGACGAAGATAAGCTCCGCTTCCCTCAGTTCAAGACTAAAACCCCTTCTTTGTGCCCTCTGAAAAAGATGTCAACAATTTGCAGTAATTTTCCTTAAAATTTGCCCAATATATCGCACTAAATTGCATCCAAGGACCCTCAAATAATAAAAAAAATTTCTCTCCCTCAGGAAAGCGGTCTGAAACAACGTTCACCTCCTCCTCTAATTTAATAACAGATTCCTACGCGTAAGCTAGACTTTAAACGTATATTGTATACTTTTGCATTCTAGTCTACGTTTAAAAAACCTTAATCCTGGATATATTATTTTCAATTGTTTATTATTGATTTTGCTGTTCAAGTTTTTGTATACTACTCTGTTTCTTTATTCGTTGTATGCACTGACTCTCACACCGAGGAGGTATTAAAAAGTAAATAAACTGAACTGAACCAATAGTCCTAAGGGCGAATACAAATTATTGGCCATGCAGGACGACTGTCTCTCAATGCAGGCGAAATATTGTGCAAGTAATATTCGCTGAATCATAATTATGATACCAACATGTTGCGGGGCCCTGGCAACTGCATCATTAGAATGATCACATACTTGGTTCGCAGAGGTGGCGTGTGCAGGATTTCGGAGGGGGGGGGGCACAACCCAGTGGCGGATCCAGGATTTGGCAAAATAGGGGCCCAGATCATAGTGGTTTGTATAAAAATCCGATCTGGGGGTGGGGTCTAAGGAGGGGATGTCCCCCGGGGGACAGTGTCAGGGTAGTTTGATAGAGGGAATGTGATGAGTAACCACCGTCCTGGGAGGGGTCAAAGGGGAGGGGTTGTCCCCTCCCCTTTGAGAAATTTTTGTTAATTTAAGGTTGCTCAGATGCAAAATGGTGATGTCTGTGGTATATTTTTTTGAACTGAGTATATATGGCTGGAGAGCGTTATAATTCAGTGAATTTTAATTTTTGGTTGGGTGAAAGATGCTTTTTCTGGGGAGGGATCTGAGGGGAGGAGTGCCCTCTCCCCTTAAACCCCTCCCCTTTGAGAAATTTTGTTAATTTAAGATTGCTTAGATGCAAAATGGTGATGCCTTTAGTATATTTTTGAACTGATTATATATCGCTGGAAAATGTTCATAATTTAGTGACTGAATTTTAAATTTTACCCTAAATTCACAGTACATTCCATTAAAATAAATTAAAAGGCTTAAATAAGACACTACAGGGTAATATTGCAGCAAGTTATAGTTAAAAGTCTAATGTTGTCGAAAATGTTCCTCTAAATATTAAAAGAATTCTGAAATTCCCTTGAAAGTAGAAGCAGTGCTCCCAATGCTGTGGGCCTGGCCGGTAATAGACTGAAGTTAGCAATCCATTAATATCCATTACTCATGAGTAACTCCTTGTAATGCCCAGAGAAAGTTACTGAGGCCAGTACAAGCCAACATGTTATCAGCTCAAAGTCGGTTGCAGAGTTATTAGCATAACACTTATCTTCTGAGGTAGAGAATAATGAAAAATCTGAGTTTCACTCTGACACATCTCATAGGCCTATTTCATTGTAATAGGGCCTTGTCCTATGCTTTATGAAGTTGAAAAAACTTCAAAATTTTTGGGAAGGGGGGTCCGGGCCCCCTGGGCCTCCCCTAAATCCGCCCCTGCAACCTGTGATAACCCCGACTGACATGGAGGAGTGTCGCAAGTGCACTGAAGGTGCACGACGAGCGCCATAGGCGGAGGAAGCTTTTCGAGACTAGGGCGGGGGGCTGAACCTTGTTTCGGATCGCCGTCCTGGGAGAGGGATCTAAGGGGAGGGGTGTCCCCCTCCCCTTTGGAAAATGTTTGGGTATTTGAGGGTCCTCAGGTGCAATTTGGTGCAAAATTTTGGACAAACTTTAAAGAAAATAACTGCAAATTTTTGACATTTCTTACAGAAGAGACAAATAAGGGGTTTTTGCCCTTGGATCTTGGGGGCGGAAGCATACTTCAGTCCCCCACATTTTGACTGGGGGCTAAGCCCACAAGCCCACCCCCCCCCCCGCTTCCTACGCCCTTGACGAGCGCGAAACGTGAGTTTGCACGCGTGGGGTCCAGTGGCCCGCAAAGGACCCTTGGCTGGGTCCAGGGGCGAAGCCCCCGGAAGCTCCTGCAGTATGAGGTAATAAGACCGCCGTAAATTGGTTCTAGAGGCCTTATTGATCAGGTTTTTACGTTTCAGATGTTGTGAAATTCGATGTCAATGACGGAGAGTTCAGGTTATGGTCACGTGTAGAGCTTTAGCCTAGGCTAAAATATGCATTACAAAAGAGCGTATTAAATGGGGATTTAAACCATACATGTGATGGCTTTGTGGCGTAGGCCTTTGTAACACGGAAACTGGAAATGTTCTTATAGTCTGGGGTTGTACTTAATTTAAGTATGGATGATAGTATTCCACTACTAGTTGAATACACCGTATATACGGAGACTGTCAAGGTAATCATATAGTCACTTTGGTTAATTGGTAATCGTCTATACGTGGTAGGCTGTAGTGTGCTACAGTATGTGTCACATCCATTGGTAGGACTGTACTTTTAAAAATCACGAGGCCAGTCAAGAAGGCTGCTTGAGATGATTTAAAACTACTCAATGATTGCGAAAGTTAACAGCACTGTTTCATCCTTAAACGTATATATTTTTATTATGAAATGTTACAGCTGGTTAAAGAGACTAGCGCGAAGGAAAGTTGATGATAGTAGGCCTACCTTCACCGTCGGCCAGAAATTGATGATTGATTTTGGGGATTTTTTTTGCTCATGTGGTTGGGCCCCCTGACCTCTCGGGGCCCCTGGACATTGTTCACCCAGTCCACCCGCTTGGTACGCCAGTTTTTAGGACCTAGATCCACGAGAGCCTAACGCTACAACTTCATTAAGAAGAGGGAACTACGACATCGCCAGGCAAGACTAGAGATACGCCTAAGTATATTAAGTAAATACCTGTAAACAGGCCTAAGCTAAAATTTAATATTTGTAAAAATTAAGGGAATTAATAAGCCAACAGAATTTTAAAGGGAAATGTAGTCCCCAATTTGAATTAGTGTACCCCGTCATCCCCGTCATTCTAATTCGGGAATGGCTACTATCAATCATGTGACAATGTTTTTGTTTACTTACTTGTTAAATTCATGCGCAATAACACCTTGGTTTACTTTCAATGTTCAATGTTTTTACACAGATACAGATTGTTGTGATCAAAGTCAGAGGAGATTTGTAAGATTTAGCAGATTTTTGAAAATAAACTTGGGGCAATTGCTTTCCCCCTTTAATCTCGTTCTTCTGTAGTCTTTCGCTGTTACTGGTTTGTATGTTAATTTGTTATATCGAGCCGTGACATAAGTAGTTTAAATTTCATGTTCGAAAGGATTACTGCCCATTATTTCAACTTTGATAGACTTTTTTTCTTCTTGAATATGTTTTTTCCAAAACGTAAAATCAATTCAGGGACCCCACTGACACAGCACCAGGGCTACGTTTGAGAATCACTGCATTAGCGCATCGAAAGTGCATGTACACCGGTGGATCCAAGGCCTCGTCTGGAAAATTTGGCAAAAGAAGACTTGTATGTGATAAAGTGGGCTTTGGCTTTGGGGTGCCTTAAAATTGTAATTAGAATAAATATATTTCCTGCATTTTAATTAGTAGTAAACCGAGAAAATGGTGGCTAATGCCGGCTGAGACTATACCTGGTGCACAAGCGAGGCTCGCACAAAATAAGTGGCATAACTGCATAACTGGAAGGTAGTTGTCTCAACATTAATTCCTACTGGGCAGCATGGGTGGATTTATGTAGCCCAATGCAAACAACAACATAATACTGTACGTCGGAAGCACTGACACGTCACCCCGTACCAGTTTATTGTTAGATCGAGTTAGGCCAAATTGTGGTTTTTATTTTTATGGTCTACTTAGTGCCTATGTAATGCCATTTGCAAATAAAAATAAACCAGGGCCTCTGGGGGCATTCGCTCTGGGCCTGCACTGGCGGTTGTCCTTGGACCCCACTAGGGGAACTTCGAAGGGCCCTCATTCCCCAACGCCTTCAGGGGATCTCTTTGTGTCACCAAAGCTCTTTCAGCGCGGATCAGCCCTCCATACTGGTGTGCCCCTTCGGTGGAACATTTGATACCCAGTACCCCCATTGCGAAAATCTGGCGACACCACTGCACAAGAGATATCTGCCGACTAAATTTGTCAAGGACTGCTATCTCTGATAGCCTTTTTTGGTAGCTGCTGGCTTAACTTGATTGGAACTTCAAGATAGTTTGACCACAGGCGCTGTGTAATAATATAGACTGGCCAAGAGTGTATGCCGTAACTGTATAGTTAGCCTATACTATACCGAGCGCCTGTGAGTTAGACAACCTAAATGGACAGTATTTAACACCCTAGTAATTTCCTGCGGTCAACAACTTTGTGGTTGTATGAGGGTCAATTAGTGTGCAGTTAAAGTGACCAGAATAATCTGCCCTAAGATGAAACCTTTCATAATAAATGGACTTATTACCTTAGTACTGTATCTACGTTCGTATAACAAGTCACGTAAAACGTGATAATTATTACGTACGTACGTAATAAGTGCCACATACGAACGTGATAATTATCACGTACGTAATTAATAATATCACGTACATACGTAATAATTATTACCTACGTAAGTACGTAATAAAATTATTTTTTACCATATCCTATCTAGAACTTCGTAAATTTATGACCAATAGCTCCTTGATTTACCTTTTGTTTGTGATAGTTATGTTCAGTAACATCTTCAGAGGTACTTGTGAGTCCAATGAGAAGAAATTTATAATTTACTGATTTTTGAAAGCAATATTTGGTCGACTGTCTTATGCCTTTAATAAGATAAATTTGTACACGAAGAACGAAAAAATATTCATCATTGCCATCTCGAGCCAAAATCGTGGTTGCCAAATCGAACACACTTTTACACATCATGAGAGTAATTAACCACTTCAAGGAATACGGACGAACCCGCCCCATCTTTCCAACAAACCCCTTTTTCACTTGAGCAATTCATCCCCTCCTCCGCAGGAAAGTGTACAGTCTCTTATCTAACAACAGATGAAAAGGAACTGTTCACAAGAAGAGGAACAAACGAGGTAAACCGACAACTTGTATAATTATTTTATAGGGGCTATCTGTGGAAGCTTAGGAAATACATTTACACATAAAGCACAGCAAAGTTTCAGAACAGGTGAGATAGAATTTGCCTGACAGGGGAGCCAAGTTCGATAAAGGCTACGGTATCGAAAGGCAAGGAATATTTTTTGGCAAGTGAAGATCAGTGTTAAAATATTGACGAGCGAATCTGTGTGTGTACACCTTCTATGTGGAAGTTTTGTACTCCCGCTTTTCGTCGGGGAAAAATAATAGTGGAAAAAGAGAGGCAAAAATGAACGGCTCGAGAAGACATCAGCGGGATAAGAGTAAAGAAGATGTCTAAAACGGTATTCCAAAACACATTCTTCTGCAGGGGGTTAGTTGAAATCATCTCTATTAAAAAGAAAACATAAAATGGTTAAGGTCTAGAAGGATGCACCTGAATGATGCAACAGTTCTGTAAAGACGTATAGAGCGATATACGTCGTGAGTGAAGGGGCACCGCTTACTTCCTTCAACTATAGTAACAAATCTGTGATCTAAAACTGAGATGCCAAATTTTCTCCAAATTAGTGTTTTAGGAAGGTCTCACACGTCACACTAGGAAGGGGACGTGTTATCGCGAGAACTGCTGTACCCCTCAGCCGATTTAGCAATTTTTTTTCAAAAAGTGTACTTATGACAAACTTGAAGGACAAGAGAATGCAGTGGCGTCGCCATGGGGGGCGGGTTCGTGCCCCCAAACTTTAGCTGTCCCGTGTGCCCCTAATGAGATTTGGTGTGTTAAAATATTCTTCACAAATACACCTTTTACATATCGATATGAACAAGAAGACTCACTATCACTTGATCATTCAATAATGAGGCTAAACGTGCACAAAATGTACTAAACCTACACCTTTACAGCCCGCTTCGTGCTCATTAATTTGTTGCACTATGGCAAGGAATGCCGAAATATAATCCATATTTTATCGTGTTCTATTCTGTTTTCAGTTTTTATTGATGACATAGATGACAACACAGGGCAGTAGCTAGGGCCATATGTTTGGGGGATGTGAAGGTCCCAAATTCCGACTGGATGGATGTTTTTTCCAACTAAATTGGTGGGGCGTAATTGCTCCATTTTTTATGCTCCCTGCGTTATATGCAGCAGTAGGGGATCCTTCTTTTGTTAATACATAAAGGTGCCATCCTGGGGAGGGGTCTAAGGGGAGTCCCCTTTGTTAAGGTAAGGTTGCTTAGATACAAAATGGTGCTATCTTTGGAATATTTTTGGAACTGATCATATATGGCTGGAAAATGTCCACAATTTAGTGAATTCTAATTTTTGGTTAGGTGAAAGCAGAGAGTATGTTGTCTAAGAGAAGACTATGTTGTCAGCAAACCTACTGAAGCCCCCCCCCCCGGCTACTTTACTGCTTTCTATTCGGGCAAAGCTTTTACGCAAAGAACAAAACGTGCATGCAGTCAACAGAAACTTTCTTAAAACTGTTACGAAAATTTTCCTTCCCTTCATTGCGCATTATGAAAGGGCATCTTAGGCTGGCACATGCCTGTATAGGGCCACCTGGAAGCTCTAAATTATATAAATTGGGGGCAATGACATAATGCTTATTACCTGACATCCAAATGATAATACAGAGTACGACGCCAAGCACTTTACATCCATCGTATAACTACTAACTTTGAACGGAGATTCAGACCAGGGGCGGATCTAGGGGGGCCGACCCGGCCCCGGCCCCCCCCCCTTTTGAAAATGCAAAAAAAAAATAAAAGAGAAAAAAGAGAAAAACGGAAAGGAGAAGAGCTAGAGAGAAGGACAGAGAGTGGAGTGATAGAGAATGAAGCTGCAATTAGCAACCGCGAAGCATGGGAGTCACAGCGCACAGTAGATCAGTTTGAACGTCGACTGGGACGTTTACACGCATGCTATCTTATTACACATGATTAGATACAATCAATACAATACATTACCGATACAATACCATCAGCCAATCGAAAAATACGTTACGAGACAGTGCGCATCAGTTGGGATGGGCTGCTATCAAGCCTGGCAAGTGCCATTTCCGGCCATCTGGGATGTATTAAAACTTCAAATTTTCTTGGAACGCTCCGCGCCAACCTATGGTGGCGCTCCGCTTAGATAGTAAACGCAGTGGCGTACACTGGGGGAGGCCAGTGGGCCATGCGCTCCCCACTATTGCCGATTTTTTTTAGTTCCTAAAATACGTAAATTTTTTAACACAAACTTTACTCAGAAAGGTAGCATATGTGGCACTAGATTGCATGTAAAGACACCTAATTTTTCAAAAATTTTCAAAGGGGAGGGGGAACCCCCTCCCCAGACCCCTCCCCCAGGCCGGCGATCACACAACTCTTGGACTAAAAGTCACACCAGCTGAAGCAATCCGTCCTCACAGAAATGTGTGATAAAGTAAAATCAAACTTTACATTTTTTTCACAAAAATTGATCTTCTTGATGGCTGCTATCAAGCCTGACAAGTGCTATTTCCGGCGATCTGGGAGGTCTATTTTGTCAAAAATTTTCTTATACGCTCCGCGCCAACTGATGGTGGCGCTCCGCTTAGATGGTATAGTGCCCTCAATCACAGGTCGAACAACTTCGGCCCCCCCCCCTTTTCAGAAATCCTGGATCCGCCCCTTCAGACTAACATCTTCCAGCAATGGGGAATGGGCAGGAGGGAGAGTATAGGTGCAGAAAAGTGATATTAAACCTCCCAGATAGGTAAAGCAAAAGGGGTGTAGGACTAACAAGCAGTTAGTTTATGCTAGAAAAGTTCACTTGTACGTTTGTGCTGTTTATAAGTTATACAATGTGGATTGTGAGGATTGCAAGTAAAGCGCACCGAAATTTGGGGGTATACTTCAATGCCAAGGGTGGTGCTTTGATTTGCCGATATAGGGGTCAAGCGTCCTGACTGGGCCAGCTACTGTAAGCCCCGACGGATGCAATGGGTTGCCGAAATCGAAACATATAGAGCGCGAAGCGTGCCGAAGAATTTGGGGTTTTCATATTTTTGTTTTCATTAAGGAAACATGAAAAATGTTTAAAGAGTCTGCCATACTTAAGGGCTGAACCATGAAATTTTTTGAGGCGACTGCGTGGTCGTCGTCGGGGATTCCATTCTTTGTCTTATCCATTAAGGATCCCCTACGAAACTGAAAAGTCTTTTTTCTTACAAAATATATTTGCCACGATGACGAGGCTGAAGAAAAAATCTTCCAAAAGTTCGGAAAAAAGAGAATAGAACTTCGCAACGATGCATTTTTGTATTTCTTTAGAATCACGCCTACACGGAAGAACAATATTAGTGGAAACGTTGAATAAATCCAATATCTTTGAAACGGCAGGCGTTACCACTAGATAGAAATATAGATGAAAGAGCGCGTTGCGCGCGAAAACTTTTTTGAAGTTATAGAAAGAATCGTTACAGAACTTACTGGCTACGGGCCCGATAAATAGCCATTTGGAATATTTTCTGAGCATTCTATGTCTTCGTCAATATTAGTCTATATAAAATTTTGTGCAGCTTTGGAGAACTAGGAAAAATGTTGGGAGCTAAAGCCCCCTATAGCCCCACCGTAGAGCTGCGCCTGGTATAATTACGTTAATAACGTTCATGAGATGGAGTGCAAATCGTGACGCATGCGCTCTAAGCGCGCCGAAATTTTTCGTTAAATGAAATTTCCATGACAAAACCTGCATTCAGAATCTGCATCGAGACTTTTAATTGCCCAACAAACCAACATGCCACTCAGAAAGCCAGTCTTTCACCTGGTAATTCTTAAACAGCTTTCAACTTCTGCTGCTGTGCTTCTCCGAAAGTCGCTATCAGAAGACATTGATAATAAGAACAACACTGAGGTAAGGTTTAAAGCGCGAGGAGCGCGCGAAAATTTTTATAGTTTGCGAAGGACTTGTGAAAATTCTAATAGTTTGAAAACCATTTGTGATAGAAAATAATTATAATAGATCCCTTACATACATGCACAAATATTTTCCGTGACAAAGGACAGTTTTGATTCGATTCTACATAAGGAAAATAACGTTTGGTATTATTCTCACTTGATCTATAGTTGGAAAATATATACAAGCTGATATAGGCTCAGTCGGAAAAAATGTGCTAGATTGGGATATCAAAAATTCCAACCGAAATTTCAGATCTTCCGACTGTCGTCGCTCTGACGAACTTGGGGGGGGGGGGTGAGACACACCACACACCCCGGTCGCGACGACCCTGTGACAACCTATATAGTCGGAAGTATTATTAAATTTGCAGATGACACTAAATTTGCCTCCTAAAGTCCCGGGAGAAGGTGACATCAAAAATATATTTAGTCACTTTTTGTTTAAATAGGCGGCCGTATTGTTTTTCTGCCATCTTGGTTGGCGTGAATTAAAAATTAAATATGTTCTAAACAATAAGTTTTGATCATTTGGCTTAAATTATAACCAGATAGTAAGAGCAACTTTCAAACATATTTTTCACAAATATTTTTCCTCATTATATTCATACATTATGATAATTATATCGGCGGCCATTTTGCTATTTCTGCCATCTTGGTTGACCTGAATTCCCACAAAACTGATCTGAAAAATAAGTTTGAATTATTTGTTTGAAAGTGTGGCCAAATCAAAACATTCACTGTTACAATTATATTTCTTCCGTTTTTTTTTTTACATGTGGTTAGTTTGCTACAGGGGCGGCGCCACGGGGGGGGGGCAGGGCAGGCATTTGCCCCTATGGTTTTTCAACCCAAAAAAATAAAATTGTCTAAAAAACGTTTTAAGACACATAATTTTGTAGGGGGGTGGGGTGAGGTGTTACAGTATGTCACCCATCTATCACAATATTAGTTAAATTGTTCGTTACAAAATACCTGAAACTTGCAATCCCCGCACGCATAACGTTTTCTGTTTCTCCATTGTTTACGTGAATGCAGGTTTAGTATTACATAAAAACTAAGGTCATTATACAAAACGCGCAAACAAAAAGACACAGGAACCGAGAGTAAATCTAAAATAATACAGTAAGTATACCCTAACGCCAAGTTATTGTGAGACCTTACACATACGGTGTCACAGAGCAAACAGTTCTCCCTCTCTTGGAGAAAAGGTGCGTATCATTGCAAGTTACACCAAAAAATACAGACAGCTAATTTGTACATCAGGGGATACGCCTGATTCATGAATTTCTATCTAACCAAAACCCCAACCCTACCCGTAACTCGGAATATATTTTCCTCCGGGGGAATCTTAGGTCTTTAGTGAACCTTCGACCAAGTAAACCTTCCGTCTATGGGTATTCCCCCCGTCCGGATTATGTAATGTTTGGCAATCTCAAACATTTACTGTCCCTCCATTCCCAGCGTGTGACCATTTAAAGTTTAGAACGTGAACATATATATTGGGGGTATCATGAGTCAATCACTTAACGAACATTTTGACAATAAAAATATAAAAAACATTTAATAAAATGAATTAAACTTTGAAGTAATATTATATATCTCCCTTATTGCATAAGCGTAGGAAGCGGGGGGCTGGGGGCTAAATCCCCCAGTCAAAAATCTTGGGGGCTGAAGTATGCTACTGCCCCTTACATCTAAGGCCAAAAACCCCTTATTTGTCTCTTCAGTTAAAAATGTAAAAAAATTGCAGTAATTTTCCTTAAAATCAGAAAAAGAACAAAGAAAATTAGGGTGCGCAACAGGGTTCAGGGGGAAACCACCTCCTATCACTTGCAAGAACAGGGGGAGAGAGAAGGAAAAGAACAGGAAAAAGGAAGATAAGGAAAAGATGAAAGAGAAGAAGGGGAATCGAAGGAGAAAGAAGAGAAGAAGAGGAGGGGTAGGGTAGGTATCTATTTGATCCATGTAATTTAGTTTCCAGGAGGCCCTATACCGGTGTCTGCCAGCCTTTAGTTACCCTTTTATCTGTTTATAATGCACATATTAATCAACGAAAATATTCGTGAAAGTTCGTGCTTCTATCGACTCTACGCACGTATTTTTGAGTGAAATCACACCCAAACACAAGGGGGTGGACTTCAGGAGGTTTGTTGACTACATATCCTTCTCTTAGACAACAAAGGCTACTGTCCTCTTTCACTAAGCCAAAACTTAAAATTCAATAACTTATTATCAGCTCAAAAAATACCAAAGACATCACCATTTTGCATGTAATGTAAACAATCTTAAATTGATAAAAGTTTCTCTCTCAAAGAAGAGGGGACACCCCGCCTTAGACCCTCCCCAGAAAAGCATCTTTCCCGCAAACAAAAATTAAAATTCAATAAATTATAACCACTTTCTTCCATATATGATCAGTTCAAAAAATATACCAAAGATATCACCGTTTTGCATCTAAGCAAACTTAAATTAACAAAAAATTTCCCAATGGGGAGGGGGACACCCCGTCCCCTTAGACCCCTCCCCAGGACGGCGATCACTCATCTCATGCTTTGCTCCCCCCCCCCCTCCTATCGAAATACCCTGGCGCCGCCACTGGTTAGCTAGTAGGATGAGGTTTTACGGCTCAGTTTCTAACCAATTGGTTTAAGTCGGGTCGGCCACGGCATTTTTCTCAGTTGTGGCTCACTGGCTTGTTTTTCCTACTCCATGGCTTATGCTGAGCACCAAGCACAATGGCAGTAGGTTCCATTTTTCAAGTTTTTTTTTTTTTTTTTGGCCTGTAACTAAAAAATATATTGTCATTTTTACATTGGCCGCCATTTTGCTATCTTGGGTGACCTGAATTCGAAAAAAAAAATGTTCTTACAATGATTTTTAATTATTTGGCATAAAATGTGGTCGGACATTAAGAGCAAATATTTTTTTCCATATTTTAATATATTATAATAATTATATGAGCGGCCATTTTGCTATTTTTCCCATCTTTGTTCACCTGGATCCTACAAACAATGTTCAGAAAAATACTTTTTGAATTATTACTTACAGAATGTAGGTTTAAATATCTTGAAAATATTTTTAAGGAGTTGTCCCTTATTATTTCCTTTAAATCAAATCTACCTTTTCTTCTTGAAATCTAACTTTGTTTCTAAAGCATGAAATCTAAAAATAAAGAATGTTTAGATGCAACTTAAAAGGTCTAAAAAAGTGGTTTGCAACCTTTTTCAGCCCACTTACACCGAATGGTGTTGGGCAAACGCCCCTCCCATCTATAGCATATTGTTGCCATGAATGAAACGAAAATTATAATAAAAACACATGGTGAAATAAAGGGGAGGCATACACATACACTGTGTTTACCGACGGGTCCGACACAGGGAGGCAAAACAACAGTGCGGGATTCAAAAAACTGACTCTGTTTTGTGATGGTGAATCACAAAGTTAGGGTTAGGGACGGAGGAAATTTTTTGAATTTTGTAGATGTCAAAGGCCCACCGAAGTGTGGACAGTTTCCACAAGAGCTCCTAATGGGGCTCAGGGGCAATGTCTCATTGGGGGACCGGGGACGAAGCCCCCAGAAGCTCTGGGGTATTATACAGAAATTGTCGACACAAGAATGAGGCACTGTTAGTAAATTTGACTGTCTTCCGATTACCTAATATTTAATCTTAAATGTTCACTAGAGATTACAGAAATCACCTATAGAGCTACTAACGAAGGTTTCCTTTGATGCTGCAAGTAGCTTTTCCTGTGGGTAGGAGGAAGGAGGATGGTAGGGGTTGCTTGGGGCTTTAAAAACTTATGCCACTCAAGCTTTCCTACGGGCAAAAATAATGAGAGAGCCAAAATTGGCAAACCGTAAGATTGCATTTAAAAAGAAAAAACATTTTAACGTTTTAATTGTGTTTAACTTCATAGTACATTGCAAAAGTTATTTATTATGTCACAGTTATCTACAATTTTCACTTCTGTCAGTATTTCATGTTTATGGACTGCACGAAAAACCTACATTCAAAGTAAAAGTGGCGGGACAATTTTAGTAATGGCCCTTCGCTCACCGCTTTCACCAGAATGCCACTACTGGAAATATGAGGGTCCTCGCCGAGAAAATTTTGAAATTAATCACTGTTAGATGCCATTTCGTGAAATCTAGCAATAAAGATAATTTACAAACTTTTTAGTGCACCTGAGGGGTGAAAGTTAGACCTATTCGACTTAATGGCGTCATGTATCTCCTTTGTAAGGGAACGAATTTGAGGGCTCGGCTAAGGGAAACCGTTTGGAATCTTGTAAGGCCTGGTTTAAACTTAGTATCTCATTTTTTTCAAACCCCCCCTGCCGCCCCCCTTATAGCACCTCGCCCCATGAGTTGCGAAAATGCCCCCAGGGTCAAAACGCCCCCGTTGGGAACCAATGGTCTAAAATGTGTCATTTGCACCGGCACCCGGGAGACTATTCGAGCAAACATTTTCTTGCAGGTCTACGCCGTATGAATATGCAACAACTGATGGTGGTCCACAGTGACCAACTTAGAGCGCTATACGGAGAAGTCCACACCAGCCATGTAGGGATGCCTTGCTACAGTCAAAAAAAGCGCAATCATGTTGCCGAAGCTCCGGCTTTTACTGTTGAGCTAAAAGGTTGGGTCTGCAACTCCCTTGAAATTTCCCTTGTTGGATCAATAAAGTATATCTGTCTGTCTGTCTATCTAACTCATGTTGTTCATACGTACGTTAGAAAACAAAGAGATAAATATAAATGCAATGAAATATGTATTGAATTCCTGAAGTCTCTGAAAGACTAAATCTGGTACAAAGAGTTAACTTTATATACTGCACAGATGTTAGGATACAAATAATGAATGTTAATGAGTGTGCTGCTGTGTAGACCTCATTTGTTTTCCATAATTGGACTCAGATAGTAACTTCCGATAAAGAAATTTTACAGATGGTTAAAGGTCTTAAAAGCGATATTTTGCCCCAACGATATTCCTTGAACTTGTCCAGGAACAAAAGTTCAAATGTGGGTCACCACTATGATTTGGAAAAACCAAAACTGCTCAATTGCTCAATATAAAGGGATAATTTCTAAATTAAATTCTTTACACGCCTAATTCTGAGTACTCTTTAGTGCCGTTTTCCCCTACAAAATTATTTCACTGCATAACATTTTTATGATTGGGATCTACCAGCTTTCAAAACGTCCGGCATTTCTTTTTGAGTAGGCCTAACCATCCAACCAATTTAGCTAGTCTATTATTAAAACGCCTGAAAAGAGATCAGTGCCACATGCTGAAGTAACGCCTCCTTAGCAGGCTGTACGGTATATTCCTTATTCATGTTATATCCCTGGTTTGGGAAGCGAAGAGCTGAGCAATCATAGTCTCCCACGAACGGTATTCAAAATTGATACACTGCTCTTTGGGTAAACACACACGATTAAGCACGAGACGTCCTGTACATTTATATATGTTCAGTATACTTTTGTACCTCGTTTCGTTGTACACAGTATCTCAAATGATAACAACTGGGATTCTCGATGTTCTGTGCATTAAAACATGTGCAATATTCGTATTTTTTTAAATGCTCTTTTGGATCATCAAATGATAATGATAACAGATGAGAAATTTAACTTTAGTTCAGTACTATTCAAACTATCTATATGAAACGTTTCAGCCCATTTAGTGCACAACTGGAGGAAGAGAAGGAAATTTTATGTTTTCAAACAAACCCTCTCCCGAGATCAAATAAAGTTTATATTTATCGAAAACAGTTGCATCATTAAGGTATTTCCCTCACCTACACTTCGGCCAAATTTCAGTCAATTCTATGAAGAAATAGCGAAATGGCACGGATTTAAACATGATATCGAAAAGTGACACACAACATAGCAATAGCTCAACTGAAGCTTTCAGCTGAGCTAAAAATCAGTAAACGATTAAAACAAACGTCTCTCTTATCACATGCTCAACTATTCAGTACATCGGCCAAACTTCCACATCATTCGCTTACGATTCAACAACCACGAAGGCTGTATACGACTCAATAGATTGGGTTTTCTAGTCGTTAAACACTTTAACCTCCCGACAGCCTAAATAACCTGACATGTTTGGGATTCTCCACGGCAACTTGACCGATGCAAGTAAAAGGACCCTCGTTGAAACACAATTGATTCACAGAACCAGCACATATGTGCACGGATTAAATAGGGATTTGAGCTTTCTCTCTGGTTTCAACTTCTACAAATAGTAGTAAACATATGAGCTAGTGAACTTTTCATTCTGTTGCACCTGAAGAAGGACCAGGGGTCCGAAACTTTGTGCAGAATAGTGTATTCACTAAAAATTATGTTGGAATCAAAGGCATTACTTGTTCTTATTGTCCTATTTCTTGTGATATTCCAAAACACGGAACTATTAACTATTGTTTTATATATAAATATTTATATATACACACAAATACAAATAAGGTGTCCAAATGACAGGACTTTACAAAGTGCTCGATTTTGCGAACAAAAGAGCTAGAATAAGTTATAATATATATATATATATAATATATATATATATATATATATATATATATATATATATATATATATATATACATACATACATATATATATATATATATCACGCACGCACGCACGCATATGACGAGGCCTTTTAGATACAATCATGAATTTCCATAGACATACGAGACCACTTTTAAAGAGAAAGGAGTGAGCTTTTTAGGTCCTTCAGTGTTTAAAAGGAGGAATGCTTTCAAGAATTTTATGGTTAATTTAGAAGAATATTTTGTGTGAGAACCCTTATATCATTGTAAAGATCAAAGATAGGGAATTTGAATGAAAACTTTATTTTTGTAAATTAATCACATTATGTATTTCAGTAGGCAAATTAGATGACGTAATAAAGTTTTTTTCTTACCACAGAATGCTCCAACACATCACAATGATTTTGTATTTTATTGTAGAGGAGAATGTTTCATTTGATACCAAATTGGATGTAAAAAATGAGACAGTTATGCTCATTTTACTCTTTGTTTTCTCTTGAAAACACATGGCCATACTGTACACTGTACACAGACCTAGTGCACAGCGAAACGTAAGTAGCTCCGGATCTATATCAATAGACTGTCTGGGCATGGTACGGTAGCTCTAAACAGACATTTTGGTGCATGACAAAGTAAGAGCAAATATTTTTTTCCATATTTTAATATATTATAATAATTATATGAGCGGCCATTTTGCTATTTTTCCCATCTTTGTTCACCTGGATCCTACAAACAATGTTCAGAAAAATACTTTTTGAATTATTACTTACAGAATGTAGGTTTAAATATCTTGAAAATATTTTTAAGGAGTTGTCCCTTATTATTTCCTTTAAATCAAATCTACCTTTTCTTCTTGAAATCTAACTTTGTTTCTAAAGCATGAAATCTAAAAGTAAAGAATGTTTAGATGCAACTTAAAAGGTCTAAAAAAGTGGTTGGCAACCTTTTTCAGCCCACTTACACCGAATGGTGTTGGGCAAACGCCCCTCCCATCTATAGCATATTGTTGCCATGAATGAAACGAAAATTATAATAAAAACACATGGTGAAATAAAGGGGAGGCATACACATACACTGTTTTTACCGACGGGTCCGACACAGGGAGGCAAAACAACAGTGCGGGATTCAAAAAACTGACTCTCTTTTGTGATGGTGAATCACAAAGTTAGGGTTAGGGACGGAGGAAATTTTTTGAATTTTGTAGATGTCAAAGGCCCACCGAAGTGTGGACAGTTTCCACAAGAGCTCCTAATGGGGCTCAGGGGCAATGTCTCATTGGGGGACCGGGGACGAAGCCCCCAGAAGCTCTGGGGTATTATACAGAAATTGTCGACACAAGAATGAGGCACTGTTAGTAAATTTGACTGTCTTCCGATTACCTAATATTTAATCTTAAATGTTCACTAGAGATTACAGAAATCACCTATAGAGCTACTAACGAAGGTTTCCTTTGATGCTGCAAGTAGCTTTTCCTGTGGGTAGGAGGAAGGAGGATGGTAGGGGTTGCTTGGGGCTTTAAAAACTTATGCCACTCAAGCTTTCCTACGGGCAAAAATAATGAGAGAGCCAAAATTGGCAAACCGTAAGATTGCATTTAAAAAGAAAAAACATTTTAACGTTTTAATTGTGTTTAACTTCATAGTACATTGCAAAAGTTATTTATTATGTCACAGTTATCTACAATTTTCACTTCTGTCAGTATTTCATGTTTATGGACTGCACGAAAAACCTACATTCAAAGTAAAAGTGGCGGGACAATTTTAGTAATGGCCCTTCGCTCACCGCTTTCACCAGAATGCCACTACTGGAAATATGAGGGTCCTCGCCGAGAAAATTGTGAAATTAATCACTGTTAGATGCCATTTCGTGAAATCTAGCAATAAAGATAATTTACAAACTTTTTAGTGCACCTGAGGGGTGAAAGTTAGACCTATTCGACTTAATGGCGTCATGTATCTCCTTTGTAAGGGAACGAATTTGAGGGCTCGGCTAAGGGAAACCGTTTGGAATCTTGTAAGGCCTGGTTTAAACTTAGTATCTCATTTTTTTCAAACCCCCCCCTGCCGCCCCCCTTATAGCACCTCGCCCCATGAGTTGCGAAAATGCCCCCAGGGTCAAAACGCCCCCGTTGGGAACCAATGGTCTAAAATGTGTCATTTGCACCGGCACCCGGGAGACTATTCGAGCAAACATTTTCTTGCAGGTCTACGCCGTATGAATATGCAACAACTGATGGTGGTCCACAGTGACCAACTTAGAGCGCTATACGGAGAAGTCCACACCAGCCATGTAGGGATGCCTTGCTACAGTCAAAAAAAGCGCAATCATGTTGCCGAAGCTCCGGCTTTTACTGTTGAGCTAAAAGGTTGGGTCTGCAACTCCCTTGAAATTTCCCTTGTTGGATCAATAAAGTATATCTGTCTGTCTGTCTGTCTGTCTGTCTATCTAACTCATGTTGTTCATAGGTACGTTAGAAAACAAAGAGATAAATATAAATGCAATGAAATATGTATTGAACTCCTGAAGTCTCTGAAAGACTAAATCTGGTACAAAGAGTTAACTTTATTTACTGCACAGATGTTAGGATACAAATAATGAATGTTAATGAGTGTGCTGCTGTGTAGACCTCATTTGTTTTCCATAATTGGACTCAGATAGTAACTTCCGATAAAGAAATTTTACAGATTGTTAAAGGTCTTAAAAGCGATATTTTACCCCAACGATATTCCTTGAACTTGTCCAGGAACAAAAGTTCAAATGTGGGTCACCACTATGATTTGGAAAAACCAAAACTGCTCAATTGCTCAATATAAAGGGATAATTTCTAAATTAAATTCTTTACACGCCTAATTCTGAGTACTCTTTAGTGCCGTTTTCCCCTACAAAATTATTTCACTGCATAACATTTTTATGATTGGGATCTACCAGCTTTCAAAACGTCCGGCATTTCTTTTTGAGTAGGCCTAACCATCCAACCAATTTAGCTAGTCTATTATTAAAACGCCTGAAAAGAGATCAGTGCCACATGCTGAAGTAACGCCTCCTTAGCAGGCTGTACGGTATATTCCTTATTCATGTTATATCCCTGGTTTGGGAAGCGAAGAGCTGAGCAATCATAGTCTCCCACGAACGGTATTCAAAATTGATACACTGCTCTTTGGGTAAACACACACGATTAAGCACGAGACGTCCTGTACATTTATATATGTTCAGTATACTTTTGTACCTCGTTTCGTTGTACACAGTCTCTCAAATGATAACAACTCGGATTCTCGATGTTCTGTGCATTAAAACATGTACAATATTCGTAATTTTTTTTCAAAAAATGCTCTTTTGGGTCATCAAATGATAATGATAACAAATGAGAGATTTAACTTTAGTTCAGTACTATTCAAACTATCTATATGAAACGTTTCAGCCCATTTAGTGCACAACTGGAGGAAGAGAAGGAAATTTTATGTTTTCAAACAAACCCTCTCCCGAGATCAAATAAAGTTTATATTTATCGAAAACAGTTGCATCATTAAGGTATTTCCCTCACCTACACTTCGGCCAAATTTCAGTCAATTCTATGAAGAAATAGCGAAATGGCACGGATTTAAACATGATATCGAAAAGTGACACACAACATAGCAATAGCTCAACTGAAGCTTTCAGCTGAGCTAAAAATCAGTAAACGATTAAAACAAACGTCTCTCTTATCACATGCTCAACTATTCAGTACATCGGCCAAACTTCCACATCATTCGCTTACGATTCAACAACCACGAAGGCTGTATACGACTCAATAGATTGGGTTTTCTAGTCGTTAAACACTTTAACCTCCCGACAGCCTAAATAACCTGACATGTTTGGGATTCTCCACGGCAACTTGACCGATGCAAGTAAAAGGACCCTCGTTGAAACACAATTGATTCACAGAACCAGCACATATGTGCACGGATTAAATAGGGATTTGAGCTTTCTCTCTGGTTTCAACTTCTACAAATAGTAGTAAACATATGAGCTAGTGAACTTTTCATTCTGTTGCACCTGAAGAAGGACCAGGGGTCCGAAACTTTGTGCAGAATAGTGTATTCACTAAAAATTATGTTGGAATCAAAGGCATTACTTGTTCTTCTTGTCCTATTTCTTGTGATATTCCAAACACGGAACTATTAACTATTGTTTTATATATAAATATTTATATATACACACAAATACAAATAAGGTGTCCAAATGACAGGACTTTACAAAGTGCTCGATTTTGCGAACAAAAGAGCTAGAATAAGTTATAATATATATATATATATATATATATATATATATAATATATATATATATATATATATATATATATATATATATATATATATATATAATATATAATATATATATATATATATACATATATATATATATAGGTCGATAAAGGTTGTAAAATGTGCTTAAAGTTTGCGGAAAATTCCACGACGTTTCGAGTATAGACTCTTCATCAGGTGGCAAAGAAATGCAACTGAATAACAAAGAAGTAGAAATAGAGAAGAAACACATTGAAGAAAGGCACGAACAAACCGGTCGCACAGAACGAACAAGCGGAGGCTTTGAGTAAGAAGTCTAACACGTCTACTAATCTACGAATTCCTTTGGTAATTTCCCATCACCCATCGGTACGCCCCATCATTCGTGCCATTTACAGGAATATAGAGACTCTTCGAAAAGACCCTTCAACCAGTGACCTTTTCCCTGAACCCCCCATTACGGCCTTCAGAGTTGAAAAGAACATTTCCAAGCACTTAGTTCGGGCTTCCCACCCACAACAACCAACTGACAACACACCAGGTACATTTCCCTGTGGTCGTAGTAGGTGCAACACATGCCCAGTGGTTGGCAAGAACACACTTATCAATATTTTGGGTTCTAACGGCAACAGATTTAGTGTGAACCAACACTTCACCTGCACTTCCACAAACTTGGTTTACATTTTAGTTTGTGGACGTTGCAATTGCCTGTATGTGGGAGAAACCAAACGCCGCCTGGCTGACCGAATCACTGAACACCTCAGGTCCATCAAACAAAACCTTCAAGGTTATCCGGTCGCCACTCATTTCAACCCCCCATCACCGTGCTCAATTAAAGACTTGGCCGTTACTGCAGCCTTAATGTGCAGAGGTTCTGACCGTGATCGTCAGACCGCCGAAAACCGGCTTATCATGAAACTCGGGACCCTCTCCCCACACGGTCTTAACATTAGAATGGACCTTTTTCAACCTGTTCCACTTTTCATCACTTTTTACTAGTTTTTTCAGCCTTCTTTCGTTTTTTTACACCGTGTTCGTTCTGTGCGACCGGTTTTTTTCGTGCCTTTCTTCAATGTGTTTCTTCTCTATTTCTACTTCTTTATTGTTCAGTTGCATTTCTTTGCCACCTGATGAAGAGTCTATACTCGAAACGTCGTGGAATTTTCCGCAAACTTTTAGCACTTTTTACAACGTTTATCGACCTACATACTACTATAGTGCTCCGCAGTATTTCGACCCTATATATATATAATATATATATATATATATATATATATATATATATATATATATATATATATATATATATATATATATATATATATATATATATATATATATATAGATTATATAATATATATATATATATATATATATATATATATATATATATATAATATATATATATATATATATATATATATATATATATATATATATATATATATATATATATATATATATATATATATATATATATATATATATATCACGCACGCACGCACGCATATGACGAGGCCTTTTAGATACAATCATGAATTTCCATAGACATACGAGACCACTTTTAAAGAGAAAGGAGTGAGCTTTTTAGGTCCTTCAGTGTTTAAAAGGAGGAATGCTTTCAAGAATTTTATGGTTAATTTAGAAGAATATTTTGTGTGAGAACCCTTATATCATTGTAAAGATCAAAGATAGGGAATTTGAATGAAAACTTTATTTTTGTAAATTAATCACATTATGTATTTCAGTAGGCAAATTAGATGACGTAATAAAGTTTTTTTCTTACCACAGAATGCTCCAACACATCACAATGATTTTGTATTTTATTGTAGAGGAGAATGTTTCATTTGATACCAAATTGGATGTAAAAAATGAGACAGTTATGCTCATTTTACTCTTTGTTTTCTCTTGAAAACACATGGCCATACTGTACACTGTACACAGACCTAGTGCACAGCGAAACGTAAGTAGCTCCGGATCTATATCAATAGACTGTCTGGGCATGGTACGGTAGCTCTAAACAGACATTTTGGTGCATGACAAAGTAAGAGGGGTCATTGTGGGTTATAATTTTTGATATTTGGAGGGTATGTTTGGGTTAGAAATGTAGGTTTCAGACTTAAATTGACGCCCATTTGAAAATAGCACTTGTAAACATTTCTCAACCTCTCTAACTCACCCTGCGATTGCCACATTCGTATTTCTTGATGTTTCCATGTACGGAACCTCATAACGGACATTTTGGTGTTTAAATGAAAAAAAAACCGGATTTGTCGTTGTGGAGTTATAATTTTTTATGGGTTGGGTGTTTTGAATTGAAATGTAGATTTTTGACTGAAAATGAAGCATTTTTGAAAATCACATTTGAAATATCTCAAAATTCCCTACGTGACCCCTGATATCTATTCATCTCTCATGGTGTTTGTTTAGGTTCAAAGGTATTCAGAAAAAAGTGAGTAGGGTGAGTGCCTCAAATGATTTTTTTTTTAATTATGGCGTCATTTTTAGCATTTTTTGAATTTTCGGAATATTTGTTAAATGCTAACAACTATTTTACGATGTTTTGTAAAAATGTCAACCTCCATGCCGACCCCCCCCCCTCCAAAAAAACAATAGTAGCATTCGGTAAATCTATATGTTTTTATTTTGGTGGTTACATGAAGGCTGGTGGTTGTTGCATGATAAAGTTATACAACCTTTTAAAATGCCAACTCCATTTCCGTGACTCAGTCACGCAGCCTACGGGAAAGGGTTAATTGCTCAAATTTTTAAGTACATATTCTTAGCATATATTTTACCTAAAAATAGCACATTTTTGTTATAATATGTGCTTGCAGTCTCAGCCCTCCTCGTGGGCAGTGAAATAGTCAAGGAAAAAGTAATTCATAGGCTTCCAACGTCACAACACTGTGTACGTAATGAGTGTTAATTACTTCAATGAAACCGAAACTTCCAACTGATGCGTCGGAACTCACTGATAACCCAGCAATTCTATTCCTCCCTAAAGGTGTACAGACGGTCTCGGGACCATCCAACCTACCCCTCGTCTGTACGGAGGCTTTGGAAATTAAATCCCTTTGCTTAACATTACCCCTAGATTTTAACTCTTAAACTGTTACAGCAGGGTGGGGCAAATACTTAAGGCTACATGATTGATTCTTCAACATGGAGATAGCTTTCTTCTGATCAACAAATTGTCTCACATTTCAACATGGGTCAATCACATGCATAAGGTGAGTTTCTGAAGTCGTACGTTTGTACCCTTTAATTGATCATGTTCGGCAAGATACTCTTTGAATACGAAGACATATTTTGCAAAAGATTATATTAAGTACACCTTTATGAAAACAGGACATCTCAGGTCTTGTTAAGGATATCAAGCCTAACATACCACATGTATAAGTACTTAATAAAAGTTGTACAGATCTGATGACTCAAACGTAATATATTTGCAATATAACTGAAATTTGAAATTACTTGAAACTTGGAAGGCTTAGTAAGTTAGTGTCTGAGTTTTCGAGCCTTATATTATAGACACCTAAAAATACATCGTTTTTTGAAAAGAGAAAAATCAATACATACTCCCATTGCCATTATTGGAAAGTTCCTTGTTCAGTTATTCTTGTGACGGCTTCTTCTGCAAACAGCTTGCGTACATCTGTAGAACTGACGCTTGCAAGTTCGCCAAGATTTGCATACTAAATCTTCTCACAGGGAGTAAACATATACGTGTTCACCCAACTGTGTCCTGGGGTTCGGTTCGTTTTTTTTTCAGTTAATGCGATCACCATAGCAACTACATAGTACATACTACTGATCTATACCACTTTACGGCTTTCTAAAAGCCTGGCGTATTAAACCAGGGGAATTCTATCCAAGAGGTTGTATTCAGTTGTCCTATGACATCCCCTAGACCGACCTGACTGACGTCACTGCTATAGGTAACAGCTTTTGGATATGAACGAAGTTACAAGCATTACAATGATGCCATCTACGTTCTTCACGTGATAATGTGTGGATATAGTCCGGGAGCCCAGAGGGGTTAGCTTACCTGGAAAGGTTACCAATTTCCATGTTCATTACTGTGTTTGGCATGGGTTCTTAGTCAAGGAACTGGCCGTCTGCCGGGTTCTTAGTGTTGGGTGTAGAAATGGGGGTCACTGACCTCAGCCCTCCCACTGAGGTAGGCTAAATGACCTAAGAAGGTTACCATCTGAAGTCAACCCGTAATTAAAGGTCACATCCTCGACATCTTTAGATGAGGGTTGCCAGACATTTTAAGTGTTGGGAGGGGTCTGCCAGACGCCGTTGATGACCCCCGGGGAAGTAGGCTAGATGACCTCGGAAGGTTACCAAACGAATCTAACCTCAAAATATTCAGCTTGCCCTGGTGAATAAGAAATGGCCATTGCCAGACGTTTTAAGTGTTGGGAAGGGTCTGCCAGACGCCCCTTAATATGCCCCCTGGGGGAAGTAAGCTTCATGACCTCGGAAGGTTACCAAACGAAACTTACCTCAAAATATTCAGCTTGCCATGGTGAATAAGAAATGGCCATTGCCAGACGTTTTAAGTTTTGGGAGGGGTCTGCCAGACCCTTCTTAATGTGCCCCCTGGGGAAAGTAAGCTACATGACCTCGGAAGGTTACCAAACGAAACTTACCTCAAAGTATTCAGCTTGCCACGGTGAATAAAAAATGGCCATTGCCAGACGTTTTAAGTGTTGGGAAGGGTCTGCCAGACGCCCCTTAATATGCCCCCTGGGGGAAGTAAGCTACATGGCCTCGGAAGGTTACCAAACGAAACTTACCACAAAATATTCTGCGTGCCCTGGTGAATAAGAAATGGCCATTGCCAGACGTTTTAAGTGTTGGGAAGGGTCTGCCAGACACCCCTAAATGTGCCTCCTGGGGAAGTAAGGTAAACGATCTCGGAAGGTTACCAAACGAAACTTACCACAAAATATTCTGCGTGCCCTGGTGAATAAGAAATGACCATTGCCAGACGTTTTAAGTGTTGGGAAGGGTCTGCCAGACGCCCCTAAATGTGCCCCCTGGGGAAGTAAGGTAAACGATCTCGGAATGTTAGGCTATACTCAACGAAACTTACCCAAACTGTTCAGCGTGCCGTCGTGAATGAGAAATGGCCATTGCCAGACGTTTTAAATGTTGGGAAGGGTCTGCCAGACGCCAGAGATGACCCCCGGGGAAGTAAGCTAGAATACCTTGGAAGGTTACCCATCGAAACTTAAGGCAAAATGTTCAGTGTGTCATTGTGAATGGAAAATAACTTGCCAGACGTTTTAAGTGTTGAGAGGGGTCTGCCAGACGTCCCTACCGTGCACCTCCCTCTGGAGTATAAGTACTCTAAATGACCTCGGAAGGTTACCAAATAAGCTCACTGCAAAGTTAGCAGCGTGCTTTGGTGAATAATTGGGCATTGCCGGACATAATAATGATGGAACCTCTTGAGTGCCAGACTTCTCTGGGCCTGGGAAGAAGCCAGGGAAGATAACTTTGGAAGTTTACTCAAAAAATTTCACCGCAATAAGTCCAGTACTGTAACACTGTGAATGATGAATGACATTAAATGTTGGAAACCCAGGCGTGACGCCTTTGAAACCCCCGCCTTCGTGAGTTGATAAAGATGACCTGGGGAAGGGTTACCCAAGTAACACAAAATATTCAGCGAAAACCACTTTAACAAGTGATCAATGGGAGACACTGAAGGTACAAGCCTTTAGTATCTTCTCAATACCCTCTGCAAAGATCGATGTTCTTTCTCATCTTCCAAACCCCTCACAAATATTTAGATAGATCCACTTAACAAGATGAAAAATGTTCAATGCCAACGATTAAATGGCAGAAGTATCATCATAAAGGGCAGACAAAGTAACAATACTTATAGTGTTACGTACATGGTTATCAAAGAAAAGAGGACTGAGACTTTAGTCAAAAAGCTTAAGCAGTATTAACCCAATTAAGGGTTAGAAATCAAATAGTGAAGTTAAATGGAAAGTGTTACTGATCCCATTTTTATTTCGGTGAACATAAGCACTTGGAAGGTGAACATTACAACCACGCTCTACAACAAGATGGGTGCCTGGAAGTTAACAGCAGAGGACCGTTCCGAATATATGTAACGTCAAGGAGAGAGAGCCTAAGTTGAAAAACGAGAGGTAGGCAATTTCATTTCTTTTCTGTGTGTTTGTTCAACGTGTTTGTGTGGGTGTTATATAAGCTAACTAGTTTTTCTAGGTTTTTTGAACAGTATGTTTTCAAAAGAGATGAAAAAAGACAGCATGCAGCCCGCGAGACCATTCCATCCGGCTCGCGGGACAATTGTTAAGCGTAACTTCGGAATCATCTCAATTTTAATTGTTGATTATTCTTTAGCTTACCCTCTATCTCGCTTATGCTATTTTTCGGATATTTTGGGTAAATACGATACCAGTGTATTGACTGTAACCTAGCATGCAAATATAACATGCCCACCGTTTCGTTAGACTTAACCAGGTGCAGAATCGTTGTAATACTAGAGGCAACGCAAGCTTTGCGTGGGAGAGATGGCATCGAATAGAAGTGCACAATCACATGTACAGACCTACCTATAACAGTACGAAACTCAGTCGGCACTGTGTTTTGTTCCAGTTGATTTCGGGGGTTGGACGTCCTACCGTATGAAGAGTGAATTAAAATTTGATAAGTGGATAATTTTGAAATCTAAAGTCAGTGGAAAAATAAAGTAGTTTTAAAAAGGCGAGTTTTCGCGCCCTTCGCGCGCCCTTTTTGTACGTCTTCGTTCATTGTTACTTCATACATATCAAACAAATCTAGACAAATGGTCATATTGTGATAAGTTCTGGTCCGTTTAGCCTTGCATATTCAATGTCATTATAAGATATTGGATGAACATTATAATGCCTACGAATTGGTGCAAATTCCAGAGCTAAAAGGACTTCGCCCCAGTTCATTGTCTGATTTTTTTCCTAGACGCGGGGCGCTGGGACAACGCCCTGTGGGGAAAGCTTGTTGGACCCTATTCGTACGTCGACTGTTGGCCCGCGAATGGATTATGACTATCAAAAAGGCCTTAAAACCTCAAAGGTTCCCCACACCTGATGTAAGTCTCTGACGAAGGTTAAGAGTACTTCGTGCTGCGACGATATGCTTCGGAATTTCCACTGTTAGAAAGGGACAAAAATGTCGCTGGTTTGTTTCTCCTTTAACGCGTATTGACAATTTTTTTCAGGCTTTGGAGATTACAAAGCCACAGTGGACAAATTATTTAATGATTAAAATATCGGATAATATCTTTATGCTTTTTTCAAGCACAAAGTGGACCATGCACATTTAGGAGGAAGATTTGTCCCTACCTTCGAACCATACCCAAGGGGGAGACAGGGGTGCCCCTAGTTAAATTGTCCGTCCCCTCATAAAATTTAAAATTACTTTTGCCTGAATATATTTCAGTGTGCCTTGTCCCCACCCACTAGGAAAATATTTCGCCCAAGAAAGATATTTCTCCTATTTCAGTATATCCCTTGTCTAGGTACGGGTCTGCTTCAAACCCTCCTCGCATATAGGCCTGCTGAATGTGCTAGACTGCTAATGACAGAAAATGGGACATTATTCAATAATCAAACATTATGTCTGGCCAAATGCCAATCTCTCAAAATGTACTCTCGGTGGTTTATGGTGAATCGTACACCTCACTTTGACATGGATCACGCCGAGTGTTGTAAGGTACCTTCGTGTGGTAAACTGAGTGACAATATGTATAAATACTGCACTTACCACTTCAAGTGGCTTCGCCAGGGGACAGGGGAACACGTGCCCCCCACATGTTGACTGTTCCTTCGTGTGCTCGGGTATCAAAAATTCATGCTCAAACACATATACTGGTACGAACAAGAGAACTTACCGTCACTTTATCAGTCAGTCATGGGGTTAAAATTGCACTTAATGTTCACAAAACCTTCCGCGCATCTGTTTGCTGAAGGACTGCCTTGTTGGAAAATTTAATAGACAGCTGTCTTTTCAACATCTATTTTTTAACAGCTGTGGGAATTCTGCCCCCGTGAGTCCTCTCCCTAGCCCTTTAATACCATTCCCACATTGATTTATATCTTGTAGTCAGATTTTATGTTTGTAAACTGTAAAAATTACTATTTTCGTCGCCTTTTCCAACGCGTATCAAATAATATTAGGAAAATTAGATTCACTCTCATAGGCTAATGTCCGTTTATTTTAAATACCGATGACTAAAAATTTGCAAGCTGAACTATGCTCTCCCGAATCGTCACAGAGGGGGAGGCGAAGTACAACACCAGGGATCATAAAGTGGTGATACCTCCAAAAGGGGTGTAATTACTTGAACGAAATTTCTTAAATAGTGAACAACAGAATTTTCTGCTCGCTTCACGCGTGTACCAGGGCTGGCTCCAGCGGGCACTATCAGGAAATATAGTTGTCCTAATCAAACTCTGAAGGCATCCCAACTTACACTTAAGATTTGGCATACTGAAGATTTCCCCTGGACGGTAGTTGTCTCGACATTATTTCCCATTGGGCAGAATGAATGAATTTATTCTTTAAAGCTTAATGCAAACATTTACATGATTCATCGCCCCACCTACACCTCAGTAAGGCTAACAAAGGTGGTCAAATTGTGATTTGTGAGTGTGTGATCTGCTTAGTGTTCATCCAATGCCATCTGGGGATAATAAACTGTTTCATTCTAAAGGTAACAATTTTGTAAGTAACTCAGAGCCTCAGGGGATTCGTTCTGACACCTTGGAGTTTTGTCCCTGGGTTCCACCAGCGGCCCCTGGTCACCACGACGCCTCCAGCGACATCCATTTCTTCATTTTGGTGTGCCCCTTTGGCGGAACGTTGTGCCCCAGTGCCCCTACTTCGAATATTCTGACGACGCCATGTCTACTCCTGCACCATCAGCCAATCGTACGCCTAGGTTAAAGGGAAACTCAATCAATTCTGGGGCACTCAAGGATCAGGATCAATTGTAACTTTGTAGGCGTCTCTAAGTTCAGCTCAACTTAGTCTAAGAAGGTGAGAGACATGAAACTATGGGTAGCTGAGCCTACTGATAAATTTACTAGCTTCATAGTTCTAAGGCATTCTGTAAATCCTGAGAACAAAGGTGGGGAAATGTCCAGTGATGGAACCTCGTGCTTCATTACTAATTAATGGGAGAAAAAAGTTTTTTCCAGCTTTACCTTGCAAAAAACGATATAAAACTACTGACATCGTAGTCAAAGTCGAAGTTCAAAGTACTGCAAACCTTAGCCAAAGGCTTACACCAGATGGGGAAACTTTTTTCTTTGAAAGGGCCTTTTTGAAAAACTAACGGTGCAGCAGACGACCAGGGTCCAACAAGCTTTCCCACAGAGTGTAGGACCAGGGGCCGGCCCATGTGGGCTCTGATAGGGGCTAAGGAAAAATCAGCATATGAGCTGGGACGAAGTCCATTAAGCTCTGGAATTTGTACCAATTCGTACGCATTATAATGCTCATCCAGTATCTTAATAATATACAGGACGTCTTGCAGACCCCTCCCAACACTTAAAACGTCTGGCAATGGTCATTTCTCATTCACGACGGCACGCTGAACAGTTTACGGTAATTTTCGTTGAGCAACCTTCCGAGATCGTTTACCTTACTTCCCCCAGGGGGCACATTAAGGGGCGTCTGGCAGACCCTTCCCAACACTTAAAACGTCTGGCAATGGTCATTTCTTATTCACGATGGCAAGCTGAATATTTTGAGGTTAGATTCGTTTGGTAACCTTCCGAGGTCATGAAGCTTACTTCCCCCAGGGGGCATATTAAGGGGCGTCTGGCAGACCCTTCCCAACACTTAAAACGTCTGGCAATGGTCATTTCTTATTCACGATGGCAAGCTGAATATTTTGAGGTTAGATTCGTTTGGTAACCTTCCGAGGTCATCTAGCTTACTTCCCGCAGGGGGCATATTACGTGGCGTCTGGCAGACCCCTCCCAACACTTAAAACGTCTGGCAATGGTCATTTCTTATTCACCAGGGCACGCAGAATATTTTGTGGTAAGTTTCGTTTGGTAACCTTCCGAGGTCATCTAGCCTACTTCCCCCAGGGGGCACATTAAGGGGCGTCTGGCAGACCCTTCCCCAACACTAAAAACGTCTGGCAATGGCCATTTCGTATTCACCAGGGCAAGCTGAATATTTTGAGGTTAGTTTCGTTTGTTAACCTTCCGAGGTCATCTAGCCTACTTCCCCGGGGGTCATCAACGGCGTCTGGCAGACCCCTCCCAACACTTAAAATGTCTGGCAACCCTCATTCAAAGATGTCGAGGATGTGACCTTTAATTACGGGTTGACTTCAGATGGTAACCTTCTTAGGTCATTTAGCCTACCTGGGAGGGCTGAGGTCAGTGACCCCCATTTCTACACCCAACACCAGGAACCCGGCAGACGGCCAGTTCCTTGACTAAGAACCCATGCCAAACACAGTAATGAACATGAAAATTGGTAACCTTCCCAGGTAAGCTTACCCCTCTGGGCTCCCGGTCTAATAATGGATGGTCACAAAAAGGCCTCTAAAATAACAATGTGGCACTCGTTTGATCACTTAAAGGCAGTAGGCAGTCACCCCAAAAAGAGTGAGTGTACCCTGTCACTCTAGTTCATGAATGGCCTATTTTGATCATGTGACAATATTTTTGTTAGTGAATTGTGGAATTCAAGGAGAATTTCGCCTTGCTTTACTTATTGTTTGTAATAGTTATGTTCAAAATATCTTCAGAGGTGCTTGTAATGCAATAAGAGGAGATTTGCAAGAGTTTGCTGATTTTTTCAAAGAAAATTTTGGGGCGACTGCCTACTGCCTTTAATTACAGCCTTACTTGCCCGCCTGTCGGACCAGCCTTGCTCAATTGCCCGCATTGGCTAAGATCATGTGTAGTACCTGTTCTTTTCAGCCAGTCAAGAACGGGACCCTTTATGTAGGTCTGATGGTCGAGAGGTTGGTCAGTTAGGTTTGTTGTCCTTTGGGGACGTAACTCCTTTGAGGAGCAGAACCTTTCGGGAGTAATGTTTGGTTTCGCCCCTTGACTCTTCGCCAGAGAGTCGAGAGGACTTTTGAAAAAGTACATGCCCGCCAGTCGGATGTGTATTAATATACTCCTGCGCCTACATTGGCTTCACTAGTAATACCAACGCTGTTAAGTATACGTGGAAAAGAGGCTGATAACCTACACATTATACTAAGGGCGGTATGTGATGTCTGAAAATTGTGGGGGTGGCAACCCGAGCGGGATACCAGACTGCGCCGAAGGTGCCACGAGGGCACGAAGCGCTCCAATGAAGGCGTGAGGTCCAGGGGACCGCCCCCTTGTAGGGGTCCAGGGCCCAACGCCCCTGAAACTCTGAGGTATTTAAAGAATTAAAACCATTATAGAATGAAGCATCTGGCTATCTAAACACTCATCGGCGGTGTAATAAATAGATCAGAAGAATTACTTTGATGCTTTTAATCTCAATCATTTTGATCAATTTAGTCTCAGTCAGAATGAGAGGTTATTTTAATGATGGAAGAGGTTTGGCTTATGGGTGGTTACTATGGTGGTAGAAGAGTTTGTGCGAAAACAGAACACTACAGGAAGTAACCACGGAACAATATTTAGGTCGGATGCGCGAGGAGGTTGAGAGCAAAAATGTATAATACTTTCCAAAATAAATGAAAATGTTATTATGGATAGTTCTCACTCAGAAATGGCTATGAACGTCTGTTACAAGCTAAAAAATGACATACATCGACGATGTATCCCAGCATGCTCCGGGACCTGGGTATCAAAGGTGTCCGAGATGACCTCAACAATAGGTCAAGTTCCCAGCACCGAGAACTTAATTGCATTTTTGGAAATTTGCCTTGACTACAACAACTTTGTATTCGGGGAACAAAACTAAATTCAAATTCATGGTACGTCTATCAGACCAAAACTGGCTCCAAGGCATGCGTGTCTGTTATGGGGGTCTTCGAAAAAATCATGGAATCAACAGGGGTTTACAAACCTATCAAATAGACTCGCTAAATAGATGACATATGGGGTTTATGGAAAGGAGACGAGAGTTCTTTTAATCAGTTTATGGCATCTATAAATAGGTTTTTTTTTTTTTTTGCTTTTCTTTCGGAAGAACTAGTAGAAGAGTCACCTCGGAATTCCGTAAAGAAGATCCCCCTTTCCTTGATCTGTCCATGTCTTTAAAGGAAGGTTACATTCATATAGCTTGTGCACCAAGTTCCTATGTTCCGATCCAATGTATGTAGAGTATTCATCTTACCATAATAAATCCATTCTGCAAATTTAGCGTATAGCCAGGCCCTACGTTTTAAAAGCATATGCTTTGGGGTAGAAGATAAGAAAGTTTGCTTCCAGGACCTAGAGCGTAACCTTAGGAAGACAGGGTACCCCCCTCCCTCTGCAAAAATTAAGGAAAACATAGAAAAAGCAGACAAACGATCCTTAAAGGCTCAAAGGGGAAACGCAAAGAAAACAACATAAAGGCACCCTTTGTAGTGACATGGAACCCCCGCCTCCCACCCTTTAGACAAATTATATAGAGAAACATCTTCACATTCTTCAACTCTCTGAAACCATGCGGAAAGAATTTTTTCTCCCCCACCTAGAGTTATTTACCGCCAGCCTCCAAACTTACGCCCTTTATTAGTTCAAGCTGAACTGAGAACTAATAAAAATTCTGTCGAATAGAAAGGGTGCTATAAGACCCATACTCGTAACTGTGTTACGTGCATTGCATTAGAAGAAACGAGCCATTTCAGAATCACCATCACTGGACAGGTATTTAGGATTTTGGGGTCAATCACTTACACCGAATTGCGTCTAAGGACCCTCAATATACTCAAAAAATTTTCAAAGGGGGACACCCCTCCCCCCCCCCCAGGACGACGGTCCAAAACAACGTTCAACCCCACCCAGTCGAGAAAACAGCTTCCTACGCCTTTCAAACAACTACAAAAAGTGATCATAAAAAGTAATTCGAAATCCAAATTATTTTTTCAAAAATGTAATTTATATATAGAATTTTTTCACTTGTGAATTTCTTAAACATAAGGCAGTAAAATTTGGAATGTTTAAATGCAACTAAAATACCCAGGAAGTGCCATTTCCTACAATTTGGGAGGCATTTTTTTTTCAAAATTTCCTCGGTAAGCTCCGCTCCAACACATGGTAGCGCTTCACTTCGATAGTGTATGTATAAAAAACAAAGTCGGCTGGTCCGCCCGAGGACGCTTCAGTCCGGCTCGCAACCGTACGGAAGCCGAGAACATCGCGGTGGTGTGAAATCTGACATGCCATTATAGACACTGTGTAATGGTCCTTTCTTGAAGTACCTCCTCACTAACTTTGGTTTTCTCCACTCCACGTTATCGGTGGATAATGGTAAAGAGAAATCGTATCTTGATTTCTCCTTCCCATATTTACGGAAGAAAGGGATGGAAAAACTGGCATGTCAGATTTCACACCACCGCTATGTTCTCGGCTTTCGTACAACCGACATCGTCAGCTGGGCAACCGATTTTAGAGGCAAGCCTATGCCAAGTACCTCTGCCACTCGACGGGGTATATTTTGGCCCCACTATAAATACAACCCTGGATTTTCCCTTGGTACTCACAACGTTTAAAATCCTGTACTATAGATAAATGATTTTATCCTTACGATCTCCTAGAACTACTGAGCAGTGCTTGGCATCTTCACTATACCTCAACATAATGGTTTTGTCTAAACTCGTTTCTCATTAAGGTTACTGAAACCAGTTCTGACCGTGCATTTTGCAACTACTTTTTACTTTTCCTAAATAATTGCCATTTAAAAAAACCTTCAGAAACAGTTCTTCCTTGATTGCAGTTCATACCGGTGGCATAGTTAACATGAAATGTAGATAATAGAGTAGAATTTAAGTGATACCTTGTCAAACGTGAGCTTGTTCAGTTTCAGCTTTGGAGGCCCTACGGCGTACGTCACCAAGACTGTGATAGGTCGTTGATTCTTACGTGACTCAGAGCGGGAGTTGTGAACACCTGAAAATGAGACAAACTGTTTGATGTGCTAATACATTTTCACGTTAAAAAGACGAATCTTTAAGCGTAGGCCAAATATACATATCGGATGGCATATGGTCTATCGAATCACTCTTTCTATAAGCCTTGAAGTAGGGGGTGAAAATGTCCCTCCCTGCCCTTCAGAGTTAGATGAGGTTGTAAGGCTCAATTTCTAACCAATTTGTTAAAGTCGAGCCGGCCACGGCCCCTTTTCCAGTTGTACTCCATTGCTTATGCTGAGCACCAAGCACAATGGCAGTAGATTCCATTTTTAAAGTCTTTGGTATGACCCGGCTAGGAGTCGAATCCCAGACCTTCCGGCTTGACCATGCAGTCTGTCCCCTGACCTTCAGTCCTCCACTTAAAAACCATATCAGCTCATTGAGCTAGGTCAAATAGTCAACGTCGTATGGCCTACATCGCATGGCCTATATGGATTTAAGTAATCACCTAAATTACTTCCATACAAATCTGTCAAAACTGTTGTAGACTATGACTGTCGGATATTGACATCAGAGTGGTTGGAAAGTTTCTGTGGAAGGATGCTAGTGACGGCGGCTGCATGAGAAAGGCTACCGTATCTCATGATTTTGGGCATTTTCTAAGTTAAATTTCCGGCCATTCACAGCACAAGTAATGATAACTTTGTGAAGAAAACCTTCCAAATGAAAGTGATTGAAGATTTTTGTCCCTCTCTCAGCCACAAATTCCCTTACCCTTGCCAGACAACCTCTATTAATTGGAATGAGTTGAAGTTTTGCAGACTTAGTGTCTTTTTTGAGACAAGTGACATTTGACTTTAGCAGATTTGAATGGGATATAATCTCAAAAAGTGGCGGTTATCAAGTGCCAGGTAACCACTTGTCATTCACCCCTACCCCCTTTTGAAGTTACTCACAACCCTTGTATCAGACTTCAAACAGGGGCGTAGGGAAGGTGTTATCTTGGGGGGGGGGGTGGAGATTATGTTTTTCCGACGGATCTGGTAATGTGTAGTGCAAAAACGAGCTTTAGCGGGTGGGGTCCAGCCTGAGGACCCCTGTTGGGGTCCAGGGGGCGCAGCCCCCGGAAGCTCTAAGTTTTAAGTATATCTCTGCGTGAAAAATCCGTCTCAGGACGAATATATTTTGGTTCATAATGCGTTATCAAATACAAACTAGATCCCCACTAAGTTTAATGTATTAGGCTATTCCTCTCGTCAGACCGCTATAGTTTTAAGCGGTTGGGATCCAGAGGTCCGCCAGTGA
This sequence comes from Holothuria leucospilota, assembly GCA_029531755.1. Taxonomy (NCBI): domain Eukaryota; kingdom Metazoa; phylum Echinodermata; class Holothuroidea; order Aspidochirotida; family Holothuriidae; genus Holothuria; species Holothuria leucospilota. The sequence continues at coordinate 49,918,446 of CM055973.1, forward strand.
TTTAGCTAGGACGTTTTCTCAATGCTACATTTACTGATCTGTGGCCTGGGGGAGGGGTCTAAGGGGAGGGGGTTTTGGAATCTGTAAGTGCCTAGATCGCAAATGGTGCAATATTTGAGTGGATTTCTGCCCTACCCGGGTAGAATTTGCGTATCAGATTTTTTTTTGTGCGACATTTGTCGCCGTTTATGCTACATTGTCCCACAAATAGGGGCGGGCTAAATCACTGGGCCGGCCTTAAGGCCCCTGGTGGGGGTCCGGGGACTTCGCCCTCGGAAGCTCTGAGGTTTTAGCATAATCTCTCCGTAAAAAAGTAACTTTCATGCAGGATTGGTATATTTTGGTTCATAATGCCCTATCCAATGCAAACCTGTCGTTCAGAATTCGAACACTATAGACGCGTCAGGCGTTCAAATACGATAAGTGGATTGGCCTCCGGCGTTCAAAAAGGGAGAAAAGTGTTCAGAATCTTAACACAAGCGTTCAAAACATGCTTTGAACGCCAGGATCTGAAGATGGGTTCTGTATCTGTTTCATTTTGGTGTTCAAAAGTTAAAAGCCTAAGACTGCAGTGAAGGGAAGACACGCGCGGCACGCATTTTTTTATTCCCAGGATGTTTGTGGGTAAACCGGATCCTCAGAAGTTTGCAAAATGTGTTTGAAGTCAAGGTTAGGGTTTAGAAGACGGGCTAAGGATACCCTCTCCATGGGTAATCGGGTTTTGCTCCCCATGGTGATGATAAAAGTGAGGAATAGTGTGCAGAAAGTGGTTTTCAAGAATGTCATATGACCCGAAATAGTGCGCCTATACGGAAGCCGTTAATTCCCTTTCTTTTCCCGAGTCTCCGACGGACTCAGTCACTCGTCTTACACCGACGGCCCGTATAAGGCCGTCACATGCACAATCAATTTGTCGACGGGCCTTCAACTTGAATGGGCCAATTAGATGAAGAGCCAAAAATCGAAATAGCCGATAACAGACTGGCCCGTTCTCTCTTTCCCTTTTTTTCTTTTCAATCTCCATCTTCCCTTTCCCTCTCTTCCTTTCCCTTTCTTTTCCGTTCTTCTCTCTTCTTTTCCTCCCCTCCTCTTTTCCTCTTCTTTTCCTTTCCCTCTGCTCTTTTTGCCACAGACCGAAAATTTGCCGACGGGCGACCAAATATTGGGGGGTCACACCCCCATCCCCCGCTCTCTACGGCCCTGACTTCAAAGAACAACATGCGATATTACGTTTCGGCGTCCCGGTGTAACAGATTCATTTCTCCGGGTGAGCAGAATCTCCGACAGGATGAAATAGTCGACCGGAGAAACTGAGTGAAGAGCCGACCGGATAATCGCCCCTATCACTTGATTGCCTTAACGGCAGGCGTGCATTATCGAAGAAAGTAACATAAACGTTTACGAAAAAGAATATAATAACTCCTGCCGCGACAGTTCTTAGTGATTGAATTGTAAAGAATGGAATGTGATGGTGAGAGTGAGGTCGCCATTACAGTTTGAGGTTCTTGTTAAAAGTTAATTTTGTTTCTTCAGTTAAAGAAACTCTGCTTAGCTCAGTGCAATAGGGCTTATCATAGGAAGGATTCGGGGGGGCAAGCGGGGCCCCCCATTTTTTCCAGAGCTAAAAAATAAAAACAGGGTATTAAAAATGAGCGAAAGAAAGCGAGACCAGAGAAATTATAAGAGAATTTTCAATAGCCTGTTATGATTAAATTTTGCAATGCTTAATGAAGGAAATATTAATGTCAAAAAACCATAAAATTGCTAGGAAATTTTTCTCGGCCCGCTTTGCTCGCACTTCCAGAAAAAAACTGACTAATACAATAAAAAATTTTCTCTGGCACCGTAAAATTTCTTTCGTCCTACGCGCCACAATTGAAGCTCTGAATAAGGGTCACCGAAAGTACTAATCTACGTCATAGAATGCATCATGGTCCTTGCAAACAAAGTCCCAAATCCTACCCATGTATACGGAACCGCAATTCTTAAAAAAAAAACAAAAGAAAAACCGGCGTGCTTCGCATGTCCCTTATATAAATCGATGTCTCATTAGTACTGCTATTCTCCTGTGCGAAGGAAAACTGGTGGAATTGCCTGGTTACTACTTCCTGTGGGATAGCTTGACTAGGTTACCTTTTTCAAAACCCTCGCTACGCCTCTCGCTCTTCACTTTCCTCACCAACTACCACCATCCTAAGCAAATTGACTGACAGTTACTATCTTAAATTTGTGATCATCATGTGAAATCTATTTCTCATTTCATAAGCATTTCAAATTACACCTGGAAGAAGCAGGGTTTTCTCAAGAAATGGTCCAGAATGGCTGCAAAAGCAGTCACATTTAAGGAAAATTTCTTAGGGAGGACCCTCAGTCCCCAGCCTCGCGCCTTCGGCGATCGCGGTTAAAGGCTTCGCCGGCCACGACTTCCCATGATGCAGCCTTCCCTAGCACTTTAACTGCCGATGCCCTTGATGATGTCCATGTGAAAAACTACCCACAAAAGATTTCATTGACTTCTTTAGTATCACATAGTCTATATACATTTTGAATCGACCCAAACTTATTTTTCACACTAACAAAATAGTTGAGGGGTACTTGCCCCAGACCATCGGCAGCCTCCATGGAACAGGCTATAAGTTCCCATATTCTGCTTTATGGAAATAACAGGCACTTGAGCAAAGTAGGAATTTTTTATGGAATAAAAATACTGCATTTAAAACTAAAGAAAAACAGTGGGTTACGAATAAATGTCTCAAACGCTGTCTCAACGCTGTTTTCTTCTGCGTGCTTCGGACACCCGTTTTAAATATTGCTTCGGGGTTACTTCAGAACATCCCGCTTGTTATAGCTTGGTACAAACTCTTCTATTACCATTGGAACCACCAATACCACCATGGCTTTACGCAGCCTAGGGAAAGATTCCCTCCCCCAGAAATTTTTTAAAGCAAAATTTTTATCACCATCGATCTGTGTAAATTTACAGACTCTTTAAAGATTGTTTAGCTGGAAGTTTTCAGGCATGGAAATTGTCATTTCCGGTATCGTAATAAGGGACAGGCGATTAGCAAAGGAGGGTGCGGCAAGAGCCTGTCATATAACTAAAAAGTATGAAAAATGCGGTTTTTTCAGCGCGCTTCACGCGCACCCATTCTGAATACTAGATCTCCCATTCTTAAAATTATTGTTCCAAAGCTCCGGGAAACCCTCAGAATAATACATTCTCCCCTTCAAAATAATCCATTCTCCCCTACTTCCTCAAGCCCTCAGCATTATCGATCCCATCTGGCTGTTAGACACACGGAGTAGCAATATAATGGAAAAAAAAAACAGCATCAGCAAAATGCATCATTTAATGCCTACAATATCGTAAAATACCCCAGAGCTTCCGGGGGCTTCGTCCCCTGGACCCCCACCGGAGCTGTGCCCCTGGACCCCGCCAGGGGCCCTGACGCGGACCCCTGGAACCCACCCCGTTAGGGGGAGCGCTTCGCGCTCTCGCAGCGCCTTCGGTGCTGTTTAGTCCACTCAGCTTTGCCCCCACCCACTTTCAGGCATCAAATCCCACCCCTGGGGCTTATCTTATCACTTCTGCCAACTCGCCGATCTAGAAGGCGGGGAGATATGCTAACTATCCCTTTAGATGGTTTATTGTACTTTGTTACATTGTTTTGTTGTTGATGCGAATGTAAAGACTTTAAGGTCGGCGTTCGTAATGTATCATTTCAAATCAATAGGCGTGCTGAAAACACAAAGAAGACGACAACGACTACGCTTAGGTGTAATTCATGCAGTCACAGCCCCAGGAATGATGGGACCGGGGTCGGAGGTTAGAGCAAAGTGATTGAAACTTCTAGCAAGCCCCTCCTTACGTCTTTGTCTCACACATATTTATCTCAAAGAAAAACCCACGTGCATCCTCCCACTGTGAGCAGCGACTTGGTGGTCAAGGGATCCACCTTGACTAACGCCAGTTAAAGAGCCTAGATGGTGTGGGCGTGGACCATGGGGAGAGAGGAGGTGCTTCTATCACTTTGCAAGGAGGGTTGTGCAGTGGTGCCGCCAGGGTTTGGTGATGGGGGGGGGGGGCACCACAGATGACAAGGTAATATCACCTCAGCTCCTTCCAAGTCTGCGTAAATTTGTACCTTTTTTATGCGCCCCTGCGATTGCATACAGTAGTGTGGGATCCTTCCTTTGTCACTATACATAAAGGTGCCATCCGGGGGAGGGGTCAAAGGGGAAGGGGTGTCCCCCTCCCCTTTGAGAAAGTTTTGTTAATTTAAGGTTGCTTAGATGCAAAATGGTGCTATATTTGAAATTTTTTTTTTAACTGATCATGTATGGCTGGAATAATTTAGTGAATACTAGTTTTTGGTTAGGTGAAAGAGTAGAGATATGCGCCCTGCGATTGTATACAGCAGTATGGGATACTTCCTTTGGCACTACATAAAGCTGCCGTCCTGGGGGAGGGGTCAGAGGGGAGGGGTTCCCCCCTCCCCTTTGAGAAATTTTTATTAATTTAAGCTTGCTTAGATGTAAAATGGTGTGCTATTTTTGAAATATTTTTGAAACTGATCATATATGGCTGGGAAATATCCATAGTGAGTACTAATTTTTGGTTAGATAAAAGAGGAGAGCATATTGTCCAAGAAAAGGGTATGTTGTCAAGAAACCTCCTGAAGCCCTCCTTTTACTTTTACTAAGTTTGAACGAAAATCCAGACGAACAGCTTCCAGCAATGGGGAATGGGAGGGAGAGTGTAGGTGCAGAGAGGCGATATTAGACCTCCCTGATAGGTAAAGCTAAAGGGGTAAAGGACTAAAAAGCGCGTTTCAGAATGCTTTTTTCGTCGTAAGTGTATGAACAATCACGGTCTATACCGGTAATGGCTGCGCGCGAAGCGCTAGGTAAAATTTTTTGAAAAATGTATAACGGAAAATACGTACTTTCAACCTTCCAGATCATGCTACATATTAGATTGAAAGATCCCATAGGCCCCTAAAGAGGTTGAAAATGTACTTCTCTTTTTCGGAAAAGTGTTGTCATCAGAATAGTTGCATATATTATAACCTTCATAATGGTCATGGGATGGAGTGAAAAGCGTGACGAATGCGCGCAAAGCGCGCCGAAATTTTTCAATAAATAAGATAACCATGACAAAACCCGCATTCATGCTCTGCATCGAGACACTTTCAATTCCCCAACAAACCTATTTGTCAATCACAAAGCCAGCCTTAGTCTTTACCTGAGAATTCGTTGACAGCTTTCAACTTTTGCTGCTGTGCTTCTGCGGGAGTGGCTACCAGAAATTGTTGCTAATAAGGACAATATTGAGGTAAGGTTTGAAGCGCGCAAAGTGCGCGAAAATTTTGATAGTTTGCGAAGGATTTGCGACAATTCTGATAGTTTGAGAACCATTTGAGAGAGAAAATGGTTACAATAGATCCCTCACTCGGTGGAAAACACACCTCAACCCTACCCCCTACAGAAATCTATAGCTTAAACGCCTTTCGGGATCATTTTAAAATTTTCAAAAAAAAAAAAAACAATTGTGAAATCGATTGGGGGGCACGCGCCCCCATGCCTCCCGTGCCGGCCCCACTGAGGTTGTGTCATTAACCCCCTTCACCCTTTCCAACCAAAAATATACATTTGAATAATACTGAAATGTAATTTTGCAAGTTTCTGTGCAAGTATTCATTTGTAATGAAAGAGAAGAGGTGTTTTCGGGGAGTGAAATCTGATTAAATGGACTACCGTATTTTAGGAATAGGATTACTAAACGTCCGTGATAAGGTGTGGTCGTCCTTTTAATTTACCAGAAAGACCGATTTCATATACGAATTTGCTTGTGCCTCAATGTATTGGAGAAGACTGAAATTTTACATTCTGGTGGGGTTGGGGTTTGCATCGCACACGGTACGGTTGGACCATTGGTTACCTTGTTGTCTCCAACCTCCTGGCCTTTGACGATAGATCAAAGGTCATGTTAATGGGGGATTCCTGTCAGTGTCGTGCTTAGTTTAGCTTCTGAAAATTGATATGAATCAGAATGATTACTCTGAAAGTATAGATGGACCCCACTAATGATGTAATGAAGCATGGTTTACGGCCTCATCTTCACCTACCACGGTCAGTTACCTCCTGCCAGACAGTTAGCCTACCATTAATGATCTTTACTAGATTTACTTGCTCCCGTTCCGCCAATCCGCCAAAAAATGGTACAAAACACGCCCACATTTGTCTCGAGTCTCCAACACAAAGTCACACAAGCATGTATCGATCTAAAAGTGCTCCAGCAACGTTGTCCTGAATTCAAGGCACTGTGAGCTTGATACTACTCACCACGTAGCAGGAGCCACCATAGTTCAATCAAGAAGGTTCTTCAAGGTAGAAATTCTTTGACCCCCATGATCCAATTTGTTTTATAGAAAGCCACATATAATGATGGTGGCTATTTACATTCCGATGCATCTTCCATAGGCAGCGGCGACGCCAAAGATGGCGGACACGTGACCCCAGAAGCTGGCTGTGCCCCCGTATGCCCCCAAGGATATAATGGGCACGACAAAATTATATACAAACACACCGTTCAAGCATACATTGATATGAACTACCAAGACCCACTTTCATTTTTTCAGTCAATCATGCTGCTAAAATTGCCCAAAATGTTCTCAAAACTACAATTTTGCGGCGGCCTCGGGCGCATCTGTTTGTTGAACTATGTAAAGGGCCTTCTTATTAGAAAATGCAATTCACAGCTATTGTTTCAACATTTATTTTCAAATGTTATGGGACCACTGGGGCCATGAATCCTCTCCTTTTAACACAACTTCCACATTGATTTTCTTTTAGTCAGACTTTATTTTCGAAAACTGTAAATACTGTGATTTACGTTGCCTTTTCCAACGCGCATCCAATAAACATAAGGATAATTAAATAGCTTCACCATCTGGTTAATGTCTCTTTATTTTAAACATCAGTGCCTTCAAATTTGCAAGGAGAAACTTTACTCTCCTGATTCCTCGCTGAGGTGGAGCCAAGTAGAGTGGAGTCAACAGGTCAAGAGGTGTAAGAATTGAACGAAATTTCCATAGATACTTAATAACAGATTTTCTGCTCGATTCACGCGAGCACCCGGGGGGGGGGCACCCTTTTTCGTTTAATGCTGACGAAAATGCAAGAAATTTATGTTATAGTTATAGTTTTAAGGCACCCAAAACCCATTGAACCAAATTGAAGGGTTTCTTTTTCCAAATTTTCCCGGCTAGCCTCTAATGAGATGAAGGCTTTTCCTCTGTGGCATATATGGAAGGTAGTTGTATCAACATTAATCCCTATAAGGCAGGATGAGTGGATTTATTTTTAACTCAATGCAAACCTTTAACATGATCTTTCTTCAACCACTCACCCCCACCATAAGCATTAATTCATTAGTGCGAGTGAAGGCTGACAAAATGGTCAAATTGTGATTTTTATATTGGTGGCCTGTTTAGTGTACATCCATTGCCATTTTGAAGATACTCAAATGCTCCATCCTAATGGTCACAATATATAAAAAACCTAGACCCCCGGGCTTCTTTCCTTGTACCTCAAAAGAACATTGCCCCTGGACCCCCACCAGGGACCCTACGATGAGCCCCTGGGGCCTTACGTTTCAGGGGAGCGCTGCTCGTTACTAAGACGCCTCCAGAGGCTCTCAGTCCATTTCGGTGTGCCACTCCCGCAGAACACTCCCCCGTGCCCCTCCCCCCGCTTCGAAAATTCGCCACCGTCCATGAGATGTTTTAAGCCAATGCCGTTGCGAAGAGGAAGGGGTGGGGGAGTCCACAGGAGAAATGTTAGGTCTTCAAGAAATAAAAAATGAAAATATCCTTAATACAGTTAGTGTGTACCGCCAGTGGAAGAAACTCCATGCCTCCACCTTCAGTAAATTGTCTAGCTTGATAAATACGTATAGCGTCGGCAGGCCTATGCAGTGCCAACCAAACCAAACTGCCAAAATCGTGGGCAGTTGCCCCCCCCCCCCAACAGTAAATGAACGACCTACTTAAGAAAGAAAAATACTGAATCCAAATTATGATTTCCAGGTCCACAAAACATTAGACATCGCTGTCATAGGCTATTTTTTTGCCGAAATTTTCCCGGGAGGTCTCCGTATCCCCTACGTGGACGCGTTCGTATGTGTGGGTTCATCTTCTTGACGAGTGAACCCTGTTCCTCCTACAAGATAAACCGCTTCATTACACAAGCATATACCATGGTCTATAGCCTGCCGGGAGGGGCAGGGGAAAACTGCCCCTGAAATTTCCAAACCGTAAATGGAAGTTGGCGTACTCAGTTGAGAAAACATACTGAAATGTTACAAATTCCATCATCTAAATTATGATGTCAAGGCCCCCAAAACCTGGTAAATCGTATTTAAGGGTTCATTTTTTGCCAATTTATCCCGGTGAGGTCCCCGGACCCCCACCACGAACGCGTTTTTGGGGGGTTTCTCTGCCTGTTGAATAAACCATCTTACTCATACAATATGCACAACTTGAATACACCACCATATACACTGGCTAAAGATAAAGATCTTTAATTATTAGCTAAACTCAATGAGCTTATAAAGTAACTTTTGATTTAAAGGGCATAAGCAGTCGCCGCAAACTTATTTTGAAGCAACAGCTACATCTCACAAATATTCCCTTATTTCACTTTAAGTTCTTTCATGAAAAGTTAGAACATACATAAATATTGCATATTCAAGGTACAGTAAGAAGTAACCCATACGTGAATTTCTCACCTAAGTGAGAAACATATTGTAACACGATTCTCAAGAACCATTCATGAAATAGGATGCCTGGGTACACTAATTTAAGTTGGGGTGACTGCATTTGCCTATCAAATCAAACCTAAATTTTTTTCTTGAAATCTAAATTTGTTTATTAAGCATGAAATTTCAAAGTTAGGAATGCTTATATGCAACTGTAAGGTCTAAAATGTGTCATTTCCCCCCATTTTTGTGCAAGACCTACGCTATTACTACACACCAATCGATGGTGGCTCCCCAGTGTCGTACTACTAGAGCGTTAGGGGGAACCCTGCACCAGGTGCCAGCCTTGTATGGGTACCATGCATGCCACAGCCGAAGAATTCAGTAAATAATTAAAAGTTTAGATCATTTTAACAGTCCAAAGCTTTACCAAAGATAATACCATTTTAAATCTAGGAACACTTAGAACAAGAAAAATTTCTCAAAGACTAGAAGTGTCATCCCTCCCCTTAGGCATATCCCCTGCAAGTACACCTTACCGGGATAGAAAAAAAATCACTAAATAATGAGGATTCCTAAAAAGCTTTGAAAGATAGCACCATTTTGCTTTCAAGCCACAATTTTCTCCCTCTGCATTTTTAAATGCAGCGGCCATTGACAGCCCGCGGGCCCACAGTATGGGGTACTCAAAAAGCGAGCAGTGTGGGTGAAAGTAATGTAGCACTAACAGTTCGGACAATAACCTTCCTCACTGCAGAAGGGGAGGGGATAATTGTATTGTACGTCGTGCAAAAAATTTTTGGACGTGTTCGTGTCAGAACCGGTTTTGTGTCAAGTACCACGACCACCCCTATGTCTTACCCCTGTTGAAAGTCGGGAAACATTGTGAAATAGTTCGGCTGTAACACATCTGGCGCTGGTAAGTTTTTGCAATGTCATTATCGCATGCATCATGGACGCCATACTGCAGGTAATGATCTTTCAAAAGCCTCTTGACTTGAATGTTACCGAAGTTGTGTGCGGTAAACAGAGGCGGGGATGAATCGTTGACCATTATTGTGATGAGCGCATTGAAGAGACAATAGCTTCCAGATCGAAGGTGAGGCTTACCTGTTGCAGCTAGCAAACAAACGGAGATATTGTACATGGCAAGCACAGAAAAGTATGTAAACATTACAAGAAACGCATGTGCAAAGCCTCTACTTTGGCGATTGGGACTGGAATTCGTATTTACCACATGAAGTACATACCTGGGAGGGAGAGTATATAGGTGCAGAAAGGTCATATTAAACCTCCCAGATAGGTATAGCAAAATGTCTCTAAGTCCCGACAGATGCAATGGGGTGCCGAACTCGTAATATGAAGCGTCCGAAGCGCGCAAAAAATTGGGGTTTCCTCGTCGGGGATTACATTCTTTATCTTACCCATTAAGGTCTCCCCTACGAAACTGAAAAATCTTTTTCTTACAAAATATGTTTGCCATGATGGCGAGGCTGAAGAAAGAATCTTCCAAAAGTTAAGAAAAAGAGGAAAGAACTTTGCAACGATGCATTTTCGTGTTTCTCTAAAATCACGCCTACACGGAAGAACAATATTTGTGGAAACGTTGAATAAATCCAATATGTTTGAAACGGGGCCGTTACTACAAGGCAGAACTATAGATGAAAGCGCGCCTAACGCGCGAAAATTTTTTTGAAGGTATAGAGAGAATCGTTACAAAACTTACTGGCTACGGGCCTGATAAATAGATAGTTGGAATATTTTCTGAGTATATCTACATCTTCACCAATATTAGTCTATATTAAATTTTGTGGGGCTCGAAAAAATTTGGGGGATAAAGCCCCCTATCCCCCGTGGAACTGTGCCTGGTATAATTACCTTAATAATGTTCACGATATTGACTGCAAATCGTGACGTATGCGCGCGAAGCGCGCCGAAATTTTCATTAAATCAGATTTCCGTGTCAAGACCTGCATTCAGAATCTGCACCGAGCGAGATACTTCCATTGCTTAACAAACCAACATGCCACTCAAAAAGCCGGCAAATTTGTAAACAGCTTTCAAGTTCAACTTCTGCTGTTGTGCTCCTTCGAAAGTTTCTATCGGAAAATATTGAAAATAAGAACAATCACTAAGGTACGGTTTGAAGCGCGCGAAAATTTTGATAGTTTGAGAAGAATTTGCGAAGAACTTGCGAAATAAAGACAGTCAGTTTAGATTCGATTTTACGTGAGGAAAATAACGTTTGGTATTATTCTCCTTTGATCTAATTGGAAAATATATACAAAGTTGACACAGGGTCCTTCGGAAAAATGTGCTAGACTCACTGAGATATCAGAAATTCCAACTGGTATTTCAGATTTTCCGACCATCGTCGCTCTGACGAACTTTGGGGGTGAGGCACCCCCCCACACACACACACACACACACACACCCACACACACACACACACACGTTTTTCCATAGCTTATAAACTAAGGAAAAAAGAGTGAAAGTAAACGAGACCGGATAAAATTTTCATTGGCCTATTATCATTAAATTTTGCAATGTTTAATGAAGGAAAATATTAATATCAAAAACCCTAAAATTGCGAGGAAAATTTTTCTCCGCGCGCTCCGCGCGCACCGCCAGAGAAAACTGACCATAAATAGTACAGTTCAAAATTTTGTCTGGGACCGTCAAATTTCTTTCCTCCTACCCGCCCGACCGGCACACTACTGTGACTTGAAGCTCTGAATAAGCGTCACTGAAAGTATTAATGTACGTCATAAAATTTACCATGGTCCTTGCAAACAAAGTCCCAAACCCTACCCATGCATAGCGAACCACAGTTCTCGAAAGAAAATTGGCGTGCTTCGCTATAAATCGCTATAAATCGAAATTTCTACAAAGGGGCACACTCTCTCCTTAGACCCTTCCCCAGGACGGCACCTTTATGTAGTGACACGTGACAAAGGAAGAATCCCCCCTGTGTATACGAACGCAGGGCACATGAAAAAAGGTGCAAGTCATGCAGACCTGGGGGGTTAACTCCCCCCCCCCAACTGGGAAAGTTGGTTTGGTTTTCCACTGTAGTGGCTCAGGCTGGCTTTTTAATATCCACGGTGAGGGTAACTGATTGGTAGGCCCTGGCTATGCAAAGACAAGGGGTGGTGCCGATCCACCAAAAGGAGGAGTGATAAATGCAGTATTTCCAGGGTTAGAAATTATCCATGTTATCTAAACAGTTCATTACACACATTCACTATAGGGACTAGCTTTCTGTACTGATTTCTGATCTAGAGGTGGCTCGTTATGATGCTGATTTCTGGGTTATCATAACAGAATATTTTGAAGGTGAAACCTAAACTTTAAACCCCATTGTTAGGGCTCAAGACTAAATATGACGATCTGAGTATGGCTGAATCTGGATCTCGAGAACTGTATCTAAGAGGTCTGTTAAAGGCTAATCAATTTCTAGTAAACATTCGGACATAAGTGTTGGAAAAACAAAGTTTTTGTTCCAGATCACGGCCATTTTTATTGAAAGATATTTACTGACTCCGAAATATTGCATAATGATTTGAAATGGCTTCGAAGCAACTCTCAAAATAACATCGCACAGGCGTTGCGAGACAATTCGCTGCTCAGTTGTAAGTGGTGGTCGCCGTCTGGTAGTAGCCTACGCAGTCTAGACTGCTGAATGTGGGTATTGTCCTTGAATGACTCGCCTGAAAACTATGCGTTACTCTTTCAGGAGAATAGACATAGTCGGTTACGCAAGCAGCTCTGTGGGTGTATAAGACTAATACTTGAACCATACAATTACATTCCTGCGGCACGTGACCCTTCAGCGCCCTGCATTTTGCTCCTGTGGGACGCGCCTTCCAGCTAAAGCTTAAGATTTCTCTGCATAGAGTAGGATATAGGAACTAGAGTGCTCTCTCCCCGAAACAGCTGTGATCGCATTGGGACTCGGTCGCCATAAAGTTTCTACACAAATGCTCGCGCACAGCATAGCTTCTTGCCTCCACCTATAATGGCGGACGGGTCCCCATCACTGATCTACATGTAGATCAACGATCCCCATGCAATCATAGCGGATCTACTAGTGTTTGCACCGGGTACCCGGATACCCGATCGATGATGCCAGGACCCGGATCTGAAATTGCTACCTGGATCCAAAGTTTCACCAGCATAGATTGTACGTGTGAGAAAAAACCTAACGTGTTACTTTTTCCTTGAAAAAATTATCACGTACAGGCCTAAGAACACCCATTGTCATGCCCGTACGTAAGATACATCGGTTTTATATTAAATTGAGCTCGTATTACGACTTTACAACGAACTTGTAGCCGAACGAAAGTCATTTTTTCGGGTACCCGGGTACCCGACCGACCATGGACTTCGGGTGACCCGGTTCCGAATTTTGGACCCGGTGCAAAAACCAGGATTTACGTACGCGGTATTAGGAGTGCGCACTCTAATTCTTATATCCTACTCTATGGTTTACATTTGGTCTTTCCACGTCTACAAAAGACCAAATGTCTGTGGGCCTGTGACAGAATCTAATTGTGCTGGGCATTGTTGGTATGGATATTTGGTTGTTTTGAGATTCGTTTGGGCCTGGAATGCAGGGCATTTTATGCGGCTCTAGACCTCCTTTGTCCTTAAACTTGTAATATAATGTTTAACGTAAAAGGGTACGTGAAAAGATCAAATATACGCACGTTACCTCGCGGCAGGGTTTCCATATCCAGGTGCACACTTAGAAAACAGTGACGTCATAAAATTGCTGCTATGACTTAGATTGGTATCAAATACTGTACTTTGGGCCCACAGGCGTTCGAAAATTACTTACGTATACTACACTATATGTATATATATATATATATATATATATATATATATATATATATATATATATATATATATATAGACGTAGACTCCTTCCTTCAGCCACTACTACCCAAGGTGCGCAGCTACTTAAAAGACACTACCCAGTTTTTGCAAAACGTTCAGAATTTAGATTCTCTACCCAGTAACTGTTTATTGGTAACCCTTGATGTTACAGCTTTATATACAAATATACCGCATGACAACGGTATTAAGGCGTGCGAGCGTTTTCTCTTAATTGATAACATCCCCAAACCCCTGGTCAGTAATCTCTGTTCCCTGATGAAATTTATATTAACACACTACAACTTCACTTTTGATGACAAACACTTCGTTCAAGTGAACGGAACCGCCATGGGAACCAAAATGGCCCCGGCCTATGCCACTCTGTTCATGGCGGCTTTGGAGGAAGATTTCTTGAGGAAACACGCTCGCAAGCCCTTATTGTATCTAAGGTTTATTGATGATATTTTTATGTTGTGGGAACACGGGGAAAATGAGTTGATTTCCTTTATCAGCAGCTTAAACTCTACCCATCCTTCCATTAAATTTACTTCCAATTACTCCCGTAGTTCACTACCTTTTCTCGATGTCCTAGTCACCATTGATAATTCTTTGATCAAAACTTCGATCTACTCCAAACCTACTGACAGACATTCATATATGCATTTTCGTAGTTTCCATCCCCCTCACACTAAGCAATCGGTTATATACAGCCAGGCTCTTAGATAGAAACGTATTTGCTCTGATAAAGCTGATTTTCGTATGAAATTACTTAGCCTGAAGCAACAATTTTTAGATCGCGGCTATCCTCTTCGATTGATCAATAACAGTATTAACAAAGCCAACAAATTCTCCCGCAGGCAGCTCCTGCAGCATAAACGCCCCCAAAACGATGACCGTGTCCAATTTGTCACGACCTATTTCCCACAATGTAAACAATTGTTCAAACACTTTAAAGTCCTCTGGTCGTCTCTCAAGCAAGTTGACCCTGAATTACCTTGTTTCAATTCCCCTCCAGTGTTAGCACTAAAGCAACCCCCCTCGCTCAGATCTCTCTTGGTCACAAGCCGCCTACCCCCATTAGTTCAGATACCATCTGGCAATAAACCCTGCAATGTATCACGGTGCCAAATTTGTAAACATATAGTCACGGATAGTGCAGTTACCCCCCCCCCCCCGGGGGACACAAATCAGCCTATATCCCGGTCCATTCAAATGTGATTCTGCCAACGTAGTGTATCTCCTTTTCTGCGATAAGTGCTCTCAGGGCAACTACATAGGGGACAAAAACCCCCTTCCGTCTTCGTTTCAATAACCATAAACAAACCATACGTAGTAATTCTAAGGCCCACTCGGTTGCCGTCCATTTTAATTTGCCATCCCACAGCCTTATTGATCTAAAAGTGTGTATCAATAAAGGAAACTTCAAAACCGATTCAGAGCGAAAAGCTTATGAACTAAAACTAATCCGCAAGGTCGATAGTCGCAACAAAGGATTGAATAAGGAGTTTTCACACTTGGGTACATTCTCCTGTTTGCATTGAACTTGACTGTTTTTGCATCTAGTCACTAAGCTTAATAACGCTGAATAAGAAGCAGGGCTTCGAAAATTTCGTTATCTTTGATTTATAATGAAGTTGGTAATAAAGGCATTATGTCTGTGGATTTTTTAGTCTATTTCCTATATATATATATTCGAGTTCGAATCCCGGTGGAGTCAACATTGCTTTTTCACCTCGCCCAGATTTTTCAGCTTTACCGACTCAACTCTACATACATCGCAGTTGCCGCCAGTGTTTATTCACCGTCAACTTTGTGCTGTCACACGTTTCTGCATCTCTTCGGAGATCCGCTGGCGGGTTGACAATTGTGTTCGGCTGAATTGCATCAATTCTGATCTCTGGTAGGGCTTCCATCAAAGGAGAACTAGTGCTGTTCCCAAAATAGGTGCCTGCTCAGGAGGTGAATTGCGAGTGCTTCATATGGGGTTTGAACAAAGGCCAAACCATCTTGGCTTCATGGCTCAGTGGTTAGAGCGTCCGCACTAGCAAGCGGGAGGTCCCGAGTTCGAATCCCGGTGGAGTCAACATTGCTTTTTCACCTCGCCCAGATTTTTCAGCTTTACCGACTCAACTCTACATACATCGCAGTTGCCGCCAGTGTTTATTCACCGTCAACTTTGTGCTGTCACACGTTTCTGCATCTCTTCGGAGATCCGCTGGCGGGTTGACAATTGTGTTCGGCTGAATTGCATCAATTCTGATCTCTGGTAGGGCTTCCATCAAAGGAGAACTAGTGCTGTTCCCAAAATAGGTGCCTGCTCAGGAGGTGAATTGCGAGTGCTTCATATGGGGTTTGAACAAAGGCCAAACCATCTTGGCTTCATGGCTCAGTGGTTAGAGCGTCCGCACTAGCAAGCGGGAGGTCCCGAGTTCGAACCCCGGTGGAGTCAACATTGCTTTTTCACCTCGCCCAGATTTTTCAGCTTTACCGACTCAACACTATATATGTATATATAATATACATATATATAATATACATATATATAATATACATATACATAATATACATATATATAATATATACATATAGATAGATAGATAGACAGACAGACAGACAGACAGACAGACAGACAGACAGACAGACAGACAGACAGACAGACAGACAGACAGACAGATAGATAGATAGATTTGCAAAGCTATAGACTCATCGGAAAATAGTGCTCAATTAGAAAAACTAAGAGCAAACTATATATTTGTACTAATATGTTACATTAACAGTCTACTACACTTGTTTCACGCTGAAAGCGATTTTCAAGTATGACGCTTAAACACTTTGCAAATCTATAGCACCGCTCTTTCGTTGTTGAGCACTCTATTAGACTGTGGATTTCATCTAATATGGACCGGCTACAGTTCAACTATTCTCTGAAGAACAAACCAATTCCGAGCAAAAACAATTACTTAAAGGCCCTGGTAGAGAAGGTGGAAAGTGTCATTAAACGTACGCGCTGGAAGGCTCACTTCTTCCTCGAGGACAGGGATAACGACACCAGCAACGAGGATATCACCCGAATGACTTACGGCCCCAAATCAAGCCGCAACCCACCGCAGGTCAACGCAATGAAACCATTCGAGGACGACCTGGTTAATATGATCGTAGACATTAAATTCAGGAGGGTCACCAGTAAATTCCAGCGGTCATTACAATCCGACATCAAGAGGACCAGCAGATCCGACAAAGTGTTTGTATCAGCGGACAAAACCAGAAACATGTATAAAATGGAGGCTGCAACTTACGAGAAGCTATTAAGAGACAACATTACGGCTAAATACAGACCAGCGGAAAACGACTGTCTGCGTAAGATTAATAGCGAGCTCTATTCGGTTGCATCTAGACTGGGCATCGACGACAGAATCAAGTGTATGACTACGAGACAGGCCTTTCTCACCTTAAAGGACCATAAGGAGTCGTTTAACACCAACCCATCAAGCCGGCTTATTAACCCAGCGAAAAGTGAGATGGGCAAAGTAAGCAAGGTTATTCTTGATTCTATCAACACTTCAATCCGGTCCCAAATCAATGCCAACCAGTGGACGAACACTCTCTCTGTTATTGAATGGTTTAAACGCATACCCGATAAAAAGCACCGCACATTTATCATGTTTGACATCGTCGACTTCTACCCGTCGATCTCACCCGATCTTACTCACCAAAGCATTATTGGGCCAAGACAATGACTCATTTTCCCCGATGTGACATAGATGCCATCATGACTGTCAATAGCGAATCACAGCGCACGTTACGTGTGATGGTAGAAAATATGCCTTAATCTGCATGGCGAACCTTCGTTCTTTTGCTTTGCTTCATCATTTGTTAAGTGTTTCCGTGAAAAAGACGGCATGGATAGCTCCGCAGGCTACTATCATCTGTATCGCGGGCAGTGAAGTGCGAGGCGACTGCTTGTTCTCCAAATTTTATTTTCTCACATTTTTCTTTTTACTGTTTGGAATTAATCTTATGCACAAAATTGTATCCGATGAGGTGCTGGATGTTCTACTGGAACAGATGACGTGATTAACAAAGTCTTTTGAGGTTCGCGGTAAGAGTAAGAGTGTAAAAATAGGCCAAGATTCGTGCTTGGTACTGAGAAATGCCCTACCTTGTTAGTATATATATATATATATATATATATATATATATATATATATATATATATATATATATATATATAGGTAAAAATGAAGTAGTAAATAGTGCTAAAAGTTTGTGAAAAATTCCACGACGTTTCGGGTTTAAACCCTTCATCAGGTGGCAAAAATGCAACTGATCGTTGACACGGCCAAACGTACAATTTAAAAAATACACAATAAAATTGGGCACGGTAAACCTCGGCTAGGAAAACAGACAGTGTTAAGTGGTTACCACAAGTCAAAAAAATGCAGGAATTGCTGCGTTATAACAGTTCAAGTCTAACGTTCAGACCATGTGGGGACAGGGTTCCAAGTTTCATGATTAGGCGGTTTTCGGCAGCTAGGCGGTCATGATCGGAACCTCGACACGAGATGGCCGCCGAAACCATCAAGTCACGGATCGAGCATGTTGACGAGGGATTGAAGTGGGTGGCTACCGGGAACCCTGGGAGGTTCTGTTTGATTGATCTCAGGTGCTCGGTGACTCGGTCAGCAAGACGACGTTTTGTTTCTCCCACGTACAGTATATTACAGCGTTTACATACGAGAACGTAAACAACATTGGCTGAAGTACAGGTAAAATGCTGATGAACGTTAAACCGGTTGTTGTTGGGACCTACAATGGAAAGGTTTTTGTCATAACTGACCACCGGGCAAGTATTGCATCTCCCACGGTTGCAAGGAAAAGTTCCTGGGGTGTCAGGCACTACTGCTTGAGGTTGAGAGGCACGGACCAAGTGCTTAGAAATGTTCTTTTCAATCCTGAATGCCGTGATGGGGGGATCAGGGAAATGGTCACGGGTGGATGGGTCATGACGGAGGGTCTCTACATTCCTGTAAATGGCACGTACAATGGGGGTTACAGATGGGTGAAAGGATAGGACCAACGGGATACGTCTGGTGGGTGTATGGTCAGTTTTGGGGGCAAGGGCAGAGGCTCTATCAATTCCTTGTATGCGTTTCAGGGCATTGGAGAGCACTCTTTGTGGATACTGGCGTTGTTCAAAGAAAGAAATGATCTGCTTGGAAACTTTAGCGAAATCCTGGTCGTCGGAACAAATCCGTCTGGCCCGTAAAAGTTGTGAGAAAGGAATCGAATTGGTACAAGATCTGGGGTGGTTGGAAGGGTACATGAGGTAGTTGTGAGAGTCAGTGGGCTTAAAGTGGAGATTGGACTTGATTTGACGGTCGGAGATGGATAGTTCCGTGTCTAAAAACACTACTGAGGAGTTGGAAATACAGTGAGTGAATTTTAAAAACGGGCAGAACGTTTCAGCAAAGTTAATGAACTTTTCCAAATCGTTTCGAGGACCCACTGCGACCCCAACAATATCGTCAATGTACCTTTTATAAAGTATGGGCTTGATCCCGGTGTATCGTGAGAACAACTGCTCCTCAAAGTGGCCCATGGTGAGGCAGGCCACAGAAGGTCCCAGTTTAGTGCCCATAGCTACTCCTTTAATTTGGCGGAAAAAACGACCATTGAACTGAAAGCAATTTTGTGTGAGGACTAGTTCAGTCAAGCGAAGAAAGGTGGTGGTAGGGATGCTAGGGTCCTGGCGTTGGTCAAGGTAATGGCGTATGGCTGCTAAAGCAGCGTGATGGGGGATTGAAGTATAGAGGCTGCTGACATCCAAGGTGAATAAAGTACGTTCACTGGGATTTTCAGGAAACTCAAAATTTTGAATTAACCTAAGGAAGTGAGGAGTATCCTGGATAAACGAAGGTAGGGTTGAAACTAATGGGGAAAGTACAGAATCTACGTACTGTGAAATCAGAACCGTGGGGCAGCTGTGGGAAGACACAATGGGCTGACCAGGATTATTGGCCTTGTGAATTTTGGGCAGTAGATAGAAATTGGAGATTTGTGGGCAAGGGTGCAGAAGGGCTTTAGCCGATTCAGGAAGATGTTTTTGACTTACAAGGGTAGCTAAGGTTTTCTTGACCAAGGTTTGGATTTCAGAAGTGGGGTCCATCGGCAGTTCGGTGTATGCTGTTTGGTCTGAGAGTTGTTTCTCAGCTTCAGAAACATAAAGATCTCGACGCCAAACAACAGTGGCACCGCCCTTGTCAGCAGGCTTAATAATTAAACTCTTGTTCTTCTTGAGGGACAGAAGGGCCTTCTGCTCGTCCAAAGAAATGTTACGAAAGGGAGTTACTTTGGGAGGAAGGAGACGTTCTAAATCGGCATTAATGGACTCAATTACACTGTCCAGGACCTTGCTTTTACCAGGTTTAGGGGTCCATGGAGATCGCTTAGACTGAAATGAACGGAAAACGTCCTCCGATGAAGTGTTGTCGGTTTCATCGGAATCTCCAAAATGTAAGCGAAGGCGGAGCCTCCTGCAGAACGAGGACACGTCTCTGCGGATAGAAAACTCATCTGGAAGGGGGTTCAGGGGGACAAAATTCAAACCTTTTGAAAGGACTGAACGTTCAGGGGAAGATAATTTCATGTCAGAGGGGATGGTGACGACTAATCTAGTGTTAGGAGTACGGTCACTGCCATGTACCCTTCCAACCACCCCAGATCTTGTACCAATTCGATTCCTTTCTCACAACTTTTACGGGCCAGACGGATTTGTTCCGACGACCAGGATTTCGCTAAAGTTTCCAAGCAGATTATTTCTTTCTTTGAACAACGCCAGTATCCACAAAGAGTGCTCTCTAATGCCCTGAAACGCATACAAGGAATTGATAGAGCCTCTGCCCTTGCCCCCAAAACTGACCATACACCCACCAGACGTATCCCGTTGGTCCTATCCTTTCACCCATCTGTAACCCCCATTGTACGTGCCATTTACAGGAATGTAGAGACCCTCCGTCATGACCCATCCACCCGTGACCATTTCCCTGATCCCCCCATCACGGCATTCAGGATTGAAAAGAACATTTCTAAGCACTTGGTCCGTGCCTCTCAACCTCAAGCAGTAGTGCCTGACACCCCAGGAACTTTTCCTTGCAACCGTGGGAGATGCAATACTTGCCCGGTGGTCAGTTATGACAAAAACCTTTCCATTGTAGGTCCCAACAACAACCGGTTTAACGTTCATCAGCATTTTACCTGTACTTCAGCCAATGTTGTTTACGTTCTCGTATGTAAACGCTGTAATATACTGTACGTGGGAGAAACAAAACGTCGTCTTGCTGACCGAGTCACCGAGCACCTGAGATCAATCAAACAGAACCTCCCAGGGTTCCCGGTAGCCACCCACTTCAATCCCCCGTCAACATGCTCGATCCGTGACTTGATGGTTTCGGCGGCCATCTCGTGTCGAGGTTCCGATCATGACCGCCTAGCTGCCGAAAACCGCCTAATCATGAAACTTGGAACCCTGTCCCCACATGGTCTGAACGTTAGACTTGAACTGTTATAACGCAGCAATTCCTGCATTTTTTTGACTTGTGGTAACCACTTAACACTGTCTGTTTTCCTAGCCGAGGTTTACCGTGCCCAATTTTATTGTGTATTTTTTTAAATTGTACGTTTGGCCGTGTCAACGATCAGTTGCATTTTTGCCACCTGATGAAGGGTTTAAACCCGAAACGTCGTGGAATTTTTCACAAACTTTTAGCACTATTTACTACTTCATTTTTACCTACCTACTTCATAAGTGCTACGCAGTACTTTGACCTTATATATATATATATATATATATATATATATATATATATATATATATATATATATATATATATATATATATATATATATATATATAGATATATATATATAGATATATATATATATTTATTTATATATATATATATATATATAAATGAAAGAAATGTTCCCATTTGTCTAAAACGTATTCGGTTCTCCTTCATAATATAAGTGTAAGAAATGTACAAGTTCAAAGAGAGGCAGGACGTCGCTTTATGTCTTTGATGTTTATTTTAACAAGCTTTCGGCCGTTTGGCCTTCATCAGGTTCTGAAACAAATGCAATAATCAATATGTGAGTGCTAGACCTACTTTTACCAAGATATTAACATGCATAAAAATATGTAAAATTATTGGAAAAGAAAGAATATATGACTTACATGAAGAAATTGACCTTGTTCGTAGTTTGGCGTTGTGGTAGTTGTGTGAGTTGTTATGTCTGTTAAGTGAAGTGTGTCGTGATCACGTGAGGAGGCTATCTGTCAACATTGATTCCATGTGGATGGAGTGTGCGAAGTTTATTAAAACCCTTTTCCATAAGGTCTTCACTTTTTTAACAGAGGAATATTTTCAGGAATTTTTTGGTTGATTTAGAAGAATATTCTCTGGGAGAACCTATATATCATTGTAAAGAGCAAAGAGAGGGAATTTGAATGCATATTTTATTTTTGTAAACTAATCTCATTATGTATGCAAATATGCAAATTAG
This sequence comes from Holothuria leucospilota, assembly GCA_029531755.1. Classification (NCBI taxonomy): domain Eukaryota; kingdom Metazoa; phylum Echinodermata; class Holothuroidea; order Aspidochirotida; family Holothuriidae; genus Holothuria; species Holothuria leucospilota. The sequence goes on from CM055973.1 coordinate 49,940,650, forward strand.
ATGACGTAACGAATTTTCATAGAAAATCGTAGAAAACCCATACAGATCACTATTATTTTGTAATTTATGGTGCAGGACATTGTTTAACTTCCTTTCCTCTTTCATTTGATACCAAATTTGAGGAAATTGGACAAAAAATGAGGAAGATATGCCCATTTTACTCTTGCTATACAGCCCACACTGAACTCACACACACTGACCTATATGACATCTACACAGAACGCTATGGCTCAGTGCACAGTGAAACGTAAACAACTTTGGATCTATAAATAGAGCTGCATGGGCTTTGTAAGGTAGCTCTGAATGGCCATTTTAGTGAGTGAAAAAGTGGGAGGGGTGTTGTGGGTTGTAATTTTTGATATTGGGAGGGGATTTGGGGGTCAGAAATGCATGTTTTGGGCCAAATTTGACTCATTTTTGAAAAATGCAGTTGCTTGGATCTTTGAAAACTCTCTAACTCACCCTACCCTTGCCATTTCTTCATATTTCTTGGTGTTTCTGTGTAAGGTAGCTCATAACGGACATTTTGGTGTTTGAATAAAAAAGATCGGACATTCCCTTGTTGACTTAGGTAATTTTTTATTGGGAGGGGGTCTTTGGGATAGAAATGTAAAATTTGACTGAAAATGACTCATTTTTGAAAATTATACCTCAAATATCTCTAAATTCCCTACCCCTGACACCTAATCACTTCTTATGGTGTTTGTTTAGGTTCCTAGGTATTCAGAAAAAAAAAGTGAGTAGGGTGACTTTTTTCTAAGTGCCTCAACTGATTTTTTTAAAATTATGACGTCATTTTTAGCATTTTTTTGAATTGTTGGTTTATTTTTTGAATGTAAACAACTTTTTAACGATTTTTTATGAAACAATGTCAAATACGAACCCCCCCCCCCAAAAAAAATGGTGGCATTCGATAGATCTTTTTGTTGGCTTCATTTTGATGGTAAAATAAAGGCTGGTGGATGTTGCATGACAGAGTTATGATTTTTTAAACATGATAACCCTTTTTGCCTGACCCCGTCATGCACATACGGTAAAAGGTTAATCCAAAATGATTCTCTGTAGAGGATGGCAGCGCGCGATTGTTTTGTAACTATTCTATCCTGACGTTGTCTGTTGTGTGGTGAGCTGAGTTGAAATGAATTGTGTATGGGAGACGTTTCGGCTGAGTGTTTTCATTGAAGTTATTAATTTCAGATCTTGTGTTACTGAAGCGTGTGTTGAGGGTTGTTTCAGTTTTACCTACATATTGTTTTCCGCAGTGAGTGCATGTCATAAGGTAGATTACCCAAGAGCTTTTAGAGTTTATGTGTGTTGTTATGGGGGATTCTTGATTTGTTTGTGTGCTTTTAAATTTGTTCGTAGCATGAATGTAACTATGCAACATACATTTACGAGATTTACAGGGGAAGAATCCGGGGGGTTCAGAACTGCTTATGTCGTGCCGTAAAGGTGTGGGTTGACTGGGTTGTCTTGCTCTTACGAGGAGATCTCGAAGGGAACGGGGACGTCTGAAGGCCATCATGGGGGGCTCCTTGAAGGTTGACTTAAGTTCAGGGGAATTCTGTAAGTTTCTGGAACATTTGTGCAATTTTCTGGGGAGGTTCGCGAAAATTGGGGAGTACGTGACCACTAGGGGTATTCGTTTGTTTTTCTTTCGGGGTTTGTATGTAAGCAATTCGTTTCGGGGAATTTGCTTAGCGCGATTGATTTGCTGGCTTACAGTTGATGGGTCGTATCCTCTATTGTTGAAATGGGTTTGAAGCTCGTTTAAGTGGTAAGTGGTAGTGTCAGTGTTGGAACAATTTCGGATGTCTTGAGAGCTCTCAAGACAACGTTCAGTTTCTAGACATACAGATCACACAGAACAACACACAGCTCGAAACCAAGATTTACTCAAAACCAACTGACTCTCACGCATACCTGTTGCCCACATCGTGCCACCCGAAACACACCTTCACTAGTATTCCATACAGTCAGGCCCTAAGAGTCATCCGAAATTGTTCTAACACTGACACTACCACTTACCACTTAAAGGTCAAGAGCAGTCGCCCCAAACTTACTTTGAAGCAACAGCTAAATCTCACAATTGTCTTCTTATTTCTCTTCAAAGTATCTTTCGTAATATGTTAGGACTTTAATATTGCATATTCAAGGTAAACCAATCAGTTACTTCTTGTAAATTTCACATTTGAGGAGAAAAAATATTGTCACATGACTCTCAAGAGCCAATCATGAAACAGGACAGTCTACTACACTACTTCAAGTTGGGGTGACTGCATTTCCCCTTTAAATCTCACTGGACTTAACAAAGACCTCGGTCTTCTTAATCAATACACCTTTCATCAAACACTTTAATCCTATTATGTTTGTTTATCTAACTTCCAGCGCTTTGTTCGTTGCTTGTTATTTTCTTGATTAAGTTACTCACTTTGTTGTAAGATTTTGCTGAAGAAGGTTCCAGGGGGACCGAAAATTTCGAAATAAATTGTAGATTTTGTACTCCTATAATCAACCAGTTATGCTCTTTATTGCATTCGTTCTCAATCTTGGAGTATACGTGGAACTTAACTTTTCTGCTATATATATATATATATATATATATATATATATATATATATATATATATATATATATATATATATATATATAGGTAAACAAGCAGAACACAAAGCATAGTTGACACAGCAGGAATACATTAAAAAGAAATTTATTGTTGAAATTTTCGGTCCTAGGTAGGACCGAAAATTTCAGCAATAAATTTCTTTTTAATGTATTCCTGCTGTGTCAACTATGCTTTGTGTTCTGCTTGTTTACCTGTTATTTATCGGAATACACGTGGACCATATTTCTATTATATATATATATATATATATATATATATATTGTTTAGAGTATTATCGCGATTTTTTTTATTTCCGCGGTTTCCGCGTTTTCGACCTGGCCCCAAATACCCGGCGAGGTGTAACAGATGACAGGCTCAATCGAATTCCATTTTTCTCCTCCTTAAAAAAATTTCCGCGTTTTCCGCGTTTTCGACCTCGCCATATAGCAAAACCGAAAAAGCGGAAACCGCGGAAAAGTTTCTGACTTAGGATATTTTTCATAACTGAACACATATGTGTAAGAACTTTACAGCAAAGCAGTAAACGAGAGATGAGGATAGATTCAAAAGTTCGCCTCGGTGAATGGTGTTGAGGGCGAAGTGGGCGAACGTTTCTTTACTCTCCCGACCCCTAGACCGATAAAACGGGGGTCACATCCCTTCGTCTCCCTGTACTTAAATTGTGTTGAAAATTATAATGTGTAACCCTTCAAAAGTTACGAAAAAGTACGTGGCGTTGCATCTTCTCAGTCTTCTCTTTGAATGTGTGTTCCCCTCCCTGAAACCCCTCCCCCTCCATATCAACGTCCTGGGATAGAACAAGAATGTTTAATATATGTTCCTGTAGGAATCCAGATACACGGCGAGGTGTAACAGATAACAGGCTCAGTCGAATTTTCATTTTTCTCCTCCTTAAAAAAATATCCGCGTTTTCGACCTTGCTATATAGATAGCAAGACCGAAAACTCGGAAACCGGGGAAAAGTTTCTGACTTGGGAAATTTTTGATAAGTGAACACATATGTGGAAGTACTTTACAGAAAATCAGTGAACGAGAGATGAGGATAGATTCAGAAGTTCGCCTCGGTGAAGGGTGTTGAGGGCGAAGTGGGCGAACGTACGTTTCCCTTATCTCCCCACTCCTAGACCGATAAAGGGGGGCTCATCCCTTCGTCTCCCTGTACTTAAATTGTGTTGAAAATTATAATGTGTAACTCTTCAAGAGTTACGAAAAAGTACGTGGCGTTGCATCTTTTTAGTCTTCTCTTTGAATGTGTGTTCCCCTCCATGAAACTCCTCCCCCTCCATATCCACGTCCTGGGATAGAACAAGAATGTTCAATATATGTTCCTGTAGGCATCCAAATACCCAGCGAGGTGTAACAGATGACAGGCTCAATCGAATTCCATTTTTCTCCTCCTTAAAAAAATTTCCGCGTTTTCCGCGTTTTCCGCGTTTTCCGCGTTTTCCGCGTTTTCGACCTTGCTATATAGCAAAACCGAAAACGCGGAAACCGCGGAAAAGTTTCTGATTTAGGATATTTTTCATAACTGAACAAATATGTGTAAATACTTTACAGCAAACCAGTAAACGAGAGATGAGGAGCAGAGATTCAAAAGTTCGCCTACGGTAATGGGTGTTAAAAAGGGTGTTGTGGGCGAAGTGGGCGGACGTTTCTCTACTCTCCCCACCCTTAGACCGATAAAACGGGGGCTCCATCCCTTCGGCTCTCTGTACTTAAATTGTGTTGATATTTGTAATGCGTAACTTTCTCTACTGTGCGACCCTCCCTTAGACCCCTTTCTATCCACAGCCTCTGCCTATAGCTTGGGCAAAATCGGTGAGCTAATTTCTTAAGCCTTCAAGGGCTTGGTAAAACATGTTAACGAATGAAATGATCTCGGTTTACTGATAGCCAATGTTCGCTCTTGAATTTTCACCGATTTTATTCTGCATTATTTGTTCTTACTTGCTGGCTTTGTTCTGGCCATCGATTGTCTCAGAACTAGGATCAGGAGACCTTCCTTAAGACGTCTAAAGGATGCGTGACACGATCTAAACACAGAAGTCCAAGTTTGAAAGATAGAACAACATGTAATAATACCACAAAGTGGTCCAAGACATAGTCTAAATATTGACATGAAGCTAAAAATAAAGGTAAATCAGACACGACATTAGAGAAGCTGTCCTCCGTCAACAATCCGTCAATATGGTGCCGCGTGGAAAACTCATTCGATCTGCTGACACCACAACATACAGTGTCATGAATAGAGCTCACAGACTTTGTTCTTTGTAGCATACAGTCACAAAGTAGAAATAAAACTGCGAAGAACAACTTTTTCCCATAGATTGTAAAACAAACCATCTAAGTAATTAGGCTAAACATGAAAGCCAAAAGACTTAATAATTCCTCTTCGATGGGCTGCCGTATACATAAGTTTAATCATTTGTGGTTTCAAGTTGACACATTTTGTATGTTTTGACCCAATGTGTCACGGTGAATTGCTGTCACAAGTATTCGGAATTTTGTAAACTAATGAAATCGTAAGCTTTGCCTAGAGCAACTTCTCATTCAAAATCCAGGGTACAGCACAGCTGTGATTACGTAACGCACATGATTCGCATACCCCTGCATTGTTTAGAGTTTTTGGGAACGCTTAGTGTGGGTAGGCAAGGGTGAGCTCGTGGCACTCGAGTAAGACTAAGGACTTATTGGACGCCCAGCCGACGAGTCGCCGTTATGTTCTATATGTTGTAGAGGGTTGTTGTCCGGACAACAACTCTCATGCGGTTATCCTAGATATTTATCAGGCTGTTATGTTGTAGCAATGGCTACGTGGATTTAGATTCCCCATAAGTTTGCAGTTAGCTAGTTATGATTTGGGAAATGCTAGTTTTGTAGGGCTCCGCCAAAGATACCAGACGGAAAAGTGTCCGTGGCAATTAAACCAGTTAAGAACCGTAAGTTGTTTTCAATAGTTTTTCTGTTAAGAGAGTTATGTTTGGTTAGCTTTGTTTCTCAAATAGGTGCAAAATTGTATTGGGGTTTCTAAAAGTATATATTGCTATTAAGTTTATTTTGCACAGAAGTGTAATTATTACAAAATTCAAGTTGCATGTTAAGTTCAAAATTGAGTTAAAGGTTATTTGTTGACGTTATATGTTGTATTAATTTTCAATTCAATGAAATCAAAGATGCAATTGCTTCTTTCATTTTCCAGGTTTTCATATTATGTAATATAAAATTAACTTTATTTTTGTATATAACGTCATTACAGGGTTTTTATGTTGGAATAAAATTCCAAAGATTACAACTCGGTGTAGTTCTTGTCTTTTCGTCGTGTCCGGTAACCCCAGCGGAGGAGGGACCCGTGACAATTGCCCATACAATATTTAAGCCTGAGGAATTGGTCAAACAGGTTGATGTCTTTATATTATGTTAAAAATCAGCTTTCTTCCAAAAGTTAAGTCGATAGACGCTTTTCTCCCCTTATATTCAGTGTTTGTAAATTTTTCGCAGTGTCATGTAACTCTGGTGACCTTAAATCACTTTTGAGCTTTACCAGATACCACGTAGAATATTTTGCATGCATTATTGGGCATATCTATTCTAAGTAAACGATCCATTACAATTTTGTTTTTTAGGACATGTTCAAAAGAATTCCATAGTTTTACCTCTGGTGATCTCTCAAGACTTAACCTGCAACAACAGCAAGGACGTCTTCTCTGTATGAGGCGTGGCAGCATACCAAAAATAATCTCACTCATTGTTATCCGTCATGAGATACCGTGTTTACAACCAATTTTCACGTACATACGTACATACATACATACGTACGTACGTACGAACATATTTGAACCATTTATTGCATTTGTATCCACAGTAATATAACAATGACATCATAGTACAAGCGGTAATTCTTAGAATGCAATAAGCATGCCTACGTGGAAAAGGAAAAAAGGTAAGCTGAACCTATACAACAAGTAATCACCAGGGAGGGGGGGGGGCACAATCCTAGCACATATGACTTAAGTGCATCCAACGTGGCCATATTTATGGCACGTTTTTTCCATATATTATTGGACCCAATGGAGGCACTAATGCTGAGGTATTTGGCAATAGCTTTGCTCCTGCTATTTACATACATACATACATACATACATACATACATACATACATACATACATACATACATACATACATACATACATACATACATACATACATACATACATACATACATACATACATACATACATACATACATACATACATACATACATACATACATACATACATACATACATACATACATACATTACATACACAGCCTCGTCTACGCTCAGCATGCAGTTTTTGAGCATCCACCTTGTCTACACGACTTATTCCACCAGGGACCTCGGAGCCAATTTTGAAGTGGGAACTTATCATCGAAGCGGCCCAATATGTTCAAAAATAGTTCCCAGTTTAAGGCGGACCAAACTGCCCGCGGCAGAAAAAGTGCGGGGGCTAAAGCCCCCGCAGCCCCCACCCCTCCACCCGTCCCAGCGGTCCCTGTCAAACGGTGAAGATGAAACCCATGCGCAGAAGCACGTCACCTCCCAATCAACATGCCCACACAGGGCCCACATGGGTAAAGCATGGGATGATATGTGGGGCCCATATGGGTTAGCCACATGGGCCCCATGAAGATTTTGTCCGCGGTGCCCTTGTAGGCCCCACTTGGGCTAACTTCAATGGGGCCTGTCTAGGTCCCATCAAGATGCCCACATGGGCAAACAATGGGCTAATTGGTGGCATCTGGGCCCTGCTGGGCTACATGCTGGGGCAAATCCGTGTTTGTCAGGTGTTCCCAGTTGGGTCCCAACTGAGCTAGCCCATCTGGGCTGGAGTAGGGCCCATCTGGGCCTTGCTAGGCTACATACTAGGCCTCTGCTGGGAAAAATCTGTATTTGTCAGGAATCCCCAGGTGGGCCCCAACTGGGCTTGCCCAGCTGGGCTGAAGTCGGGCCCCAGTTGGGCTCGGGCTAACCTAGCTGAGGTTGGTCCCACTTGGGGGTCCAACTAGGTTAGCAACGGAAAATCTGAGGTTACTTTCCTTCTACAAGTCTTAAAATCTACCGGCATTGCTAATGCCAGCCACTTTCTTTTTTTCCAAAAGTCCCCTGAATCTCTCAAACTAAAGAATAATCCCAAACCCAAAGAAAAACCCTGACGGATCACGAACACAATGTCAAACAGACTACACTACACATACCATGCAACAAGGAACAAAAGAGTCTTTGCCACTACTGAGATTTAGTACTGCCACTGCAGCCAACCCAAAAACAACACCCCAGCCTAACCACCACAAACAACCCCAAAACAAAGTCCCACAAAGACCACACACCCAAATCCACCACACACCCAAAGGCAACACTACGCCCGAAGGCAACACCACGCCCGAAGGCAACACTAAGCCCGAAGGCAACACCACGCCCGAAGGCAACAACACGCCAGAATACAACACCACGCCCGAAGGCAACACTACGCCCGAAGGCAACACCACGCCCGAAGGCAACAGCACTTAAAAAGCACCGGGGCAAATACAGGTGCACCTTACCCAAGGGTGCCCCGGAGGCAGTTGTGGCAAAGGGTAACCTCATTACTCCCACGTTTAAACAAACTCCACAACCGGATGCAGTTTAAAGTCCTACCCAGGTAAGTATCAAAGGTAGTAGAATCAGTATTGGAAAGTTCATATTTAAATGAGTAACTTGGTTTGGCTATTATATCTATTCAGTGATACTTGTGTGTTATTATTAACAATTAAGAATGCAATTTTCTTCAGGATATTTCAATTTCTCCTTTATCTTGTATTGTACAATTTTGAAACATGATTTTCTGAAAGAATTCACCATTGCCAGCTTTACTTTATTTCAATTATATCTGCATTAAGTGATAAACATAAATTTCCTTTCAAAAATTCGGAATGTTCCATTAAGATGAAAGGTATATAAACCTGGTGTTCCAATATAACTTCACATCATTTTAAACATATACTTTTCTCAAACTGTTTTCGCCAAAAATTCCCACATGTTTAGTAAAAAAAAATATGATAAAATACGTAGGACCTACATTTTCTGAAGCCAGCCCAATTAAAGTTAGCCCATTATTTGCCCACGAACAAATGCCCATGCAGAACCAATATAAAACCCACATGGGCCCACTCAAGTCAGCCCATCATTCACCCACAAACATCTGCCAATACAAAACCCACATGGGCCCCATTAAAGTCAACCACCATTTGCCCAATAACATCTGCTCATACAATACCCACATTAAACCCTTATGGGCCCAATAATCATAAGCCCATCATTAGCCCATTAACATCTGCCCATATAAAATCCAAATGGGCCCCACTGAAGTCAGCCCACCATTTGCCCGTGAACAGATGACCACACAGAACCCATATATTACCCATATGGGCCCATTATAGTCGACCCATCATTCGCCCACAAACATCTGCCCATACAAAAGCCACATGGGCCCCATTAAAATTAGCATATCATTTGCCTATTAACATCTGCCCATACATCACCCAGATTCAACCCACATGGGCCCAATTAAAGTTAGCCCATTATTTACCCACGATCCTCTGCCCACACAACACCCACATGGGCCCCACAAACATTGCCCATGGTTACCCCATGCCCATGAAAATCCCACGGTGCCCACAGATAACCCATATGGGCCCCACGTGGGCATGTTGATTGGGCTGTTCTTTGTGCGCAATCGTAGTCTCGGATGCCTTATTTTTGTCACTGATCGTAAGCAAGGGTACTTTCGGAAAAGGCGGAAGTATACTTTTAGGTAAAAAAACCATTCTACTGTCCTGCGTAATGTGTCCGCATTTTCCGGGTGGGGATGGGGCCAGTGGCGTACCCAGGATTTCTCTCAAGGGAGCATGCAGTATGTTGTATATGTTGTACGATCACTGACCTGGGTGAGGGGTCTACGGGGAGGTGATATCCCCCTCCCCTTTGGAATTTTATGAGAAAATATGTGTCCTTACACAGGCGCGAATCTAGACATTTCGAACCCCCCTCCCTTGAATATTCTCCTAGATTACCATTATGCTAATTTTCGCGTATTTGTTATTGTTGATGTGGCGAAAAGGGTGGGCTGAGGCCGGGAAAGCCCCTCCCTCGGATCCGCGCCTGCTTACATGCAATCTTGTGCCACATATGCTACCTTTTTGAAGAAAAATTTGGGTTAAAATATTTACTTATTTTAAGGAAGAAAACTGAGAATCGCCGGACTGGGGGAGGGGTCTATGGGGAGGTCTTCGTCCCCTTCAAAATATTTTGAAAAATTAGGTGTCCTTACATGCAATCTAGTGAAAAGTATGCTATCTTTTGAAGTAAAATTTGTGTTAAAAAAAATTACTTATTTTTAGGAACTAAAAAAAATGGTATCTGTGAGGGGGCCATGGCCCAATCTCCCCACGTACGTCACTGGGTGGGGCTTACATGTGGCACTAGTTAAGCGAAGGGCCACCATTGGTTGGCACAGTTAGCTTAAAAACAAACTTTAAGACAGAGAACCTCACAAATTACTGGAAGAGGCCCTTCCAAAGCCTGATAAGTTCGATGTAAACATACCATATTTTGAGATATTATGTAGGCCTATTTGAAATTTATGTTACAATTCCACGGAAAGGAATAATTTACAAAAAAAAAACTGTGCAATATGTGAGAAGGGGGTGGAAAACAATTGGAGGGAGTAAGGCCCACCAACAACGTAGAACGGCTCCAGACAATAAAAATATTAACCAACCCGGTCCAAGTCCAGTAGGTGGTTGGGGGAGGGGTTTTTGGAGTGGGGAACTTATATTCAAAAGGGAAGACTGAGAAGATCGAACGTCACGAACTTTCTCGTAACTCGTGAAGAGTTTCACATTACAATTTTCAACACAATTTAAGAACGGAGAGCCGAAGGGATGTGGCCCCCGTTTTATCGGTGTACTGGTGGGGAGAGAAGGGAAACTTCCGCCCATTTCGCAAACAACACCCTTTTCAACACCCTTTACCGCAGGCCAATTCTGAATCTCTGCTCCTCTCTCGTTTACTGCTTTGCTGTAAAGTACTTACACATATGTGTTCACTTATCAAAAATTTCCTAAGTCAGAAACTCTTCCGCGTTTTCGGTCTTGCTATACAGCGAGGTTGATAACGCGGAAACGCGGAAATTTTTTTAAGGAGAAAAATGGAATTCGACTGAGCCTGTCATCTGTTACAACCTAGCCGGGTATTTGGATGCCTACAGGAATATAAATAAAGCATTCTTGTTCTATCCCAGTGTATGAATGAGAAGGGGGAGGGGTTTCGGGGGGGCACACATTCAAAGAGAAGACTGAGACGATGCAACGCCACGTACTTTTTCGTAACTCTTGAAGAGTTACACATTATAATTTTCAACACAATTTAAGTACAGAAAGCCGAAATGACGGAGCCCCCGGTTTAATCGGTGTAGGGGTGGGGAAGGAAGGGAAACATCCGCCCACTTCGCCCAAATCGCCCTTTACCGTAGGCGAACTTTTAAATGTCTCCTCTCTCGTTTACTGCTTGGCTGTAAAGTACTTACACATATGCGTTCACAAGTCAGAAACTTTTCCGCGGAAACCGCGTTTTCGGTTTTGCTATATAGCGAGGAGTCGAAAACGCGGAATTTTTTTTTAAGGAGGAGAAAAATGGAATTCGACAGAGCCTGTTATCTGTTACACCTCGCCATGTACTTGGATTCCTGAAGGAACATATATCAAACATTCTTGTTCTATCCCAGGACGTGTATATGGAGGAGGGGGGTTGGGGAGGGGAACACACATTCAAAGAGAAGACCGAAAAGATCGAAAGCCACGCACTTTTTCGTAACTCTTTAAGAGTTACACATTATAATTTTCAACACAATTTAATTACAGGGAGCCGAAGGGATGGAGCCCCCGTTTATCAGTCTAGGGGTGGGAAGATAAGGGAAACGTCCGCCCACTTCGCCCACAACACCCTTTTTAACACCCTTTACCGTAGGCGAACTTTTGAATCTCTGCTCCTCATATCTCGTTTACTGCTTTGCTGTAAAGTACTTGAACATATATGTTGAGTTATCAAAAATTTTCTAAGCCAGATACTTTTCCGCGTTTTCTGCGTTTTCGACCTGGCTATATAGCAAGGTCGAAAACTGGGAAAACCCCAAAAAATTTTTTTAAGAAGGAGAAAAATGAAAAACGACTGAGTCTGCCATCCGTTACACCTCACTGGGTATTTGGATGCCCATATGAACACATATAAGCATTCTTGTTCTATCCCACGACGTGGATAAAGGGGGGGTGCAGGGAAGGAAATATCCATTCAGGGAGAAGACTGAGAAGATCGAAAACCACATACTTTTCATAACTCTTCAAGAGTTACACATTATAATTTTTAACACAATTTAAGTACAGGGAGCCGAAGGGATGGAGCCCCCGTTTATCGGTCTAGGGGTGGGGAGATAAGGGAAACGTCCGCCCACTTCGCCCACAACACCCTTTTTAACACCCATTACCGTAGGTGAATTTTTGAATCTCTGCTCCTCATCTCTCGTTTACTGCTTTGCTGTAAAGTGCTTACACATATGTGTTCAGTTATGAAAAATATCCTAAGTCAGAAACTTTTCCGCGGTTTCCGCGTTTTCGGTTTTGCTATATAGCGAGGTCGAAAACGCGGAAACGCGGAAATTTTTTAAGGAGGAGAAAAAAGGAATTCGACTGAGTCTGTCATCTGTTACACCTCGCTGGGTATTTGGATGCCTACAGGAACATGTATTAAGCATTCTTGTTCTATCCCAGGACGTGGATATGGAGGGGGAGGGGAAAACACATTCAAAGAGAAGACTGAGAAGATGCAACGCCACGTACTTTTTCGTAACTCTTGAAGAGTAACACGTTATAATTTTCAACACAATTTAAGTACAGAGAACCGAAGGGATGAGCCCCCGTTTTATTGGTCTAAGGGTGGGGGAGAGTAGGGAAACTTCGCCCACAACGCCCTCAGTTACCATAGGCAAATATTTTGAATGTCTCCTCTCTCGTTTACTGCTTGGCTGTAAAGTACTTCCAAATATGTGTTCAGTTTTCACAAATTTTCCAAGTCAGAAACTTTTCCGCGGTTTCCGCGTTTTCGGTCTTGCTATAGCAAGGTCGAAAACGCGGAAATTTTTTAAGGAGGAGAAAAATGGAATTCGACTGAGCCTGCATCTGTTACACCTCGCCGGGTATTTGGATGCCTACAGGAACATATATTAAGTATTCTTGTTCTATCCCAGGACGTGTATATGGAGGGGGAGGGGTTTCAGGGAGGGGAACACACATTCAAAGAGAAGACTGAGAAGATGCAACGCCACGTCCGCCCACTTCGCACACAACACCCTTTTCAACACTCTTTACCGTAGGCGAACTTTTGAATCTTTGCCCCTCTCTTGTTAACTGCTTTTCTGTGAAGTGCGTACACATGTGTTCAGTCATTAAAAATTTTCTAAGTCAGAAAGTTTTCCGCGTTCTCGATGGCTATAATAGCAAGGTCGAAAACGCGGAAACCACGAAACATTGTAAATTTGGAGTATTATCGCGATTTTTTTTTTATTCCCGCGGTTTCTGCGTTTACGACCTGGCCGTTAATGACCGCTTCATATGGACTAATGTCAACAAGGATGTCAAACACTGGGTAAAGTCTTGTCTCGACTGCCAACGGTCAAAAGTGCACAAACACACAGTTACACTGCTTGGTACCCTTGCTTGCCCAGACGCTCGCTTCAACCATGTGCATGTTGATATAGTCGGACCATTGCCACCATCGAACGGCTATACGTACTTCTTGACCATTGTGGACAAATTTACATGATGGCCCGAAGCCATTTGAATTCCAAACATTACCGCCGAAACTGTCGCAAAAGCGTTTATCGCACGCTGTATAGCAACATTTGGCACACCAGCTACAATCACCACGGATCGCGGGGCGCAATTTGAATCAACCTTATTCCATGAACTTACGCTATTATTAGGAAGCAAACGCATACGTACCACAGCCTACCATCCAGAAGCCAACGGCTTAGTTGAACGTTTTCATCGGCAATTAAAGACCGCAATCAAAGCACACAATGACCCCGGGCACTGGAGCGACGCAATTCCCTTCGTGTTACTTGGTATCCGCACAGAGCTCAAGGAAGACATCGGCTACAGCACCGCTGAGTCGACAAATGCGGCCAACCGGGGACGAAAGTGAATACACACCTGACAACCGGGGACACCACTGTAATTGGGGACCGTCCCCGTTTGAAACAGTGGCTTTAAATAGCCTCTTTGTGCTATATGATGCAGCAATGAAGATGTCTATTGATTCCAAAGAAATATAGGAATAGTCCCCATTTAGGTAGTGTTGTGGTACGTCCTTGTTTGCAGGTATGCGTGTGTACATATCCTGTTACGTCCATGGTTACCTGTGGAAAATCATATACACACTTACAAAAAGATAGGTCTATGTTGATTGAAAACATTTTGAGCACCCTCGTTTTTTGCTGTTGCAAAGCACATCTTTTTCTATCAGTATACATGCTACAAGGTTTTTCTATGGACGTCCACGGTTGAATGGTAACATAAAGGGGTCCCCGTTTGGCAGCATTTACAAGTATGTGTGAACTTGTTTTTGGAACACGTTTGAGATTGCCTAGTGATTTGGTCAACGTGGATGAACCGCAGAGCGTTCCCGATCTTACCCTTTACGTCGACCGACTCCGCATGCAAATGTCGCAAATGACTCCAACGGGTACAAGACCACACATGCGACGCCCACAGCTTCCGAAAAATCTCGAGCACTGCACGCACGTTGGGTTCGCGATGATACCGTCAAAAAGCCATTCCAACCGCCATATCGCGGTCCATACAAAGTCATTTCCCGAGGAGACAAACCTTTGTGGTTGAAATTAACTCTAAACACGACACAGTGTCACTTGACCCGCTAAAGGTGGCGTGAACTGACCAGGAAGACATTATGCCATCCACACAGTCTACACCAGATAAAACGCCAGTTAAAGATTTACCGACAGCCACACCGTCGTCTGACACAGCTACGTCGGGGCAAACTTCTGGTAACACCGTACCACGGTCCAGTTAGAGTCACCCGTTCGGGACGCCGGGTGCGATGGCCAGCCAAATTCCGTTGAACTGCTTTGTACATATGAATATATAGTTTTCTTTTTTATCGATCACTTACCATTTCACTTTATGTCGGTCAGTGATCTGCGAGGGGGATGTAACTCAACACCACTTCCATGTTCGTCATCGGAAAGCGCCCTTAGTTTACCTTTGTATTGTAACTTTTGATTTTTGTCGCTCGCCTAAACTTCTTGATACTTCGACCTTCAACTTCAATCGCTCAAC
Organism: Holothuria leucospilota; assembly: GCA_029531755.1. NCBI lineage: Eukaryota > Metazoa > Echinodermata > Holothuroidea > Aspidochirotida > Holothuriidae > Holothuria > Holothuria leucospilota. The sequence continues at coordinate 49,955,703 of CM055973.1, forward strand.
GCAACAACTTAATTCGCTTAAACATAAATCACATTCTTTCACCTTTATCCTTTCGATCGGATATTGTGCATCGACTGTAGTAGCTCGTGAGGTGGAATGTTCTGTCGTCACTTCCGGGCACGGATTCTAAATTAGTACCAAACTTTCACCATTGTCAAGAATCATTATCGAATTGTGGTGGAATCCTACATTGGTTTAATTACCCCTTCATATCGTGTATTCATCTTTTGAGTGGAAATTGCATCTTCAAACTTCACTTCTAATTCAACAAACCAAGCTGCTGAACGGACCCGAGTTTCATGCTGGGCAAGAAGAAATCGGTGAGTAATTATAATTTTCGTTCGAATTTTGTTACCCACCAAAGGACCTCAGTTTTAGGGGAATAGTCAAAGAAAAGTGGAGTACGTGAATTTTCAACTTCAGGTTTGTAACATAGTAATTTATCCCTGCGGTAAACGGGAACCGTTTACCGCAGGGATGTAAACGGAAGCTTAACTTAATCCCTCTTTGATAACGGGTAGAGGGTACTAGTAATTATTAAGAAAAAAATCCACAAGGTTACAAACGGTGTTTGTCGTATTCAGACTGGGTAGAGCACTGAACAGTCTGATCAGGGAGTTGCTATTTGACAAATAGCAACTCCCTGGTCTGATGCATTGAGATAGCTGGCGGGCTACCCTTTACACCAGTGTGTAGTATATCATGTTTCGAACGCCTGTGTTCAATGTTTCCACTCTTCCCGAAATTCGGGAAATCTGGGTGCTGTTCGGGAAATTTTCCCGGAATCGCGATAATTTCGGGAAATTTGAAAATAACGTATGGCATATGAAAATGACGCATGGCTTGACAGGGTAAAATCCTGGATCAGCCATTTAAGTAGCATAAAAGAAGCGTTGTTGAAAATATCAGGAAATACCAAGCCGATATCAGGAAATTTTAGATACCATTTCAGGAAAAATGAATTTAGAGTGTGGAAACACTGCCTGTGTTTGGGCCACTGTGCTAAGCTGTGGAGCCAACAGTTGTCACATTTTTGACGAATAAAGTTATTTGGTATGTTGATTTGGCAAGAACTCAGAAATTCATCTCATAAACAGCCTAGACTACCTTAGGAGTTACATTAACCAAGGCCTGACTGTTAGGCCCAGCCTACCTAAATTTTTAGTGTGAGGCTGTGTGCTAGTAGGCCAGGCTATAGGCCTAGGCCGTAGTAGGCTTAAGCTATAGGCCTAGGCTGTTGTCAGGGGAATGTTTACATTCGCAACAGTAATAAGTAATAACGTCATTAGGCCTAGCCTAGTACTAGTAATAAACGTGAGGCTAGGCTAGGGCCGTTTAGTGCCTTAAAAGGCTGTAATAATCTATAACTAATGTCCTTCATGTTCAACACTACAGTGCAGGGTGAACTATAGAATACCTCGCCTCATTGATATTTACTGGTCATCCGGATACCTAACGTTAGGCCTAGTCCCAATAGTCCCACTTCGACTCAGGAGTTGGACTAAGAATCCAGCTGAAAATGGATTCCTAGTCACACGGCCACTTCGACTAGGACAAGGAATCCAGCTGAAAGTGGATTCCTAGTCACGCAGCCACTTCGACTAGGACTAGGAATCCAAATGAAAATGGATTCCTAGTCAGGCTCCCACTTCGACTAGGACAAGGAATCCAGCTGAAAATGGATTTCTAGTCAGGCTCCCACTTTGACTAGGACTAGGAATCCAGCTGAAAATGGATTCCTAGTCAGGCTCCCACTTCGACTAGTACTAGGAATCCAGCTGAAAATGGATTTCTAGTCAGGCTCCCACTTCAACTAGGACTAGGAATCCAGCTGAAAATGGATTCGTAGTCCACTTGAGCAGAGCTGCTTTAGCCTCAGCACTCAACTGTGAAGCGAATTTGTTGGATACTGAGTTTTTGAAGCATTTACAAATGACCTAACATATCATCACAGAGTGTCGTTCTCAAAAAAGGAAATATGTTTGAAGCACTCAAGCTAATTCTGAGCCACTGGGAATCCGTATCCACTGATTGGAAAAGTGTCTTCTGCTGTGGCGGGGTATTCTATAGTTGCTCCCAGTGTAGCCTAGGCACTGGATTTCATAGTTTGTCAGTCGCGCGGAACTTCTTCCTCGTGCATTTTCAATGTAGACCTACGCCTAGGGTAGATTTGGCGGTTTTCAACCTAGGCTAGGTCTATTTCCGACCGCCCATGAACATTTCTGCAAATTGTGAATTTCTTGCAAAAACAGCAGTACTGTACGTAAGACTTTACCAATGTCCAAGTACTTTGAGGGCAATTGAAAATCACCCATCTTTTGACCCAAGCAAGCCGTTTAATACAAAAAATCTGAACCTGAAAATCAAAGGTGGATGCATTAGTTTTAAAAACATTTTTTTTTTAAAGTGGTCAGTAAACCACATGACCTACTTCCACATATCTTTACACCCACAACTTTAATTATTAAGAGGTCAGATTTGATAAACTAAATAGAAATAAGTTGTTGGGATATTGTCACAAAAAGAACTTCCCCAAAAATTGTCACTGCCCTCATTTAGTGGGGAAGTTGAAAACCACCCACCACTTTTCAATGTGTAAGGCTGTTTTCGACACCTAGTTTTTGACCTGCATAAAATCATGGAAATTACTGTAATTTGATCAATTTTAATTTTAAGTGATATAATTAATGGTCATAAACCAAATTGTAAAAGAGTTACAGTACCTTCATTGGTAACTTTTATCACGACATCTGGGTGACAACCCCTTATGAAACCATGCAATTTTATGGTAAAATGAATTTTCTATGGGCCATACAAAATTTTACCATAAAATTGCATGGTTTTCAATAGCGCTGTTGAAAATACCCTTGGGTAGGTTGAAAATGGCCAATTTTCGACCACTTTTGTCATCATTACATATTCCAATAGGACAAAACTAATAAAACAAAGGACATACACAGAATGTAAGTGCAGGTATTGGAGGTGTTGCCAAAAGGTAAGTTCTGGTTCTGGTTCTTGTTCTGGTTCTGGTCTAATACTACAAACAGTTCTCTGCAAACGAGGTAAAGGTTGTAGGTGTGTAACGGCTAGCAGACTAAAATTAATTTACCTGTACGTAGGATCTCCTGGGACGACAAGTTCAATTTACATAGGTGGTTTTTGAAAGCTTCAAGTGAAGGGGCCTCCCTAACAGCTGGGGGTAGACAATTCCACTCAGCCATCGTCCTTGGAATAAAAGAAAACCTATAGCAGTCCTTTCTTACAGTGGGATGATGAAAGGAGATAGATGAAGTTGGTTTAATGACTTACTTTATTTAATCTTTTAAACCAAAACCCCTTAAGCAGTCAAAAAACCCCTATCTTACCCTAGACCCAAGGCTAGGCCTAGGCCTATTTACAGATTTTACAATGGACTGGCATGCAATAATTCAGTTTGTTTCAATAATCGGTGTGTGGCATGCAGGCAAAGAATTGAGCAAATCATCGGCGTGGTGTGAGCAAAATCCAGACACTCGAGACTCACTCAAAAAATTATCCTCAGTATAGTCTGCCACACTACATACTACACTATACAGGTACGACAATTTTCCGGACGAAGCTCACAACTTGGCCTAGTTTTACACTCTTATGCTCACTGTGAAGCTCTCTGATTTCTTTCAAGGACGTCGATCGATGAGAAAGAACATTTAACATCCCTTCGGGCACAGCCGAGCCTGCAGGGTTCAATTTATAATTTTTTTTCTACATGCACTGGGTGCATGTAGGGCCCCCAATTTTCCACTTCACAAAATGGTAAATTCCGTTTTCCACTTTTCATTTTCGGTTTTTTCCGTTTTCAACTTTCCCTTTTCCATAGATTTCCGTTTCAGATATAAATGACAATTATAAGTTTCCGTGATCTTCCGTTAAATTCATTTTCTCTTGCAAGTGTCCCGCATGCACACCTACAAGTACAAACCTGGTTTTAGGGCTGTGCATTTCCGGTTAATTCACTATCCGTTTAACCGTTTTTATTAACCGAACGGTTAACGGTTAACTGAAAATAAAAACAAGTCAAGGAATATAAACATTTCCGAAGAGCGCCACTACTTAAATACCAAAGTTTCTACACTTAAAATGGCGCCGGTAGTGATGATCGTCGAAGTAGCGTGCAAGTTAAAACGTTTGCATTATTTGCAATGTTTTGGCAAGCAGTCCGTACGCATGGGCGAATCACGCATTTATTCAAACTTATCACAAACATGCATACTTTTTCTTATGCCACTGATTACCGTTTTCGAGATTTTTGCAGTCTAACATAGCACCGTAAGATGAAAAGGTATGGATATCACTGGCATTATTGCAGTTCAAGACACACTTCTCCGGCTACAGCGATACTGTATCACACACGCCTAGAGCAGTGTCGAGTACAAACGTACCACATACAGTGTACTGTAGTGTGCCTTGTGACCTTGCTACAATTCATACGTAATATACGTGTGTCTGCTAAGAATTCCAGCACCGTTATGTCGTAATGGTGTGAAAATTTTTACCCATATGTATTACTGCATGCTCCGTAAAAAATTGTAACGTTGAATTTTAACTTGCCTTACATCGCATGCCTTTTTACCTAATACCTACTAAAAATACGAGTTTCTTCGTAATTATGAACGGCGAAACATTTTGGTAACGGTCGCTACCCTTATACTTGATGTTATACTGTAACGGGACTCGGGCATAGTTGTCTCGTACGCAATACTGTACTGTACAATGTACGTACGGTATATGTGCAATACATAATGCAAGGACAGTGTATTGCCCGCGCTGTCATGAATGAACTAAGGGAAGTGGCCCCGTGTAAATTCATGCACCCCTACCGGCAATTATCCAGGGAGTTGCAACAGTTTTTCAATTACGGGAATATATCGGGTTTGCGTTTCATTTGGAGAATCTTTTTAAACTGGATGTACAGTAGGCCTAAGTTTTGGGCAAGACAGTTTACAAAAAATATATTCATATCGATAGGGGCCCATGAGATGGGTACACTAAGTAGGTTGAGTGGAAATTTTAGTGGCCTTGAAGTGCTAAGATACTGTAACGTTAGTTACGTATTTTTGCAGAGAACTGAGCGGATAAGCTACTAATACTATGTAGCACAACTAACTTAGCACAGTCCAGTACAAAACACAATACACAGAATCTTCCGACGTGATCGGTGAATGAAAACTAACAGTTAGGCATAACAGTTTCAGGTCACGTAAAATGTGGGAGCCTTTAGGACTATTTTCTGTTCTCGAATCAGATACGTACGTCAGAAGTGTGAAAGTCCTCAAGTGCCCTTGATTTGTGGAGAATAAATTTGTCTAACGTTATGCTTCGTTAAAAATGCAAAAATTTTGTTCTGTTTTTACTTTTTTGTAGACGCGATATGAAATCGCAAATTCCGTAATTTTCCTTAAAAAATCGTCAATTCCGTTTTTTTCCGGAAAATCGGGAGCCCTATGCATGTAGGTCAAAAATCTACATGCACAGAAAATTTCTACATGCACCAAACAATCTTTAAATCAGAAATACCAGGAGAATGATATTTTGCTATAAAACATATTTTGCACCATTGGTTGCAATCATTGTGATGAGGAAACATGTTGTAAGCATATTAATAATATCGCCCCGTTCAGCACACCGTATAGTATGATCATCACACGCAATTTGGAAGCCTTTTGATTTTTGGGAGAATGTGAACTATTTACAGGATGTTTAACTATTATAAAACTTGGCAAACACAGTAAACTGTTGGTACGGCAAAAGCCATGCACACCACACATAGGTATACACAGTTGAAAATCTGTCACATGCAATGCAGTAGCGTACAGTTCTAATATTGCAAGATTGGTTCAGGTCTCTGTTACTGTTACGTAGACACTCAGGCTGTAGGCCTAGATCATTGACTGCACATATGAATGTTGGGTTTATCCAATCAGATTACAATAAACGATAATATCAGTAGCTTTTTTATTTGGTAGTTTTGGGACCCTTGATTTCTCATTCTGCCCCTAGATTCCATGAGCTAGGGGCCAAGCTGGCCCCCAAAGTTTGAAGGCTAATTTCGACCCCTGACTCCATCACTGGAGGTCAATTTTATAGCTACACCTGGCACACCAAGGCTCTTCTCCACTCAGGTTGCAAACAATAGCAGGGTGGATTAGGCAGGATTGTAAACAAACTTATCCAAGCACCTGGCTGCTTTCTCTTTGAAAGTATTCCCAGTGTGTCAGCCAACTGGTTTGGGTTTCCTGGAGATGGATTAAATGTCAGTACATGCAATATTTTTGACTGTCTATCAGCAAAATGTGTATTCCAAGGGCAAGGAAACAACTCAACTGGACATTTACTGTGACCAATTCTTCATGATAGTACTTGGTGGCAAAGACATTACTGCAGGCCCGTAGCCGGGAGGGGGGGGGGGGTCGGAGTGTTCAAACGACCCACCCCAACTTAATTGAGGGAGGACCACTTTTCCAGCCCTGTGTTTGAAGGGTCAGCTATGAAATATTTTTTATCTTGACATATTGAGGCCGACTATTTCCGTTCACTTTTATCAGGAAGATAAAACCTTTCCACTTATGTTGTAGAATGTATACAAGCCCAAACTGACCACAATATCTCATCACCACATATACTATGTGGGGTGATGAGGTAACAGAGTTGTTGACTCGAATCAACGACTTGCGACTCGAGTCGACTCGAGTCCCGTTTTTTGGACTTGTGACTTGACTTTGACTTGAAGGGAACTTGACTTGCGACTTGACTTGACTTGAGGAGTTTGAAAAATAAGTGACTTGTGACTTGAATTGACTTGCAGAGAAATGACTTGTGACTTGACTTGACTTGAACATATTTGACTCGTCGACATTGGAAATCATCATTTTTTAAGCTTTATTCATACTCTCATGTAATATATTTCCGCCATTTACCCTCAAAATAAATTGAAGATTCGCATCCTTTAAAAGGAAATCGTAGTAGGCCTATATTGATAGCGCACATAAACTGTGGGTGTTCACGTATTATATATTCACAGAAGAATGCAACGCACGTTGCCACGTGCATCATAGGCCAATCTCGTATTTACCGAATTTACCCGTATTCGGTTTCCTGAATAAATATGTGTGTTCTACAGTCCTATAAGTTTGTGGCTCAAAAAGCCTCAGGAAAAATTATTGCCTCTCTTCCAATTTTTTGTGAACGACTATATGTCCCCGCCTCTATAGTTCCCCAGTGGAACGGGTCTTTAGCCATGGAGGCATCATCATGAGGCCACATCCTTCTAGACTGAGTGATAAAATGCTATCAAATTTGGTATTTCTCAAATGCAACAATCTGGCAAGATGAAACCAACCAACATTTCCACAACCAAGCTCTCACCTCGGTGACAACCAGTGTTAGCACTACGGGAAAAATTATGTACATTAACAATTAATGCCCCAGAATAACTAAGCATGATTGGGGATTCCTTCGAATCCTTCTCCAAGATGTGTCCTTAAAAAATACAACATTTGCTTTGTGGAGGTTTAAGCGCAGTATTAAGCCACTGGACATAGCGATACACGAACACTATAAATGTGTTCTCACATCCAGTTGTAACACCAAAGAAAATAATGGACTGTTTTACTGGTAGTGCTACATATCTGCCAATTTACCTGCACATCCAGCCATGTTCTCATGAGCTCTGGAAGTTGCAAACTGAGGGTTTTTTTACACAATATGGTGCATGTGTCACCAATGATACCAAAGCTGATGAAATGGACTTCATTGCTATTGCTATTGTTGTATTCTATGCACAGAGATTTCTCCAAACTATTCGCTGTTATGAAATGTTTAGCTATTTCGATATTTTTGCATGCGGAATCCTATTGAGACAGTTCACTGTGGTTCACATGGTAGATTATTAGAAAAGGATTTTGATATCTCATGACTTGTATAATCATTAATATAGGACTTTATAGTAGTTGTTGGGGGCATGAGGCACAGTGAGACACAACAAAACAGTTCCATCACAAATTGTGGAGAGACCTGGCAAATCAATTCATGTTTTGCATATAGCACACATACAAGTTAGCTGATGACTAATACATGTTCTCAAAACAGTACAGTATACTGTCTCACTGTGATTTTCAAAAAGCATAAATTTGATAAAGTTCCGTTAGGTAGACTTTTGGTAGAACCGCACAGACCAGGGTGCATTCCATGTAAAGCTAATGCAAAAGTTACATCGAGGTGTCAGCTTTCATTCGCCAACAAAAGAGGTGTGATTTATAGCACACATTGTAACATAACATTGCCTGCTGTATGATGATCATTCATCATACTTGAAGCAAAAAGTTACACACATTCTTTCCCATTTGGCACTGAGGAAATAATCATATTTTGTTCGCCTGGGGTGCAATGCCAGTTGGTGGAAACACACTGCAGCAGAAAGTTTTATCACTGTGGTTTTGACTTAGAACTAGTTTGCAGTACAAAGTATATAGGACAATGGCAAGTTGTGCGCCAATTTGAGTGACTTCTCATGCACTACACCAAACAATTCCCTTTGTCTATGCCTAAAATCTTCAGCTTTTAGCTACTGTAGTGCACAAAATGCACACAGGTGCACAGGTAAGGTATCAAGGGCAGATGTGCTGTCGAGAGTGGCTCCATGTAGATCTCAGAGAGCTGTTAATGGTGGTAAATCCTTGTGTTGGGAATGAGTCACAAAGTGAGTACTGCAGGTTTCTGTTGTTGATGTTAGCCCTGCTTTGCCCTTTTAACCTGTTTTAATGTTAAGTTACAGGTAAAAAGCATGTATGCATGATGTAGTCCTCAGTTAAGGACCGTGTATGTTTGTTCGCCTACAGCTCAGTATGTAGTCCTAACAACAATCTGTAGCAGGGTGAGCATCCCTCTCTGCATTGGTTGAAATGTACTTACATTTCAAAATAAAGTTTGGACCTAAAAACTTAATTTACTACCATGACTTTTCATCTCCAAATCTTGCAGTTGCACTGCAGATGTGTTTGGTCACTGAAATCTTCTGGAACGGTTCAAAAACGTGAACTGAAATCAGCAACTTTTTCTCTCAGGACTATAATAATTTACTGTGTGGCTTAGAACTCTTTTGCACAGTATGCTTTGTATACTGTACAGCGGAGTTTCCCCTGGGTTTTAGAGAGTGTGAGGTGGTATCAGTCCATGGGGGTAATATGGTGCCAGCTTTGGAGGGAGAACTATCAATACTTCTATAGCTAGTACAGTAGAGGTAGTAATTATAGGAAATTTCTGTGAGGTGGTGGCCAAAAACTGTGAGGTGGCCGCCTCACAAAAAAAATGCCAGAGGAAAGCCTGCTGTACAGTACTGTACAGATACAGTATATTGTTACTTCATTATGGAATGTTTGCAGAGGTAGTTTTCCATGCCAATGTATAGGAACTACAGTAATCAATTGTTGCCTGTAACATCACAGTGTTACACACTGCTTTCTGATATCAACAAATATTTCGAACACTTCAGTAATATTTACGAAGTGACAGAGTAAATTATTTTATTTCAAATTTTCAGACCTCTTCAGAGGTTTTGAAAATTTCAAAAACAACTGCAATATTTTTGTAAGATTTGGTTGTTACGTACGGCTTTGGGTCCTAGGTTTGCTGTTAGAAGAAAATCAATTTTGGCTAGCACTGTGCAGGTCAAAGACCCAGGATTTTCTATGGGTCGACTAGTGTATGGGAGCGTGTATACTGCCAACTGGCAGTATACACGTAGGTGCCTTTACTGGGAACTAATGGACATGCGTGTGACTTTTGTTCCCTCTGTATTTTAATACTGTTCACAAGTAAGTGTGTTGTGAATCTGACTGCATCTTGCAATGTGGCAAAAAGCCATCAGGAAGGCCTATCAGTAAAATTCTGGTGAAAGACATGTATGACAACAACTGCCCACTAAGATAAATACGCCTAAGGGTGGGAATTTTTACAACATATTTTGCAACTGGCATGTTTTGCAAAGTTCATTTGTTTGGTTAACATGCATTTTCGAACAGATAATATAATGAAATTCTATGGTAATAGCATTGACAGTCTGGAGTCATAGCTTTTGGCCAAACGTGCAGGTAGTTGCACATTTCAGTGACTTTCATTCCCTTGGCCTGTTGTAAGAGAACCAGATGTGTAGGCCCTTCTGTGTACAGTTTTGCTTGGTAGGCCTAGCCTGCATTAAAGGGGATATGACATATATGGAATCACTTCTTTTGGACAGGTGGGGGGGGGGGGGGGTGAAGACGGTCATGCCATCTACGCAGAGCATTGTCATAAGTCGGCACACAGCAAACCAGTGAAATTTTGTGCCAAACATTACTCCAAAACTGTTTTGCAGCCCATGCAGTCACTCTTTACAGGCTATGTAAGCTGCATGTGTACCATTTTGATATCTCATGATTCACATATATTCAAATTTATACAAGGAAAAATATGTTTGATAAACTTTATTTGTCAAAATCACATATTAGGAGGAGCATATCTCTGCTTATACTCTTCATTTTGTAAAAATAAAACATTCAGTTTAATAAGAGATTGACTAATATATACACAGATTTAATAATGTCACATGACTTTGAACATAACCTGAATCATTGACCCTTTTCCAAATGGCAGTTACAGAAGATTGTGGGAAAGGGTTTTGATGTGCATAGTTTTTGTTAGCATTTCACAGTGGTGAAAATGACTCATCTAGTCTTTTTGCAGCAGTTAAGCATCTTCCTAATTGTTTACCTTCCTGTATAGTTTAGTATCATCATCAAACTTACTAACACCAGATGTGAAGGAGAATTAACATCTTTAATGAAACCTAAGAAAAGAATGGAGCCAATTAAGAGCAGAACTCAGTGATGCTCCACTTAAGACTTCCTTTCAAGACGAGAAATAACCTTCCGTGAATAGGAAATGCATTTCAGTCAGTGCCCATGCATGGGGTGCCATTTAGGGTCCTTCCCCTTTGTAAGATTGATTGGATAGAAGGTACTATCATTGACATTGATGCTTAATAGAATTGGTGACATTTTTTTGTTTGTTTCTTTCTTTTTGATTCCTTGCCAAAGGCAAGCAAGGAACCTATGTGATGGTGATGTAGTGTGTATGTGTGTGTGTGCGTGTGTGTGGGTGTGTGTATGTGTAAGTGTGATGCTAGTTGAAATCCAGATATCTCAAGGTAGGAATGACGGACACTTTGCATATGTGGTATATAGATTTGTCATATTGAGAGGAAGAATCCTATTATTTTGGTGGAGGTCAAAGGTCATCTGAGGTCACCGGAGGTTAAACTGCGAAAACTTTGTAAATGATGGCATGTTAACAATGACAGACATTTTTCATATTTGGTTTATAGATTTGTCACGTTGAGAGGAAGAACCATATTGGTTTTGGTGAAGGTCAAAGGTCATTTGAGGTCACCGGAGGTCAAAGACTGAAAGCCTTGTAATCAAGATATCTCAAGGTAGGAATGACGGACACTTTGCATATTTAGTATGTAGATTTGTCATGTCGAGAGGAAGAAAACTTTTTTGGTGGGGTTCAAAGGCTATCTGTGGTCACCGTGGTCAAACTCTGAAAACTTTGTTAACACAATATCTCAAGGTAGGAAGCGTAGATAGATTTCATTCTTAAAATGGATGCATTATGGTGAGAAGAAGTCTATAATTTTTGGTGGGAGTCAAAGGTCATCTGAGGTTACCAGGGTCAAACACTGAAAACCTTGTTAACAGGGTATCTCCAGAAGGGAAGCTTGGATATATATTTCATACGTGGTACAGTATGACTATGCCTTATGGTCCTAGGAAAAATCCTTTTGTTTTTGGTGGAGGTGAAAGGTCATCTGAGGTCACCAGAGGTCAGTCACTGAAAACACTTGTTAACATAATATCTCAAGGTACTGTAGGAAGCTTGGATAGATTGCATACGTGGTATGTACATGCCTTATGGTCTGAAGAACCATATTGTCTTTGGTTGGGATCAAAGGTCATCAGGGATCACCAGGGGTCAAACTCTGAGAACCTGCTTAACATGATTTCTCAAGGTAGGAAGCTTGGATAGATTGCATACTTGGTACATCGATGCCTAAAGCCAAACGCACATGGAGGGTAGAAAATGTGAAACACGAAGTAGAAAACATGTTTCGTGTTTTCCAACATCTGTGTGCATTGGACAGAAACAGAAAACAGCATTTTGCAAAACAAGCACTGCTTATTTCAGGAAGCAAGCGTTTGGCGACAACCCTATTTAGTTGCTTCCCTCTAGAAAATTAAAAAATACCATTGCTTCAATGCATTTTTTGTATATTTCCCCCTAAAAATATGTCACCACTGGAAGCTATCTCACCCCCTCTCAGTACCTCGTCAGGCTAAGGACTGGACTATGTAGGTGCGATCACTGTAAAGGCCTCAGCAAATTTCACAAGCATTCCTATAAGATTGTCATCTGGGGTCACCAGAGGTCAAAAAGCAAGAGTTTCCAAGATCTTCATATGGGGTAATCAGAGGTCAAAAAGGCAAAATTTCCCAAGAATTCCCAACATCATCATCTGGGGCCACTAAAGGTCGAAAAGCAAAATTTCCCAAGAATTCCCAAGATTGTCATATGGGGTCAGGAGAGGTCAAAAAGCAAAATTTAACAAGAATTCCCAGGATCATCATCAGGGGTCACCAGAGGTCAAAAAATATTCCAAGAATGCCCCAGATTGTCATATGGGGTCCCCCAGAGGTCAAAGAGCAAAATTTCCCACGAATTCTCAAGATTCAAGATCCCTTGGAGGTCGAATCCCTTTCAAGACATTTCATTTTTTCTTTTTTGTTATATTTGGTAGGGTTGAAAGGTCATGTGAGGTCAATAGAGGTCAAATTGTTAAAATATCATAAAATGATATAGTCAGGAAAGATAAATTTGAGGGGTAAATGTCAGTGCAACAAAGCATCCCCATTGGTAAGGAATCACTAAGCCTTTGGGCTTTCTGATTTGTTTGTTCTTTTTTGAATTTCTCATTGTTTAGAGACCAGTGCCCAGTATGAACCTACCTCCTCTTGGGCTATGCTTGAAGGGAGTAGGTCTATATTGTCAGAAATGCCTCCCAGATTGGTGAAAGAAATGCCCCCCAGATTGGTGTAAATGACACTCGAGCTCTAGCTAGTTGCATCTAAACATTTTTGCATACTTCAAGTACTTTTGAACTTGAAACACTTACAGTATACTCATTAGAATAAGATTTGTAGAAGAAAACAGGAAGACATGCCTGATTTCCAAGCTCACTGATTTTTCTTGTAACTTTATAAGGCATTTTATGTACAGGGTGAGCATGTTATGGCAGTGCATGAGAAACAGCATGAAAGATCTGTAACAGGTACAGTATCAGCTATGTTACTGTATGTACATGAGCATTATGAAGGGGGTTCATTCATCAGTGTAAGTAACCAGCATAAGATCTCCCCTGTGGCAAAGGTCCAGGAACCTCTTGGGAAAATTTGGGAAAAGGTAACTTACATGCAATTTTCTAGATTATGAGGTCATTAAAAACATATTCAGGACAATGGAGTTTTTGGTTTTTTCAGTATTTTTGTCAAGTAGGCTATTTTTCATATATGGTTTGGAAATTTCAAAGGGGGCAACTGCCTGTCCCAACAGAGATCAGTGATTAGGAAGTAGATGTGAGTTTGAAAATGACTGAAACCAGTTAAATTTGTGGAAGTCTAGCAAGAAAGTCCAACTTCAAAATGGCTGGCCAGTAGTACTGAAACAGCAGATTGTGGACCTGGTCATAGGCTTATCCTTCAAAGATAGGAGGAGCCTAGGGTACAGTAATGTAATTCCCAATTTATACAATACTCAGCGACCTCAGTGTGAAACAGAAAGTTTGTCTGCAGCTTGTGCGGTGACTGCCGGTGAGTAGGGTAAACAAAGTTCAGCTGTGCTCTTTGGATCCACTTAGAGTGTGGAAGCCCAGAACAACCCGTTTCCAGTTTACGCGCACACAATCTGTCCCCCATCCATTCAAGATGAACTGATTTTATCTTTTTCCGCTTTGCGCTACCCATGTGGGATGGGTTGACTTGTGTTTCAACATTGCAATAAACAGGGGACCACAGTAACCAGTACACTGGTTCAAGAGACAATTACGTCTGCCAAGATGAAGGAATTTCCTCACAGGAGGATGAGCAAGTGATTGAAGAAATGAGAGTGTATGCAAATTATACAGTTGTAGTCATAGAGACCCAAAGTGGAGCAAACAGTCATGGCTTGCCATAGGCCACTTGTACACTGTGACTATATGACCACATAGACTATTCTCGGCCTGCCAGGAGGGAGCTGAATGTTTTAGACCCTCATCCTTGGGATGTGCCTACAAGGGTAGGGAGTTCTTACCATTTGGGAGTCCTTAGAGACATTTTCATGCCATGGTGGCAGAAATACTAATAGGCTTCCGTGTGCTTGTTTGGGGGCTTTCCCCAAGCCCCTCACCTCATTTCCTTTGCCTATGATTGACCGGAGGTGAAGACAGGGCAAAAATTGTTTGAAATGCTTGAGAGACACTCACAAAAACTGAAAAACGATCTCGCGATGCCCTTTAACCATCATTATGGAGGTGGCCTGAGGGGTGCAAACCTTCCCAATTTTTTCAATCACCGGAGTTAAACACATGGAGAAATGAATGCAAATGCGGGGCGCAAAAAGGTGGAATATATTATACCATTTGGCCACATAAAGACGGTAAAATGAACAATTCAATACACACTCCTTTGAATTTTGCCTCTAGGATGGTGATCCCCCTGCGTAAATATGTCCCTCTCCCCATCATTTGATACAAGTCCATAGCCAGACAAGGCACCCCGTTGTCATTTTTCTTTTCCCCCTGCAAATTTTCCAAAGGTAGGATAGAAACATCCTTATCGGATTCATCTTGGATGTACACTATTTGTGCAGAATGGGTTTATGTGACTGGGCCACAAAGTATGAATTGAATTGCAGGTGTGTGGGTGTGAAAAGCTAAGCAGCTAGGTAAGTATGAATGATTGACAAACTCTGCGCTTACTACACTTGGCAAGTGTGCGGTGAGTGAGGTCGGCGGAAAAGTATGAACCTATAGCTAATTAAGGCTAGAAGGTAGTAGTAGTCTCAAAATGTAAATGTTTGTCATGGTGATTAAATTACACCTAACTGTGTAGGTTACAAAACTACTTCATCACATTACATCAACTTTGATGCTGCACTGGCCAAAGGTCATGTCGTTCTGTGTTCTGTGGAAGTCTCATCCTGATCAGTTCTTCTTTTGCTCAAATTTATTAGGTGGGCCAGATTTTCATCAAACTCCCTCAAAACTTTACATTATAGACAAAACCAACTCATGGAAATTTTTAGTTCCATAGCTTGACTTGTTTAATAGTTATGGCCATTTTAAAAGTATTGTGCAATGTGTTGCTTTTTCAGGAGAGAGCTGCTATTGCCATTTTGTCTGATTTTGCAGGCCCATTACAATTCACTGGAATAAGAAAAAAAGCTGAAAAGTTGTATGAGGAGTGATTCCTAGCCTTATAAAAAGAAGCTGGTGTACAACTGAAGTGCCTACCATAATTCTGACAATACAGGTCTGCAAAAAAGCAGTTTTTACTTTCCAAAAGTGATTTTACAAAATTGGGCCCATCTGGGCCCTAGACCAAGTGTCAGGATGCCCTCAGCTTGGCTCAGCATTATTTGGTTACAGGCCTATGAGCAGTGGACAAGCACTGCCAAAAGACATTCTTCAAAGACCGAGTTGATTTGGTCCAAAATTGGTCCTGTGGGAAATATGTGGAAAATGGGCCTTGCACAAGGAGATTGTTGACCCTATGGGCAATGACCAACAGGTTTAAAGTTTTTAATGAGGAAAGATTTGTTCCTAATATTTCCAAAATTAATGTATGTTTTAAATCTCCTTCATGGTTAGTTAGGTGAGAAGAAGGTGAGTACTATAGATGCATACAAGTTGGTGAGTAATATGCATACAAGTCAGAAAGAAACTTGGCAAAAGCCATGGAGGAATCCTATTTGAGAGCCCACAAACTTTGAACTATACATGATGTATCTTCAACAGTAATTACAAGGTGGAGAAATATGCCCTATTTTTTTTTTTTTCAAAGCCGTCAAAAACATGGCATCGACTTTAAAAGTAAGGTTATGCATATATATCTAGCAGGGCATGCTACTTAAAATTATCTTTAAACTAAAATTCCATCCCACCACACTTGTTTCCATCCCACCACGAAAATGTTTAGCAATCACCATGACCACCCAAAACACCAAACTGACATTTTTTGCACACAGAAGTGTCACTCACGTTTATAGTTTATAGTTTTGAAAGTTTCAATAAATTTTTCAACTTTTTCGTACCATTGAAAATAAAAAAGATTGTCAAAAAATGTGGTTGGACGGAACTGGACATTTTCATTTTTATTTTTACTTTCTATATTTAAAATATCTTTGGTTGTTTTTTCAGTGCATAAATTGTGTTTACTAAAGAGCTTTGACACAGAAAAAAGAAAGGAATTCAAATTCTTTTTGCACATATTGTTATGTCCTCTTTTTCCTGTATATCCATCCACCACATTTTGGATGTGCAATTTGCTGCAATTTGCATCTTTGAATGACTACATCTCACTGATTATGCAATTAATCACAGCTTATTCTTAAGATTACAGAACTATGGGCTGTGCTCTAAATTACCATGGGTGAATTCAACTGAATTGTTATAGTTCAAATTTTCCGTTTGTTGATGACCAATTTTGGCTTTGGCCCAGGTTTGTTCACCTGCTGCACTACTACAATTTCTTTGATTTCTGTTGGTATGTGAGCTGCAGTCTTTGCGTTTGCTATGTTTTATACAATTTATTTGAAGGAACCATGCAAATGTCATGGATAATACGTATGCCTTCAGGCCACTTCAGCATGGTTTGTCACACTCGTCTCATTTACTTCATTCATCATTCCAGATTTTAGAAGAAGTCAAATATGTCAGAGGATGTCCAAGATCAGTCTGATACAGCCAACCCCCTTGCAGATGAGCAAGAAGAGAATGCTCCAAATACATACATGATAAGACCAAACTTTGCTCACAAGTATGAACCATCAAATTACTGTATTTATTTTTTTAATATATACAAGTACAAATTTCATGTAACTTCAAGATTTTCATAATTATGAGGTATGCACAGGCATTCCACTGTTAGAGTAAACCTTTTGTGACAGCAATGAATTGTACAGTACCTCTGTGTAATAAGCAATGGAGGGGAAACTAAGGAACTTAAGAATTGATCCCAGGTCCATATCCAACATTTCTGCAAACTTTTCAACAGAATGGTTTTTCTTTTTTAGTTCTAGGAAAACAAAAGTATTTTTTTAAGTTTCAAGTTTATTTTCTACTTTCCACAGGGGTTTTGAAAATTTGGTTAGTAATATTGTAAATGCAAGTACAGATGTTGTATAACAATGCGCATAAAATTAACATATCAAAAAAATGGAAGTACAGTACATGGAGGAACCAGAAAGGAATACAGAAGAATTGTTCTGGAAGAAAGACAGAGTTAGAGAAGAACAAAGGAAGAAAAGAAAAAGCAAAGCTGTGTATTAGCTACATGTGTTGCTATTCAGAAGGAAATGTTTTTGCCTGCATTTGAATACATTACTTGTAATGTCAGGGCTAAGAGAATTCCAGAAATAAACACCTGTGTTTTGTATTGGGAAGAGTTTAGGCTTGTTCTAGAATAAGGATGCATGGTGAAGAGATTCTTTAGAATGAGTGTTATACTGTAAGTGTAAAAGTTGCCAAAAGCTGAAGGAAAAAGTGAATGGTGAATTTGTAAAGAAAAACCCCTAGCTGATAGTTATACAAATCATACAATGTGAGTGTTTTACTGTCTGAATAAAGGAGCAGTGTGTGATCAGGAATTCAATAAATTGTGGATAAATATTGATATTGGCCTATATGGCAATTTCTGTGGTGCTGATATTAAAATGTAAAAATTTGCCAACAGGTTGTGTAATACATTGTGAAACAGAAAACAAGGCAGGTCCTGAGAGAATGGTAGTCAGTATGAATATTTTTACACTTTATATTTTTAAAAAGGACAAACATTTGTGGTGGGGAAGAAACCACCCATTCCATCAGCAAAACGACCAAATACATCGCAGTGAAATACTTTTTACTGTAGTGAAATTTCAATAGTAGCATTTAAGATCACGAACAATTTTTCTAGAGTGAAATTTTGTAAAAACAATGCATTTATGAAATGTGACTTTGTGGTTTAAAGAAGTTCTCATAGTCATCACTGTGTTACAGAAATATGGTGCTCTTTGAAGAAATAGACTGTGCGGTTATTGTATAGCAATATGATGTCAAGGAAATCATGGCCATTTGCCACTGAATGATTATTGCATAGGAATTCTTTGAAAAGTAACTGCTTCAGGATAGGTCTGGCTTGTTTTCTGTTTCAAAAGGACAATAAAAAAGACAACCAAACACACGTGTAGGGTGTTTATGCTTTGAGGTTCAACACAACTGACAAGTGAAGAATAGTTGAAACTAGTTATATATATTACTAAAATTTTCACTGTAGCGTTTCTTTTCATGGAAACTGCTAAACCATCATTCATTATTTCCAACAAGGAAATTGTTTATGGTGAATTTTAAAGAATATTGCAGATGATTGTAACTGTATTCCATCCTTTTCACAGTGGTTAATATGTTCATAGTGAGTATAGTCAGTTAATTAATAGTGTAGTCAGTCTTGTATCTTATATTTTTTATTCAGCACTTTTGTTGCAAGAGAGTTTTTTTTTTTTTTTCTTGTCTTCACACAAGATTTCGAGCAGCTCATGTGAAGGAAGTTGTCCACACAGTGCTGAATGAAGAATTGGCTGAGAAATCATACAATGCAGAAGAAACGACAGCATTGTGCAAACATCTCAGCAATGAAATTAAAGGCAAATTGAAAGGTACAGTAAAGAAAAATGATTGTCTAAACAATCTAGGAGTGAAACTTGAAATAGGGATGTTATTGAACAATTTGAGTAGGTAAATTGTGGAATGGCCTTGTAAATCTCTGTTGAGTATACTGTAGAAAAAGTTTTCATTATGAAAAGTGTCAGGAAACTTCATGTCGTCTGAGGTACAGCATTTGATAGTCTTAGTTCTTGAACAACGTTGTTTGCTTTCTATGTTTTGTTTGAATATCATTGCCCACAGCCATTGTAAGATGTCATTTAAATTGCAAAATCATTGAAGGGATGGGGACCATGGTTGTTGGGTATCAGTCACTTTGGGAATAATCCTCTCAAGACAAAACAAGACAAAAGCCCACAGCTTTCATTATTATTTCTATTTTATGTTTTTGCTATGCAACTTTAAGCCTATCTAGCCTTTTCTTGTTATTCCTGACAAATTTATTCTGCACAAAACCCATTTCATGTCACAGTTTTCAGTTTCCATTTTGAATAGTACTGCATTTCATACATTGTAGTCTCTGTGGAACTTATATGAACCTTTTTCCTGTGCATCTTTGATTTAATTTACAGAACTGAAGTTAGACAGATACAAGTTTGTGGTTCAGGTTGTGATTGGAGAACAGAGAGGTGAAGGAGTAAAGTGAGTGGTCTCATTTGTCATTTTGAGTCTTTCCCTCCCATTACAAAGAAGTATTTTAAATTTAAACATCAGCATGTCACTCATGACATCCTTATTGTCACAGTTTTTAATAGTTGTACAGGAAGAATTTTACAAGGAGTAAGAAGATGATATTTGCTCAGAAATTTTTCAGAATTGGTATAAAATGCTAAAGGACATTAATTTTGCCCTCAAAAGGTCATTTTATTTGCCCTAAAGTGTACATTATTTTTCTTTACTCATGAAGCTAAGCTACTGTATGACCTAATAAGCCTGAGTTGATACTGTACTTTATGAAGGAGTTTTAAGTGAATTCTAAGACACAGTATGACTTCTTGCAAATGGCAAGGCAACAAATTAACAAGTTCAAACAAACAGCATCATATCTTATCCTGTTTTCAAGATATTGGGCAACTGTTGCACTGAGAGGGCAGTCAGTTGCAAAAGTAATTTTATTGTTTATGATGTCATAGAGCCTCAATATCTTGGGGAGTTAGTAGTTCTTAAATTTCTGTCTCCTTTTCGATGCACCTAGCATTCAAGCATTTCATTTTTTCCCCTAATTTCAAAAGTTGTTGGAAGTTTCAGAAATATTGAGTCAAACCTCATATCCCAGTTTCTAAAAAAGTTAAAAGAATACACTGAGCAGTGGAAACAGTCAAATACAGTTGCACTTAATAACCCTGGTGTGGCACTGTTATGACATTTTGGACTTGTTTCAAGTCTTTCCCTGGTAAATTCATATCTTTTTTAACCAAAAGTTCAGTTTGCTGTTCTTAGAATCTATCTTTAAAATTCTTTATCAATACAAGTGGTCTGTAATCTAGTCCAGGCTTAAATTTATTTGAAGCAGTGGTATTGATCAATGAGAATGGCAAAAGGATATTGTGTGAGAAGTTGGTTTTTGTCATATTCTGGGGTTCAAGTAAACTGTTTTACCACAAGGCCAACTGATATTACTATCATCAGTGCCCACTTGAAATATACCTGCCTTCTTTATACGTATTGCTATCATCAAAAATTTATTTTGTTTGCTTTTCACAAGCCCATACAATTCTCATAAACACTTGTTTGTTTAAAGTTAAAATAAGGAGAATACAAATACAAACTTTGGACTTACACCAAGTCTTTATTTTTTTGTAGGATAAATGAGCATCATCCAAAAATAGTTAACCCTTCTCTTTATAAAGTAGGTTAGAGTTTCCCAGATTTTGAGATGGTACCCTGAAGGAGTAATTATACTTGAAGTAAATTCTACCAGGCTGATAAGGGAAGATGGGGCAGGCATGCAAAGGGATGCATTCAGAGTGTCTGTAGCAGTTGACCTTAAATAGCCTGGGAAATAGTTAACTACTAAACTAGGCAGTTCAGTATCAAGAATTTGCTGTCTAAATGTACTCTACAAAGTTGCAATCAGTAGTCTGCATCAATGCCTGGTACAGCAGGAATATATGCTTTATATACATTACTTGCTAATTGCTGAACTTCTTTGTTCTAGGATGGGATGTAAATGTTTCTGGGATTCTGACACTGATAATTGTGCTCAAGATATCTTTATGAATGTAAGTACAAGGCACCACTTTAATTCACTTGTAGTACTGTAGCTTTACAAACATTGGGATTTATGCACTTTACATATTTGTTTCACTGGTTTTGATGAAAGAGAAACCTATGCAGTTGTGATGGCATGTGTATATGTGTATGTACATGTGTATGTGTGTGTGTTTGTGATGCTAGCTTGTTACCTCAATATCTCAAAAAGGAACTGACACTTCTCATACTTAATGTGTACATACTTTTTTGAGAGGAAGAGTGTCCCTTATTGTTTGGTGGAGGTCAAAGTCATCTGAGGTCACCAGATGTCCAACTTTGAAAGCCTTGTTAGCACGATATCTTGAGACAGGCATCATGGAAATCTCCGTACTTAGCTGAGAAGAACTGTTGTTGTGGTGGAGGTCAAGGGTCATCAGGGTTTGTTGGAGGTCATACTCTGAAAACCTTGTTAACACTATATCTCCAGATAGAAGGGTGAAAGCCAAAATTGGTCACCCTCAAACCTCAAAAATAAAGCTACTTTTATGGAAGTGCTTCACTTTTGGTTTACTAGAGTACTAAATGACGGTTTCGAATCAACGAAAAATTTTTGGAAAATTTGCGTTGTTTTTGGTAGAGACAAGTTCAAAACCCAAAATGTAGTTCCTCATGCGCGAGGGACAGAATTTGATTAAAATTAGCTACAGATAACAATGAATGAGGTAAGTTTGCTTTTCTGTACTTTGATGTCCACAACTAAAGACATTTAATAGCATTTTAATGTTCCTAAAATTCCTAGGGAAAAATGGGCAAAATCAGCCCCCAATTCCATCCCTCGCATTTATTGACACAAAAGTTTTGTTTTCAGAGGGAAAAATGTACACAATATGTGTGAAAAATCTCCAAAGTATAAAGTATTTGTGACCTTAACACCTGTTGTGAATATGGAAACAAAAAAAAAAAAAATTTAAAGGGGTGTTATCAGTGACAGAACTTTTTGTGAGGGATGGAATTTAGTGCAAGGGACGGAATTTGTGCGAGGGATCGAATTCAGGTAGGCCAACTCATATGTAGATCAGTGCCTATTTGTGCGAGGGATGGAATTTTTGTACATTTTCATTTGTCCTAATTTAGCTGTTGTTAAATCAGAAAATTTTAGTATGTGATTGAGTACTTGAGATTGCAGCACATCTGAATAATACAATTGAAAGGTATCTAAGATAAAGTATGTTGCTATAGCAACAAATCTTTACTAGCAAGAAGGATGCAGTGAAGACATTCTGGGAATGTATGACTTATTGGTTCCTTGCGTTAGCAAAAGGAACCTATGTAGTCAGCTTGGCGTGTGTGTGTGTGCGCGTGTGGGTGTGTGTGACACTTGCTTCGGTACGCTGTATCTCAACAAGGGAAAGTTGGACTAAACTGAAACTTGGTATATGGATCTGGCATAGTGAGAAGGTGTGCCCTATTGTTTTTGGTGGAGGTCAAAGGTCATATGGGGTCACCAGGGGTCAAAGACCGAAAACCTTGTTTGCACGATATCTCAAGGTAGGAAGCTTGGATAAATTTCATACTTGGTATGTGGATGCATTCAGGGTTGTTCCCGTTACACTTTGAAAGTAACTCGTTATAGTTACAGTTAATTCTATAAAATTGTAACTCGTTACAGTTACTAGTTACAATGTTGAAAAAGTAACTAGTTACAGTTACTTTTAACTGAAAAGTAACTAGCTACATTTCAAAAGTAACTAGTTACTTTAAGGTGAACATACGGTACCTCGGTACCTGAAATGGAAGGGGGTATAATTAGATATTAAGAATGGGCACATGAGAGGACCGAACCTCATTTGTGCCGGTTATCCTAAGGTATTCCCCAAAGAAAGTCAATGATTACAGTTGATCTTCACCGGGGATTCAGGAAGACGCTCATAATGAAGCAGCGAATCATGATACTTTGTCGGAGCTTACGCAAACTATTTGTTAGACGAATATGGTTGTAACCAGAACTTTTCCAGTTACGACAATACTTCTTTGAGGGTGGGAATCTTTATACTCCCATCACAATTTAGAGAGGTTAGCGGCTATTAGCCTAAAGGGGGAAAGCATTGTTTAAGCAGTAATTAAAGTCTTCACCCCTCAAGGGCATAAATATGGTAATACGATGCTCTCTATATATTTGTTAAAGGTAAATTTTTAAAACCTCACTGCTAAGGTTGGGCTAAGTGATATTTCGGCATAAATTTCAAGTTTCACATTGTGTCGATATAAAACAATGCATAGAAATGGTGAGACTATGTAGTTTACACATGCAGACCATGTACCCATAATTCCCTTTCTTTTTACAGTAAATAGGTGAAGCGTTAAGTCGGACACTTTTCTCCTCTTTCAGTTAGCTTTGTTAGGATACTTTTAACGCCATATGACCATCTCAATATTCGCCTGTTTTTATATGAACCTTACTATATTCTATGCAGCGTAAGGAGTTACGGACATTGAAAAGAATATGATATAGCCTAAATTCATACGTTTGATTCATCAAATAAGGATACCATACATGTTAAATTAGATACATAAATGGATGCACGGTGTTTGCTGACAATTGGCACCGTATAATTTACTGGGCTTCTATGCACGAGTCCTGATTCGACTAGCTTACTGCGGGTCTCGAGAGCGTTTTTCTAGATTAGGAAATTGCCCGGGGTTCCGGAATCGAAATTTTTCCGGAGTGTGATGTAACTGGACATGCACTCGGAGCTAATTCCAGCCGTGTTTTCAAATATGAAAGTTACATTTAAGGTGTTTAAACTCCCATTGTAATTTGTGCACAATGTACAGATGTAAAGTATTGTCACACATGATCAACTAAATTACTGAGGGGCCAGGCTATGGAAGTGAGTACAAACGATGACCTTGTTAATGGTGGACATGTATAATAGAATTAAAACATCTGTAAGTTTGATATGCTACACACTGGCAAAAAGACTGGTCTCGGAATTGGTGTCATTGGTATCAGAACTCGCCGGAACTTGAGGGGTACGTACCATGCTCGGAAAGATTAGGGAATCTAGAATGGCAGCTAGCTCCGACTCAGATTGGGTGGACTCGGGTCCACTAGCAGCCCTAACGTCTCAAAAGCCAATTATTAAACTTTCAAAGTAAGCCTGGTATTTGAATGCCTATGGGCCAGCCTGTTTCTCACGGTGCACTATCTCCAATGTGTCCTCTAAATGACACTATGAGTAAACTAAGGCCCAGCTGACTTCATTTAGTATATATAATAGGCTATAACAGGTCAGCTGGGCCTTTGTTTGCCAGAGGACCGTTCCGTATTTTTCAACTAATCGCACAAAGATTCGGTCTCACGGATAATAAGCATTGATCTGTCTAATAAGTAAATTGACACACAAATCAAATTTTAAACTTAGTTTAGTGGGCAATCAAGTGACCCTTTAAGCCTGCAGTATGTGCATCTAATATCAACTGCTGATTCTAAACGTGAATAAAATTTGATGTCGGTGAGGGCGACGTCGATAATAGAGATGGATTATAAATATATCGAAAATAATTTTACTACCAAAGTGTCATCAATTTGAAAATTTTCTGTTACTACTTCGAGTACTCGCAATTTGTGGTCATTTTGACTATTTGTAACGGGAAAGTAACGGGACCCAAATGTAACGCCGTTACAGTTACTTTTACACAGAATTGTAACTAGTTACTTGCTCCGTTACTGAAATGCAAATGTAACTCGTTACAGGGTTCCGTTACACAAAATGTAACTCGTTACAGTAACGGCGTTACTTGTAACTCGTTACTTCCCAACCCTGGATGCATTATGGTGAGAAGATAAATGCTGTAGCTTTTGGTGGAGGTCAGAGGTCATCTGGGGTCACCAGGGGTCAAACACTGAAAACTTGTTGTTAACACAGTATCTCAAGATAGGAAGCTTGGATAGATTTCATACTTGGTATGTGGATGACTTATGGTGAGAAGATAAATCCTGTCATTTTTGGTGGAGGTCAACGGTCATTTGGGGTCATTGAGAGTCAAATACTGAAAACCTTGTTAACACAATATCTCAAGGAAAGAATCTTGGATAGATTTCATACTTGGTATATAGATTCACCATAGTGAGAAGCTGTGCCATACAGTTTTTGGTGGAGGTCAGAGGTCATCTGGGGTCACCAAGGGTCAAAAACTGATAACCTTGTTGTTAGCACAATATCCCAAGGTAGGAAGCTTGGATTAATTTCATATTTAGTGTGTGGATGCCTTATGGTGGGGAAAATATTTTTTTGGTGGAGACCAAAGGTCATCTGGGGTCACTGGAGGTCAAACTCTGCAAACCTTTTCAACTCTATATCTCAGTGTAGGAAGCTTGAATAGATTTATGCTTTGAGGTGTTGCATTAAATCCAGCAGAAAACCCATATGAGTTTTGTCGGATGTCAGAGATGAAATCATCAGATGCCAAAAAGCAAATTCCTTAGAATTCCTAAAGTCAAATATAAGCACAAAACTGTATCATTCCAGCACATTAAGATCACATCCTCCCAATGACTGAAAGATGTGGGACATCTTTCAGAGATGCCAAGTAGCTCAATTTTAGTTGAAATTATAGTATTACGATTTTAATCCATAATTCTGCCATTATTAAAACCTGCCATTATTAAAACCTGCATCAAATACTGCTTTTTAATATTGCAGAAAATTCTCTGCCCACAAAGCAGAGGACTTGTGAAAGTTCACTAGACAGACATTTGTCCTTAGATTAGGACATGTGAGCTTGCAGAAATTGAAAATTGGAATTGATTAATTAAATGCTACTATGGGTTGTTAATTTTATAAGAGAACTAAGTTACTGATCATTTGGATCAGATACCATTGAGCATGCATGAATTGTGATTGCTTAATTGAATAAAACAAATTGTAACTGTATACTGTCTGTGTTGATATCCCTTGAAGTGCCTGTACTTCTTCAGAGCAATTTATTCATGCTTGAATGTGTTAACACAAGATGTGCATTGTCTACAGAGCAGATTTTGTGCATCTACAGAAATACTGGTTCATTCAGTAGTTGGCTCAGTTTCATTACATTCAGCAAGGAACCACAGTGCCCATTGGGCTCTTGTTTTTATCAATGTGACAGGAATTCAAAGTAACTTGTGCAACATTTATAAAAACTGATACTAACAGCAAAATGTTTGTGAGAGGGTTGAGAAATTCCAATTTTTAAGTTGGAATGTGAAAATCAACCAAAAAAATGAAATATTTTAGGTGAAGAAATGAGACTAGAAGTAAATGCTAGACTTGACATTTGGCTGGCAATGAAACAAGGGCAACTGGCCGCAAGTATTCTGTGCAGTAGAAAGGACAATCCCTAGTGGGTTAATAAAGACAGTGATATTTCATAGCTGAAGGCACTGTCCAATAGTAGTGATAAGTGAGGTACAGTAAGCAGGGCTGATTGATTAACAAATCAAGGTTAATTTGTTTAATTTGTTCGAACATTGCACCCATTTACTGCAAGGATGGGGTAACATCTGGATTGAATATGTATGTGGGTTCAATGCTTCTTTCTTTTATGGGGCAATGAGAGATAATTTTGGCTTTTTATTAGATACCTGAGGCGAGATTAAAGAATAAGATTACAGTTGGTCAGTCTCTCCCTCCCTCCCCCCCACCCCCCACGCATCTACAGTATAACCATAGGACGTAAGCTTTAACTAGTGTGTATATACTCCCCGTCTAATCCCCCAGCCCCTTCCAACCACCCTGTCCTTCCCCTAAGTTATGTCACTGAACTGGCTTATAAAATATTGATTCTTTTTGTGACTGAGAGTTTAAGAAAAATGAGAGCTTTGTAATAAAAATGAGGCCAGTCAAACATCTTAATCTACATTACATTAGCATGGACAAAAATTCCGTCCCTCGCATGCCAACCCTTGCACTTCTTTTTTTTAAAATTGTATCATGCCCTATGCTAGCACTGAGATTTTTTTAAAACCCCTTTCAGTCTGTATCACAAACGTAATTGAAGTTGTTATACAAGTTGTAAATTAATTTCAGCACCTACTAAATTTGATAATAATAAAAGAAATGTTTGATAAGCATGGATACCAAGGTTTTTCCATTCCGTCCCTCCTGCCAACTTATATTTGTTGCTATGGCAACATGCTAAATCTTAGATATTTTTAGATTACATGATTTTGTTGTTTGTTAGTCTCATTATAAAATCAACCATTGATATTTTATTACTCAGCAACAAGGAAGCTAAAAACAGTGAAAAACATGCTCCAGATTCCATCCCTCGCACTTAGCGGTAGTTTTGGCTTTGGCCCAGGAAGTATGGACAATTGTCATTCTTAGTATGCAGATGCATTTTATTAACTGTATAGTGCTCTTGTTGGAGGTCAAACCATCTGAGGTCTCTAGAGGTCAAATTCTGAAACCATGTTGACAAGATATCTCAAGAAAGGAAGCAGTTTTTGGAGGTCAAAGGTCACCTGAGGTTACCAGACATTAAACTATGAAAACATTAACATGATATTTCAAGGTAGGAAGCATGGATGTTCTCCATAATTACCATGTAGATGCATTATATGGAGAGGAAGGTTGTGGTTTTGATGGAGGGCCAAAGGTTATCAGAGATCATACTCTGAAACCTTATTAACATGATATCTCCAGATAGGAAGCATGGAAACTTGTCATACTTAGGGATGCAGATGCATTTTATAAAGAGGAAGAAGCCTGTTGTGTTTTGTGGATGTTCAAGGTCATCGGGGGTTAAACTCTGAAAACCTCGATCACACGATATCTTCATATGCAAAGCATGGATCATACTCTTTGTACTTACCATACCTTTACCCTTATGCAAAGAGGAAGAATTGTGGTAGTTTGCAGGGGTCAAAGGTCATCTGGGATCACCAGAGGTTAAATTCTGTTAACATTATTAACAGGATATCTTCAGATACGAAGCATGGGTACTCTTCTTACTTGGCATGTAGATCTGCATTTTATTCAGAGGAAGAACTGTATGCTTTAAGGTGGAGGTCAAAGGTCACCTGAGGTCACAAAGGTCAAATGCTGAAAATTGCAGCCACAATATTTTAAGAAGTGGAGCAGTGTACTTACCCAAACTTAGCCATGTACAGGGTTTCCCCTGGCATTCTTTTTGTGAGGCAGCCACCTCACAGAAATTTGCTATACTTGCCACCTGTACTATACTAGCTATGGAAGTATTGATAGTTATATCACTTACTGATGGTGCCAAATTGGCACCATATTACCCCCACAGACTCATACCACCTCACACTCTCTAAAACCCTGGGGAAACCCTGATGTAGATGCATTATATTGAGTGAAAGTGCCCTTTTGTATTTGGTAGAGGTCAAAGGTCATCTGAGCTAGGTCAATAAATGTCAACATCTTAACATCTTGGATATCTTATACTTTGAAATGCAAAAATACATTTATACATGGTGTTTATTTATGAAATGTAATACGAAAATGCTTTTGTCGATCATGTTTCTGTGTTCAGTGAAAGGTTATTTCAGGTCACCATAGATCAAAGTGTGAAATCCTTGGTAGCACAAAAATTCAAGGTAGATATAATATAAATTTGTCATACATGGTGGGGGATGCATCCTATTAGTCCAGAACATTAACATTGTATGGCCTTTGCAGTTCTGGATCAAAGTTAAGTCTACTGAATGAATTCATCTGACCTCTATGTTTTTTTGCATTTTGGTTATGGTTCAGTTTATTTGACAGAAAATATTCAACAACTTGAGAGAGGAGTAAAAAGCAGGACTCCCAACATTTCTGTATTTCATATAATATATTCCTATATTTTATTTGGAAATCAGAAAAAACCTGCATGCTAGTGTTGCCACTTTGAAACTACAGTACTATAGCTGTACAGCTTTCAGGGGCCTTGCCTCCTAAACCCAGACTGTGCTATGCTATTATGTAACAGAATAAAAGGAATTGAAAAAATGAGAAAGTTTGAAAGATGAAGATTTTAAGCTTGCACTAAAAAAGGATTAAAATGGTGAGAAAATGTATCAGATTACACCACAGAACAAGAAGAGTCCAAAAGTTTTTGGGACTTGTAGCAGGCCCCATGCATCATGCATTAAGAGTGTTGTGCTTGCACTAGTGTGGGTCAAGGTCATATCCCCCAAATTTGAGATGTTGGTGCCCTGGTATGTGCCAGCAAATTATGGTACTTTTTATGGTAGTGTCACATACTGGACACCCAGTGGCAGAGATGACTAAGGTAGAAGTAGGGACCACCAAGCAAAAAAGTATTATGGCTGTAGTATCATAGTATCCACAGTATACCCATTGACATATTGTTTTCAGTGTAACCAATAGCCAACCCTGTGTATCTCACAGATCTTCTACACTCCCATCTTTGGAAGAAGAATTTCCTGTATATTTTCTGTATTTTGCTGAAAAAATCCTCTATTTATTCCTATATTTTTGATGATCCCTGTTGGGAGCCCTGAAAAAGCAAAATCTTTTTCATACCTATACAAATTGCTCCATTGTGTAATGTACAGTGCATGCCCTGCTTAAAACTGAGCTGTATTTTTACAATATTTCTGATTCAGTTGCTTAAGGATAAAGCTTCACCTAATTACAAGGGTGCTGCTGCCTTCCCAGGGGTATGCATTTTTCAGCTAGAGCACCTCCCATACTCATACTGTTCCAATTTGCTGATTTAAGGGATTTTACTGAGATAAAGCAAGTAAAAGAGGAGGAGGTGTGCCAGTGGCAGGCTTGTAAAGCTTTGCTGACTTGCAGCTTTTATACTAAAATGGAGAGTGCAGCAGTGTTCCTTATGACAGCTGACATCTTGTAAAACTGTGGCTGCTTTAGCCGTCTAGCATGAGAATCCAATGAATATCCACTTTGCTCAGAGTCCACATAATATAGTTGCATTATTGTAAATTCAGGCAGTTTTTGTAACTTAAAATGTTTTCATAACATAAACATTTTAACTGCAGATGTAAGAAAACAACTCCAGTCATAGTAAAGTATAAGAACACACAATTATCGATTTCTTCCCCTTTTTTTGTGACTATTTCCTTGAGATCACACAACGAAGATTGCAGCAAAAATAATACATAGGATGGTAGGACTTGCAGTCATAGAGATGCTAGCAGTTGGAAGGTCAATCATGATGGAGTGCTAAATCCCAGAATATGATAATATAAGAGGCCAACCACAGCTCTGAGGAATCTTAAGACTTGACTTTAATATCAGTGAGCATTCAGTATGAACAATGAGAGCATCTGATTGGCTAATGACTTGTTCAGATCAACGAAACATAAGGACCTAAGCATCTGGATGGATTTTCTCCCAGTTCTGTGAGAATCAAGATAGTTTCCCCCTCCCCCCACTGTCGGCAGAAGTGCAGTTGGGTGGGCCCTCTCTAGGGCTTGTGGAAACTACTGCGTTCCTTTGACAAACTGTGCAATGCTCTGAGCAGCTGATGGGGAGGGAAGTATGAGCATCCACATCTTGATGGGACCAGAGCCTGGTATGGGAGTTCGGTGTTGGAAGACTGGTCTTCTGCTGGAAGGCTTCCTTTGGTCTGGTAACCTCCTCTGGTTGGAGAAGGTGCTCAACATCCTGAAGTGGGCTTTCTTCATGTCTTTTTGCCTTTTAATCACTGTCTGCAGGTGACTATAAAACAGACAGCCAAAAGTGTCACCTGTCTGGGGAAATTGGAGAAAGCTCCACTTTACAGTATGTCTTGTGAAGGCCTAATGTGGAATTCCATAACTAAATCCTGTCACTCTCTGACAGACAGCAATGTGGAAGAACTGATCAAAGATGAGCCATGACAAGGGAAACAGTAGGTTGACAATAGCCACATGTCTTTCCTTGATACCTCTCCCTCCCCAGTTTGGCCGAAGAATTTCATCAGGACCTCTGCTGTGAGTAGGAGTGCAGGGAAAAGCTTCACACTGGCTGTAGTGGCCTTTTCCTCTCTGGCAAATGTCACATTTACTTTCTTTGCTGGAGTGACTTAAACTTTCCTTTGGAATCCATGGCTCCTATGTTCCTGAGGTTGTCAACTGCATTTAGGAAATTTGAAACAGTCCTTCTATTCCCTCTCTTCCAGCCTAAAGTGGAGCACTTTTTCTAGGGGAATGGGGCAAGTTCTTAGCTTCCACAGTGGCTTTGAAACAATGCAAACATTCTACATCAATGGGAAGGAGAAGCCTTTTCTCACCTGGCTAGCGGCTGAGGGACAGTTTGGTCTTCTTGGGAGCTCGGTCTATGGGCTCTTCCTGATCTTCAAAGCCCAGCTGGTGATGTAAGACCCTTCAAGCCCTTGTTAAAAGCCTCCTTTGTGATTGTTGTCCTGAAGAGTGGAGTCTCATCCTGATCCTCTCATGCTGAAAATCCCAGGTCATCTCCTGTGAACAATCATATTTCCAGGGTTCCCCCTGGGCTGGCTGCCATAGAACCAGCTCTGGTAAAGGTTCTGAACTCAGGGCAGGAGGGGGTTCTGAACACGGTGACAGCTGTGCACCTGAAGAGGGCTGTGTTTTCAACGAAGGATGATGCTGCAAGTCCAGGTAGGTAAGGGTTGAGAGGATTGCTGTAAATCAGCCTGTGGTTGCAAATCTTTGGTGGATTCCTCAAGCATGGGTAGGTTTCCTTGAGAAACTTGGGGAAGTAGGGCCAAAACTCTGTGTCAGGGCTTTGGACTGATCTGGGTGCCCCCCATTGCCGTGCCTCCTCTTATGACAGCTTCTGTCTGACCTGGAGCGGGAAGGTTGAGACATTGAGGAGCAACAGTGGCATTTCTTATGTGACCGAGTTGTGGGCAGCTCTGCCTGTTCAGCACAGTATGATGTCTCCTGTGCTTCCATGTCTAGCTCAGGCTGGTCCTCAAACCCCTCAAAGTCTTGCAGGGAGTTAATGTCCAGGGCAGTTTCACTTCTAAACTGATTTCCTTTAATAGCATGGTCCTCAGCTGCAGCTGCAGGACTCAGTGCAGAGATCATGAATGGCTTCACCGGGTTGTGCAGACAGCCTGTGTCAGATGCCGGCTCTCTTGTGTTCCGGTCTGTATCCAAGGCAGATTTTGGAATGACCCGGCCCATACATGTGGCCTGCTCTACATGGTATGGCCTGCATCCAAGGCCATTAAAAATATTGCAGTTGAAGAATGGCCTGTATCTGAGGCTGTGTTAGACTTCTGAACAGACTTGGTGTTTCCTTCCTTTGTTCCAGTGTTTGGAGAAGCCTTTGTCTTCGCCTTATCGAATATCTTGGGCTTCTTCATTGTTGCCAAAGCTATTCCCACTCCACTGACCAAGTATGGCAAATGTCACAAGGGTTATGTACGTCACAAGAGGGGCAGTTTGGGCAACAGTTGTGACCGTCTCAGTCTCTGATTAGTAGGAAGCGGTTACACCAGCTGCACTGGGGTTGATCCAAATTAGCTGGGTGGCTAGCAGAGGCATCCATAGACATCTGTGAGTTTAGCTAAAACTAACAAGAGGTAAGCCCAACAGGCTGCGTGACTCCTAGACATAAAAGTTTGAAAAATGCCCTTGAAAACCATCCAAAGAAAAAGAGGGCACTCAAGCCTTCTCTTGAAGGTAGAAAAGGTTCTAAGTCTTGATGACAAATTTTCACAAATGCTATGGAAATACCTGATAGGGTTCCAATATTGCAAAAGCTTTCCAGCAACAGCAAGTGCATCTGGACTGAAAGTATAGCAAATGAGGGATGAGCTAGGGAGAGGGATGGAAGGGCAACAGTGCCACCTTTGCTAAGTATACAAAATAGATACATAGGGCAGTTAGGGGAAAAACATATGTAAATAGGAGTTATGGAGGAACATTGACTCTGTATTTTATTACATTGCAGACAGGTCAAAAACAGAAGCATGCGCAACAGAATATGACCTTGAGCAATTCAACCTGCTGTAGCTTTTAAGAGTGCAGTAGACATATGTATGTTTTCATAAATTGAAGCAAGGGCCAGAAGTTTAGGAAGGTTTTAACTCTGTGGGATGAGATGAACTTGAGTTTGAGTTTATTTCCACATAATGCAATCTATACAAAATGAAACAATAACTTGAACATGGAGGTGGGGGAGGACTGAAAAAGCAAATAGCTTGTACAAGCAGTCCCCCCTTTGACAAAGTAAAGTGAACACAAGATGAATCGAGACAAAGTAACAAAATAACAACAAACAGACAACCCAGAAAACATAAAAATTCTAAAGATAATAAGGAATTTACAAGAGGTAGTTTTAAAGTAGACAATTTTTGAGTCTGTTCTTAAAAGAGGAAATGTTGTTCATATTTTTACTGTTATCATCTAAACTATTCCAAAGGGTAATACCACTGTTTGTAAATAATCTGTGGGATACTGCATTTGATGAAAGATTAATACGAAAGCAGTGAGAAGACCTAGTATTGTATGAATGACACTCACGATTATAAGAGAAATAAGTGTCAAAATTAGAGAGTAAAAGTCCTTTTACATACTAAGACATGAAGACAGAAACTTGGTATTTGTAAATGTCAAAAACGTTCAGAATTCTTTGTGTAAAGAAGAGGCATTTTGAGGGAGCATAATAATCAGAGTTGGTAATTATTCAAACTGCCCTTTTTTAAACTTCCATCTTTAAAGAAGTGAAAACTAA
This sequence comes from Holothuria leucospilota, assembly GCA_029531755.1. Lineage (NCBI taxonomy): Eukaryota > Metazoa > Echinodermata > Holothuroidea > Aspidochirotida > Holothuriidae > Holothuria > Holothuria leucospilota. The sequence goes on from CM055973.1 coordinate 49,989,606, forward strand.
GATAAAGTGCGATAATATATTTAAAGGCTCTCTAACCTCACCCCAGACAGTATCAGTTCTCCCTACTAAGTTTACTTCTAGCCCCTCCCCCAATTTACCAAATCACCTGTCTAGTGCACCTCCAAGGGAGAGCCACTAGAGCCTGCACTGAGTTTGAGCTACAGTATATTGTTTGAATTAATATCAAACAAAGTGCAGACCTGCCAACCGTTCCGATTTAATCGGAACCGTTCCGATTTTTGAGTCCGTACATAGCAAAAAATCGGAACGTTCCGATTTCTAGCACCCACCCCAAAATAGTACAAGAAATATCCTTGCAACATATTTTATTTAAAACGCATTTCACGCACCTCATTAATGATTCGTGTATCGAACTTGTACGGGCTTACGTGTACATATATGTAAACACTATGACCAAGACTTCGGCATTATGTATGTGACAACCGCCGTGCGAGCTAAAATGTCTCAGGATATATGTGCACACTGACAGTACATATCCGTAACGATCGTTGTAGTTAATGCTTTACAAAGCACCACAGCTGCGGACCGACCGCGAAGTCCGTGTGGCACCTGCAGTGGTACGTACGTATACGATATATACGCAATACGTACATAGTGCATGTTTGTTTGATAACCAGTGGGACTAATCGTTTGAGATTAAGAAGGATGAAAAAGAATATTTGAAGATTGAACAAAGTATTTATGACAGTGTTCAATTTTGAACGGAAGACCAGCAACGAAGTTTTTGAGTATTAAACTTTGGGACAGTAAGCTGCGAGCCTGCAGGCATTTTTTGGTACCGTAGTTCGCCGTATCATACTAACGGTAACGTAGCGAAAGTGCGGCATAACCAAATAGCACATGTGTGCAGTCTAGCCTAGGCTAGGCCTGAACTTATCGGTTACGTTGAGGTCTAACTTTTGAACTACGAAAGTCGCAGAGATTATAAAATAGGTGGGAATTTTTTTATATGATTTTTTTTTCTGAATACATTGCATAAACCCGCCAAGAAATGTTCACATAGGCCAAGGCCTAAATGAAGTTTGTGTTAGGCTAAGTGTGTAACATGACTAACATTACCATGCAGCCTAACCTGCCCAGCCTAACAGTAACAAGTAACATGATCTGAAAGTTTTATTTTGTGCACTTATAATGCAAAAAGGATCGATGTAATGAGCACTGCCGGGAACTAGTTCAAAGTTCAGTTTGCATGCATTATAGACTAACAAAACCTTAGACTTATCACTGTGATGGGGTGTGTTGATTTTTTGCATTTTTGTTTAGGCTACAATTCCAGCAGACATAGGCCCTAGGCCTAGGCCTACCAATCATCCAAATTTTTAAAATACAGCATAAAAAATTTGTAATTTTGCCTGTTTAAAAATTTGATATATACTCCTTAAATATGCCACCATTTTGAATCTAAGAATATTTAAACTTCAAAAAATTTCCAAAGGGGAGGGGGGCACCCCCTCCCCTTAGACCCCACCCCCAGGCCAGTGGATTCTCCAAAATTGCGCCGCTGTGTTCCTATTTCCAGTTTTCAAATGTTGGCAGGTCTGAAAGTGTAGTCATCGACTGTATTTAGATTCCAGGGATATTTCGAAATATGTTTGGATAGGGAGTTGCTAACCCCTGCTTTGGGGTGATGCCATATCCCCTTCAATGTAGCCAAAAAGTATCTGACCTTACAGGTTGGCCATTGCATGAAGCGAAAGGTGACTATCATGCAGACTTGGATAAACGAGAATTAATTGGGGAGATCATAGATTGAATTCAAATTTCTTTCAATTTCATTTTAATTTCCATTGTTACAAAGTTTCAGTTGGTATTAATCATTTTGAAGATGGATTATGTTGACAGAAGCATGTAAAAATGACAATTTTTCCAACTTTTACACTTTCATTATTGTTTTTTTCAACAGGATTCAATGTTTTGTGTGGCAGCTGTTTTTGGAGTGTTCTTCTATTGATGACTTTTGTCATTCAAAGGACCATTTCTTGGCTATGCATGCTTCCAGTGGGCATGAAATATGACCGTAGTGATCCATTCCAAGGGTATGCACAAAAAGAGGGAATACTAGACTGAGAATTTAGACTGAAGCTGTATCAATTTAGTCATACTTACAGCACTATAGTCGTATCAAGCTATGAGTGGGCTTAGAAACATCAGAGGCAAATGTGGGTGGCATTATGGGATGTTGACACTTTGCACTAGAAAATGAGATGAAAGTGAGGATTCACCCATTTGAAGAAACTTAGGGGAATACTTTTCAAATTCAGTTTGTTTTGTTCATTTCCTCCAATAAACTGGCTCATAGGGACCAGTAGGAATTGTGAATTTCTGCTTGGGAATGTGTCTTCTGCAGAGATCTGCATGCTTAGTGCAAATTAGTGTCTATGTCATCACAACAGAGGGGGTCTGGTGTTTTGGTATTTGTCTACTTCGTGGTTGTCCAGTAAATTGAACATCTTGGATACTCAAGTAGTAGGCTTGAAAGCCAATTGGTAGAGAAGTCTGTGAGCAGGGTAGCCAGGATTTCAAGATCTTCAATTCACCGAAAATGTGTCATTCAAAAGTTACTGGCAGCAGGATATAATACAAAAAGTAGAAGTCTCATTACAATGCTTGTGATTAGTTATGAATGTATTGTGATAAAGTGACAGAGATGGTCATGAAGCACTCCAATAATGCTTAAGAATCTTGAGGCCGATGAAAAGAGAAGATCTAGTGAGAGAAAATACCCTTTTAGTTTAATGGTACATGCTCATACTCCAAAAGTTACCTTTCAGCACATTTTCATGTAGGCTTCCTAGCAGCAATCAGTCTTGTATGGATTTGTTCTTGTACTTTAAATTACGGATTATTGAAAGCAAAGCATCGGAAATACAAAGTCTTATCAGTATTAAGGGAGGAATTGTGTACTAGCAACTATAGACTACAAGTGTTGACATTCTTGACATTGCTCTCACTTTACCAGTTTTCTACAAACTCAACTTGTACAGACTGTCAACTGACTGTCAACAAACTTGATTGATTTTGGCTAGCTGTCCAGGAGCTGGATATTCCCACATATCAATGTTTACAAGGGAAGGGGGTTCTGGAGATGTTTTGGCAATCCCGTGTATAGTGATGTGTCCCAACAAACGCATTCCATTAAACCATAATGTAGGTTAACTTATTTGAAGTGGGAAATTGGAGAATGGCATTGGAATTAACCTTTTTCTGAGAAATTTGTTTACTAGTACATCAATGTGATCAGATGCTGTGAAATATCTTAAAAGTCTTATTAATACTTTGCTGAAGCAATGGTGACGTCACAAAGTGCAGCCTTTTGATCAAGTTTCTCACACAGTTCTTAACCTGGTGTCTTTCACTTACGCTGTGTATTCTGTGTAAAGCACTTCATCTGGTTTAAACACTCTTAAGGTTTTCTTTGTTTATGTGGGCGAGGGGGAGGGCAGAGGTAAGGCAGCAGTATTGGGGGGAAAAGGAAGGAATTCTTTCAGAACTTTTAATACTTGATAGAGCAATTATAAATCTAAATGTACAGTTTATGCAAAGATTTGAATGGAATAAAGTTTCAGAAATAGGCTGTGACTCTGAAGAAATGTTTTGTTCTAATAGGATGCCTGTTTCAATTTCACAATAAATTAAACATAAAGCAATCCTGTCTACAATTTTTAAGGTAGCTTTGGTATTTATTTGATTGAATACATTGTCAATTTTATAAATCCATTCAGTCAGATTGGATTGATTTGTATCACTATGAAACAGCATATTACACATACAATTTTGCTTACTAATTTGTTTTAAGTTTAAGGGTGATCACTTTTGAAAGCCTTTAAAAAAGTGTGTCCCTTAAAAACATATTTATGAATAAATCAAGTACAGGGTACATCTTTTGTCAAATAGGCCTTTAGAGTGGTGAAATCAAGTACCAACCCTCCACTCTAAAAGTGAATGTTCATCCTCAAAGGTGTTCCCAGTAAAGAGTAACTATCATGATGAGGGGGCATTAGAATAATTCACCTGAGATATGTGATTTGTAAAGTTGAAGTGTTTTGTACTGTCTTCTTCCTCTGACGCAAATCACATTTGGAATTGGAAATGAGGGGTTGAGGGTCAAGCAGTGGCATAGCTAAGGTGGGAGGGGAGGGGCCTGGAGGATAAGAGCCCACAGTCTCCTCCCCCCCCCCCCCACTGGCAAATCCAGGAGTACAGAGATATATGTATACAAGTATATGATGATTCCACATTTGAAGCTTCCTCCTGTCCCCCCCCCCCTTCCCACACACACACATGCACACGCACAGACTTTTCTGGTTATGCTACTTGGGCCAGGGAGAGGTAGAATAACTCTGCATTAAAAATATCTAGGCTTCAAGATGACACCCCTTACACATTTTGGAAATGGGACTGACCTCACAAACTTGTACGATCAAGGAAGCAAGAAACAAAATAAAATATAAAAAAAAAAGATGCAACAAGCAGTTTTTAATTTTCACACTTTGAATCTTGTTACAGAGATACAGCCCTTTCTCTTTGACTCTCTTCATAGCAATTTGTACAATGACTGGATTAATTCATTACTACCATAGCAATACCTCTTAGCAACCGTTGGACATACAACTATAGAAAGTGAATGCAACAGAAACTTTTTGAATCTAATATTTTTTTTTCTGATGGGTGGCTCTTTATAATTACATTTACAAAGGTTCCCTAAAAACTCAGACAATCATGTCTCCTTTAATTCCATGAGAAATCATGTCTCCTCAGACTGTAGTAGGAACAAGGTATACTACCAAAAGACTACAGCTAGGGCATAAAATCATCTAATCCATTCTATTCCTTTTTTGCAGGAGGGAGGGGGGGGGGGGGATAAAACTTAAAAGTTGCAGAAGTTACCAAGAAATTGATAACTTTCCACTACCCACTAAATTATGCCATATAAGATGGTTAAAAGTGTGATATGTTTGGTGGAAGCCTACCATGGCTGGAAAAAATGTTTATTTACCAGGAAGGGGGTGAAAATTTTTTAAAATACCTTGTCTTTCATGAACAAGGTAAGTTTCCCTCGTAATACCCAAATTTTCCAGGGAGAAGGAACCTCCCAAATTCCCAACTTTTTGCATCCATGACTTGGCTACAGTAATACACTATAGATAGCAATAGTTAAAAAGACTACAGATGAGAGAGTGTACTTTGAAGACAAGATAATTTCCCTGTCACAGTTTCACACCATTTACGACTGAATGAATGACACTGTTGTACTTTTATTCCCTCGAACTCAAAAGTTTGGTTTCTTTCTTCCCTTAACTCCCTATAGTCCATACATCAAGCCTGTAGTTTCTCCTGCCTGTGTAATTTGCATATTTTAAACCTTAAAACATTCTGGACAATAACTAACATCTTTGGAATCATCACAATGTGTATAAAATGTAAAATTTCTGGTTTGTAAATAAGGGTTCTCACTACCAGGTCTAAATGCAAACTTATCAACATTCATTCCATCAGTACAGGATAAATATAAAGATGGTTCTTCATTAAGATGGTATCAAAGGTAAATATTTAAACAATATTCTAACAATACCAAAATGTAACCTCTATTGACAAGTTTTTTGTTATCCTTACCAACAGTGTGATATTATAGGTCAACTTTCATCACCTCATCAACATCTAAGTCCTTTAATCTTATTATCCCTGCCACCACATTGATCAAAACTGAATAAGAGGGTAAACTACATATCAATGTTTTGATATGTAGGAAGAGAAAATGCTAGGAGGTAATGCCAGTTTACACTTAGCAAAGGACTATGGTTACAACTGAAGAGGAAATACTTAAGAATACAGTCTAAACCAGAGAAAAGCCAGAATTTATCATTGACTGTTCTGCATTTTATATTCTGCTGGACAGCAGTATGTAATACATACATCCTAAGCCTTCCTGGTACAATAAATATTCTTTTTACAATTAATCTCTGGATTATCTCTGTTTATTCCACTTGGTGGTGATTTACCAAAAATTGTAAACATATGCAACCTTCTGTGAATTCTACTTTCTCACATATTAAGACATGCGTCATGCATTTTTTTTTTTGCCTTGGGTAAGATCTCTAAGTTAGGACAATCTCCAACTCTCATCAAGTGACAGTGTGCACACAGACTACAGAGTAATTACATTACAACTTACAAACAAGAAAGTGGCAGCCAATCCTCCCTCCAGTAACATCTCTATTCAGTTTGCCTGAGAAATGGGACCTTTTTCAAGAAATCAAAAGTGCAGATCTGAAGAGGACATTTTAAATTTTTACATAAGATGGTGCAATTCACAGATAACAGAGCAAGAGTTAACCTAAAGCATTCATACAATGCACAAAAATCACATTAACAATAATGACACCACCAAAGGGTTGGAGAAACTTGCTACCACTTTTGACATCACTTCCTTTACCTGCCTCTTAACATGCACATTCTTTCCACATGTATCTTCCATGAAGGGGCTTTGTACAACTAAATTTTCGAATTCTAAGGCCTGATAAATGAAAGAAGTGAATTTCTGAATTTTCAGTTTATAAGGAGCCCCACATGAACACTCTTCATGTCAATATCACAGCATATCTGCCAACATAACACAATACAAAGGATATCCCAGACATAATAACACTGGGTCTAAAAATACATTCTGACTGTAATGTTTCTTGTCATTGATTTACTTATAGGTAATCTTTAATTGAAATACCAGACTAAATGGATCTTAAATGGCTTGCCATGTAAGAAGACCTGCTAATTTATGTGAATGTATTGCCAGAATTCCTATGAGCAAGACCCTTTTATTGTCACTTTCACCTCAGTGACATCATTTGTCTCTATGACTTTAAGCCAATGAGAATCCAACATCCTTCAACACAACAAGGACATCTTTCTGAGAGACGGAAACTAAGCGTAATACAATCCTCCTAGACCACTATATAAACAACCAGTGCTGCTTCTTTAAATCTTTACAGTACTGTCATGAAGAATGCACATTCAAAGATAAATTCTCCATTCCCTCCCCTGCAGAGTTCATACAGTGTTCAAGGAACATTATCAAAGCAGTTTAAAGTTGTTATAAATCATTACCAATTACAGCAGTCCCATACTTGCTTTGGTTACCTGACCCCATGGCAATCAGAAAAATCTCCAATGCCCCCTCCCACTCCCTGCATTACATAACATGTTTAATAACTTTTGATTCAAGTTGCACAATGGCAAAAATAGCATTTGCAAATTCAGTACAGTGACAATTGTTCAGCACCATTTGACCCTTCAATACCTACAAACAGGTAATATCATCCACTTTGGGAACTAATGGCCTGCCATAATAGATCTATCCAAATGTCTGATTGCCAACAAATTGAAAGCAAATCCAAAAGTGTTTCTGAAACAAAAATGTACACCTTATTTATCCCCCTCCTTGATTATAAGACATTCTGTTCATTCTAACACAATACTTTGAGCTGTGAAGGGTAACGAGACTGACTTCCCTGTTACACACTGTCATCAATATCAACAGTACAGACCCATACATGTTGAACAGTACCAAGGAAAGGAAAACATCATGTGGGCTTACGTAGATAAGAAGCCTTTGCTCTGATGATTTGGACAGGAAGTTTATGAAGGTCAATATTTTGGAAACCTTTCTTCACCTTGCATTAATGCCAGGAAATAGGTCTGAAAGATCTTTTCAATTAAATGGCTGATGTGCTTCCAACAGTAAGTGAATTATTGTGACTGTGTACACAATTTTATTAACACTTCCACAACTCACGGTAAACATCATTTTCCTCTTGGACATGGACCAACAGAAATAGCATCTATAAAAGTTCCAAAGTTCCCCCGAAAAAAAATTGACATACAGTACCACACACCTCTCAGCCAGTCGGAGGGAGCAATGTGATTCCATCCATAGAGCATCATTTAGTGCTTCAAACAAGCTCTGTTCTTACCTCCATGTGGAGGTGCACTCAGTCTTAAACAATTTAGCCAACAAAATAGGCCAATGGTTTGATTATGCTACATAATGGTATACATTCTGCTTGTCCTTGTCTCTTTCCATATAGTCCCGATCTATCAAACTTTCAATTCTTTTCTTCAAATCTGAAGGCTGTGGATAAAGCAGACAGGATGTTACCAGTCAACAGCAAATGTTTTTGTAGGTGTCAACCTGGATTAAAACTCTATTTCTAGAACGACTAAAATCCAGTTTGAGGTAATGAAGTTGAATTATCACATCCATCTGTTCAGAAACACCACACCAGCCAGTCTGCCTGCAAGACTTTTCTTTGTTTATCCCTCAATTTTTTCAACAATTTATAAGTCAATGCTGTCCTACCTCAATCCCCAACAGTGAGACAACAAATGAATCAATTCATAAATTAATATGCCAGCCAATACCAACCTTCTACAACACTAACACAACTAGGTTCAAGAATTAAAAACTTTGTGACCATTACTTTATTTCTACTTCCATCTTAATTTTGAAAAGTAATAGGTATGACTTGGACAAGAGATGGAATCGGGGTACTCTGCCTCCCCCCCCCCCCCCACCACCCTCATCTCACTTGCTTTCTCCTCCCATGTAACTTAATTTTGGGATATTTCTCCCTTATTAGCAATATTATTTTCCTACCTCATAAACAGATTGACTCGACTAGACAAAAACTACAAACTCACCACTCAAAGACACATTCTTTGTGGTGACAACCAGATGCTAGAGTTCTGCAATAAATCTTCTCTTTTAAAGGCAATATGCCCTTTTTATACCATTTTTTAAGTATGTATAATAGCAAGTTTGTAACTTTTTACACTTCTTTTTAATACCTGCATCCTTTGTATATGTATTGTTGCTCTTCATACCTTTTTTCAGAGTTATAGTCATGTAACTTAGAATGGGTGCTGCACCTATTTTGAATTTCATATTTTCTCTTTGCACATTGTTTTAAGTGGACCTTATATACACAATTAGTCAATGAAAAGACAAGACCAGAATGTAAGATTAAATGTTACAATGTTTGCCTTCTTGGTACCATTTCTACTCTTTACGTAGTCAGGGTTTCCTTATATCTCAGGAAGTTTTTAATAGATGTAAAAATAACTCCAGACAGCTCCTTCCTTGTCATGAATATGAAATTGCACTCCTATACGGACAACCTCATTAGCTTACCATGAATTCCTGATTTTGTGAAAGATACATGTCTTTTCAATTTTTCATTTGACATCAGGAATACTGCTCAATGATATCGGCTAAAAATAGTAGAAAGCAATTACCTTGACAGGAAAGCTAAGCTGGTTATACAGCTCTGAAACTAACAAATTGTGACTAAGCTGCTTTCTCATCTTCATAATGCGTACAATTGCTGCATCTATTTGGTACTGTCTATCTTGAAACACCCGCTCTTGGGTCGTTGTCTGTTCCTCCACCTAATATGTCATCAATAAAAACAAACTTCTTAGCACAATTAAACCAGAAAGCCAAAAGGCTTAGGGATACCTTGCCACTGAAATGTAAGTCTAGTACTATGTTTTCAAATTGACAATGTTTCATAAATTACTGTCTTTGCAATTTTGGCAGACTGTCTAGGATCCCAGGTAGGCATAGATCAAACACACTGTTACCATATTAATAACTTTTTGACCTCCAATGCCCCCAAATGACCTTTGACCTCCACTTAATATGGGTCATCCACATATCAAGTATGTGATTCATTAAAGATTCACTGTTTGATATAGTATTTATAGTGTTTACAAAGTTTTAACCGTCTGACCTCTGGTCACCCCAAATGACCTTTGAACTCCACCAAAAACAAGAGGGATCATTTAATCAACAAAGTCAGAATTCCACAGAATTTTGCTGATATGTGACCAGCGATCATTTAATCCATATGGGCTATCCACATGTAAAGTATGAGATTCATCAAAGTTTCCCTGCTTGAGATATCATGTTTACATGGTTTCAACCTTTTGACCACTGGTGACCCCAAATGACCTTTATATTAGCCGTCCATATGTCAAGTACAAGATTCATCAGAGCAGGGAGTTGTTATATGGATGGAAATACATCGCTTTGAAGTGAGGTTTGTACCCCCAAGGTCACTCATTAACCCACTGTTTGTATCTTTCTTGACATTTCTACATGACTAACACCAAATTACGAAGTTAACACAAGTGGGATTTATCATCTACTACACCTACAGTAAAACAGCAGGGTTTCCTCCACTGCCACAACATTGCCAGTCGTCAGGAAAACAAAAAAATATTGCACCTTTCGATGCTCGATGACGTGCATGACAGTATATCAGTTACATTTTATGTCGAAATATGATCAAAAATCTATATCTGGTTATTTCAGGAAACTTCTGGAAACTTATAATATTGTTGTAAACAAAAGTTTGACTTCTACATTGTCACCTCATTTGCATGCACTACCTTGTAAAGGAAGGGGCTAACTGCATTCCTTTATTTCAATTAAACAGTCATTTTGAGATTAATACCATCTGCTCTAAACATGCTGGCGGCACAACCCAACACATCAAAATATTGTTCTGCCCCCACTTGTTAAAGGATTACGTGACATAAATAATGTTGCTAGGTGAATGATATCAAACTGGAATCACCAAACAAAAGAAAAGAATCCACCTTGCATCAAATAAATGGCTCATCATTAATAATCTTCCCCAGATTCAGTGGGACTTTAAGTATTAACATAAATTAAACTTTTGATATATCTCCATTCAAATAACAACTCCCTGATCAAAAATTCCCTAATTGAGATATAAGTGTTTACAAAGTATTATCCTTCTGACATCTGGTGACCCCAAATGAGATTTGGCCTCCACCAAAAACAAGGGGGATCATTAACTTCATATGGACCATTTACATGTCAAGTATGAAATCCATCAGTTTTCCTGTTTGAGATATCATGTTACCAAAGCGTTAACCTTTTTGACCTAGGATGACCCCAAATTACCTTTGACCTCCACCAAAAATAAGTGGATCATTTACTCAACATGGGCCATCCACATACTAAGTATCAGATTCATCAAGGCTCCCCTGCTTGAAATATCAATGTTTAAATGATTTTGACCTTTTGATCTCTTGTGACCTTGAATGATCTTTGACCTCCACAAAACACAATAGGGATCAGGTACTCAACATGGGCCACCTACATGTCACATATGAAATTCCTTGAAGTTTCCCTGCATGAGATGTAATTTTTACAAGATTTTAACTTTTTAAACTCTGACAAACTCAAATGAACTTTGATCTCTACCAAACAAAATAAGGATCATCTTTCCAATATAGTCCATCCACACACCAAGTTACCCATCTTGAGATGGTCTACAAAGGATTTCCAAGGCATTAACCATTTGACCTCTGGTGACTCCAAATGACCTTTAAATTTCACCAAAAACAACAGATATCATCTACTCAACACAGGAAACACACAACATCACCTCACCTTAGGAGAAACAGAAGAAAATATTGCCTTTATGAAGGTTCTTTCTACAAACCTGGGAGATACTGCTTAGGGAGATTAAGGGCTCATAACCAAAAGCTTAAAGAGGAGGGCACATGGCTTACATCTAATAGATCTTTAACTGAGCAATCAGCCAAAGTATGGGAGGAATGAAGTCCAAAGTTGGAACTAACAGATAGAACACCATGAAGTACAGAATAGCTCTGAGGTGACAATGATCTGTGGTAGGGATCACTGATAAAGAGCATCAAAGCAAAGTGAAAGGACCCAGTGCCTTCAGTTCTTTCAATTTCTGGACTTTTGCCTAACTATTTTATCCCCAATTAAGCATATGAAGTAGGTGTGAGGCACTTCCTAAACATACTCCCATGGGACATATGTCAACACCTCATATCCCACCTTACACAGCTTCCAGGGTACCATGACGCTATTTATTGAACTCACCGTTTCCTTCATCTGGACTTGATTTATCTTAATTCTGAACAATTTGTGTTTGAATTCTGGATTAAAGAAGAACTTGTCACCTTTCTCAATGTCCTTGCTCTGTATTGTAAATGAAAGAGTGGGGCATGTGAAAGACATCTGTTTTCATCATGAGCTCTTAACACTAACCTCTGTCTCTTACTACAAAATACATGAGTCAAGCATAACCAGAGGATTGTGCAATGTCTTAAACAAGGCACAGATTTATCTTGTTTTTCACATGATCAGGTGTCACCTTTTTAATTTACATCAGGATGACTCAATTGACTTTTTATAAACATGTACAAGTCAAAGTATGACACACTGTCATTTTGCTACATATATTCTGGCTTGCTGCTATAGCAGTCTGCTTTATGTACAAGTCATATGGGAATAGCTTCATAAAGGGTAAGTCTGATCTACAACAAATCTGAAACATGTCTTATCATGATAGATACACAGTAACATGCCAACACTAGCAAAACTCTCCTTCATGTGAAGTCATTGTATGTTCAATTATCATACTGGCCATCATAGTACACATGTGACAGGAACATTTACAGTACAAATACACACAGAAGGATCCTACTGTAGGTCCATTTGTGCTAAAACACACACTTGAAATTGTCCAAGAGACAGGACCAGGAGAGGACTAGATGTCAGTGAAGAACCAACAGATATCTGCTGAAGAATTTTAGGCTATATTTGGTACAGCAGTGGAAATATACTAGCTGGGCCATATAAAGAGGAATGGTAAAGGATCTCACAAGTACTTAAATGACCACACTCATTACCCATCCCTACCCACATAAACAAAGAGTATATTAAGGGTGATTACCTTGGGTTGCTTTATGATAACCCTTGCTTTACCACAGGCTAATGACTGTAATGTTCTTGTCAATTCACTTTTTTCTGTAAAGAAGATCAAACAGAATTACTGTTCATGAAGACCAAAGGATCAATCTTAATAAAATTACAATCATTTGCACTTTTTCAAACAAACCATTCACAGAGTCAGAGTGAGATCCAATTCCATACCACACCTGAGAGACTGACATCAGTATATTAATTGCTCCCCCTCCCCAAACCATATGGCAATGTCCATACTGAAACTACCTTAAAACAGAGGAAAATTCACAACTAGCAGAAAAATTTACAGCAGGTGGAACTGACATGAAGATGAATGGAAATACTGACATGGTTGCAAACTTGGCGATATTTTATTTAAACTTGAGCATATTATTTGATATTGTTTAATGAATATGAAACAAGAAGATGAACTCCTAGGTGTGGTTTATGAACAAGACTTTACTTGCTTTAACGTTGTGTGTGTATGTGGATGGGGATCAAAAGACAAGCATAGAGGACAGTTTTCTCCGTAACGACAGACAAAATAGTCCAATCAACAGTACTCTCATAATTTGACTTGTGAACCTCCATGACTTTAATTTAACAGATTTGAGCATGACAGACAAAGAGCCTTTTTTTTTATTATTTTTTTTTTATTTTTAGCCAATGGTAGCCTGGTATGGAATAGACAATTGAATCATGAGGGGTGCACATTTACACACATGCCTGTATGGCTTCCTCACTCATAATTTCAAGCATGAATATTTCCTTTAAAATACATTTTGTAGATATTTGCTATTCCTCAGAGCATAAATGATAATAACTGTCAATAGGTACGATATATTTTGGTATTGTACAATTGATTATTTATGCAACTTTTCTTTTTGTATTGCTTGAGGAATGAACAGATCTTCAACATAGCCAAACTGAGATCCCTGTGGATTTGAGAGTAAAACTTAACTTCAACTTCATTTCCCAAAATAAAAGGAATACATCTATTTTCTCATTATGTTTATTAAAGAAGAATGTATAACCTTAACAGAACATAAAATTGACTTTTTATTGTGAGGGCCCTCCCTATCTGTCCCTCATGTTCAAACACACCCTTTCCCGAGCTGAACACCCTCTTCAATCTTTTTTTTTACATTTTTCTTTCAGGTAAGTCACATACATATGGCACCTTCACTACAATATTCAGCTACAATTCCCATTATTTTGTCCAGTTTAAAAATTTTGACAAAATGTTACCTAACTATGGATCACTCTCCACACAAGATCAATAAGGGCTTCTTACATGTTTTGCAAGTTACAGTAATCATTCAAAATAAAATTGAACATGAATCACCTGACGAATTCTAATGCATAATTGTTACAAACATTTTCAGAAGACTTTGCAACTCGGGCCAATATTTTTTTCAAGCAAAACAAGCACTGGAATGATTCACAAAATCATACAAAAAGGAACTGCTTGACACATACCTATGTGTGTGGCTTCCTCTATATCTTCCAATGAATATTCATCAGCTTCATTAAATAACAGGAGGACCAGACTTTGAAATAATGAGACTTGAAGTTCCTTAATACTGCTGACCTGAGGAGAATAAAAAAGGAAATAAAGTAATATGACTACTGAAAGAAGAAGTAGACAAAAAGTCCCAGTTTTAGTAACATAAAGGAAAGAAGAGCAAACGTCTGAAACACGTACAACAAACTATTTATTCCATGCACTTGTGCCACAATTTTATGTGCACATATATTTGCATGTATATCAAATTGTAACTAATTCCTCAAATATTTGCATTCTCAGTCAAGACTTCGTGTTTGGTCTAACGGTAGAGCATCCGCCTCTCACGCAGGAGGCCCGGGTTCGATTCCCAGGTCAAGTCATACCAAAGACTTTAAAAATGGAACCTACTGCCGTTGTGCGTGATGCTCCGCATAAGCAATGGAGTAAGGGAAAACAAGCCAGTGAGCCACAACTGGAAAGAAGGCCGTGGCCGGCTCGACTTGAACAATTGGCTGGAAACTGGGCCACTAAACCTCATCTAACTGCATTCTCAGTCACCACTGTGGGTACTCTGATGGCAATTAAGTATAAGATACATACTTTAATCCCAAAACTTTCCTTAGACATTTCGGTACCACTGTCACCGATCAGTGCCAATGGTAAAATATCATGGATGGCAACAGCCACAACAGACATTTTTCTCCAGAGAAAATGAATATGTATACAGCACCACCCTTTTAGAGTTTCCATTCATTGCGTAGAGCACAAATTTACATGCATAAATGCATATTGTTATTGAAACATACCAAGACAGGGCTTTCCCTGGGCCTTTTGAACATCGCAGCCCGCGACGTTCAAACTTCAAAAACAGGAAGACCGCGACGTTCAAAAAACAGCCGCGATGTTCAAAATTCCTCTGGTACCCTGAAAAAATGTTACTTAAACTTTGTCAACGATCGCCTTTTTGTTACTACAATGTGCAGTGAAACCACAAGCTTTTTTCCGAAACCTTGTCACGACAAAATTACGAGCCATGTAGTACTACCTTCACGGTAATACTTTCGTGCTCATACGTACCCACAGTCATACACGCAAGTCTCAAGATGCAAACAGAAAGCTAAGCGTTTGGTATGTATGCATGCCACACACGTACACGGAGTTCAGCAAGCCCTCTTTCATTCACACATTGCCCGCTCGGCAGACAATCTATATTGGTTGCACTCGTAATACCACATGTAAACATTTCGAGGTCGGAATATGCAGATTGAGCGTGGATGAACACCGGCGAGATTCGCCTTCCAACACAAACCTGGTGAACAATTGAACACCTCAACCAGCTGACCCGCCCAACCCTTTGAAAATCCCGTTTCATATCTTCATGGTCACAAAAAATAAAGCCCCGCCTCGGAATGCAACTCCAAACTTAAAACTGCATTACTAATCTCGTAACTCTCACTCAGCTGCACTGCCAACCTTGCACACTTATCATGTTGACTGTCGTGACATCGCTAAACCTTTGTACCAGGTATTGAATATGGACCCTCAAGTTTAAATTTACATGTCATTATTTGGTAATGATTATGTACATTCCATCGTGAGCAGTCCAGTAAACTATACCGTAAGACGCAACCACAGGTATTATAATTCTGTGGATGCAACTTGCAAAGCCAAAGCCAAAACCAAATGCCCCGTTTGGCAGGTTATAGGCGGCGCTTGTGTCTCAGAATTTTCAATCCAACGAATGAATGAAATATCAGCATTTGACCGACAATATTACTGATAACGTGTCCTTTGTAAAAATACGTACCTTTGCATTATCAGGGCCGCCAAACAATCTACTCAACTTCACAATCTTCACAATACGAACACATTTTTTGTGTCGAAACTGGGTAGAAAATTCGTACCCGGGTACCCAAAAAACATTACCCGTCGGGTACCTGACCGTAAACCTTGCAACATCTAGCCTAAGTTTAGTGCGTGGTATGCACATACAATTCAAGACTCCACCCATCGGCCCCTTACCTCTGGTCAGATTGATCTGTTGAAAACAATACGTCACATTTTCTATATCTACAATGTGCCCTTGGTTCTTAACATCGTGAGTTTAGAAATCAGACGGGAATTAATAATTTGACCATATTTTAGTGCAGTTAGTACAAATTTTAAACAAGTCCTATCACTACCTCCTGTGGCTTTGTGTTCAAGTGTGCCGTAACGTGTGCATCGGAACCAAAAAATAACATCCAGTTTGTCACTGCAACTTCTGTACTGTAATGTACCTCAACCATGTGATCAAATTTCTCATAAACTGTTTTCTTGTTACTCTTATGAAAAATCCACCTTCGTGATAATGACAGTAAAAAACTTTCCAATGCATCTCCTAGCCGAGATTTCACCCGCATAGCACCATTAAAAATGTACGGTAAGATACAGCAGACACCATGTACGTACGAACGTTCGTTCGTTCGCTGCCCGAGTGCTCTCTCTGCTGTAGTTAGCACATGACTGGCAAGTTCCATTTTTCGCAAATGGGGGGTATGTAAAATACTGGGAAAATATTTTGCTCTTATTTTGCCATATATTTAGGAACTTTGGACGTAAAACTTTTGCAAGTACAGTACAGCTCAGAATAAAATGGACGTTAGTAGCGTTAAGCGTTAGAAATTTTGCGTTAGAAAATAAAATTCCTACCGATACGATTCTAACGCTAGTAACGATCACGATAGTTGTGTTACTAGCGTTAGACGGCTGCTCTACTGCTAGTAACGCTAGGATCGTTAATTGCACTAAACTTCTACGCTTCCTAACGCTACTAGCGTTAACTGCGTTAGACCGACTTAAATTCTGTAACGTCGGTGGAAGCTTTGGTTTGCACATTTGTGATATTTAAAATGACCATCAGGCCAAACCTTACCCTTCTTAGATGCAATGGTTTACGGTCATCATTGGCATGCACGTGTAAAGTGTAACAGGTGAACGAAAGTCTGATTCAGTTCTTTTTAATGAAGGCTAATTTGGGAAGTAAATATCAGTAATGTGTACTTACGTCATTAATCAAAAGGTCCATGAAGTTTTCAAACACGCAAAAATATTTCGAAACTTGCAAATAAATTTCCGAAACACTTTCGAATATTCTAAATGATTTTTAACAAATGTCCGATAATTTCTTTTTATTGGCGGAGACTTTGGAAGTAAATAGCATGTTCTATGTTCTTCCGTTATTTATCAAATGCTTCATGAATTTTTTAAACGCGCAAAATATTTTCGAACTTGCCCAGAAATTTCTGAAACATTTCGAATATTCTAGATGATTTTTAAACAGTGTCCGATAATGTCTTTTTAACGGCGGAGCTTTTTGGAAGTAAATAGTAGTTCTATGTTCTTCCTTTACTTATCAAAAGATATACGAAGTTTCAAAACGCGCAAAAATATTTTCGAACATACCCAAAAATTTCCGACACAATTCAAAATATTCTAGATAATTTTTAACAAATGTCTGATGTTTACTTTTTAATGACGGAGATTTGGCAAAGTAAATAGCAGTTTTAGGTTCTTCCATTATTAATCATAAGATTCATGAAGTTTTCAAAAGCGCAACAATATTTTCGAATATGCCAAAAGTTTCCGAAGGTAAGAAACGTTTTTTGTGTTCTACAAGATTTCTTAGAAATGTCTGATACTTTCTCTTTAATGGCAGCGATTTTCGGAGGTATATTACAGTTTTATGTCCTTCCGTTATTTATCAAAAGATTTATTAAGTTTTAAACGCCCAAAAATAACGGAAGAACATGAAAGTACTATTTGATTCCGAAAAACTCCATCAAAAAAAAATAGTGTATCGGACATTTGTTAAACAGTTAAAAACTTAATGAATCTTTTGATAAATAACGGAAGAACATAAAAGTGCTATTTAATTCCGAAAATCTCCGTTATCAAAATAGAAAAAATGAGTTTATCGGACATTTGTTAAAAATCATATAGAATATTCGAAAATGTTCGGAAATTTCTTGGCATGTTCAAAAATATTTTTGCGCGTGCGTAAACTTAATGAATCTTTAAATAAATGACGGAAGAATGTAAAAGTGCTGTTTAATTCCAGAAATCTCCGTCATCAAAATAAAAAAGAAAACAGTTCGTCCGGCATATGTTAAAAATCATCCAGAATATTTGAAAATGTTTCGGAAATTTCTTCGCATGTTTGAAAATATATTTGCGCGTTTAAAAACTTAATGAATCTTGTGATAAATAACGAAAGAACGTAAAAGAGCCCTTTAATTCCGAAAATCTCCGTCATAAAAAAGAAACAAAAACAAAATAGTTTATCGGACATTCGTTAAAAATAACAAGGGTGAAATGAAGTGGGCGCCCGGCGCTGTTTGGCGCCCGTTTCCAGCCAAACAGCGCCCGTTGACCCCCAAAAAGGATAAACTGGTGGTGGTGGGGGAGGGGACACGGCAGTTTGTTTTAGTAACTTCTGTATGCTCTAGGCGGGATCGAGCACGTTCTCGCCCGTAGGCCTACGAAAATCCGGGGACTGAAACTATTGTTAAAACAATGTGTCTTACCATTAGTAAAGATTTTATATTCCACACAAAATGCTTGTGTGATCCAACTTTAAATCCGATTAAATCAATCCAGCCTCGTCAATATGGCGGATGTTATAACACGTTGACTAACTTCGATAGCCTACAGCAGCACTTCTCAACCGGTGGGCCGCGGCCCCTAAGAGTGTTATCAAACGACAAGGAGCTGTACTCTTGCACTGACTGCTCATGAAGCGCAGTACAGACAGCTTGTAAAATGTCACTTGTTTTCAAAACATAAATGCAAGCCCGTTCTCCCAGGGTTCAAATATTTCTTAGAATCTGTCAATCATACGTGAACACTTTGCACATTTGGGTCAATGACCATGTTTTTTCTCACGGCGGTATCTTTGATCATCCACCACGAGTAGACGCGGTGTGTAACTGTCTAGACATTGCGGCACTATATGACCTGACTAGACCTTGTCCTATATTTTCAAGCTCTATTGGTACCGGTAACGTATTGCCCACCGAAACGATGTTAATTATTGTTGGGCGTAAATGTGACCAGGCCCCGACAAAACTTCTCGACTCCCATCAGCGAGAAATATTTTCACTGTTGTTGTTGTTTTTTTTTTTTTTGTCATTTTGACGCCAAGGTAACATTAACAGCCTGGAGACTGATTTCTAGAATGATCGGGGCGAAAAGGTATTTGCTAGTCAATATGTGAGAAAGTAAAACCTACCACGGGCTCCTTGAGTGAATGCATCTGCACGTGGGGGTGGGGGGAAGTAGACGTACTTCTCAGCCATGGGCGTAAATCCCGAGGGGATGGGGGACATATCCCCAACATTTGACTAGGAGGATGGCCCATGTAATCACCCCCCTCCAATGTTTCAGTCTACTGACCATTATTAAGGTAACAATACACGAAACTGTTCTGATCACAACACTTTCCGAAGAACAAAGATACATCTTCAAACATCTGTGGGGACCTCGCATCAATATGGGATCTTTCAATCTACTGTAATATGTACAGTAGAACGATGAAGAAGGCTGAAAGTACGTATCAGCCGTTACACATTTTTCAAAATTTTTTACCTGAGCTTCGCCAGTTCGCGCTGAGCCATTATCCGTATAGATGGTGATTGTTAATACACTTATGACGAAAACAGCACTCTGTAACGCTCTGATTTAGTCCTTTACCCTTTTTGCTACACCTATCTGGGACGGTCTAATATCACCTCCCTGCATGCACCTATACTTTCCCTTCCTCGCATTTTCCATTGCTGGCATCTGTTCGTCCGGATTTTAGTTTGAAAGTAGTAAAACTACGATAGTTGTAAAGTGTTCGGCGTCGTACCCCACCAGGGGCCCCAAGGCGGGCCCCTGGACCCCACCCGTCATTGGCTCGCGCTTCGCGCTCGCCGTGCACATTTGTCACATTTGCGATAGTTCACCCCATCCCCCCAAAGTTGAAAAGATATCTACGCCCTGTTCTCAGCCCATGGTCTCAACTGAGCTGTTGTCGTCTACGTAATTTTCTCGTCCACAAGGGGAGGGGGAACCCTCCCCTTTGAGAAATTATTATGTGTCCTTAGATGCATTCTGGTGTTGTATTTTTCAGCTTTTGAACATTATCAGGTATCAGCGAGAGGGAGAATATTTTTTTCTTCTATCTTCACTTATCCAATTTGGCCTGTTTCACATGTAATACTGTTAAAATCAAATTATCCCTCGGTGAACTTTCCACTTCGAAAGACTGCGCTTTAGTGGGCAACACGGTGGGACAAGCGACCAGATCTACGTGTGCTTATTTCTTTGGACTCAAAAAGATGTCTTGTGCTTGTACAGAACTGGTAAGCCACAATTTTTACTGTTCGGTTTTCCTGTGAGAACTTTCGAGAAGTCCCCTGACACCTGGAATATGCATTCTGCCTTACGTGCACGGATACATATTGTACATATATCAATGTACGGTATTCCGGTGAAAACTTTCGAGAAGTCCCCTGACACCTGCAATATTTCTGCCTTACATGCACGCCTACATGTACCCTTAGTACGTGTACCAATGTACGGTATTGGTGAGAGAACTTTCGAGAAGCCCCCTGACACCTGCAATATTCTGCTCACGTGCACGGCTACATGTACCTGTAGTACATATACCAATGTACGGCATTCGTGAGAGAACTTTCGAGAAGTCCCCTGACACGGACACCGCATGCATGAGCTGATGGACACTGTCATTTCAACTAATTAATTTGAATACTTTGTAGCATTGTGATAACTGTATCACTGCACTGGAAGTTCCCGGCGTACATACCCAGCTGGACCAGCTAGCTGTAAATACCTGCACACGAACTGTACTGTTTTTGCATAAGCGAAGTTTGGGCCCATGCGTGTCTGAACATGTTCTACACATACACACGCAGCATATAACTAGCTTAACCGCATTAGCAGCTAGGTATAATGCTGAACAACATACCTTGGGTCCTCAGGGACTGTCTCCACGTTCAGCTCTTGGACAGTCAAAACATTTTCAAATTCACTTGAATCCCAAATCAGGATAGTTCAATCTTTACATCGCGATAAATTTTGGCAAAAACTGAGCCTATTCATAGCAATTACCTGGTGGAATTACAAATTCACGGAATGGGCCATGGTTTTAGTCAAGGTTAACTGATCTAGGCCTAACGTTAGGTCTTTCTCGGTAAGGGAAGGGTCGAAGGAGAAAGGTCTGGGTGTAAAGGAGGGGGGAAGATTGAAAAGGTAGGCTCATACGGCGAGAAGACCTCTTCTATGAATTGGATCGATCAGCTGGGCACTCTGGATTTAATTGGAATATGTACAGTGCTTATTTCGTTGGACTTAAAAAATGTCTTGTGCTTGTACAGAACTGGTAAGCCACAATTTTTACTGTATCGTTAATTAATGACTTGGTAATTTCAAATTTGCCGTTTTTTAGGTTTAATCGGTTTCGGAAACTGTTCGTCTCCGATAATGGCGGGCGGGGCATTTTTTTCAATTTCAGATTTATTTCTTCATATGCTTTGAAAACTTTACCCTTGGGGCTAGTAAAAGTAGGTCTTCAGAAATCTAAATTGTTCGGGATTGCGTGTGTTTGTAAAGAAGTTATATAAATTTGGGGGCTGGAGAAAACAGGCTAAAATGTGTTAACGAGGAGAGATTGGGTACCAGGCACGGGGGCTTCATAGTTTAGCTTTGTGAAGACCATTTTTAGTCGGAAAATATTTTTTACGGCACCCCATTCGTACTTTAATAGTATTTTATCATCCATCGGGCAATTGGGTATGTCTTACTTTACTGGCGGACTTAAAACTAAGAAAAATCGGCCCTGCACGCTTAAGAAAAGGAAAAAAAAGCTGTTAGCAATAGCTCATTTACTATCGAAGTGATTACGATTAAAAACGCTCTATAGGGGAGATATGAATAGTTGAAAATGTTACGTTTGGGTTTAGTATCATAGGCTTGCGCCGCTAGCTTGCGCTTGTGTTGGAGTATCTCATCATAGACCTATTATCAATGATTTTAAATTGTAAAGTATTAAGTTGTTTTTTCTTTCCTTCTGTGACTTCAAAATACGAGGGTGATAATCACTAGTAGAACCGAGTAGGGCAAGAAGGGGGGGGGGGGTTGTACGTGCATACAATAGCAAGATAATTTTATAGCGAATCCTGCCTTGGAAGTCCCTTCCAACAAGCCGGTGCACATTCAGTCTTGAAGAGCAATCCTGTAGCTTATGTATGATTTCTGCTGTGGGGGTGGCAGTAGGAGACGGAGGAGGAGAGAACTTGTCCAAACTATAGGTTGCTGTAATCAGTTGGTTCTCAAGCTGCGGCCGCACCAGCAGGCTGTTCGCGGGCCGCGGCAGACAACTCTCCACTGGGGCGGCATGCCTCAGTGTCTGTGATCTTTCTACTCGTGGTAGATGATCAAAGATACAGCCGTGAGAAAAACATGGCCATTGACCCAAATGTGCAAAGTGTTCACGTATGATTGACAGATTCTAAGAAATTCTTGAACCCTGGGAGAACGGGGCTTGCATTTATATTTTGAAAACAATAGGTGACAAAATTTTACACCAGACATGCGGCGGTAGTCTGCGCTGTGCTGTATGAGTAGTCAGTGCCAGAGTACAGCTTCATATGTTGTTGTACTAGCACTGCAAGTAAGAAAATGACTCTAAAACAAAGACAAATTTCATACAACTCGGCAAACGCATTTATTTTCGTTTAGCGCTTAGTCCACAGTGATCTTCTGGGGATCGGGTAAAAATCATGAAGCGCAGTACAGCATGGACAGTATTTCCTTAAACTCTTGTAAAAAGTCGGCAACTGCCTGATTTATTGGCAGTGCCTTTGAAATTTGTTCGCAACATATCAGGCGGGAAAGTCACGAAAAACGGCATTTGCGCTTCCAAAGTGTTCAGGTAGTGTTGTGTAGAAGTACTAAGTACAAGTGTGAGAACAGTCAGAACACAGAATAATTAAAGACTCCAGTTTGATATCGGTAGTTTATTTTTTAAATTCGCCCAAAGAAAATCTTGCCGTTAATCATGTAAATACTGTACCAATGCGAAGTCCGAAATATCGGCACAGTTGCAACTTGACTCAATTTCAATCAAAAGCTCGCATATTCACTTGTGACTCCAGAATAAAGATTGGTCAAAAACTTTTCAGTGCTAGAGGAAGTGTACAGCCACAATTTTTTTCTCTTATTATATCTGGACACAACAGAATCATGTCCGCGTAGACAATTAAGCGTAGACGGATTATACGGCGTCCAAGTGAAGTAAGTCTCTAAAATAAGTAACGGCAAAACGGGCAAATTCTCGTGTATGAATCACTTTGCCGCATCGAAATTAGGGGGAATGAAATGGCAGACCATCATCTTAGCAGAAGTGTCGGCAAACAAGATAAATGAGTATATTGCAGTTTTATGTTCTTCCGTTATTTATCAAAAGATTCATTAAGTTTTTAAACCCTCAAAGATATTTTCGAACATGCCAAGAAATTTCCGAAACATTTGCGAATATTCTAGATGATTTTTAACAAATGTCCCATGAACATTTTTTTTGGATGAAGGGAATTTTCGGAATTAAATAGCAGTTTTATGTTCTTCCACTTCTGATCAAACGATCCATGTTTTCTAGCGTGCAATAATATTTTGCAACATGCCAAAGAATTTCCGAAGGTAAGAAACGTTTTTTTAGTGTTCTAGATGATTTCTAACAAATGTCCGGTACTTTCTCTTTAACGGCGGAGATTTTCGGAAGTAAATTGCAGCTTTATGTCTTCCATAAATTATTTATCAAAAAATTCATTATTAAGTATTTCAACGTGCAAAAATACTTCCGAACATATCAAGAAAGTTCCAAAACATTTTCTTGTATTCTAGATGACTTTTAAGAAATGTCGGATAGGACTTTTTTTTTTTTTTTTTGATGACGGAAATTTTTCGAAGTAAACATCAGTTCTATGTGTAATCCGTTATTAATCAAAGGTGCATGAAGTTTTTAAACGCGCAAAAATATTTCGGGACTTGCCACGAAATTTCCAAAACATTTTTGAATATTTTAAATGATTTTTAACAAATGTCCGACATTTTCTTTTTAATGACGGAGATTTGGTAAAGCAGATAGCAGTTTTGTGTTCTTCCATTATTTATTAAAAGATTCATGAAGTTTTAAAACGTGCAATAATATTTTCGAACATGAAAAAAATTTTTGAAGGTAAGAATCGTTAAGTGCTAGTGATGCAGCCTGCTGCTGGCTCGCGGCTGGGCCGTACAATCCATGTAAACCTAACGCAGCTATCGCAAGTAGCGCTCGCAACGTTACCGTATACCGTTTTCGATGTATGTGAAAAAGCCGATGCAATTCGTGTACCATGTTTCTTCTAACGCAATTAACGACAGGATCGTTACTTGGAGAGAAGCTTGCAGGTGCGGAAAGGCATAACGCTAGCAACGATGCACGTTGGTAACGGAAGTATCGATAATTGCGTTACCACAGGTTCAATGCTAACGCAACTATCGTTAGCAAACGGAATTTTCTAACGCTTAACGCTACTAACGTCCACTTTATTCTGAGCTGTACTGTAGTTTGAATAGCAATAAAAAATTACGAGCAATATTGAGATAGGAATCATTTTAGTATGTAAGGTAGTACCAGGATAGAAGTAACAGGAAAGAAGATTTTTTTTCGTGCACACTGCGCAAAATACACCTTGAAAGAATTTGTACGATTTTAAATCTGCTGGAGAGAATTTTGCTTCAGAAAAAAGTTTCTCCACCAAAAATACGAAGTTTTGGCGACTGATTCCAGTAAAAAGAATACTATTGTGGTTGTAATAATTGCATACCTTATGTAGACAAAACTCTATCACCAAAATTTACTTCTTTAGATCATGAAATCATGTCATGTTAAAGTTAGTGATAACTTGACAAGTATGAAATCTAGCAACATCGAAAGTTGAGCCACGTGCCGTATATCCATTTGGGTATGTGTTTATACGGCAAAGATACGTGTAAAATTTCTAGTCGGTCTTTCGCGCTACTTCTGGGCCTTCGGGAGTATTGTTTGGTTTTCGCCCCTGGCTCTTCGCCAGAGAGTCAGGGGACTTTTGGAAAAAAAGCTTCTGGGCCTTAGTTTTGGAATGTTACTCATCCACACGCACTGCGTGCAAAAATTTATGAGCTGTCTTTCGACGTTCATTTCTAGAGATAGGCTAGGCTATTATACAGTATAGCAGGCCTATGTTGTTTCGTTATCTTGTATAGGGGCGGCTTGATGTTAGAAACACGCATCCCGGGGCTTGTTTCTGGTGAAAATGCAATTTGTAACAAAAGCATGGTACGAAACAGACAAAAGTAACTTCATTTCAACATAATCGTGAATGAGATGAGGGTAAACACATTTTGTTAGTTGCAATAACCATGCTATTTCGCGAATATCAAAAGGGAAAGGCTGAAAAACTCTACCCGGGTACAGTAGTAAAGTACTGTGTGCACTCTGACGTACCTGAACTGTGCTGCATTAGAAATTGCGGTAACTACTAACAATAGCCAATGATCGCCATCATTTGAAGAGGTTAAAATATTACGAGTTTGTGAGCACCAATGGTGAATATTTTGGCAGAAACTTAAAGAAATTCTGTCGACTAATCCGCCTCAAAAGTGCCACTATTTTGCATTTAGACACTTCTCCCCTTATACCCCACCCCCAGGCCGGCGATCCACCGTCGGACACGGCAGAGCCGCGACGTCCAATTCTAAACCCAGGGAAAACCCTGCAAGATAATGTGCACTGAAACTGGGCCAAGGCCTAATCAATAGACTGCCTGTAAAGTGTATAATTGTGCAGTCTAGCCTATAGCTATGAGGAGTTTCAGCAAAGGCTTGTAACTTGCCTCTTAGGGTTGTTGCGAAATGAAATTTTCGATATCGATATCGCAAAAACTTTGCCTTCAATTCCTAAACGATATCGCGATATCGTGTAATCCGCCTTGTGTTTACTAAGCCACCATGTCAAATGTTTTGCTTCTGGCCAATGTATAGCGGCCGCGACAGTGCTACGAACCTCAGCACGGCCGCCTCAATGCCGAAAAATTCATGACCAAATGACTGCCCACGTAAGAAATTTTCCCCAACACTGTGTACCATTATTTTCTGCTGTGACTTTCAGACGAAGCCAGAAATACCGAATAAGAAAAAAGATGTGAGCCTACTATACATTAGTGGTTAACAGGTCACCGCTGATCAGCGTCAGGAATAAGCGCCAAGTCTAACTGGTAATTTGAACCCAAATACCCTCAAATCAGATCGTATTTAGAGAGGCTTGGCATTCGGAATATGTCCAGAAAAATCGTTTTGTTTCATTTCTAAACAATAATTTCTGATAAATGAAACAACAACAACTAAAAAATACCAGTCATGGCAGTCAAAGGAATTTAATACTTCACAGGGTCCCAGCTGCAACTTTCCCAGATTATTTTAGGGACATCTTCTTGCACGTTAATTTCGACCAATCGCAAGCCAAAACAGCTCGAGGTCCTATCTGTTTTAACAGTTCGGGAGCTTCCCGCCTTATCGTGCACGTGTTACAGTAAATGTTGCGGAACTTTCCTCGAATTGCCACGTTCATGTGTTAACAGCGCAGCAAGCATGTCACTAGAACTAAAGCAGCACCTCCCTGCATGCAGAGCCAGGAATATTATATACGGCTCGGTCTGATCGTAGTACACACTCAAGCATGATGTACGTAAACCTTCAGCCCATCCAATCTGGCGATGTGTAGAACTGCCTTTGCGGAAGTCTCTATTATGCTTTTCTGTAGGCTGCTGTTCTCCGTACGTAGCCCTGCGCTTTAAATTTGGCCACCCTTCAATCTATCGTAACTTTGCACGAGCGTCATTTTGGTGTTTGCTAGTTTTAAAATAATGGCTCGGGCCATGACTTTTCCTGAATATTCACAATATAAATAGCCCTATCATAGTACTTAACACATGGCACTCGGTTGGTTAGCATTATAGTGACAAATTTACACCATTAATTGAGGTGTCTGCGATTAGTACACTCGAGATGTTTAGTACAGTATAGGCTAGGCCTACTACTTTAGACTATCGGAGCTCTTGCGCTCATGCTAGCCTACTGAATGTGACAACTTTTTTTGCACTTCTTAGGGCTGTATCCAGAAGAAAATGTGATTCATCTCATACTCATGGCCGTACGGGCCGAGGGGTGGGGGGCTAGGGGCTGTGGGGCGGCCGCCCCCAACTGTCAAAAACCTGATTAAAGCGGGCAGATATTTTGTCTCAGTCGGCGGGCGGAAAATTGGACAGTAGGTCTAAGTCGGGCAAAATTCACCGCCCTCCATGAGAAAAACAGTGCCGTACGGCCATGCTAATACTGACAAGATGGGGAGTCGATAGGCACTGCAAATGTAATTTCATGAATACAAGTATAAACTGTTGCTGTTTTTTTTTTTCTTTTCTTTTTGAAGGGAGGGGGATTGCAGTACGGAAAAATCCGTGTTTTACGAAACATTTTAACAATTTAACTGGTTGACATTTTGATAAACAGAAACTTGGATATTTGGCTATTGAACAGCCAGTAGCTGACCAGAATCTTGTCATCAAGCTTCTACGTAACGATGACCTTGTTTTTCACGGACAGTGAGCACAAATGATTCGCTTGGGAAGTGGGTTCTAAGCTCAGTTTCGGCTGTATACTGAACATTGAGTGTGGTAACATGACCGCATTTTTTATTCTCTTTTTAAAGCTGGGATTTAAGAAAAAAGAACAACGAAGAAGTCATTAACTGGGAATGAGTTTTTTTCTTGAGCAACATTTTTTAGGAGTTGGGATGTAAATTTGGAAATGGGTATTTAGAGAACGTCGAAAGGCGTCGGTTAGTCAAATACCCGTGCAACACTTCACACAGTCCCTCGGCTTGTAACTCATGATGTAGGCACATACTGTACAAGCATTTTACACTTTAACTATGCAATGCAGCGATCCCGTCACACTCGACATGCTGCTCTTTGGGTCACTTTATCTGGCGTGAAATCTTGCAGGTTTATTAACTGAATCTTCCGCATTAATATCGCTCTTCTAATGCTCACGTTAAAAAAGTAAGACAAAGCTTTGACAACCTGTCATTATTCTACGCCGCTCTTGAAGTTTATGCGAATGTTTCGTACATGTATTTTCACGATATCGTTTAGGCGTTATCATAAACGATATCTGGAGCAAAATCCCTTATCGATATTTTTTGCCGATATCGTCATATCGTAACAACCCTATTGCCTCTGAGTTCTTTTTATCAAAGGACATCTGTATACAATATATTTTGGTATCAAATGAAAGATTATTGCCTTCTGAAGATCGTTTAGCGGCTAATCGCTAAACGATCGCATGTGTTATAAACGTTTAGTACAAAGCTACTAGCCATTAATCGCAAAAAGCATTTTTCCGTACGAAATAAAAACAATCTGCAGTCATTACAGAAAATTAGACGTTCACTTTAATTGTTTTTGAAAAAGTGAAATACATAATTATACAAATGACACACACGTAAACATACGACTTCAAAGTTGAGCTTCTATGAGGATCCATGTTTGAAGTTCATGGAAACTATGTTCCCCGGAAGTTACTAACACATTTTACATATTCATCATGTTCAAGAGCACGTTTAAAGTCTCTATGTTGATCATAGGTACTTGCGATTAATCGCTAAACGATCTCAAAATTTTGCGACTAAACGTTTAGTAATTTTGCTAAACGTTCACAGCCCTATAAGTGTGTGGTCCTGAAAGGGTTAAAAACCAAAATGAAATTGTGAACTCACCTTTTCTGTGAACTGTGCTTTTAATAGACAGTGTCCCAAGTTTGGCTGCCACTGTAACTTCCTGCCACTATGCTTACTAAGATAAAATGTCTTGAAAATTTCCTGTAGTTTAATCATCTGCAAGAGAAATAACATGTTAAAGCCAGCACATGTAAAACATTGTTGGGCATATTTGACTATAGAATAAACAAAATAAAGATGACA
The DNA here is from genome assembly GCA_029531755.1 of Holothuria leucospilota. NCBI lineage: Eukaryota > Metazoa > Echinodermata > Holothuroidea > Aspidochirotida > Holothuriidae > Holothuria > Holothuria leucospilota. Next base: position 50,019,039 of record CM055973.1, read on the forward strand.
TACCCAGTACCATAAAACATATATTCCAAAACTCTGTTACTTTTGGTGGAATTCCAAGAAAATAACTAATACTGTATGATGAAGTTGTAAGCAGTCAGGTTTACTCTAAGATTTCTTTCTCGAGAAACTTCCTACATACTGGGATCAAATATTCTTAAAACAAGCGCAACAATGTTGCTGAAGTTCAGCTTTTCCTGTTGACCAAAAAGTCTGCAGTCAATATTTCCGTTGGGTCTGTAACTCATGTTGTTCATACGTACGTTAGAAAACAAAGAGATAAATATAAATGCGATGAAATATGTACTGAACTCCTGAAGTCTCTGAAAGACTAAATCTGGTACACAAAGTTAACTTTACATACTGCACAGATGTTAGTATACAAATAATGAATGTTTATGAGTGTGCTGCTGTGTAGACCTCATTTGTTTTCCATAATTGGACTCTGATAGTAACTTCCGATAAAGAAATTTTACAGATGGTTAAAGGTCTTAAAAGCGATATTTTGCCCCAACGATATTCCTTGAACTTGTCCAGGGAGAAAAGTTCAAATGCGGGTTGCCACTATGATTTGGAAAAACCAAAACTGCTCAATTGCTCAATATAAAGGGATAATTTCTAAATTAAATTTTTTATACGCCTAATTCTGAGTACTCTTTAGTCCTGTTTTCCTACAAAATTATTTTACTGCATAACATTTTTATGATTGGGATCTACCAGGTATAAATCGTCGATCACTTTTAGGACCGGTGAATGTGTTGCAACAGACCAGAGGGTAACTACAGTTTGTAGAGAGCGTTGGGAAAATATGCACACGTATACTATACTATGTCTAAGGCTATTGAAATATCATCCCCCATGGGTTCCCCTTACCGACTTGGTTGAGCTTTCGGCAACAGAGAACAAGACTGAGGCGGTTCCTGCAGTGTCAACGCCCATGTGACTGCACCATGCTCGTAGCCTGACAAGGTACTGAAGGGGGGCAAAATGGCTTCCAGGGGCTAACAATTTTTAAGGGGGCCAAATGTGTACAAATGCCATTAAGCCAATTGCAACTTAAAAACCTGCTAGGGGGCGAAAAAATTTCAAAGAGGGATTCGCCCCCTTGGCTAAAAGCCTGAGCTGCACAATTCCTGCCTCCGAGACTGACATATGGCACATGCCTTCAAAAAGCATGTTTTCCTTTTCAAACCAAAAATTGTTTTTGGAATGTTAGCACAACCGTCAAGCTTAAACCATATGAAGCATTGTATTTTAAATCAATGTGCTATGCTCTTTTTAAAAGAAAGGGGATGGGTTCCTCTTTCCCTTACATTTCCTAGACAACATTCACCTTAACTTGAACTAGTGTGCCCAGCGCCGGCATCCCAATTCACGAGTAGCTTCTTTCCTTCATGTGACAATATAAACTAATTTGCTATTAAGGAAGGATAAGTCATTTGTTCACCTTTCATAATAAATATTTTTTGTCCAGAAATGTTAAGAAAAATGTTTGTAAAGGTGATACAAGAAGGTTTGAAAGATTAAGGTAATGTTTACAAATAACTTGAAACTTAGTGAGGCGACTGCATATATTCTCTTTATACTTTAAGCCAAACTCCTAAAACCATTCAGACATCAGGCTAAGTTGAATACTTGTTTCTGATTCAACACAAAAATGTGTCAGCCTAGCTTATACCACTGTTTCGGACAAGGCCACTTATTCGCATGAACTTGCACAACTTTCAAACGTCTGGCATTTCTTTAGCTGGTCTGTTACTAAAACGCCTAAATGAGATCAGAGAGTTTGGGAATTAAAGAGCTGAGCAAACATAGTCTGCTTCGTGGGGTAGCCCACGTACGGTATTCAAAAATCGATGCACTGCACTTTGGGTAAACACTTCCACAGGATTAAGCACAAGATGTCCTGTACATTTATATATGGCCAGTATACTTTTGTATCTTGTTTCGTTGTACACAGTCTCTCAAATGATAACAACTGGGATTCTGGATGTTCTGTGCATTTAAACATGTACAATATTCGTAAATTATTTTCAAAAATGCTCTTTTGGGTCATCAAATGATAATGACAACAAATGAGAAATTTATCTTTAGTTCAGTACTATTCAAACTATCTATATGAAACGTTTCAGCGCATTTAGTGCATAATTGAAGGATGAGAGGGAACTTTTATGTTTTCAAAGAAAACCCTCTCCCCAGGTAAAATAACGTTTATATTTATCAAAAACAGTTGCATAATTAAAGATATTTCCCCTCACCTACACGTCAGCCAAATTTCAGTCAATTCTATCAAGAAGTAGCGAAATGCCAGACAGACAGGTGACAGACATTTGCTGCTGCATACGATGGCAATAGCTCAGCTGAAGCTTTCAGCTGAGCTAAAAAGCAAAATGACCAAACCATGATTAACCTGGTTTCAAAGCACATTCATATCAACCCTACATGTTTGTTTCTGAGGAGTTGCCACAAATTATAACAACATGATGACATTCAACAAGCACTCAAGTAAGTTGAACACTCCCTTTTCCTAGAAAATTACAATTATTTTTACCAAATGAATTCCCATGTTTACATTTATGAGGTCACAGACAACAAATGATTTACATGGTCCCTACATCTATTTCATAACAAGGTTTAAGTCACAACCTATTTCAGGAGTGGGGGCATCCTTCAGGAATCTAAATTATCAATGTTACACTGGTATTTAGGTATATCATGAAAATGATGTGGATCTGTAGGCATAACACCCAATTGTTTGATGCATACTACATTGTCCATTGAGTGTGCCTGAGAACTACACTAATAGCAGTAAGAAAAATATCTAGAAAATAGTAAGCAGTGTTAAAAGCTGGCTTGAAAAAAAATACAAGTTCATGAAGCAATGAATGAAACTGTATATTATACACTTGATACTTTCTTTGAATGCATTACTTACATCATTTGGGATAAGTACATCCATTGGGGCATATGTCGGCCAGTATCCCATTGTCAATATATTGACAGTTAGATCTATACCCCCTGGAATTGTCTGATGTTGCATATGCTGAAAAACAGTTGAAACAGGTCAATTTACCATGTCAAAGGTCAATGGTAGAACAAGTCAAAGAAAGCAAAGCAATATTTATTCAATCTCAATCAGTGTTTATGTTTCACACTGAAATGACTGCTTTTATGCCTTCCCAGCATAAGGTTACATCCATATTACTTCTTGTATTGTAAAAAAAAACACCTGGTACTAGGATTTTTGTCCACTAATCTGTGATTTTTAGTCAAGCACCACATACCAATTTATGCTTTGAATTTGAAACTTAAAACCAAAAAAATGGACTTGCATAAAAAATGTAAAAATCTAATACCAAATTTACATCCACATCCACTTTTAAGAAATACAAACACTGATCTCAATGAACAATAGAATCTTAAATTTTAATGTTGGCAGCAGATATTGTTTGCCCATAAAAGAAAGGAATGACCAAACTGTTATTACAGTAATGATACTTAAGAAGTCATACAACACTTTTGATAGCAATTATAATTGTAACTATTCATCCTATAACTTGCTGGCCTTTCAACCAGGCTTGGGCCACTCCGATATTTTTAGAGTCCAGTGCCCGCCACCCTATCAGTCACAACTCCAACAACAATGTCATAACTGATGCAGGAACATACAACTCAACAGCTATAGACAACTGAGACTTGGAAATGAATAAAAAAAAATGAAACAAGCCAGATGTCTTTAAATACTTCATTAAAACCTGCCAAATGACACAAAATGGAAACTCCAAAATATGATTTTGCGCACATTTTTGAAGTACTAAAAAAATTTCCCAGTAGTCACCATTCCAAGGAAAGTGGAGTCACTACTTGACTTGATGGGACTCTGAAGATGATTCAGGTAAGACACCCAAGCCTACTTTTAACAAGTGTTGCATTGGCAACTGAATAAAATGGGACAAAAATGAGCCTTCCCCATTTCTTTGGTCTAAAGTAGCACTAACACTACCATGGTCTTCTGTAGTACTTTTGAAAATGTCCTCTGCTTCTTTTAACATGAGAAGGGTGCACCAACTACGAAGCACTGAAATATATTCGAATGATCCTCCTCTTCCAAGGAAAAAAATCCTTCTTAATACTATTTTCCGAATTAAAATTTCTCTTTTATCAGCCCTATATTTCATAATTTTACTTTCACCTAATATTTGTCTCTTATTTACCAGGACTCTGTTTCATAAAAAGTTACACTCAATGTTAAGTTTAAGTTCAATAGGACAATAGCATGATAGATCAAACTTAAGACCAATCTTAACTCTTTATGAAACAGGGCCCTGAGCAGACCAAATCTATGTAAACCTGATGCAAACTGACCAAATCAGACCACATATGAGTGACATGAACAGCAATGACCATACTTTCCTGAATTTGACCCCCCATGACATTTTCTCATCTAAGTAAAGAAGACATGACAGGACCAAATTTCACCTAATTTAACGCAATGTCAACTGGATAACACTCACCTGCTTGAAAGCTAACATAATATCCTTGGACAGTTCCATATCTTTAAACATACCCTCTAGTTTACTGGTGAATGCTCCACCACACTCTATAAAACAGAACCAAAGAATTATTTTGAAAGAATTTTGTTTCATATGTCATACTGCACTGAATTATTCTCAATACAAAATATCTTAAGCATTTTCTGATGTGAAATCATGTCTGTTTAAATGAAAAAAAAAAAAATTCAAACACTGTTATCACCACAAGGCACCAGAATGTGGAGTGTAAGCTCTAATGTAGTGTGTACACTATCTTGAATCAAGGAATTGGTACTATGAAAGGAGGTCAAGGAGAAAGTTTAATTTATTCTAATTCTCTAAGACCCACTAATCCTCCAAGGAATTATCAGCCAAAAGGTCCCTTTTTTGGCTGATGTGGATTTCTTTCATTCACTGGCTCCAATTTGATATCAATAAGCTGGCAACATCATTCACATCTAGTGATCCTCTCACAAGTGGCTAACAACCCTTTGATGAGTAGATTGATACCACTACAGATTTAAAGGCAGGTGCTGCAGAACTCGAAATGACTGTTTAAATCACAGAGGTTTGTTCCTTCCTAAAGAACCACCTCATGCAAATAAGCTGCAGAGGCAGAAGTCCAATTTTTGCCACAACCATCCGGAAAGTTGCCAGAGATTTTCTGAAATGACCAGGTATAGAATCATGTTCCCATTTTTACAAAAAAGGTTACTGATATACTCTCATCAGCATCACTGAGAGTCCAAAGATGTAATATTTTTTAAGTTCCTAATGCCTGGCAATGCTACATCAATAGTGCCAAACCCCAAGTCTTAGTGTAGATCTACCTGACAACTAATTCCTTTTGTATGAACCCCCTTATCTAGTGCAAAGTGTTACAGAAATGAAAAGAGAGATACAAGAGACAGTTACTGTGTGACCTTGGTGGTGCAAACCTTTCTTCGAAGACATATATCTTCTTTCAATAGCATGGTTGAATGTGATCATTTTTAGTTTAAAGGCATTCGTTCAAGCAGTTACTAATATACATATCAGATTCCAACCAGAATGTGCAGCATAAGCTCCAAGGTGGAGTGTAAGCTATTCTGGATGTGAATATTTTAGTTGAAAGATTTTCTTTGAGCCAGTCAATGCTCTCAAAATCAGATTCAAGCCAAAATGAGAAGTGTCAGCTAAAATGTGGGATGCAGCAAGCATTTTCCAATGTTTTAATTTTTTTAATCAAATGACATTCCTTGAACTTATCAATCATCTTTACATCAGGTTCCAATCAGTAGCTGAAAACTGTCCATTACTTCCTTACTGAGGTGTACAACGACTAGTTTTTCACTTTTAATATAACCCACACTTACTACACTTTTACAGTACTAAGTGGAAGGCTTTTTTCTGCACCACTTCCTTAAACTTGAGTTCATACCCCTAACCTCAATACCAACTGCTTTGACAGGCGATGCATACATTACCACATACCTTGCTTCAATTTAGATAACATCGATTTCTCAGCATCTATGGAAGCACTCTTGCCTACCAGGAGTCTCTTTGCTAAGTCCTTCTTATAAAATGCCTCAAAGACATCTTTACCTATTGGAAAAGCAAAAACAAACAAACCATTAAACATTCTAACAACTGGAAGCACCACTGTGAAATGCCAAAAGAGTTGCCCAAAAAAATCATTTCTAGGACAGATCTTATTAAATAATCAGCATTTGCTATGGACCAGTTTGCAAAGTTGGAGGGTGAATAACTAACCAGCAATATCAATAATCTTAGAAAAAAAAAGAAAAATTGTAATAGAGAAAGCAAAATGGTTTGTAAGGTCCTAAATGTCAGGATAGGCTCGAGAAGACTGCATAAGTCTTTCAATACGTCACCAAGGCAAAAGGTTTCAGTCAGACAGCAGTGAAGAACCTCTAGAACTCCCTGCATTAACATTTTAGTATGGTTCTAAGCAAGAATTTTTAAGAACCAATTATTTGGACTCCATCCTGGTTAAGCCCTGTGAAAGCTCTCTAAGAGTTTTCAAAATAGGACTAGTGATACAGCATATGCTCTATAAGCACATCAGCTTTTCAGCCAGCTAGCTAACAGCTTCTAATGTGAGATCAACATCAGACCTTGACTTTTGAAAAGTGAACACAAGTATAAAATACTGTAGATCTCCTCAACAAGGTTAGGTGAGTTGTTTTATACTGTAGTGTAAATTGTAACGGAGATAAGATTTTAATTCTGATCTAAATGAATCAATCCAACCTGTAGTCAGTGTTGTAGTCAAGACTGAGACTGGCCACTCAACGGGCTTTAAACACTGTTTGCATAGGGACTCGAGACCGACAATTTTTGGTCTCCAGACCGGTCTCGCTACAGCACTGCCTGTAGTAGGATAGAAATTATTTAAGTATTCTTTGTGTGGTACAGTGCCAATAGTAACCAAAAAGTCTCTTTTCCACATTAAAGGTATGTGTACACATTACTGTTAGTCTAGGCCAGTTGGGTTCACCTCAAAGTGGCAAGGCCCGGTAACAAGCAAAACAAAGCAACTACACTCTTCAATAAAAACTTGGTTGACTTAACTTAGTAAACCAGAAGTGAATCCCTGAAAAATCATAAATGACATTCCATTCCACAAGTTAGAACAAAGTTAAATCTGTGTCCTTTCTGGATATAAATCCAGATCTCTTTGGATTTATTCTGTTATTACACTATCAATCTGTCATAACAAATATGAAGCAAAAACTACATCTACTTGGCTTTCAGTGAAAATGATACTGCTCTATACAGTTCTTTAGTCTGTTGTTTGAGTTTGTAATGCACTTGAGTCCTTCCTCTTTAGGCTAGACTTTAAGGATACATCATGTTACGAATCGAAAAAATTGACCTTGAAGCATTTCTCAAACACTGCATTGATTCTAGCTTCAATTTACTGTACACTGTTCAGTCTGTAGTTCCACAATGACATTTGTGAATCTCATGCAATATGAAATAATAAGTCCCACAACAATGAAGTTTCAAAACAGAATTACCATAAAAGAGCACAGTAACACTAGATATGGTAACACTTACAATTTATTTTTTCATCTTAGTCAAGAGCTCCAAGCAGGGTTGGAAATTAGCAGTAATCTAAAACTAAATCATGGCGTACCAAAACTACTTCCGAGTAGTACACTGTACACTGTTCAGTATGTAGTTCCACACTGACATTTCTGAATTTCATGGAATATGAAATAATAAGTCCCACTACTCAAGTGGCATACCAAAACACTTACTGCAATGACACACATGTTGGGAATCAATGAACATTCAACCACTTGTGGATAACAATTTACAGCCTCATCATCAAACACATCTCAACCAATGTGCTCAATGAACTCAGTGTGTCTGTTGAAGGCATGCTTCATGTACAAAGTACTAATGTAGCACATGCAAAGCATAATGTTTTACCATAAAATTACCAAATAAAATTACTATCAAAGATGGAAATAATTTGCTTTAGTGTCAGTTACGTCTAAAAGTGCTACCAGTCTTCAGTACACTAGTATGTTTTTATGACAAAGAAAATTTGTTTGACCTAAGTTTGACTTTCTTGGGTCCTATCTCATTCATTTTGTAGCACTTACTATTGTTTCTCCCACAAAGAGTCACCAAACATTAAAAATGCTTTTTCCATTTCAAACTGTGCCATGTGTTTTGTAGCAATTCAAAAGTAACAGTGGCTTAAGTAACAAATTTATTATTTTAGGATACATAAACACTGTCGGATGTGTTAGCCAGAAAAGTTTGGTTTTCAGAAACAGAAAGGTTCATGTCCGCTGTGCGTGCTTTGAGCAGCAAGTGCTTCCCAAAAACTTTGCCAGGCTTAACAAACCTGGAAAATTGGCACTTGTTAGTAAGCACCTAACCAAACATTGTTTACCACACTTTTTTGCAAAGTTCCAACCCTGGCTCAAAGGTTTTGAGGGAAACACAGACTTGAGAAAATTTCAACCTTCAACAGCTGATGTCTATGTTAATCTTTGACCAAAAAAAAAATATATAAACAAATAAAAACATCACAAAACTGTGACATGTGTACTTACCATGTATAAATCTGAATATTACCATGATTTTATCCAAAAGTCTTTCTAACTCTTCTTCTGTAGCTTCTTTGTTTCCAGCCCGCAGCTTGTTGTCAACATACTTTGCTGTTACAAGAAAAACATTTATGGAGGAAGGTTGTCCATCTTAAAAATGACAAATATAAAACTCTTGGCAAGATGTTACACAGGTTAATGCCCTGTAGAACTGCTTGAAGCAAATGTAGGATATTTATTTATCAAGTTTCACATACATAATGTTTACAAGTTCAATCTAATAGCTCAGTTTCCATGGTTTGATGATCTAAAATTAAGCATAAAGCCCCATCAAAAATTTTCAGAAAATGAAGTAGCATCCCCAACCTTACACTGACGAACCAAGCTTTTACTCTGATATATGGGACACAACTGAATTCAAAACGAACAGTACTGCCTAGCTGCCCAAGCTAACACATGTATCAATTTCTATCAGATTTGCATCAAAACTGGTATGGTACAAACATTACTTTGTGCATCATGGTATGAGAACAGTGTAAAATGCAATGCTACACTTATTACACTTTTACAGTTATTAAGTGGAAGGATTTTTCTGCTAAATGCAAAATGCAGTGCTTGAAACAAGCATGAATGATCACTAGCACCCTACACTGGCATAGTGCTGTATTCTGGTATCCAGGAAAAAGTACCACTTATAGAACAACTATGTGGGAAAGAGGGTGATAAGAAACTTTCAAATTTTTAAATTTATATGGCTACTAAAACAAAATGTAACTCAATGGTTAAGGTATTTCACTTTTGCTTACCCACAAAACTCTGCTGGCTTATTGAGCCTCTTGTTGATAAAATTTTCAAAAGCTTCCTTCATTGCATTTGAAAATTTTTCATTCATTGCAAAGCAGTCCTTGAGAATGTTGTCCATTTTGTCTTTAAAGTCTAACAAATCCTGCACCATTGTTTTATCCTTCTCTGGATCTATCACTATTGTTGTACCAGTTTTCTACAGAAAAGACCAACAAAAAAAAACAGTTTGCATTGCAGCTTGCACAGCTCTCAAAAGATCAAGATCACTGAACTAAATTGAAAAATATAACGTCAAAGGGCTCTGTGTTTACTGGAAGGATATCATCAGTATTCCTGTTCAGGCTCAACTCTGGTGTTTTCACTTCTTCATTTAAAGGCACATGTAAATTTTCACTGTTTTACTTGTTAGACATGGCTGCACATTCCCGGGTTATTGTGACGCAATGCCCCACTACTCACAAAATAAAAAAGAAATTCCCAATTATGCCACCCAAATTTGTTCATAGCTATGATAGCAACACAGATGCTTATGATGTATCCTGCAAAATTTGCTCCAAACATCAAACATGTTCCTTCCAACTTACACCAACCTTACTCCTTCCAACCAAAGTAGCAAGCTACAAGCTCAACCAAGTAGGCACATAAACACCACAGAAACATACCCTGCTCTTTGACCTACACTGGAGTAGCAGGCTATAGCCCCAACTACAGATACAAGCAGACATATATCCTACCCCTTCAAACCTGAGAAGCAGGCTAAAGACACAGTTATACACATACACACAAACATTCACATGAACTTATACCCTGCCCCTTCAAACCTACCTGAGTAACAGACTAAAGGCCAAATATTACACATACACACAAACATTCACATGAACTTATACCCTGCCCCTTCAAACCTACCTGAGTAACAGACTAAAGGCCAAATATTACACATATACACAAACATTCACATAAACATACAATGCCCCTTAAACCTGAGTAGCAGGCTAAAGGCCCAATGATACACATAAACACAAACATTCACAAAAAAAAAAATACAATAACCCTTCAAACCTGAGCAGTATAGGCTTAAACACTTAAAAGCCACATTAAAGGTACGCAAAAGGCATAAAGCAGGAGGGATGGAAACAGATAAAGAGATAAAGCAATGATGGTAAGAACTACTGAAAAGAATAAACACAAGTTTAAATGGAAGAAACACAAGTAATAAAAGAAATGAAAGAAATTGTAAACACAGAAACGTAAGTTAAAACAGATTAAAGCCTGTTTGGGGGAAAGAGAGCTGCTGAGTGATCATGTCATGAGAATCAACACTTACGAAAAGGAGTTGAATAACTGGAACATTTCAGGAAGGAACAATTAAGGTACCGTTTTGTTCTTGTACAAGGAACCTGTAACCTAATGCTGGATCTATTAAATGTGATAAGGCTAGGGAAAGGGTGGTTATCAGCTTTTAAAATACTATTCAATTATTTTAGCACACTTTCCTTGTAAATTGCTAGAAGAGGGGGAAGGCCTGAGCCTGTGCATCGGTTAGCAGCCTTAGGCACTCTGTTCAGCTCTTCCCTATGTGCTGAGGCATACAACCATAAAAACATATAATGCTAAATGTTAAGATTACTTTGAATAATTGAAGTAAATTAATTCCAATATGGTTTCATCAATCATGCACCATGGGCGTCAATCCTGGGGGGGACAGGGGGACACATCCCCCCACATTTTGGAAAAACGCCCATTGACTTAAGATTTTTACACAGTAAATTTTTGACAGAAGTGGCCATGGCCCCCCCCCCCCCCCCCCCCACATTCGAGTAAAGATTGACGCCCATGTCATGCACTGCTTAAATTTCCTAAGAAAATGAAGTCATTGACACGATTTACCTCTGAGGGCTTTTACATAAACATTCCAGGTTATTATCAATAGTCATTCCTAGATATAATCTGTAAGTCCTTTCAAATTTTCATGTAGTGCACATGTGTATTGCTACAGCCTCAGGGTAGTCAGAACATTGTCAACTTAGAAAGGGCCAGCATTTTCTAGTTGGCATACGTTTCATAAAATAATTATGAGGAATGTGTGTAATACTCAAACTGAGCCCTTCATACCATTTTTGAAAAGATTAGCTCAAGTAATTTTGCCATGCCATACTTTATTCTTCAGAGTTATCTGTACTAGCTCTTGCACTATCCTAACACGTCCGTAAATGGAAATATGTAGAGCCTAGCCTTGGCTTTCTACAGAAGCAGTTTGATCCTGTGGTGTCTCTGTGAGGTATTGTAACAGTAGCAGTATCCAGCTCTGATTACACAACTGCACTACATTAGAGTCAAAACCAATGGCAATGTAACTTTGCCAACAGGTGCACACACAACAACATGGACATCACAATGCACATGTTACTGTAGGTCAACCAAAGTAACGGTACTGCGATGATTTTGTGTGTCCACTTGGTGAATTCACTGAGCTATGAGAACCATTTTGCATAAAGGCATGAAGTAAGGAAATAAAGTGCTAGTTGGAATTGTACATTTTTAAGTTTATAGCGGGTAGCATGCCATGAGAAGGCCCTTACAGAAACGCATGCTTCTAAATTCCCGATATATGGGCCTTTGATCGGGTTTTCAGTAGAAAGTTTATACTCATGCACGATCCATAGAAGATTATCACTGTGGCAACTGCCGGCACTGCTTTTTCTGTGTAGAGCTGTTCTGGGGAAAGATAATCGGCTTTAAGAGAGATAAGAACTGCCGACAGGAAATGAGAGAGGAAGACTCAAGAAATAAACATTACATGCACGGCTCCACAATTTCTGTCAAAATCGGTAGGGGGCTTGCTTGACATGAGGGATATTTCATACCAGACAGGCCTGCCTGGTGCCACTTAACGTGGGCACAACCCTGATAGAGATTACCCTGCCCATTCAAACTGGACAAGTAGGCTACATCTTCAACTAAACATAGATGTTCTCATAAAACATATATCCTGCCCACTCAAACCTGAACGACAGGCTAAAAGCACATTATACATACACACATTTAGTTACACAGACATATATATCCTGCCCATTAAAACCTGAATAGAAGGCCCAACAATATATACAAAAAGTTACACAGACATGTGTGAAGTAAATGTAAAGTACACAAAGTAATTACCAACAGTTTACAACAGATACACTGTACACTGACTTGCCAATGGAAAGAGTAGGTAGTACTATATGATAGCTTAGTGCTGTATGCAGGGCTCCAAAATAATCTTTTCATCTCTCAAGCTAAAAACAGCTTCTGACGACCTTAATTTGAAGCTTTTATGGAGCTGTTTTCCTATTGTCTGAAGCTGTTTTCAAGAAACCACTGTTCCCTGCATGTAACATTCAGTACTAAGCATGGTGTGGTCACTCCAACTCTGAAAAACTTGGAAGGTGCTGGAGGGGCTGGGTGCATGTATTGCCTACAGCAGATTTAGATTGACCTCAGTGGCACCTTGAATGTGGAGAAGGTGTGAGAGGGGGGGTTCATAAATTCTATATAAATTCTATTGCCTCATGAATCTAGCACTATTTTTAGTGCCAGACAAACACCCACTTTTCCATTTTTCCAGCGCAGTTGTGGCAGTCTCTGGCGCTTTTGTGCCAGAGCACCTGTCTATTTTCGAGCCCTCTATATGATATATGACGAAAAATACAAGACAAAAAGTTATCATCAGTCCCACTTGGAATACAATCACACCTTAGCCCCTTTTTATTTCCACAAACTACTCCTGTGCAAGCCATAGCATTCACTGTATAGAGGGATAGAATGTGTTCCATCCCTCCATACAATGAATGCCATTCATTACATTGGGTTCATTGCCTCATGAAGCACTCTCCAGTAACACAGCCATGCTAAAACAAACTTGTATATTTTGAATTATTACAACCCATTCAATAATTATTAAGTGCTACTTGCTTTCCTTGACTTCTATATTTTCTGTAACACTGAACAATGAGCACTTTAAAATATCTCATGAAAATAGTAAACCTACCTTTATGTAGGCCACTGAAGTATTGACAAAGTTCTGCTAAACCAGCTCTTGTCCTCAGAAACAGCTTGTAAAGAAGTTTCAGATCTGTTGTTCTATTTTCATCTAGAAGATTATCCAAGCCTGAACAAAAGTAAAACCACCTTTCTTTGAGTCCAAACTCCTTTACTGATACAATTATTCTCGTAAGAAGTCGGAGATAAGATATATCAAAAATCCATAGTCACTTAGAGAGCTTTTACAAAACTAATGATCCCCCCCCCGCCCCACCCGGAGCCCCAGCACACAAAACAATCAGCTAATATGCTTGCAAAGTATGATAAAGAACCAAACATTAGAACTGTCCGTTGTAAAATTATCTTTTAACACTTCTAAATAGCCAATAAAAGCCACAACCACAATACACCACTGATAATAACAATTTTTCTTACTTATTGAAGTGTCATAGAACAGTACAGGTGTATTTCTGAACTTCCTAGGGGTGGAAAAAGACTCTCATGATTAAAAATAATCCCTAAATTTGCATACTCAATAAAATTACAAAGAACAAAATTCAGCTTCATTCAAATAAAATTAAATGATTTGTGGTTTCTGGGTGAACTATTTCCTACACAATGCATCAGAAATAAAAACCCTTACATGAATCTAATACAATAAAAACTGTCCTTTTTCTAACTTTTGCTATTACCTTTTTGAAGAATGCTACCAACATGTACTTCTAAGAGCTGTTTTTCCACTGTAGCAATCAGAGGTTTTCTTGTTGAATGATCAAGGTAAGTTAATATTCTCTGGGATTCTTCCTCCAACCGCTTATCAACATGAGCAAGGTACTCAGGAACCTGCAAAAAGTTAAGAAGTTTAGAGATTAATCCATATTACTCAAGACCAGGCCTGTTTATGCAAACTAACCAAGTTTTTAGTACCATTGTCCAGTTACCCAACTGCCTTGAAGAATCAAGATCTTGGAATCTTTAAATCATAACAACTTAATTCATTATTTTCACTAGTTTGTGCTGTACCAAAAAAATAATTTTGTAGCCATCAAAAATAATAAATTGTAGCCACTGGCTCCTTAACAAAAGATGTAAGGTACCAGTATTTTCAACTAGTTTAACAATCTTTCAAGGAAACACTTTGAAAACTTTTGTTTCCACAAATTACAAATGTGTGTATCAATGGACTAAACTATATGCCAAAGCAGTCACATGGCAAACTCCCATACATACACCATCAGCTGCAGCCTGGTTACATAGATGAGCATTTAGCTACATACTGTTATTGTGGGGATACGATTTATGAACACAAGAAGTTGCTTTGCATACATTACACTTTACACGAGATTACTGACTGCTCATGTGCATCCATAACAGACTACAGAACAGTAGTAGGTAGTGTATACAATGGGGCTCACTTAGTCCACATTTTTGTGAGAAATTGATGCCTTTAGATAATAATTGTCGCTTTTGCAAATTTTGGACCCCTGGCACCAATTTTGTCATATTGCATAGTGCTAGTTTTATCCATGCAACACAGAATCTTTGACAGATGAGCTACAAAACTTCCACAGGGAAACAGAAATATGGATACTGATATCAGTCAAACTGTAAGCAGGTGAAGTTCTGCTGCAATGCCTGTTTAGTCTAGGACATTACCAAATTTTGTCAACACAGGATCATTTTGGAAACATAAATGAGTTTGGCAGGTCAAAGTTAAAAATGCAAATTTACACAAATGTTCCTTGACACTTGAATTCAAAGGCTTGTATCAATGAATGTGGATTTATAAAGTTACCTCTCTTTCCTGCATTAACCTTTGACCTTCAGCAGCATAAAGTTCATCTGTTGCATCTAAAAACTTCTTTTCAAATGCTTCTTCATATATCTGTCAATATTAAAACAGTAACAGCATTAACATATCATACCAAAATGTTATTTTCTTCAAACACATTCAAACTTAACGTTACCACTGTATAAAGCGAGAAGCATACACAAACTAAAAGCTGTCTTCAGTCCCATTGTCAGCAGAATGATGTACAACCATATGCATCAATCTCACATACTTGTAGAATTTACAGCATCCATCTGCCTGCCTTTGTACTGTAAAGAAACCATGTCCAGTACAGGAATGGCTGCCACAGAACCTTTGGGAGTGGGGAAGGGGAGGGAGGGGTCAAGGTTGATACTCTGTATGAGATGTGAAGTTACTAAGGCACATGAAGATGAAGGATAAGAGCAGCAGTGACAGAAAAAAGAGAGAACTCTTTAATTCATCTCAATGTGAGCCAAATAAATATATAAAATCTAACACTTATTTCTATGAATGGCACTTCAACTTGTAAGTATTCATAACCAAGAAATTTAACACATGTACATGAATAAAAGCACAGCATTTCTCATCTTTTTAATTCATACAATTCACCTGAAGATCAGAGAGCATTCGAAGCAAACTCCTTGAGAAGGCTGTGGTCTACAACATCCCCCTCTCCTCGTTCATCTTGAATGAGAGACAGCAAACCATCTACCGTCCTCTGCTGTACTGTAAGATTACTGATGATTCTTCCTCGGAATAAATCCAAACCATGTCCCCTGCCAGACGAAATACTTATCACATGAAAAGTCTTTTACTCTAAACCTCAAGATCTACAAATTTTATTTTCTTAAATTTATCTAGAATAGGAATACACAAGATGAATATTATTACATGACATGAATAGCACAACCTGTGTGTTAAACTTTGATTATTTTCTGTAAGTTGGGATTATTTCACTGACTGATCATGTATTTGAGGTAAAAAGGCAGTTTCTAATGCAATTTTAGAAAGGATGACAAGGAAGTGCAAGATGATGACATCTGCATAACTTTGAGATTCAGATCAAAATCAATGAAGAATACAGTTAAAGAAAAACCTTACACTAAAAACAATATGGTACTGTCTAAGAAACATACTCTGAGATTCGTATCACAAAATTTTACCACCCACAACCTGAATGGTATTTAACACTGATAATGAACACTCAAACTATCGCGCCCCCCCCCCCCCCCCCACCACCCCCCCCCCCCCACCCCCCCCCCCCCCCCCCCCCCCCCCCACACCCCCCCCCCCCCCCCCCCCCCCCCCCCCGCCACCCCCCCCCCCCCCCACCCCCCCCCCCCCCCCCCCCCCCCCCCCCCCACCCCCCCCCCCCCCCACCCCCCCCCCCCCCCACCACCCCCCCCCCCCACCCCCCCCCCCCCCCACGCCCCCCCCCCCCCACCCCCCCCCCCCCCCCCCCCCCCCCCCCCCCCCCCCCCCCCCCCCACCCCCCACCCCCCCCACCCCCCCCCCCCCCCACACCCCCCCCCCCCCCCCCCCCCCCCCCCCCACCCCCCGCCCCCCCCCCCCCCCCCCCCCCCCACCCCCTCCCCCCACACCAACCCCCACCATCACCCCCCCCCGCACCCCCCCCGACCACCCCCACACCCCCCCCCCACCCCCCCCCCCCCGCGCCCCCCCCCCCCCCCACCCACCCACACCACACCCCCCCCCCCCCCACCCAAGCTCGAGGGCGGTCCTATCTGTTTAACAGTTCGGGAGATTCCCGCCTTATCGTGCATCGTGTTACAGTTAAATTGTTGGCGGAGGGAAAACTTTCCTCGAATTGCCAAGTTCATGTGTTAACAGCGCAGCCCCCCCACAAGCATGTCACTAGAATAAAGCAGCAAGCACCGCTCCCTGCATGCAGAGCCAGGATATTATATACGGCTCGGTCTGATCGTTTTCTGAGTACACACTCAAGCATGATGTACGTAAACCTTCAGCCCATCCAATCTGGGAGGGCGACCCCATCATGTGTAGAACTGCCTTTGCGGAAGTCTCTATTATGCTTTTCTGTAGGCTGCTGTTCTCCGTACGTAGCCCTGCGCTTTAAATTTGGCCACCCTTCAATCTATCGTAACTTTGCACGAGCGTCATTTTGGTGTTTGCTAGTTTTAAATAATGGCTCGGGCCATGACTTTTCCTGAATATTCACAATATAAATAGCCCTATCATAGTACTTAACACATGGCACTCGGTTGCGTTAGCATTATAGTGACAAATTTACACCATTAAGTTGAGGTGTCTGATGTCTTAGCACGATTAGTACACTCGAGATGTTTAAGTACAGTATAGGCTAGGCCTAATACTTTAGACTATCGGAGCTCTTGCGCTCATGCTAGCCTACTGAATGTGACAACTTTTTTTGCACTTTCTTAGGGCTGTATCCAGAAGGAAAAAGAAAATGTGATTCATCTCATACTCATGGCCGTACCGGTTGACGGGCCGAGGGAGACTTTGGGTAGTGGGGGGCAACCTGGTCTTAGGCTGTGGGGCGGCCGCCCCCAACTGTCAAAAACTGATTAAAGCGGGCAGATATTTTGTCTCAGTCGGCGGGCGGGCGTGGAAAATTGGACAGTAGGTCTAAGTCGGGCAAAATTCACGCGCCCTCCATGAGAAAAACAGTGCCGTACGGCCATGCTAATACTGACAAGATGGGGAGTCGATAGGCACTGCAAATGTAATTTCATGAATACAAGTATAAACTGTTGCTGTTTTTTTTTTTCTTTTCTTTTTGAAGGGAGGGGGATTGCCAGTACGGAAAAATCCGTGTTTTACGAAACATTTTAACAATTTAACTGGTTGACATTTTGATAAACAGAAACTTGGATATTTGGCTATTGAACAGCCAGTAGCTGACCAGAATCTTGTCATCAAGCTTTCTACGTAACAGATGACCTTGTTTTTTCACGGACAGTGAGCACAAATGATTCGCTTGGGAAGTGGGTTCTAAGCTCAGTTTCGGCTGTATACTGAACATTGAGTGTGGTAACATTGACCGCATTTTTTATTCTCTTTTTAAAGCTGGGATTTAAGAAAAAAGAACAACGAAGAAGTCATTAACTGGGAATGAGTTTTTTTCTTGAGCAACATTTTTTAGGAGTTGGGATGTAAATTTGGAAATGGGTATTTAGAGAACGTCGAAAGGCGTCGGTTAGTCAAATACCCGTGCAACACTTCACACAGTCCCTCGGCTTGTAACTCATGATGTAGGCACATACTGTACAAGCATTTTACACTTTAAACTATGCAATGCAGCGATCCCGTCACACTCGACATGCTGCTCTTTGGGTCACTTTATCTGGGCGTGAAATCTTGCAGGTTTATTAACTGAATCTTCCGCATTAATATCGCTCTTCTAATGCTCACGTTAAAAAAGTAAGACAAAGCTTTGACAACCTGTCATTATTCTACGCCGCTCTTGAAGTTTATGCCCGAAATGTTTCGTACATGTATTTTCACGATATCGTTTAGGCGTTATCATAAACGATATCTGGAGCAAAATCCCTTATCGATATTTTTTGCCGATATCGTCATATCGTAACAACCCTATTTACTCTGAGTTCTTTTTATCAAAGGACATCTGTATACAATATATTTTGGTATCAAATGAAAGATTATTGCCTTCTGAAGATCGTTTAGCGGCTAATCGCTAAACGATCGCATGTGTTATAAACGTTTTAGTACAAAGCTACTAGCCATTAATCGCAAAAAGCATTTTTCCGTACGAAATAAAAACAATCTGCAGTCATTACAGAAAATTAGACGTTCACTTTAATTGTTTTTGAAAAAGTGAAATACATAATTATACAAATGACACACACGTAAACATACGACTTCAAAGTTGAGCTTCTATGAGGATCCATGTTTGAAGTTCATGGAAACTATGTTCCCCGGAAGTTACTAACACATTTTACATATTCATCATGTTCAAGAGCACGTTTAAAGTCTATATGTTGATCATAGGTACTTGCGATTAATCGCTAAACGATCTCAAAATTTTTGCGACTAAACGTTTAGTAATTTTGCTAAACGTTCACAGCCCTCTAAGTGTGTGCGTCCTGAAAGGGTTAAAAACCAAAATGAAATTGTGAACTCACCTTTTCTGTGAACTGTGCTTTTAATAGACAGTGTCCCAAGTTTGGCTGCCACTGTAACTTCCTGCCCACTATGCTTACTAAGATAAAAATGTCTTGAAAATTTCCTGTAGTTTAATCATCTGCAATGAGAAATAACATGTTAAAGCCAGGCACATGTAAAACATTGTTGGGCATATTTGACTATAGAATAAACAAAATAAAGATGACATACCCAGTACCATAAAAACATATATTCCAAAACTCTGTTACTTTTGGTGGAATTCCAAGAAAATAACTAATACTGTATGATGAAGTTGTAAGCAGTCAGGTTTACTCTAAGATTTCTTTCTCGAGAAACTTCCTACATACTGGGATCAAATATTCTTAAAACAAGCGCAACAATGTTGCCGAAGCTCAGCTTTTCCTGTTGACCTAAAAGTCTGCAGTCAATATTTCGGTTGGGTCTGTAACTCATGTTGTTCATACGTACGTTAGAAAACAAAGAGATAAATATAAATGCAATGAAATATGTATTGAACTCCTGAAGTCTCTGAAAGACTAAATCTGGTACACAAAGTTAACTTTATATACTGCACAGATGTTAGTATACAAATAATGAATGTTTATGAGTGTGCTGCTGTGTAGACCTCATTTGTTTTCCATAATTGGACTCAGATAGTAACTTCCGATAAAGAAATTTTACAGATGGTTAAAGGTCTTAAAAGCGATATTTTGCCCCAACGATATTCCTTGAACTTGTCCAGGGAGAAAAGTTCAAATGCGGGTTGCCACTATGATTTGGAAAAACCAAAACTGCTCAATTGCTCAATATAAAGGGATAATTTCTAAATTAAATTCTTTATACGCCTAATTCTGAGTACTCTTTAGTCCTGTTTTCCTACAAAATTATTTTACTGCATAACATTTTTATGATTGGGATCTACCAGGTATAAATCGTCGATCACTTTTAGGACCGGTGAATGTGTTGCAACAGACCAGAGGGTAACTACAGTTTGTAGAGAGCGTTGGGAAAATATGCACACGTATACTATACTATGTCTAAGGCTATTGAAATATCATCCCCCATGGGTTCCCCTTACCGACTTGGTTGAGCTTTCGGCAACAGAGAACAAGACTGAGGCGGTTCCTGCAGTGTCAACGCCCATGTGACTGCACCATGCTCGTAGCCTGACAAGGTACTGAAGGGGGGCAAAATGGCTTCCAGGGGCTAACAATTTTTAAGGGGGCCAAATGTGTACAAATGCCATTAAGCCAATTGCAACTTAACAACCTGCTAGGGGGCGAAAAAATTTCAAAGAGGGATTCGCCCCCTTGGCTAAAAGCCTGAGCTGCACAATTCCTGCCTCCGAGACTGACATATGGCACATGCCTTCAAAAAGCATGTTTTCCTTTTCAAACCAAAAATTGTTTTTGGAATGTTAGCACAACCGTCAAGCTTAAACCATATGAAGCATTGTATTTTAAATCAATGTGCTATGCTCTTTTTAAAAGAAAGGGGATGGGTTCCTCTTTCCCTTACATTTCCTAGACAACATTCACCTTAACTTGAACTAGTGTGCCCAGCGCCGGCATCCCAATTCACGAGTAGCTTCTTTCCTTCATGTGACAATATAAACTAATTTGCTATTAAGGAAGGATAAGTCATTTGTTCACCTTTCATAATAAATATTTTTTGTCCAGAAATGTTAAGAAAAATGTTTGTAAAGGTGATACAAGAAGGTTTGAAAGATTAAGGTAATGTTTACAAATAACTTGAAACTTAGTGAGGCGACTGCATATATTCTCTTTATACTTTAAGCCAAACTCCTAAAACCATTCAGACATCAGGCTAAGTTGAATACTTGTTTCTGATTCAACACAAAAATGTGTCAGCCTAGCTTATACCACTGTTTCGGACAAGGCCACTTATTCGCATGAACTTGCACAACTTTCAAACGTCTGGCATTTCTTTAGCTGGTCTGTTACTAAAACGCCTAAATGAGATCAGAGAGTTTGGGAATTAAAGAGCTGAGCAAACATAGTCTGCTTCGTGGGGTAGCCCACGTACGGTATTCAAAAATCGATGCACTGCACTTTGGGTAAACACTTCCACAGGATTAAGCACAAGATGTCCTGTACATTTATATATGGCCAGTATACTTTTGTATCTTGTTTCGTTGTACACAGTCTCTCAAATGATAACAACTGGGATTCTGGATGTTCTGTGCATTTAAACATGTACAATATTCGTAAATTATTTTCAAAAATGCTCTTTTGGGTCATCAAATGATAATGACAACAAATGAGAAATTTATCTTTAGTTCAGTACTATTCAAACTATCTATATGAAACGTTTCAGCGCATTTAGTGCATAATTGAAGGATGAGAGGGAACTTTTATGTTTTCAAAGAAAACCCTCTCCCCAGGTAAAATAACGTTTATATTTATCAAAAACAGTTGCATAATTAAAGATATTTCCCCTCACCTACACGTCAGCCAAATTTCAGTCAATTCTATCAAGAAGTAGCGAAATGCCAGACAGACAGGTGACAGACATTTGCTGCTGCATACGATGGCAATAGCTCAGCTGAAGCTTTCAGCTGAGCTAAAAAGCAAAATGACCAAACCATGATTAACCTGGTTTCAAAGCACATTCATATCAACCCTACATGTTTGTTTCTGAGGAGTTGCCACAAATTATAACAACATGATGACATTCAACAAGCACTCAAGTAAGTTGAACACTCCCTTTTCCTAGAAAATTACAATTATTTTTACCAAATGAATTCCCATGTTTACATTTATGAGGTCACAGACAACAAATGATTTACATGGTCCCTACATCTATTTCATAACAAGGTTTAAGTCACAACCTATTTCAGGAGTGGGGGCATCCTTCAGGAATCTAAATTATCAATGTTACACTGGTATTTAGGTATATCATGAAAATGATGTGGATCTGTAGGCATAACACCCAATTGTTTGATGCATACTACATTGTCCATTGAGTGTGCCTGAGAACTACACTAATAGCAGTAAGAAAAATATCTAGAAAATAGTAAGCAGTGTTAAAAGCTGGCTTGAAAAAAAATACAAGTTCATGAAGCAATGAATGAAACTGTATATTATACACTTGATACTTTCTTTGAATGCATTACTTACATCATTTGGGATAAGTACATCCATTGGGGCATATGTCGGCCAGTATCCCATTGTCAATATATTGACAGTTAGATCTATACCCCCTGGAATTGTCTGATGTTGCATATGCTGAAAAACAGTTGAAACAGGTCAATTTACCATGTCAAAGGTCAATGGTAGAACAAGTCAAAGAAAGCAAAGCAATATTTATTCAATCTCAATCAGTGTTTATGTTTCAAACTGAAATGACTGCTTTTATGCCTTCCCAGCATAAGGTTACATCCATATTACTTCTTGTATTGTAAAAAAAACACCTGGTACTAGGATTTTTGTCCACTAATCTGTGATTTTTAGTCAAGCACCACATACCAATTTATGCTTTGAATTTGAAACTTAAAACCAAAAAAATGGACTTGCATAAAAAATGTAAAAATCTAATACCAAATTTACATCCACATCCACTTTTAAGAAATACAAACACTGATCTCAATGAACAATAGAATCTTAAATTTTAATGTTGGCAGCAGATATTGTTTGCCCATAAAAGAAAGGAATGACCAAACTGTTATTACAGTAATGATACTTAAGAAGTCATACAACACTTTTGATAGCAATTATAATTGTAACTATTCATCCTATAACTTGCTGGCCTTTCAACCAGGCTTGGGCCACTCCGATATTTTTAGAGTCCAGTGCCCGCCACCCTATCAGTCACAACTCCAACAACAATGTCATAACTGATGCAGGAACATACAACTCAACAGCTATAGACAACTGAGACTTGGAAATGAATAAAAAAAAATGAAACAAGCCAGATGTCTTTAAATACTTCATTAAAACCTGCCAAATGACACAAAATGGAAACTCCAAAATATGATTTTGCGCACATTTTTGAAGTACTAAAAAAATTTCCCAGTAGTCACCATTCCAAGGAAAGTGGAGTCACTACTTGACTTGATGGGACTCTGAAGATGATTCAGGTAAGACACCCAAGCCTACTTTTAACAAGTGTTGCATTGGCAACTGAATAAAATGGGACAAAAATGAGCCTTCCCCATTTCTTTGGTCTAAAGTAGCACTAACACTACCATGGTCTTCTGTAGTACTTTTGAAAATGTCCTCTGCTTCTTTTAACATGAGAAGGGTGCACCAACTACGAAGCACTGAAATATATTCGAATGATCCTCCTCTTCCAAGGAAAAAAATCCTTCTTAATACTATTTTCCGAATTAAAATTTCTCTTTTATCAGCCCTATATTTCATAATTTTACTTTCACCTAATATTTGTCTCTTATTTACCAGGACTCTGTTTCATAAAAAGTTACACTCAATGTTAAGTTTAAGTTCAATAGGACAATAGCATGATAGATCAAACTTAAGACCAATCTTAACTCTTTATGAAACAGGGCCCTGAGCAGACCAAATCTATGTAAACCTGATGCAAACTGACCAAATCAGACCACATATGAGTGACATGAACAGCAATGACCATACTTTCCTGAATTTGACCCCCCATGACATTTTCTCATCTAAGTAAAGAAGACATGACAGGACCAAATTTCACCTAATTTAACGCAATGTCAACTGGATAACACTCACCTGCTTGAAAGCTAACATAATATCCTTGGACAGTTCCATATCTTTAAACATACCCTCTAGTTTACTGGTGAATGCTCCACCACACTCTATAAAACAGAACCAAAGAATTATTTTGAAAGAATTTTGTTGCATATGTCATACTGCACTGAATTATTCTCAATACAAAATATCTTAAGCATTTTCTGATGTGAAATCATGTCTGTTTAAATGAAAAAAAAAAAAATTCAAACACTGTTATCACCACAAGGCACCAGAATGTGGAGTGTAAGCTCTAATGTAGTGTGTACACTATCTTGAATCAAGGAATTGGTACTATGAAAGGAGGTCAAGGAGAAAGTTTAATTTATTCTAATTCTCTAAGACCCACTAATCCTCCAAGGAATTATCAGCCAAAAGGTCCCTTTTTTGGCTGATGTGGATTTCTTTCATTCACTGGCTCCAATTTGATATCAATAAGCTGGCAACATCATTCACATCTAGTGATCCTCTCACAAGTGGCTAACAACCCTTTGATGAGTAGATTGATACCACTACAGATTTAAAGGCAGGTGCTGCAGAACTCGAAATGACTGTTTAAATCACAGAGGTTTGTTCCTTCCTAAAGAACCACCTCATGCAAATAAGCTGCAGAGGCAGAAGTCCAATTTTTGCCACAACCATCCGGAAAGTTGCCAGAGATTTTCTGAAATGACCAGGTATAGAATCATGTTCCCATTTTTACAAAAAAGGTTACTGATATACTCTCATCAGCATCACTGAGAGTCCAAAGATGTAATATTTTTTAAGTTCCTAATGCCTGGCAATGCTACATCAATAGTGCCAAACCCCAAGTCTTAGTGTAGATCTACCTGACAACTAATTCCTTTTGTATGAACCCACTTATCTAGTGCAAAGTGTTACAGAAATGAAAAGAGAGATACAAGAGACAGTTACTGTGTGACCTTGGTGGTGCAAACCTTTCTTCGAAGACATATATCTTCTTTCAATAGCATGGTTGAATGTGATCATTTTTAGTTTAAAGGCATTCGTTCAAGCAGTTACTAATATACATATCAGATTCCAACCAGAATGTGCAGCATAAGCTCCAAGGTGGAGTGTAAGCTATTCTGGATGTGAATATTTTAGTTGAGAGATTTTCTTTGAACCAGTCAATGATCTCAAAATCAGATTCAAGCCAAAATGAGAAGTGTCAGCTAAAATGTGGGATGCAGCAAGCATTTTCCAATGTTTTAATTTTTTTAATCAAATGACATTCCTTGAACTTATCAATCATCTTTACATCAGGTTCCAATCAGTAGCTGAAAACTGTCCATTACTTCCTTACTGAGGTGTACAACGACTAGTTTTTCACTTTTAATATAACCCACACTTACTACACTTTTACAGTACTAAGTGGAAGGCTTTTTTCTGCACCACTTCCTTAAACTTGAGTTCATACCCCTAACCTCAATACCAACTGCTTTGACAGGCGATGCATACATTACCACATACCTTGCTTCAATTTAGATAACATCGATTTCTCAGCATCTATGGAAGCACTCTTGCCTACCAGGAGTCTCTTTGCTAAGTCCTTCTTATAAAATGCCTCAAAGACATCTTTACCTATTGGAAAAGCAAAAACAAACAAACCATTAAACATTCTAACAACTGGAAGCACCACTGTGAAATGCCAAAAGAGTTGCCCAAAAAAATCATTTCTAGGACAGATCTTATTAAATAATCAGCATTTGCTATGGACCAGTTTGCAAAGTTGGAGGGTGAATAACTAACCAGCAATATCAATAATCTTAGAAAAAAAAAGAAAAATTGTAATAGAGAAAGCAAAATGGTTTGTAAGGTCCTAAATGTCAGGATAGGCTCGAGAAGACTGCATAAGTCTTTCAATACGTCACCAAGGCAAAAGGTTTCAGTCAGACAGCAGTGAAGAACCTCTAGAACTCCCTGCATTAACATTTTAGTATGGTTCTAAGCAAGAATTTTTAAGAACCAATTATTTGGACTCCATCCTGGTTAAGCCCTGTGAAAGCTCTCTAAGAGTTTTCAAAATAGGACTAGTGATACAGCATATGCTCTATAAGCACATCAGCTTTTCAGCCAGCTAGCTAACAGCTTCTAATGTGAGATCAACATCAGACCTTGACTTTTGAAAAGTGAACACAAGTATAAAATACTGTAGATCTCCTCAACAAGGTTAGGTGAGTTGTTTTATACTGTAGTGTAAATTGTAACGGAGATAAGATTTTAATTCTGATCTAAATGAATCAATCCAACCTGTAGTCAGTGTTGTAGTCAAGACTGAGACCGGCCACTCAACGGGCTTTAAACACTGTTTGCATAGGGACTCGAGACCGACAATTTTTGGTCTCCAGACCGGTCTCGCTACAGCACTGCCTGTAGTAGGATAGAAATTATTTAAGTATTCTTTGTGTGGTACAGTGCCAATAGTAACCAAAAAGTCTCTTTTCCACATTAAAGGTATGTGTACACATTACTGTTAGTCTAGGCCAGTTGGGTTCACCTCAAAGTGGCAAGGCCCGGTAACAAGCAAAACAAAGCAACTACACTCTTCAATAAAAACTTGGTTGACCTTAACTTAGTAAACCAGAAGTGAATCCCTGAAAAATCATAAATGACATTCCATTCCACAAGTTAGAACAAAGTTAAATCTGTGTCCTTTCTGGATATAAATCCAGATCTCTTTGGATTTATTCTGTTATTACACTATCAATCTGTCATAACAAATATGAAGCAAAAACTACATCTACTTGGCTTTCAGTGAAAATGATACTGCTCTATACAGTTCTTTAGTCTGTTGTTTGAGTTTGTAATGCACTTGAGTCCTTCCTCTTTAGGCTAGACTTTAAGGATACATCATGTTACGAATCGAAAAATATGACCTTGAAGCATTTCTCAAACACTGCATTGATTCTAGCTTCAATTTACTGTACACTGTTCAGTCTGTAGTTCCACAATGACATTTGTGAATCTCATGCAATATGAAATAATAAGTCCCACAACAATGAAGTTTCAAAACAGAATTACCATAAAAGAGCACAGTAACACTAGATATGGTAACACTTACAATTTATTTTTTCATCTTAGTCAAGAGCTCCAAGCAGGGTTGGAAATTAGCAGTAATCTAAAACTAAATCATGGCGTACCAAAACTACTTCCGAGTAGTACACTGTACACTGTTCAGTATGTAGTTCCACACTGACATTTCTGAATTTCATGGAATATGAAATAATAAGTCCCACTACTCAAGTGGCATACCAAAAACACTTACTGCAATGACACACATGTTGGGAATCAATGAACATTCAACCACTTGTGGATAACAATTTACAGCCTCATCATCAAACACATCTCAACCAATGTGCTCAATGAACTCAGTGTGTCTGTTGAAGGCATGCTTCATGTACAAAGTACTAATGTAGCACATGCAAAGCATAATGTTTTACCGTCACCTAAAATAAAATTACTATCAAAGATGGAAATAATTTGCTTTAGTGTCAGTTACGTCTAAAAGTGCTACCAGTCTTCAGTACACTAGTATGTTTTTATGA
Organism: Holothuria leucospilota; assembly: GCA_029531755.1. Taxonomy (NCBI): domain Eukaryota; kingdom Metazoa; phylum Echinodermata; class Holothuroidea; order Aspidochirotida; family Holothuriidae; genus Holothuria; species Holothuria leucospilota. The sequence goes on from CM055973.1 coordinate 50,046,705, forward strand.
CAAAGAAAATTTGTTTGACCTAAGTTTGACTTTCTTGGGTCCTATCTCATTCATTTTGTAGCACTTACTATTGTTTCTCCCACAAAGAGTCACCAAACATTAAAAATGCTTTTTCCATTTCAAACTCTGCCATGTGTTTTGTAGCAATTCAAAAGTAACAGTGGCTTAAGTAACAAATTTATTATTTTAGGATACATAAACACTGTCGGATGTGTTAGCCAGAAAAGTTTGGTTTTCAGAAACAGAAAGGTTCATGTCCGCTGTGCGTGCTTTGAGCAGCAAGTGCTTCCCAAAAACTTTGCCAGGCTTAACAAACCTGGAAAATTGGCACTTGTTAGTAAGCACCTAACCAAACATTGTTTACCACACTTTTTTGCAAAGTTCCAACCCTGGCTCAAAGGTTTTGAGGGAAACACAGACTTGAGAAAATTTCAACCTTCAACAGCTGATGTCTATGTTAATCTTTGACCAAAAAAAAAATATATAAACAAATAAAAACATCACAAAACTGTGACATGTGTACTTACCATGTATAAATCTGAATATTACCATGATTTTATCCAAAAGTCTTTCTAACTCTTCTTCTGTAGCTTCTTTGTTTCCAGCCCGCAGCTTGTTGTCAACATACTTTGCTGTTACAAGAAAACATTTATGGAGGAAGGTTGTCCATCTTAAAAATGACAAATATAAAACTCTTGGCAAGATGTTACACAGGTTAATGCCCTGTAGAACTGCTTGAAGCAAATGTAGGATATTTATTTATCAAGTTTCACATACATAATGTTTACAAGTTCAATCTAATAGCTCAGTTTCCATGGTTTGATGATCTAAAATTAAGCATAAAGCCCCATCAAAAATTTTCAGAAAATGAAGTAGCATCCCCAACCTTACACTGACGAACCAAGCTTTTACTCTGATATATGGGACACAACTGAATTCAAAACGAACAGTACTGCCTAGCTGCCCAAGCTAACACATGTATCAATTTCTATCAGATTTGCATCAAAACTGGTACGGTACAAACATTACTTTGTGCATCATGGTATGAGAACAGTGTAAAATGCAATGCTACACTTATTACACTTTTACAGTTATTAAGTGGAAGGATTTTTCTGCTAAATGCAAAATGCAGTGCTTGAAACAAGCATGAATGATCACTAGCACCCTACACTGGCATAGTGCTGTATTCTGTTATCCAGGAAAAAGTACCACTTATAGAACAACTATGTGGGAAAGAGGGTGATAAGAAACTTTCAAATTTTTAAATTTATATGGCTACTAAAACAAAATGTAACTCAATGGTTAAGGTATTTCACTTTTGCTTACCCACAAACTCTGCTGGCTTATTGAGCCTCTTGTTGATAAAATTTTCAAAAGCTTCCTTCATTGCATTTGAAAATTTTTCATTCATTGCAAAGCAGTCCTTGAGAATGTTGTCCATTTTGTCTTTAAAGTCTAACAAATCCTGCACCATTGTTTTATCCTTCTCTGGATCTATCACTATTGTTGTACCAGTTTTCTACAGAAAAGACCAACAAAAAAAAACAGTTTGCATTGCAGCCTTGCACAGCTCTCAAAAGATCAAGATCACTGAACTAAATTGAAAAATATAACGTCAAAGGGCTCTGTGTTTACTGGAAGGATATCATCAGTATTCCTGTTCAGGCTCAACTCTGGTGTTTTCACTTCTTCATTTAAAGGCACATGTAAATTTTCACTGTTTTACTTGTTAGACATGGCTGCACATTCCCGGGTTATTGTGAAGCAATGCCCACTACTCACAAAATAAAAAAGAAATTCCCAATTATGCCACCCAAATTTGTTCATAGCTATGATAGCAACACAGATGCTTATGATGTATCCTGCAAAATTTTGCTCCAAACATCAAACATGTTCCTTCCAACTTACACCAACCTTACTCCTTCCAACCAAAGTAGCAAGCTACAAGCTCAACCAAGTAGGCACATAAACACCACAGAAACATACCCTGCTCTTTGACCTACACTGGAGTAGCAGGCTATAGCCCCAACTACAGATACAAGCAGACATATATCCTACCCCTTCAAACCTGAGAAGCAGGCTAAAGACACAGTTATACACATACACACAAACATTCACATGAACTTATACCCTGCCCCTTCAAACCTACCTGCGTAACAGACTAAAGGCCAAATATTACACATACACACAAACATTCACATGAACTTATACCCTGCCCCTTCAAACCTACCTGAGTAACAGACTAAAGGCCAAATATTACACATATACACAAACATTCACATAAACATACAATGCCCCTTAAACCTGAGTAGCAGGCTAAAGGCCCAATGATACACATAAACACAAACATTCACATAAACATACAATGCCCCTTAAACCTGAGTAGCAGGCTAAAGGCCCAATGATACACATAAACACAAACATTCACAAAAAAAACCAGAATGCAAAAATGCATTGAGGTTTCGATGATATATATGTTCTATTCCAAATAAAGCCATGATGTCCCATATCTTTCAGTCAATGGTCAAATGCTATCTTAACATGTTGGAAAAATACAGTTCTGTATTCCTATTTAGTCTTGGGAATTCTTGGGAATTTTTGGGAAATTTTGCTTTTTTTACTTCTGGTGACCTCAGATGACCTTTGCCCTCCACCAAAAACAACAGGGTCCATCTTTTCACCATAACACATCCACATACTAAGTATAAAATCTATCCAAGCTTTCTCCCTTGAAAAATTGTGTTAACAAGGTTTTCAGTGTTTGACCCCTGGTGACCTGAGATGACCTTTCAACTCCACCAAAAACAATGGGGTACATCTTCTCGCTATAACACATCAATTTACCACGTATGAAATCTATTCAAGCTTCCTACCTGGAGATATCGTCTTGACAAGGTTTTCAGACATTGACCTCTGGTGACCCCAGATGACCTTTGACCTCCACTAAAAACAATAGGATTCATCTTCTCACTATAATGCATCTACATACTACGTATGAAATCTATCTAAGCTTCCTATCTGGAGATATCGTGTAAACAAAGTATTCAGTGTTTGACCCCTGGTGACCCCAAATGACCTTTCACCTACACCAAAAATGATAGGGTTCTTCCTCATACCAAAACGCATCTACATACAAAGTATGAAATTCATCCAAGCTTCCTACCTCAAGATATTGTGTTAACAAGGTTTTCAGAGTTTGACCCCCGGTGACCCCAGGTGACCTTTGACCCCCACCAAAAACAATAGGGTTCTTTCTCTCAATATGGGACATCTATGTACCAAGTTTGAGAACTGTCAGAGCTTCCCTTCTTGAGATATCGTGTTAACAAAGTTTTCACGGTATGACCCCCGGTGACCCCAGATGACCTTTCACCTCCACCAAAAATGATAGGGTTCTTCCTCATACCATAACGCATCTACATACAAAGTATGAAATTCATCCAAGCTTCCTACCTCAAGATATTGTGTTAACAAGGTTTTCTGAGTTTGACCCCCGGTGACCCCAGGTGACCTTTGACCCCCACCAAAAACAACAGGGTTCTTTCTCTCAATATGGGACATCTATGTACCAAGTTTGAGAACTGTCAGAGCTTCCCTTCTTGAGATATCGTGTTAACAAAGTTTTCACGGTATGACCCCCGGTGACCCCAGATGAACTTTCACCTCCACCAAAAATGATAGGGTTCTTCCTCATACCATAACGCATCTACATACAAAGTATGAAATTCATCCAAGCTTCCTACCTCAAGATATTGTGTTAACAAGGTTTTTAGAGTTTGACCCCTGGTGACCCCAGGTGACCCCAGGTGACCTTTGACCCCCACCAAAAACAATAGGGTTCTTTCTCTTAATATGGGACATCTATGTACCAAGTTTGAGAACTGTCAGAGCTTCCCTTCTTGAGATATTGTATTAACAAAGTTTTCACGGTATGACCCCCGGTGACCCCAGATGACCTTTCACCTCCACCAAAAATGATAGGGTTCTTCCTCATACCAAAACGCATCTACATACAAAGTATGAAATTCATCCAAGCTTCCTACCTCAAGATATTGTGTTAACAAGGTTTTCAGAGTTTGACCCCCAGTGACCCCAGGTGACCTTTGACCCCCACCAAAAACAATAGGGTTCTTTCTCTCAATATGGGACATCTATGTACCAAGTTTGAGAACTGTCAGAGCTTCCCTTCTTGAGATATCGTGTTAACAAAGTTTTCACGGTATGACCCCCGGTGACCCCAGATGACCTTTCACCTCCACCAAAAATGATAGGGTTCTTCCTCATACCATAACGCATCTACATACAAAGTATGAAATTCATCCAAGCTTCCTACCTCAAGATATTGTGTTAACAAGATTTTCAGAGTTTGACCCCCGGTGACCCCAGGTGACCTTTGACCCCCACCAAAAACAATAGGGTTCTTCCTCTCAATATGGGGCATCTATGTACGAAGTTTGAGAACTGTCAGAGTTTCCCTTCTTGAGATATCGTGTTAACGAGCAAAGTGTCACAAACACACACACATACACACACACACACACGCGCACACACACACACATACACACACGCACATACACACATACATACACACACACGCCATCATGAATGCATAGGTTTCTCTTATCATCGAAACCAAAAATACAATAACCCTTCAAACCTGAGCAGTATAGGCTTAAACACTTAAAAGCCACATTAAAGGTACGCAAAAGGCATAAAGCAGGAGGGATGGAAACAGATAAAGAGATAAAGCAATGATGGTAAGAACTACTGAAAAGAATAAACACAAGTTTAAATGGAAGAAACACAAGTAATAAAAGAAATGAAAGAAATTGTAAACACAGAAACGTAAGTTAAAACAGATTAAAGCCCGTTTGGGGGAAAGAGAGCTGCTGAGTGATCATGTCATGAGAATCAACACTTACGAAAAGGAGTTGAATAACTGGAACATTTCAGGAAGGAACAATTAAGGTACCGTTTTGTTCTTGTACAAGGAACCTGTAACCTAATGCTGGATCTATTAAATGTGATAAGGCTAGGGAAAGGGTGGTTATCAGCTTTTAAAATACTATTCAATTATTTTAGCACACTTTCCTTGTAAATTGCTAGAAGAGGGGGAAGGCCTGAGCCTGTGCATCGGTTAGCAGCCTTAGGCACTCTGTTCAGCTCTTCCCTATGTGCTGAGGCATACAACCATAAAAACATATAATGCTAAACGTTAAGATTACTTTGAATAATTGAAGTAAATTAATTCCAATATGGTTTCATCAATCATGCACCATGGGCGTCAATCCTGGGGGGGACAGGGGGACACGTCCCCCCACATTTTGGAAAAACGCCCATTGACTTAAGATTTTTACACAGTAAATTTTTGACAGAAGTGGCCATGTCCCCCCCCCCCCCCCCCACATTCGAGTAAAGATTGACGCCCATGTCATGCACTGCTTAAATTTCCTAAGAAAATGAAGTCATTGACACGATTTACCTCTGAGGGCTTTTACATAAACATTCCAGGTTATTATCAATAGTCATTCCTAGATATAATCTGTAAGTCCTTTCAAATTTTCATGTAGTGCACATGTGTATTGCTACAGCCTCAGGGTAGTCAGAACATTGTCAACTTAGAAAGGGCCAGCATTTTCTAGTTGGCATACGTTTCATAAAATAATTATGAGGAATGTGTGTAATACTCAAACTGAGCCCTTCATACCATTTTTGAAAGATTAGCTCAAGTAATTTTGCCATGCCATACTTTATTCTTCAGAGTTATCTGTACTAGCTCTTGCACTATCCTAACACGTCCGTAAATGGAAATATGTAGAGCCTAGCCTTGGCTTTCTACAGAAGCAGTTTGATCCTGTGGTGTCTCTGTGAGGTATTGTAACAGTAGCAGTATCCAGCTCTGATTACACAACTGCACTACATTAGAGTCAAACCAATGGCAATGTAACTTTGCCAACAGGTGCACACAACAACATGGACATCACAATGCACATGTTACTGTAGGTCAACAAAGTAACGGTACTGCGATGATTTTGTGTGTCCACTTGGTGAATTCACTGAGCTATGAGAACCATTTTGCATAAAGGCATGAAGTAAGGAAATAAAGTGCTAGTTGGAATTGTACATTTTTAAGTTTATAGCGGGTAGCATGCCATGAGAAGGCCCTTACAGAAACGCATGCTTCTAAATTCCCGATATATGGGCCTTTGATCGGGTTTTCAGTAGAAAGTTTATACTCATGCACGATCCATAGAAGATTATCACTGTGGCAACTGCCGGCACTGCTTTTCTGTGTAGAGCTGTTCTGGGGAAAGATAATCGGCTTAAGAGAGATAAGAACTGCCGACAGGAAATGAGAGAGGAAGACTCAAGAAATAAACATTACATGCACGGCTCCACAATTTCTGTCAAAATCGGTAGGGGGCTTGCTTGACATGAGGGATATTTCATACCAGACAGGCCTGCCTGGTGCCACTTAACGTGGGCACAACCCTGATAGAGATTACCCTGCCCATTCAAACTGGACAAGTAGGCTACATCTTCAACTAAACATAGATGTTCTCATAAAACATATATCCTGCCCACTCAAACCTGAACGACAGGCTAAAAGCACAATTATACATACACACATTTAGTTACACAGACATATATATCCTGCCCATTAAAACCTGAATAGAAGGCCCAACAATATATACAAAAAGTTACACAGACATGTGTGAAGTAAATGTAAAGTACACAAAGTAATTACCAACAGTTCACAACAGATACACTGTACACTGACTTGCCAATGGAAAGAGTAGGTAGTACTATATGATAGCTTAGTGCTGTATGCAGGGCTCCAAAATAATCTTTTCATCTCTCAAGCTAAAAACAGCTTCTGACGACCTTAATTTGAAGCTTTTATGGAGCTGTTTTCCTATTGTCTGAAGCTGTTTTCAAGAAACCACTGTTCCCTGCATGTAACATTCAGTACTAAGCATGGTGTGGTCACTCCAACTCTGAAAAACTTGGAAGGGGCTGGAGGGGCTGGGTGCATGTATTGCCTACAGCAGATTTAGATTGACCTCAGTGGCACCTTGAATGTGGAGAAGGTGTGAGAGGGGGGGTTCATAAATTCTATATAAATTCTATTGCCTCATGAATCTAGCACTATTTTTAGTGCCAGACAAACACCCACTTTTCCATTTTTCCAGCGCAGTTGTGGCAGTCTCTGGCGCTTTTGTGCCAGAGCACCTGTCTATTTTCGAGCCCTCTATATGATATATGACGAAAAATACAAGACAAGAAGTTATCATCAGTCCCACTTGGAATACAATCACACCTTAGCCCCTTTTTATTTCCACAAACTACTCCTGTGCAAGCCATAGCATTCACTGTATAGAGGGATAGAATGTGTTCCATCCCTCCATACAATGAATGCCATTCATTACATTGGGTTCATTGCCTCATGAAGCACTCTCCAGTAACACAGCCATGCTAAAACAAACTTGTATATTTTGAATTATTACAACCCATTCAATAATTATTAAGTGCTACTTGCTTTCCTTGACTTCTATATTTTCTGTAACACTGAACAATGAGCACTTTAAAATATCTCATGAAAATAGTAAACCTACCTTTATGTAGGCACTGAAGTATTGACAAAGTTCTGCTAAACCAGCTCTTGTCCTCAGAAACAGCTTGTAAAGAAGTTTCAGATCTGTTGTTCTATTTTCATCTAGAAGATTATCCAAGCCTGAACAAAAGTAAAGCCACCTTTCTTTGAGTCCAAACTCCTTTACTGATACAATTATTCTCGTAAGAAGTCGGAGATAAGATATATCAAAAATCCATAGTCACTTAGAGAGCTTTTACAAAACTAATGATCCCCCCCCCCTCCCCTCCCTGAGCCCCTGCACACAAAACAATCAGCTAATATGCTTGCAAAGTATGATAAAGAACCAAACATTAGAACTGTCCGTTGTAAAATTATCTTTTAACACTTCTAAATAGCCAATAAAAGCCACAACCACAATACACCACTGATAATAACAATTTTTCTTACTTATTGAAGTGTCATAGAACAGTACAGGTGTATTTCTGAACTTCCTAGGGGTGGAAAAAGACCCTCATGATTAAAAATAATCCCTAAATTTGCATACTCAATAAAATTACAAAGAACAAAATTCAGCTTCATTCAAATAAAATTAAATGATTTGTGGTTTCTGGGTGAACTATTTCCTACACAATGCATCAGAAACCAGAAAGCCAAAAGGCTTAGTGATTCCTTGCCATATGGATATACTGCAACAAACATGAATCACCCACATGACAAGCATGAGATCCCTCACAGGTATCCTACTTGAGATATCATGTTACTGAGGTCAAAAGCTTTTGAAATCTTGTGACCCAAAATGACCTACATGCTAAATATGAACAATCCACAGACCAAGTATGAGATCCCTCATAGTTATCCTCCTTAAAATATGTTTACTAGGTTTTGACCTTTTGTGACCTCAAATGACCTTTGACCTGCATGAAAGCAGTAGGGATCATCTATTCAATTAAAAAAATCCACATGTCAAGTGTGAGATCCCTCATGACCTTTGACCTCCACCAAAAATAATAAGGATCATCTACTAAATATGGGCAATCCACATGGTAAGTATGAGATCCCTCACAGTTACTCTTCATGAGATAGTGTTTACAACATTTTGACCTCTGGTGACCCCAAATGACCTTTGACCGCCACCAAAAACAATGGGGATCATCTACTCAATATGGACAATCCACATGGTGAGTATGAGATCCCTCACACTTATCCTTCTGGAGATATCATGTTTACAAGGTTTTGATGTTTTAACCTCTGATGACCCCAAATGACCTTTGACCTCCATCCAAAAACAATAGAGATTATCTACTCAATATGGGCAATCCACATGCTAAATATGTGATCCATCAGAGTTACCCTTCTTGAGATATGTTTACAAGGTTTTGATCTTTTGACCACTAGGGATCCCACATGACCTTTGACCTCCACCAAAAACAATAGAGATTATCTACTCAATACAGACAGTCCACATGGTAAGTATGAGATCCCTCACACGTATCCTTCTGGAGATATCGTGTTTACATGGTTTTGATGTTTTGACCTCTGATGACCCCAAATGACCTTTGACCTCCACCAAAAATAATAGGAATTATCTTCTCAATATGGGCAATCCAAATGCTAAGTATGAGATCCCTCACAGTTATCCTCCTTGAGAAATAGTGTTTACAATGTTTTGACCTTTTGACCACTGGTGACCCCAAATGACCTTTGACCTCCACCAAAAAAGATAGGGCTCATCTACTCAATATGGACAATCCACATGCTATGTATGATATCCCTCACACTTACCCTCCTTGAGATATCATGTTTACAAGGTTTTGACCTTTTGACCTCTGATGACCCCAAATGACCTTTGACCTCCACCAAAAACAATAGGGATCATCTACTTAATATGGACAATCCACATGCTTAGTATGAGATCCCTCACAGTTACCCTTCTTGAGATATCATGTTTACAAGGTTTTGACCTTTTGACCTCTGATGACCCCCAGATGACCTTTGACCTCCACCAAAAATAACATAAATCATTTACTTAATATGGGTAATCCACATGCTAAGTATGAGATCCCTCAAAGTTACCCTTCTTGAGATATAGTGTTTACAAGGTTTTGACCTTTTGACCACTGGTGACCCCAAATGACCTTTGACCTCCACCAAAAACAATAGGGATCATCTATTCAATATGGGCAATAAACATGGTAAGTATGAGATCCCTCACATTTATCCTTCTGGAGATACCGTGTTTACAAGCAATTTCCAGGGTATTTACTATTTGACCTCTGGTGACCCCAAATGACCTTTGACCTCCACCAAAAAGAACAGGGATCATCTATTTAATATGGGCAACCTACCTGCCAAGTATGAGATCCCTCGGAGTTACCCATCTTGAGATATCGCGTTTACAAGGTTTTGACCTTTTGACCTCCTGTGACCCCAAATGACCTTTGACCTCCATCAAAAACAATAGGGATCATCTACTCAATATGACCAACCCACACACCAAGTATGAGCTCAGTCATAGTTACCCTTCTTGAGATATCGTGTTTACAAGCAAAGCGTCACACACACACACACATACATACATACATACACACACACATACACACACACACACGACATCACCATCGCATAGATTCCTTCTGCCTTTGGCAAGGAATCAATAAAAACCCTTACATGAATCTAATACAATAAAAACTGTCCTTTTTCTAACTTTTGCTATTACCTTTTTGAAGAATGCTACCAACATGTACTTCTAAGAGCTGTTTTTCCACTGTAGCAATCAGAGGTTTTCTTGTTGAATGATCAAGATAAGTTAATATTCTCTGGGATTCTTCCTCCAACCGCTTATCAACATGAGCAAGGTACTCAGGAACCTGCAAAAAGTTAAGAAGTTTAGAGATTAATCCATATTACTCAAGACCAGGCCTGTTTATGCAAACTAACCAAGTTTTTAGTACCATTGTCCAGTTACCCAACTGCCTTGAAGAATCAAGATCTTGGAATCTTTAAATCATAACAACTTAATTCATTATTTTCACTAGTTTGTGCTGTACCAAAAAAATAATTTTGTAGCCATCAAAAATAATAAATTGTAGCCACTGGCTCCTTAACAAAAGATGTAAGGTACCAGTATTTTCAACTAGTTTAACAATCTTTCAAGGAAACACTTTGAAAACTTTTGTTTCCACAAATTACAAATGTGTGTATCAATGGACTAAACTATATGCCAAAGCAGTCACATGGCAAACTCCCATACATACACCATCAGCTGCAGCCTGGTTACATAGATGAGCATTTAGCTACATACTGTTATTGTGGGGATACGATTTATGAACACAAGAAGTTGCTTTGCATACATTACACTTTACACGAGATTACTGACTGCTCATGTGCATCCATAACAGACTACAGAACAGTAGTAGGTAGTGTATACACTGGGGCTCACTTAGTCACATTTTTGTGAGAAATTGATGCCTTTAGATAATAATTGTCGCTTTTGCAAATTTTGGACCCACTGGCAACCAATTTTGTCATATTGCATAGTGCTAGTTTATCCATGCAACACAGAATCTTTGACAGATGAGCTACAAAACTTCCACAGGGAAACAGAAAATATGGATACTGATATCAGTCAAACTGTAAGCAGGTGAAGTTCTGCTGCAATGCCTGTTTAGTCTAGGACATTACCAAATTTTGTCAACACAGGATCATTTTGGAAACATAAATGAGTTTGGCAGGTCAAAGTTAAAAATGCAAATTTACACAAATGTTCCTTGACACTTAAATTTAAAGGCTTGTATCAATGAATGTGGATTTATAAAGTTACCTCTCTTTCCTGCATTAACCTTTGACCTTCAGCAGCATAAAGTTCATCTGTTGCATCTAAAAACTTCTTTTCAAATGCTTCTTCATATATCTGTCAATATTAAAACAGTAACAGCATTAACATATCATACCAAAATGTTATTTTCTTCAAACACATTCAAACTTAACGTTACCACTCTATAAAGCGAGAAGCATACACAAACTAAAAGCTGTCTTCAGTCCCATTGTCAGCAGAATGATGTACAACCATATGCATCAATCTCACATACTTGTAGAATTTACAGCATCCATCTGCCTGCCTTTGTACTGTAAAGAAACCATGTCCAGTACAGGAATGGCTGCCACAGAACCTTTGGGAGTGGGGAAGGGGAGGGAGGGGTCAAGGTTGATACTCTGTATGAGATGTGAAGTTACTAAGGCACATGAAGATGAAGGATAAGAGCAGCAGTGACAGAAAAAAGAGAGAACTCTTTAATTCATCTACATGTGAGCCAAATAAATATAGAACATCTAACAATTATATCTATGAATGGCACTTCAACTTGTAAGTATTCATAACCAAGAAATTTAACACATGTACATGAATAAAAGCACAGCATTTCTCATCTTTTAATTCATACAATTCACCTGAAGATCAGAGAGCATTCGAAGCAAACTCTTGAGAAGGCTGTGGTCTACAACATCCCCTCCTCGTTCATCTTGAATGAGAGACAGCAAACCATCTACCGTCCTCTGCTGTACTGTAAGATTACTGATGATTCTTCCTCGGAATAAATCCAAACCCATGTCCCTGCCAGACGAAATACTTATCACATGAAAAGTCTTTTACTCTAAACCTTCAAGATCTACAAATTTTATTTTCTTAAATTTATCTAGAATAGGAATACACAAGATGAATATTATTACATGACATGAATAGCACAACCTGTGTGTTAAACTTTGATTATTTTCTGTAAGTTGGGATTATTTCACTGACTGATCATGTATTTGAGGTAAAAAGGCAGTTTCAAATGCAATTTTAGAAAGGATGACAAGGAAGTGCAAGATGATGACATCTGCATAACTTTGAGATTCAGATCAAAATCAATGAAGAATACAGTTAAAGAAAAACCTTACACTAAACAATATGGTTACTGTCTAAGAAACATACTCTGAGATTCGTATCACAAAATTTTACCACCCACAACCTGAATGGTATTTAACACTGATAATGAACACTCAAACTAGAGCAGCAATGCTGCTGTGGCTCACACAAATGTGTCATGTGATCAGAATTGGCAATTATTTATACATTGGCAACTCACATTTTTCCTCTTACTGTAGTCTGAATTATCTACTAATAAACCTTGAATTACCCTCAAAATGAAAGAAAACTCAAAATGAATTTAGGAAAAGGAATGTGCATGTGGAAACAGATTTTCAGGGCTAGACCTTCTCTGAGTATAAACCTTACAGTGTTATGCCACAGATTCCTGAAACACTGAACATAATGAATCACACAGTCCCACTGCACAATGCAGCTATTTAATTTTGGACACACTGGCAACTGCTATTTTGTTCAAGCAACCACTTCATTTGTTCTGCTATATGATGGAGAGTGATGTTTTGCACTTCTGTGCACTTTTGGTCTCTGTGCAAAATTTACACAGTATTCTTTTACTACCCTGTAGTACTGAGCACTGAGCCATTGATGCAAGATTCACTAGACCACGTCTGTCCCCACGTCTATTTGTTTTATACTTTTTAACTTTTACAAGTTTTGATGTAAAAAATTTGAAGGTATTTCTTTAGTTCTTATATATATCACAAAAGGGCCTTTATGGGAAAGAGGAAGAGAAAAGAGCAATCTGCTTTAACTGTACAGCATGAATAGGTAGGTTATGAAGATGTTCTTAATATGCATGCATGATAGCCATAAGAGTGAGGAAAAATGCTTTAGTAATCAAGCAAGATAACAAGCCAAAAATCTTGACACTTAGGACCTACATGGTTGTTCATTAAATTTCAGGAACAGAATATGCTGCACCTTTTGCAAAGCCTCATTTTCCAGAAATAGGAGTCATGAAAAACTATGTTTTTTATTGAAACAGAACGAACTCCTTTACACTGTTTCTGTGAATTTATATTTTATGCTCTTCTTTCACAAAAGTAGTTTCCTACACATACGGCCAAAGTAATGACTAGCATTCAAACAAGTGCTGCATACATCTACTGTTAGGCCAAGGAGCAATTCCTTAGTCTGTGGAACTGAGGGAGATTCCCTACAAGTTTGCTTGTTATCCACTCCTATTGAATTCACTTCTTATCAACAGAGACAGTACTATTTTCAAGGAATAAACCAAGTGGAAAACAAAGTGGCTGCTACATTAAATGAACCATGAAAATTAATTCTACTCAAGATCTTGGTGAGAGAAATGTGATCCACTATGTCAACAAGCAGTGCCCATGCACTTTCCTTTAACTAGAGTAGGGTTGTGTGATGTGTGCAAAGCTGACTTAATACTGTAAAATACAAAGAAAATATCAAGAAAATGGCTAATAAATCCATTTTCATACATGATATACATGATATTCAAAAGTGCTCCCTACAAAAAAATACCATTTTGGCAAAAAGCACACTGACAAAATTCCAGCAGCATATCTCGAAAGATGAAGGAATGCATGCTGTTTCTAAAAGTTGACAACAAAAACCTCATACCATAACCTCACAAATATAAGTGTGTGAGCTAAAAACCAGGGTGATAGGAAATATAATTGAACCATATCTGCTGAGTACAATTTTGTAACCAACGTATCTAAAGGAAACCATGTATCATATTCAGGACATGACACCTCACTCAAACAAATGCAACACAAAGGCACAGCCAGCTGATGGTCTACAGTAAATGTTTGGAATCTAAAACTGAAGTACAAAGAAAATCTGATTGTCCTCATGGCAATGGTAACTACTTACCAAATTGATGAAACAAGTGAGTTCTGCAGTACATATGTGCGGTCTAGAAACAGGAAAATGCTTCTGATCATGATCTGCAAAGAAGAAAGTTCATTCCCTTGACTTCAAAACAGTAAAACAGCTCACTTGTTCAACCTGACCTATTGTTTCACACTTTTGCCACCTTTTTGAACCATTTAAGTAAGTGGTCTGACCCACTCACAAAACTCTAGTTAGTAAATTTAACTGATACCACAGCATACCTGTTGACACATTACAATAGCCTACTTACACCAACGTAACCACAATACACAATATGAAACAAATCAGCCCTTCAGAGTATTTAAGGGTTTTACATATGCAGCCCATATGAAACTTGCAACAAAAGCAACAGTGTAGGATCAAACTATGAATCCATCTTTGTATAAAGCACTGTAGGGTGTCTACTTGACCTTCCCACCGACAAATGAGCCTGTTGACAAGCAAAGATATCCCATACACACACTTCACTTTGTATACTATAAGTTATGTGTGTAGTGCTGGCTCGGCTATTTTAGTGTCACCCAGGAGACTGGTATCTCATCACACTTCGCTACACAAACTACTGTGCAGACTTGAGTTGCAATGCACATGCACATGTGCAGACTTTCTTACATGTTTAAAACTTAGGTTTTAGCTGATGCTATAGAGTAACAAATAAATCTCAAAAATGCTATGCAAAATGTTTAATATTTATGCACTTTTCAGCAAAAAGGCTCACCCACTAACCCTACCCATACAGTAGGAAGTCAAAGGTGAGACACTGCACATTTAAGTGAGTATGTTGACCCACCCCTCAGTCAATTCTCTGACTAGCATGTAAGGTGACACACCCCATAAGCACAGAAGTAATACATCGTTTGTGTTTAGTCACTGATGACTGACAATATTGGTACAGTATATGTGAGTCACATCACAATGACCCACCTTTGACGGACTAAGCCCAGGGTAAGTTGGGTGGGTCAATCAACTGATAAGTGCATTTATCATTTCCTGCATAGCTTGGCTAAGGTTAACTCCCACATTGATAAATGTACAGTAAAGTTTATGTCGTATAAAACATGATAGATGCAACATGGTCACAGGGAGGTTTTGCATATACCAAAAGGTTCTGGATTTAGTAAGTACTTTTATCATGTCATTTGAAATAGTGAAATACTTGTGTAATAAACAACGAACCTTTTAATCAGGATTTGATTTCAGATTTAGTTTCCTACTAGCTACCGGGACTAGTGAGCTTGTAAAGCTACTGGCTAAGAAACCTGACTTTCTCAATAAAACATCAATTGTCCCACCAGGCCTGCATCTGAGTATTCTTCCTGGCCTAGCACCAAACTCACTTGCCTTGGGCCTCCTTCTTCACCTAACCCTGGTGTACAATAATTTCCAGGTTGGAAATCTGACATTCTCCTCTGGCTACTAAACAGTTTCTTCTAGCAACACGTTACAGGGTTACATTATATGGCATACAAAGTAGTATGCCCTACAGTATTAGGGAAAAACAATTTAAGGCCAAAATTTAAACACTGTCTTTAACAAAATGTGTGGCCCGAGATGACCCACCTCTGAGCAAAGTGTCTACATTGTCTGACCCACTATCAATACCTGAGACTCACTCCATATGCAGAGCAGTCAACAGTGCAATGAGCTATAGCAATGTATTGAATGTAGCGTAATACTGGAACTTCTGTACTAAAAGTTTTTTACATGAAGTTACTACAGAAAGCTTTTGGCATATACTCAAGCTTTTCTTTCAGTACTGACCTGTAGGGGTTTTCCCTTGACAACTCTGGACTAAAATAGATACATGATGTACTAGTAGGGCTGACTATAAGTCATCAAGGGGTGCAAGGTCATTTTCCTATTTTAATGGCATAATGCTCTATCTCAAAGGGTGCCAATCCCAAATAAAATCTTGTACAGTGCAGGTATGTGCTTGATTGTACAGTATTTCCTCAGGAATGTAACAAAGGTATGGTATACATGATACGGTATGGTATGTATTTACTCAGCCAATGAAAAAGGTGTCATTGGAAATCCTGTGACCACACAAGCTCTATAAAAGTACAAAACAGTAAAACATTAAATGACCAAAACCAAAAATTAAACAATAGGCCAAATAAACCTTGAAGACAAAATAGTTTTGTGGGACACCAAGGCCAATGTCAAACATATGAAGGCCATACTTCTCTACCCTTCATTAAACTCTGGCCCTGTGTACTTGGCATGGTCCTTCATGATCTTGAAGAGTTATGTTATACTTACCATTTGCCGACAATGGTCCTGCCAGCATTTATCTAGTTCTTTGAGGTAGGAAAGACTGTCTGTCTTCTCTGTATGAGCCAGTTAAGGGATAATTTACACAGTACCTAAAAAGACAAGCTTCACTGCAAACTTAGAGGTACAGTCCTAGTACCTGTCCCACACCAGCTTCTGTTAGTAGTGGGTACACTATCTGCAGCAGTAATGGACAGGAAATTCTACTGCAAATATGCCCTTAAAAAATCAAAATTCCTACAATGGTGTGAACTTTTACAACATAAAATGGTTCCTTATTCTACAGTACAGGAAAAAAATATTGGCGAAGAGAATGATTGAATCTCGTCTGCATGTGAACACTTGCTTGTGTCTAATGAAAATGAAACTTCTAACATAGCTCCTATGGTTCTACGAAACATGCACAGATAGCCTTTAAAATGAGGACTTTTCAACAAAGCATTGCTAATGAGAACAATTCAACCATTCACTAGTTTAGGAGTAAACGCACATTAAAGTATCTGAAATTTGTTCAGCAATACAAAGTTAACTTGCTGAAAGCTTCCCCTTACAACCTTCACAATTATATCATGACTTTTGGGATCACAAATGTAACCACAGTAGCAACAAATACAAAATTATGAAAGTAATCATTTACAGAACCAGGTACAGTATAGTAAAGGGCCTATAAACTGACTTCCCTCCACAACATAAAAGCAATTTCATTGCTGTTTTTATCTACAGCCCTTACACACCATGTTTACCTGTTGCTGCACACTGTGGAATACCAACTTTAGAAATGACATAATAAAATAATTCAATTTGTAACAAGTCATGGGTGATTAAAATTCCTCAAGGGACTAAACATGTAAAAGTCTTCATTTTTCTATAAAACCTGTACCATAAACTCAAAGTGGGTGACTGCTATTGAGCTTCAGCACATCAAACTGTACCAGATAATGCCAAGGAACATTATACCAGTACTGCAAGATAATAAATGCTAAAATGTCACTTTTTGTTTTCATAAAGGATATCCAACAAACTGCTCTTTCTGGGCACCAATGTGTTTCTCACAGACTTCTTTAAGCTGGTCATACAAACTGCCAGACTTTTTGTGTGAGCACATATTCTCAACAGCTTTATAGAGTTCCTCCAGGCTGTACTGGATGCGACGACTCTCATGTATGGCTTGGACTGCATCTTTCAATCTTTCCCAGGTCTGTTGTACATAGTTTTCAGGAAGGTCAGGTTTTACTGTAAAATAAATCAAGAAAGATCAAATCAGACTCATAATTCTTTTTTAAAGAGTACTCTATATTGTATTCTGTAAAAGTAAAAAAATAAACTCAAAAAAAAAGTCATGTAAACTTTTCCCCAACTTTAGATCATGGGCTAAAAATCACAAACCTGTAGCACAATGAAAAGAAAAGTATCTCCTTAGCATCTCAGCACTCTGCAAACTGAAAAGCACATAAGCGTCACCTACATAAACTTAACTTTTCCAATCTTCTACAGTATACCATAATTACAGAGCCTTCAAATCAGGACCAAAATTAACATCTGGGAGTACATTGAAAAATTATACAATTCACACCTCTTTGTCTAACAAAGGATAAGAGAATAAACAATGTTTTGCTGAAGGTCTGGAGTAAATCAAAAAGTGTATTTTCCTACATGATACAGTACTGTATACTGTAAATAAAACACACAGTAGGCTTTGGGGTAATGCCAGTCCAGGGCCTCAGAGTCTTGTTCCAACCACCTGTACCAATGTTAGCAGTTTGAATGGCAAATTTTTACAGTCCTACTGCACTGACATGTCTTCACGGTGCAGTTTTGCAGTAGTTTTACTAACCATCCATCCACTGGGGCAGGGGCAAAGCCAGAATTTTAAAAAAAAGGGGGGAGTAGCTGACTACGCAGTTCAAAGCTATGAGCTATGAGCATTGATGTACGAATGTACGAAACCTAAAAGGATGGGGGGGGGGGGGGGTAAGGGGAAATTTTGAAATTAGAAATTGCTGAATGGTATTTCATGGCACTTGGTAATTAAGATTAATGCAAAAGAAAACATCGTTTTTGTGCATTACTGGTGTTATTGTGTGTGACCACTGCAATCTCTGGAAAGGCTTACCAGTCAGTTTGCTTATTACCTCTAACATGGTCAAGACATGGATCTGGGAAAACCTTTTTGAAATCAAGCAAAACAAGATGCTATTTCTTGGCATTTGGTGATCAGGATAAAGACATAACCAAACACTGTTTTCATGCATCACCAGTGCTATGAAGCGTGATCACTCAAATTTGGAATAGGCCTACAAGCACTCTCATAATTGTATAGGGTAAACTGGGGTAAAAACGCCCATGGGGTAAAAACGCCCGGAAAACTTTTTTTCTCTGCCAGTAAAAAATTACATGCTGTGTGATAGAATGGAACATATTTATATTGAAAACAATGTTAATATATAGTAATGATAAAAAGAAAAAAATTATTAACATATTTCAGGGGTATTGAGGAACTGTTGAAAAAAAAATGCCGAAAAAAGTTTTGAAAAATTCCCGTCACAGGTTTAGCCTTCATCAGGTCATATTAACCCCATATGTAAATGATGTTTATTTTTTATCATTTTTTAGTTGATATATGTTAAGAAGGGTTACTTACAGCAGTATGCTTAATCAGTATATAAACATCTATTTCTATGTATGCTTAATACCTGAGATTTAAGTGGGCGTTTTTACCCCGGGCAAAATCAACTGCCATGGGGTAAAAACGCCCAGCAACATCCTTCACATGCAGCTATAACTAAATCCTCATTTATCTTCAACCATCACAATAATAGACCTTTCTACAGCTATTACCTATCAATATTAGCTATTAGGGACCAACTACATAGATTTGACAATTTAATTCTTACTTAACGTTCTCCAGGTATTATTCAGATTCAAGTTCAAGTTCCTTACAATTTCGTAATTTCTTTTATGATGTAACTGACTTTCTTCAATCATCATGTAACCCTACCCCCCTTATTTTACTGAAGATACTGACAATAAATGAATTCCATTTTTCCAATCAATCTGATGAAAACTAATAAGTGCCATAAAATTATTTGCAGGTGTTTCTAAATCTATGAGATCATAACATAAGCGCTTTTTGAGTGCAGCCAAACATTCATTGCACTGTAATGACTGTGTGTGGGAAGTTTCTCTTCATTGTAATGCAAATGTCCTCTCACATGTAAAATACATACAAGTTAGAGACCACAGATGTACCACAAACAGACAAACAAACAAACAAACATACAGCCCAAGACACATCTAAGAGAGCAAAATTAATATCTGAAGGATCCTCAGTTTCACTTCAGGTGGCTTCACTAAGGACTCCAGAATCAGATCATCTGAAAACATCACTGCAAGTAACTACTGTGCCGTATGTGGGAGAGTATGTGGCAGTTATACATAATGAGGATTAATTAATTGAACAAATGATGCTATCCCAATGTTTTAACTCATTTGACCATCTAGTACAGTACATGCATCTCCATAGTACCATTTCAGTAAGCCAGAAACAAAGTGGTAACATTCAGTAGACTCAGAGATGAAGCAGAGTATCATTTCACTTTGCATTGCAAGTTGCAGTCTATCATTTTGATAACAACATGTCAGTGGGGTTTGAAAGAGGAAGACTAAGCAAAAACTTGTTTTTAGCAGATGAAGATGCAGTGCCAAAAAAAAAAAAAAAAAAGATTCACAAAGTCATCATGGGTATTAGTTTGCAAGGACCCAAAGCCTTTGTAACCAGTTGTATCTCTGTTGAATCTCCAGAGTGACAAGCCAATGCTCATTGTGCTGTACGTTAATGCTTCACTTTCACATACATTTGTGTTGGGTATGTGTACTGGAAATGACTTCATATTCATAGTCCTCCAGCTGTGATTGAGATGTTTGTGGTAGTTGAGGGTGTATTCCTCAAAATTACATAAAAAAAATAAAAGAAAAATAATAACTTTAGCACAGGGGAACCTGTGGAATAGTCATTTGTTTTAAAGGATAGGGGTGGGCGTTTTTACCCCGAGACCCGGGTAAAAACGCCCGCCAAAATTGGTGTCGAAAACTGAGGAAAATTCCTCCTTATGGCATGTTTCACAATAAAGGGGTCCAAATACTCCCACAAGTTACCAAAATTTAGAAAATGTGCTTTGTCAGAACTTTTTTGCTAATGATAATCTTTAACATGTCCACTAGAAAAATTTACATTCTCCAAGATAACTTTGACATTTGTTATCTTTTTAGACACAATGTTTCTATTGTAACTCTTGGACAAACAAGGTGTTGCTACTGTAACTTGTGGACGGACACAATTCATAATTATTATCCTATGAATGTCTGAAATTTCCAGATTATTTTTCATAACAGTTAATAAATTTGCAATAATCCATTAACACTTTGCAAACAGACCTCATAAAAAGCATGAAAATAACAAAAGTACCCATCTTCAGATTAATATTTGTGAAACTTATAGGTGTTGCTATTGTAACTCTTGGACGGACAAAAAATCATGGAACAGGTTTGCATGAACAATGTTATTTTGCTGTTGTATGCACAAATACAAGTTTGAAAAGGCATAGTTTCAGCAGGACTACACTCATGCTGTATAGTACTTTACCTTCATTTTTCCCCATTGCTTGTGTTACTATACTAAAGTACCAAAATACTGCAACTTACCATGTTGCATTGATATAATGTGGAGTTACAATAGCATTATTATGTCTACCTTTATTACTCTATTCACTAAAAGGAAAAACACTTTTCAAATTTCATTTCTATATCAGATAAGTATCATTGGTAAAACATAGTAGCATTATACAAATTATAAAATTGTATGATGTAGGCCTCAACATTGATGATAATTCAATTTGCACTATTACTGATAGTCAACTCTTTGGGTCTTGTGACTTTCAGGTTTTTAGAAATGACAGAAATGCACATGGTGGAGGAGTTTTACTTGCTCTTAAATCAAATCTTACACCCTCCTTGGTTACTGAACTACAATCTGACTGTTGTGAAATCATCTGGGTGGCCTATAATTGCTCTCTTGGAAGAGGCTTGGTGGGTTGCTGTTACCGCCCACCCAACAGTAAAAAGGAGTATTCTATAAACCTAAGTAACTGTCTGTTAAAGATTGCATCTTTGAAAAAACAGTATGATTTCATCTCAGTGTATGGTGACTTTAATTTACACATTGATTGGACATTACCTGAAAGGCCATCTTCAACAATGGGTGACATTATTTTTGATACTTTCGACGCAATCGGTATGACACAAATCTTGTGTGAGCCTACGTATTCAACCCCATCTGGTGAAAGCCACTTTTTGGACCTTGTTTTCACCAACAACCCTTTCATTGTTGACTATTGTACTGTAACTGACAATTTATATGGCTGTGATCATCAGGCAGTTGAAGTTGTAGTCAGTATCACCTCTCATTCAGCAAAACGTGTTACTAAGGAAATCTATAACTTAAAGGATGCTAACTTTGACTTGTATTTATCTGATCTCTCCAAAATTAATTGGATGGATTGCTTTGATGGTAATGTTTATTCCACATGGCAAAACATTTCAAACCAGTTAAAAATGTCTATTAGTAGAACAATTCCTGTAAAAAAGGTATGTATAAAGCATGGCACCTCTCAACCATGGATTTCAAAAGAAATCAAGAAACTATGCAGAAAGAAAAGAAATTTATACTTGAAAGCCAAACAGTGTGGTACTATTGAATCCTGGGAATCCTACAAATTAGCCAGTGCCCTATGTAAGAAGGAGATTCGTAAGGCTCATAGGGCATTTATATTAGGCATTGCAAAGGACTCAAATCATAATTTGAAGAAATTCTGGAGATTTATTAGCTCCCAAAAAAGGACATCCAGTGTGACATCTCTCTACTTTGGTGAAACCTTATTTACTTCTGCAAATGAGATTGCCCAAAATTTCATGCACTTTTTTGCCTCCCATGGATCCCAGCCATACATACCAGTGGATGTTTCAAATTTGGACTCATCTTGTGACTCGTCAAATGTTTCTATCAATTTCTCTAGTTTTACTGTGAATGAGGTCAATGACATCCTACAGCACTTAAACACAAGTAAATCAGCTGGTCCAGATGGGCTTTTGCCAATTTTTCTTAAGCTTGGAAGAATGGTGCTATCCCATGTCCTGTGTCAATTCTTTAACTTTTCTGTCTCTAATAGAATGGTACCTTTGGAATGGAAAATGGCAAATGTTGTACCTGTTTACAAAGGGTCACCGAAGCCAGTAGCTGTTGCTTCAAGCTATAGACCAATTTCATTAACACCAATTGTTAGTAAAATTTTGGAAAAGCTTATTTGTTCAAGGTTCATGAAATTCTTTGATGAAAATAATATTCTTGGTACAAACCAATTTGGCTTTCGCCCTGGGAGAAACTGTGAGCTAATGCTATCTAAAGTTCATCATCTTATTTCCTCGTCATTGGATTCTTCTTCGTGCAATCTGGTGGATGCTGTTTTCCTTGACTTTAGCTCTGCTTTTGACAGAGTGCCACATAATAAGCTCATTTTAAAGCTTCACAAGTTGGGGATAAGAGGAAGCATTCTTGCCTGGATTCAGGACTTCCTATGGATGCGCCAACAAAGAGTAGTTTTTCAAGGGGCGTTTTCTGAGTGGACCACTATCTATAGTGGAGTTCCACAGGGATCTGTTTTGGGTCCCATACTGTTTCTTGCTTACAGTATGTCAGCGATATTTCCTCTGGTCTTTCCTCAACAATGTTTCAGTTTGCTGATGATCATACTATTATCCGACCTATTACTTGTGAAGGGGATAAGGATATTTTACAGAATGATTTAAACACTGTTTTCCAGTGGTCTATTGATAACGAGCTTCCACTGAATGTATCTAAGTGTGCTATCATGCACATCTCTAGGTGTAAACCTAACAATGCCTTATTTCATGATTATTGTCTTGGAAGCAATCCTTTCAATGTTGCTGAGAATTATGAGCTCCTAGGTGTTCTGTTTAGCAGCAATTTTTCTTTCAACAATCATCTCGAACATATTTGTAAATCTGCTTCTAGACTAGTAGGATTTGTTTCTCGTTGTACAAATGGGATGCCTCATGATTCTTTCTTACTTTTATATAAGACTCTTGTCTTACCTGTTTTGTTGTATTGTGGTTCTATTTGGCACCCTTTTAACGTATGTCATTTAGACCGTATTGAAGCTGTACAAAGGAGGGCTACCAGAATTTTGTATCAGAGGAAATTTCCAAATGAGATAGTATCATACGAAGACAGGTTAAAGCATTTTAGTATTATCAGTATCAAGCACAACCTTGCATTACAGAGACTTGCTCTTGGTCATAAAATTGTTCATGGGTACTGTCCAGCTGAATTTACTCAATTCATTAGACCTAGCACTCGTGCCCCTGGAAGGCTTCTTCACTGGACTGCGAAGACTCAGACTTTCTATAATTCCCCCTTTGTTCATTTTACAAGACTTTGGAATGATCTTCCTCTGGATTTGCAGGAAATTCCCTCTGTGAGGAGCTTTCGTAAGAGACTATCTGATCATTATTTATCTATGTATTAGGTATTCTTAAGATAAGGTAAGGGGTGCACTCACCTCACTGTGTGTGTTTCAGATCTCTGGTCTATACCCACTTACCTGGTACTGTACCTTCACTATTGTTTGCACCAAATATGTAATAATAATAATAATAATAATAATAATTTGGACGGACAATACAGCACTGTTGTTGCTACTGTAACTTGTCCGTCCAAAACTGATATTCTTATATACAATATTTGAACATGAATGGCAATTACTTTTTTGTTGATATGGCAACATATATGACCTAAATGTTATTCCCAAAGCAATAAGAAAGGATTAAAATATTTCAAGTGCAACTAGTACAGGATTGTTTGTTGCTATTGTAACTTGTTGCTACTGTAACTACTTGGGGACGGACATCACTTAAGTTCAATTTTATAGCTATAAGGTATAGAGCGAAGCTGTTTTTCTCTGCCAAGCTACTGAACTTTAGGTAAGATGTGCAATGAGATAAAGAGATTCAACTGAAGTACTATATCTGAAGAATAATAGATAACACAAATTGTTGCTATTGTAACACCCAAAGGGGACGGACGTTTCAATAGCAACATTTCGTCTAGCTTATTTTAATGCACAAGTTCACAGCATTTGAGATCTGTTGGTTATTATTGAATATTTCACTCCTTGTTTAAAACCAAACATGAGTAATCATTATAGATCACAATATTTGGGAATTATCACAACTTTTAATTTTTCCAATCAGGGGACGGACACTAATGCCAAAAATTGAGCACCTAAATTCGGATAGCCTGTACAGACTATAAAATTATTATACTAATGAATGGTATTAATTGTCTTCATTGCCTGTCCAAATAATAAATATGATGTAAAAGCTCAACAAATTATTTCAATTTATTTGTTACTCCTTTATTATAACATTGATGTAAGTTATTGGGAGTATTGTCCGTCCCCATTTGTCACATTCTGGTCGCATTTACCCCCCTAATTTCAAAATCTTGAATGGAAATACAAAGTAGTTGTTTTTTCTATCAGAAAGCATGGTGTTGATCAGCATAACTATGTTTGCCAATGTAGCTCTTTCCTTCAAACACATTTTATAGGTACTTATTTTCTAATCCATATTTGGACCCCTTTATTGTGAAACATGCCTTATCAATGTCATAACCATGATGTTATATAAGCAAATTATAAAGAAGACATGTATTGCAAAAAGCCACACTTTTGTTTCCTAAAGTCTGCAAGGAGTACAGAGATGTTTACCAAAAACCTCAAAATCGGGCGTTTTTACCCCAGTTTACCCTACCGGTAAAATGGTCAAGACACGGACGTGTCTAAGAAAATCTTATAAAATCAAATACTTTTACAGTAGATAGGATTAGTGTTAGAAGTCAGAATCAATTTAGGAAGAAAGGTGAAGATGGGGAGTTCTTCGTCACAAATATTTGATACTGAGCATTATTGTACACTTGATTTTCTGTCAGCCGACATTACTGTTACCTTGTAGGGGGCAAATACTGTAGGATGGGATGTGCTTGCAGCAGGTTGAAACACTACCCTTTAAATCATCTCCAAAGATCAAAAGTGGATCAAAACAGGCCCTTGTAACTAAATTCTGACCAAGTCATCAAACTTTTTTCTACTGCATAAAGCATACACACCTACAGTAAACCAAGCTAAGAATTCCAATTCGAAAGAAATGCATTAGGCATATTTAACTACAGTGTAGCACTTTGAGTTTATTTAAAAATGACCTTGTCTGTAATACGACACAGGGATATATATTGGGTACCCTACCTCCCTACTTACATTAGGCACATGAAGTGCAGGCCAAACTGCATACATGTACTGTACATATTTTACAACCGTGTGCTACTGAAGTGAAGAGTGCTCACACACAAAGTGTTCCGATTTCAAAATGAAATATTCCACTACTTTGCTTTAGCCATGTTTGTTGTTGTCTCTAAGATATGAAAGGCTTTACAACGTTTTAACATGGAAGCACTACTACCACATCCTTGATGGTCAAAGGGTATTATTACCTTGGACTGATAACTGAGCTGTTCATCAGAACAGTGTCATAGAGTACCTTCCTGTAGCTTTTACTTCATACTACAATAGGTAAAATGTGCACAGATGCCATACGTCATTCAACCATGGAAGCACAGTTCTCCAAGGTAGTAGTTCCACGATTCAACGTTCTTGCACACTGGGAATTCATGAGACACTATTTACAACAACTGACAAGGCACTTGTACCTGGTACCAGTAATGTTAGTGTAGTGCTCAGTGTCCCCTTAGCGTGCCAATCTAACACAGAGATATTACAGTGTAACTGTTACTCAACTAGTGAGTTTTTTTTTGGGGGGGGGGTTATAAAAAAAAGACTGTGCAGTATACAACCTATTGTACATCCATCTTACCATCTCCAGCTCAGGGCACAAGGTTTCACAACAACGTTTACGTACTGCCCACAAAATGTGCAGTACTTCAAATGCATCTGCATGGCTCATTGCATATCCATGTAGTGCTCAGATAGGCATGGTTTAAGCTGGCTTTTTTCAAAATAGTTTGCAAATTTTCACTGTTTTACTGCTGTTTCATTCAACCATTCTCATTGCCATATTTAGGCATGAAATGAAAAATTGCATCCATGAACATCATACTATGCATTGAAAAAGAAAAACATAAGTTTTATGTTTTTGCATTTTTAGGTACATTTGGAATCACTTTTTTCTTCATTTTCCAAAAAATCCAAACTCAACAAATTTCAAAAACACTTAAAACTGTTATACATGGCAAGATTTTGTCACCCCAGGGTGGAGGAGGGGTCAGATTTGGGAAGAGGGGGAGGGTGTGCATGTACTACCCAATACAGCAGACCTTTACGGAATAGCTCATTCCTTGGGCCATTTTAAACTAACAATAGGGGAGGGCTAGGACGTCCCTCTGAAAAAGCAACATCTAAAAATCATGGAGTTGCACATGTGCACAATCTGTTCCCCTTCCTATTTAAGCAGTAACCCTACGTGTACAAGAGCTAGCCTATAGTAAGTGACCATTGTGTTCATTGTTGTGGGAAGACTGTCCAAGTCCACTGAGCTCCAATCTGGAGAGGAAGCACAGTCATAGTCGTAGTGCTGGTACATTAAGGTAGTGTTATTATGAGAATGACTCAATGTGAGTTTTGCTTTCAATTTTAGGGGAAGACTGTGGGACATGTTCACTGAGTCTCCCCAATGTGGAGGTGCAGTCTCAGTGGTATGTTTTGGAGGGATGCTGAATTTTGCAGTTGAACCACAATGGGCCTTTTGTGTGTAGCTTGGGTGGCCATACGTCTGGCTTCTTGCGACACTATCTGTGATAGGGCTCTTGTCCTCCGTCCAGCATTACTTTATGCTGCGGGCATTAATTTGTTCTCCTTTTTGGAGGTCTGCAAGGTCACAATTCTCAAAAAATCTAACAAATAATGAATGAAGAAGCTTTGTAACAAATAAATTCAGTTCTTATGTATGTATATATGATGCTGCTCATTCAAATATATTTATTGGTTTACCTTTACACTGACAAAGTGGTACTCATCACACACATTTGCAGAAGACCAAAACATAATCCCGCACACGCAGTCAAGTCTGATTAGCTAATACATATGACATGTAGTTCTGTGGTTACGCCTATGTATCACAGTCATCTGGGTACACAACACTGGTGGGTAACAGTAACCTGATGGTCATGTCCTCCTTTAAAGGTATTTAAAAACAGTCAGCCTACTGTATGTGTAACACTAATGTTAGGCCTAGTGAGCATTTATAACAAGGTTAGCCAAGCTTGCAGGCCTTCAATGCCAACATGACACAGCAGCTCTAAGCCAAAAAGAAGCTCTAAGTTACAAAGGAAATAGGCCTA
Source organism: Holothuria leucospilota (assembly GCA_029531755.1). Taxonomy (NCBI): domain Eukaryota; kingdom Metazoa; phylum Echinodermata; class Holothuroidea; order Aspidochirotida; family Holothuriidae; genus Holothuria; species Holothuria leucospilota. The sequence goes on from CM055973.1 coordinate 50,074,854, forward strand.
GGGCTGCTTTAGCTTACTGAAGCTTCTGCCACCTAGCCTAACGTTGGGCCTAGGCCCATGTTATTTGACCTATCCTATTACATACAAATCAGATGTTTGAAACAACCATTCATTTTGATTTGATTTATTTGGTACTATAAAAAACATTAAAGATAAACTAAATAGGCAGAAATAGGCCTACAGTATAAAAGACATGCTAGAGGCAAATAGACAAGAAATAAGACATAAAAGACAAAAGAATGGAAAATTTTACAAAACAGAGCACCAGGGATAACCCAACAAGCAAGAAAGGCTTATTTCCATTGGGGTAACCCCTAAAGATGGAACAAGGAAGTTGAGGAACAACTGCACAGGGATGGAAGAAACATGTTAGGAATATTGCACTAGATGAGACACTGGCAGTCAGCAGCTAGATGGTAAAAAGACTTTATTCTGCTAATTTAAAGTGATTTGTTGGCAAGATGGTTCTTGACATACAATTTGAAACAGGAGATATTTCCAATCAACTTTGCATTGGAACTTCAATACCTGTAAAGGAAAGGTACGATTATTAGAACCTTTTATTCTTGGAAACAGAAAGTCGAGTAGGCTACTGTATTCCTGGTACTGTGCTGATGAATATCACTCAATCTGATAAACTTTGATTAAAGAAACTCAAATTTAATTTGAGATACTCAAATTTGATTTAAGATACTTGGGACAAGTGTCACGAAAAATCTTAAAAACCAAACTAAGTTTAAGTCGTTGCACCCTGTAGCATACAGGCCAAAAACCCTTTGTTCATTCACACAAGTTGCCCCATACAGGTGCAAATATCTAAAACAAACCAAACAATCTTGTTTTGCATAATTTAAAGCTTATTCTTGTAAGGCTTGGAGAGAGCAGAAAACTGGTCAGGAGGAACAAAAGTTTTTAATCAAAATAACATTGTATGAAAGCAGTACACAAGATCTCACAAGGGCGACGGTTCAGAGAGGTTGACTGACTGGGAGTAACAATAGAATACTCCACCACAGTCGAAAAACACCTTTTTGAAAAACAAGGAGGCATACTTGCAGTGGCCATGGTCCCTTGAGATATTCCTTTGAGAATGAGTCATGTGTTTTGTGTTAATGTTTTGAAAAATGTTGAAAGTCCGCCAAGCTTCCAGTTTTGAGTGTAGGCAAAGTCACAGTGGTGGTGTTTTACATGGGTTCATGTTATTTTGCAGTTCCCCATAATTACATGTGTTTTGTATGTTTTAGAAAAATTTTGAAGTCCAACCAAGCCTCCAGCTGTCAAGTAATGAGTGGAGGGTCAGTAGCATTTACAGTGGCTATTTTAAAAATTCAAGTTATTTTGCAACCCCATAATTATGTGTTTTGTATAAATGTTTTTGAAAAATGTGGAAGTCCACAGTGCCTCCAATTTCGAGTAACACACAGTTGCAGTCACAGTTACCATTTATGAACTTGTGTTATTTTGCAACCCCGTAATTATGTGTTTTGTACAGTATAAATGTTTTTAAAAATTTCAGAGTCCACAGAGCCTCCAGTTTTGAGTGGAGGCACAGTTTCACTAGCCTTTATGAATTTGTGTATTTTGCAACCCCATACAGAGTAATTGTTTTTAAATTCATAAATGTTTTTGAAAAATGTCTAAGTCCACCTTGCCTCCAGATTTGAGTGGGAAGCAGAGTCACCGTCACAGTGGCTGAAGCTGTCTACGAAATGTGTTATTTTAAACCACAAGTGACTGTGCCTCTGGAGGCAAGGTGAGGTTATTACTGGCAGGGTATTCTATAGTTGTACCACTGTCTACATGTATATAAAAATTTTAAACGTGCCCCTGCTGTTCAAGTTTAGTTACCGAAAAAGTCTCATCCAGTACAATTTCTAAGCATAAAATACTGAACTGGATGGCTAAGTTAAATTCCCATTGGAAGAGATAGACAGGGGTGTGGATTTCTTTAATTACTTGCGACAGTAAGAGAAAAGATTCAGTCTTGTCCAGGTGAAGCGATAACTTGTTAACTTCTGCTTCTTCTTTAGAATACGGTGAGACATCCAGTTAAGGTCATTAGTACACCACATGTACGCGCCGTGAGGTCAGTCAGACCCTCAGAGAATTGATAATAAACTCTACGAGCTTAGGGTGACTAACAGCCCCCTCAATAAGACTGCCAGGGAGATCATTCCAATCCCGAATTGTGCTTGGGATAAAACTGTATTAGCATTCTCTTCAAGACTCTAATTCCTTGCTCAAACAATTACTAACATTTGAAAGAGGAGTAACTATTGAATACCCTGTCACATGAAATAACCACTTTTAAAAATCTTGGATGTGGAGTTTTGGTGCATTGACGCTCTCTTGCAAACAGGCTACAGTATGTGAGAATGACACTGATTATGAGGGAACTGAAGGCCTAGCACAAGTGAGGATAGATAATTGATAGAGCATCCATCTGAAGCTGGATGCTCAGTCTCAGCTGTGGTGTCATGTGGGAGTTAAACATTACATCCTGCCTAATGGATCCACTGAGCTTGGGTGGAAAATGGGAAGCTGTGAAGATCCTTCCTGGGAAATTTGGATATGGAAATTTTGGTCACTGGAGGGAAATTTACACCTTTGTACATGAAAATATGGGAGGAATTGTGAAAAGTTTGTCTCCCTTCCTGGGAAATAAACATTTTTTCCAGCCCTGCCACTGAGCATCCGTCTGGAACTGGATGCTCAGTCTCAGCGGCACCTTCATGTGGGTGATAAATAGGCAAGGCCTAGATAAAAGAAGCAGTCTACTTTGCAAACTGTGTCCTTTTGTGTGGTTGACAAGCATGCTCTGTTTAACATAACATAACATAACATAACAGGTTAAAGGGCAAAGGAGGGCTAAGGCCCCATTAGATGCCCTGAAGTCCAAACAACCATAACTGAAAACAAAGAACCAACCAATACCAAACGAGCCCAGCACAATTAGATTCTACCGCACTTATGGAAGAACTTGTCAATGTTAACCTTAAAGCAGTGCACAGATGTGGAGTTAACTACCCACTCAGGCAGACTATTCCACTCGTTAACAACTCTATGAGAAAAGCTGAACTTCCTAATGTCGAGCCTTGCAAAATTCTTAACCAGCTTCTTACAATGGCCTCGAACCCGAGAATTACATTGAACCTTTAAATAATTGCAAGAGGACAAAGGATTCCTTTCAAAGAGAAATTTGTACACCTGAAGCATGTCCCCCCTAATCCTTCTCAACTCCAGGGTGGTAAGCCCAAGATGCTTAAGTCTAACATGATAAGGTAGGTGTCTCACCTCGGGTATAAGGCGAGTGGCTCTCCTCTGAACTTGCTCTAAAAGAAGCTTGTCCTTTTCATAGAAGGGACTCCAAGCCTGGGCTGCATAGTCGAGGTGGGGTCTTACCAACTGCTTATACAGATTTAGTACAATTTCTTTACTAAAACTACTGAAATTCCTCTTGATCAATCCAAGCACCCTATTAGCCCTAGCAGCAGCAGCTGCACACTGTCTAGATGGCTTTAAATCACCTGTAATAACTACACCCAGATCCTTCTCAAAAGTCACATCACTCAGAATACTACCATTCATGTTATAATCATAGCTGAAATTTTTAGGACCAAAGTGAAGGACTTTGCACTTATCTGCATTAAAAGACATTTGCCAAGTCTGAGACCATGAAAATAACCTATCCAAGTCTTTTTGCAGTAATGAGGCATCATCCTTATCACTAACCTTCCTATAGAGCTTAGTATCATCAGCGAACTTACTAATACTAGATGTGAGAGAGCTATCAATATCATTGATGAAAATTAAGAAAAGAAGCGGGCCAAGAACAGAACCCTGTGGAACTCCACTTGTAACTTCTTTCCAAGAAGAGAAATTACCATTAACAACAACTCTCTGAGATCTACCATTGAGCCATGAATTTATCCAGTCAGCACAACTGCCCTTGATGCCTAACCTATGCAGTTTAACCATAAGTCTACCTAATGGAACTTTATCAAAGGCTTTTGAAAAATCAAGGTAAATGACATCAACACTGTGACCACAGTCAAGAGATAAGGAAACATCTTCAAGAAAGCTCAGTAAATTAGTAACACAAGATCTACTCGGTAAAAAACCATGCTGTGACAGATTGAGTAACCCATTATCTAAAAGATATTTAAGCAAACAATCCTTGATTACAGATTCCATAACTTTGCACACAACACTGGTTAAACTGACTGGCCTATAATTGCAAGGCAAGCTCCGATCCCCCTTTTTGAAAATTGGAGTAACATTAGCAATCCGCCAGTCAGCAGGTACAAAGTTTAAATCCAGAAACTTCTGAAAAATAATGCAAAGAGGAACTGACAAAATCTCGGAGCATTCATGGAGAATGACAGGATGGATCCCATCAGGCCCAGGGGCCTTACTAGCTTTTAAACTCTTCAACTTATTACAAACCACCTCTTCAGAGAAGACAACATCACTAACTAAAGAAGAATTATCAGAATCCCTACAAGTCCCCAAAACAGATGATTCCTTGGTAAAAACAGATACGAAATAATCATTTAACAAATTAGCCATATCCTGATGATCAGTAACTAGTGTGCCTTCATTACCTTGGAGAGGCCCAACACCCTCCTTAACCTTCTGCTTAGACCTGACATAGGCATGAAAAGATTTTGGATTTACCTTAACCTCCTTGGCCAATTGCTTTTCAAACTTAGCTTTAGTGTCAATAACCAAATTTTTAACTAAGAGTTCCTGCTTCTTGTTTTGTGTGGACAATATGCTTGTGACACTACGACTGAGCATTCGGATGCTTAGTGGTAGCATAGTTGATTTGAAACCACATCGTTACAATAGACAATTAAAACGGGGAATGGGAAACAAATTTTTAGAACAATATTCAACACTCATCAGCAGGCTTTCACTGTGGTTGTGGATCAAGGCTTTGGTCAACTTGAATCAAAGTCAGTAACAAGTGACGGTAAGTTAGTTTTGCCAATATTACCTAACTTACACCTACATCATGATCACGAAACAACCCCAACCACATTGAAAGGGACATTACATTGGGCCTAAGTTAGGTTAGGCCTAAGCCTACAAACGAAACGAATGCATGTTCTCACCCTTAAAATTTTTAATCACCAATTTTTTCGATCCTCCGGGTTTATTGTTAATTAGAGGCGAAGATCTATTCGTGAAACCATTGTTTGAGGGATTTATCGCCGAAAAATTCGCCCTCTTCGGAGTTTCACCCATTATGGAAGGACCAGCACGAGCCAATTCCTCTCGGGATCTCTTCCTATCAGAATGGTGGAGATGGTTGTTCCCCGATTGCCTTCTTTTTCTCTGAGACAGCCCAGGTTCAGATTTCAACTTCTCACTGTTTGAGAGCGGCATTCAGTCAAAGATGCTGCTCCACTTTACAGAGAAAAACTAAGTTCCCAATCTTTTTGGAACTATCAGAAGACAGAAATCCTGGAGCCTAGTCTCGATAACGTTGACGGTGCATCGTTTACTGCATTGTGCATCATACTGTCATATGTACAACTAGCTAACTGATGTAATTTATACGCATTTACACAGTGCACTACTGTTTCTACAAAATGGCAGGAAAGATAGGTCGAAAGTCAATACCTCCAAACGATAGCCATACCCCAAAGTGCTATTTCTCTCTGAAAACGTTTCTTCAATCTGAGTTAATTTTAGCATTGAAACATTTCAATAATTTCTCAAAAATCATGAAAATTTCTCGGGCAATGATTCCGGAGATCAAGATTATCATCTCTGTTAAATGGATCGTAAGTTCATTTACATTTAGTTTATATATTTACCGGTGTGTCATAGGTTGCATAAAATTACTTAACAATATCTTTCTCAGCCTATAAAAACTGTGCCTCATGTGGACTTCTCAAGGGCTCATCATGAAACATGATTAATGTGGCTGAACTAACCTACAAAAATATCACCCGAGAAACATAGAATATAGCTTGTAAGCCTTTATCACACACCAACATGTTGATTACCCCACTGAGAGTATAGGCTTACCATACAGAGCTGAGCAGGTCAAGCAGGTTCCTGCTCTGTTTGGCGTTTGCCAGCGCTGAAACGCGTCGTCTGCTACATACATACAGTCCAATAAAAGAAAACATTCAGCTTTATCGTGTGAGCGTGACTTACTGTAGGACCACCCCAGGGGCACTATTTAAGGTTACCAGAAGTCTCGATTTATCCAGAAACGTCTTCTTTTTAAGAGGCTTTCCCAAATTTCAGGGTGGATGTGTAATAATGCCGTCAATTTCCTGATTTTTTTATTCTTATCATCAAACTTGTCAAATGTGCCACCAACTTTAAATTTTCCTCTTCCGTTGCGGTTACAAAGAAAAAAGAGAATAAATAAGAAATTTTGATTTCACAACTTGTTCAGTATTTAATAATGGTGTAGAAACCCTCAAAGTTTATGAAGTCATGGGCAAGGGCATCGTGCAAAAATAATACTTTGGGGGCCGGTGAGAAGTGATGACTGAGTGAAGGTATACCGTCGTGCGAAAAACTTAGGGTATTTTTGGAGGCGGGAAGGTGAAAAGTACCTGGGGCAGGAATTGGGTGCTACCATTCGAAAGTATTGCAAGAAAAGACAATTTAGGGCAATGGTTCCAAACGCGGCCCCCATAAGGTATATATTTTGAAGTCACTACTTGACTCCTCCCAAGTTTGCTCTCCTGAAGTGGTGCTATAGGTTGCTTACGTAGCAGACCGTACAGCTTGCTTTTCTAAAGTTCTATTGACTCTGTAAGAGCCGAAGGGCGAGACATAACGTTACTCGATCCCAAAGGGCTTCTGCTCTGGGCCCCCAAAGGGAGACTGAACATGACCAACCTCTTGGCCTTCAGACCTCTACATCAAACAGACTTTACAGCATATTCCTTCCGCGCCGAACATTTTCGGGTTACTGAAAAAAAATTAAAAAGTATTGCTTCTATTGGGAAATCTGCAAAACCAAGAAATTTGTCGGTTCGGCTGGTTAATGTCAGGACATTAATTACTTTATCGTACCGGTACCTAGTATTGGGCTTCCAGATGCCAAGTGGAATTTCCCTGACGGGGACAGCCTTCCGGGCCCCGACGGGCTTCCTGTTCCCCTGCTCCATGCCCCCACCCTTGCCTACAACTTGCTCTGCGTCTAGCATTCGTGAGTAACTAGTTTGATCATTCTGATTTTCATCAAATATATAGGCTTGCGTTTTTAGGACCATTTTGGGCAGATTCTTCAATAAACCCGAAAATTTTTCACTGGTCCTCAGTGGGAACCTAAACTTTTTGTTCGCGAGCTTAGGCGAGCCAAAAACTTCGCGTCACTCATTCCTTCGCAACCCGTAACCTTTGTCGGGGTTTTGGTTCCCTCACCACCCCCAGTTGGGGAGCTTGGTTCCTTGTCGGGCAAATCTTTTCGCCACTAGTAACTGTAGACACAAATTTGTGGTTTAAAGCAGGGCTGCATCTGCCGCCTTACCTGATTCCAGCCCATTTCCGATTCCAGTGGCCACTGTTCCGTCCGGGCCAATTCCGAGTGACTCCAATTCTGGGCTAATTGCAATATCACTTTCCCCAGTTCCCAGGCCAATTCCGAGTCCTGACATTTGAAAATGTAACTTCTTGTTCAAATTAATTTTGTGCTGTTTTGCAATAGCACTTAATTTAAATGGGCATTTTTTCGGGTCAATTTCAAACTCTGGCCCACTCTTTTTAATTCAGTTGTTTATGCTGCATGTGGCCATTCATTTATTATTCTGTGCACCGATAACAATGTAGCCTTAAGGAACATGTATGAAACTTTCACAAGTTTGTGGACTTAGCTGGAATTATCTTCGCGTCTGAGTCTAGTTGCAGCCTATTCCAGGCCAATTCCGATTCCGGGAACTCCCAGTCCGGGCCAGTGCCGAGTCCGGCGGAAAACGGACGCGAGTGTCCGACTCGGATGTTGCAGCCCTGTGACCTAGGGTGTTTGGGAACCAAATTTTCTGACCTCAGCTCCAACCATGGTGGGACTGAGGTCGTGTTGCTCCCGTAAGACGTAGTGCAGATGACCTAGTAAAGGAACGTACGTCTTCTTATGAAAAATTCGTGAAGACCTCTGATGATCTGCCACTCTTTGCCTTAGATACAGCTTCAGTAACTCTTCAGTATGAACATCGTTCTCGAGTGTTTACTCTCTAAGCCTGAAATTATCTCCTGCGACCCTCGACCTCAACCCAATCTATGCATTTGGCCCTCACAGGAGCCAAACTTAATGCAAACAATCACCATCTATACCGGTAGCAGCTACGCGCGAAGCGGTCGGTAAAGATTTTTGAAAAATGTATAACGGCAAATATGTACTTTCAACCTTCATATGCATATCATGCTGCAAATGATTGAATGATCCCATATGCCCCTACAGAGGTTGGAAATGTACTTCTGCTTTTCGGAAAAGTCTTTTGATCAGAATGGTTGCATGTATTTAACCTATGAGATGGAGAGATAACCGTGACGAATGTGCGCGAAGTGCGACGAAATTTATCATTTAATGAGATAACCATGACAAAACCTGCATTCATGCTCTGCATCGAGACACTTTCAATTCCCCAATAAACCTATTTGCCAATCACAAAGCCATTGTTTACCTGTGAATTCATGAACAGCTTTCAACTTTTGTTGCTAAGCTTCTGCGGGAGTTGTATTGACAATAAGGATAATATTGAGGCAAGGTTTGAAGCGCGCGGAGGGCGCGAAAATTTTGATAGTTTGCGAAGGATTTGCGATAACTCTGATAGTTTGAGAACCATTTGTGATAGAAAATGCTTACATTAGATCCATTACTCGGTCGAAAACACACCTCACCCCTACCCTCGATCTACAGAAATTTATAGCTTAAACGCCTTTTAGGATCATTTTAAAATTTTTCGAAAAAAAATCTGAAATCGATTGTGGGGCACGCGCCCCCATGCCCCCCTCCCGTGCCGGCGCCACTGCCAGCAACAATTGAGCGTGGGAGCTAAGGAGGGCTATCGTGACTGAACGACTGCCCTATAACTGTCTTCTTGGGAGAGGGCCGGTGTAAAGAGAGTGACTTTTCTATTTTGCGAAATTTTCAGTGTTAGTAAGGGATGAAATGTTATCAAGCGGGATTATGGTGCCAAAAAAGATTTGTTTTTGCTTAAAAATGTCAATTTTGTTTGCTGAATTCAAAAAAGTTAGGTCCTATTTTTGCAAAATCATCGTCAGCCGCCATTTTGAATTTCAAAATGGGGGACGTTTTGCCATCATTTTTCAGGAATAAATGCTCCTATGAGATGGTTTGGCCTATCTTCCCCACTTAACTCCATCACTTCTGATGTAGGCGAGCCCCGTGAAAAATACATCCCCATCTAGAGTCTGAACGTCATTTGGAGTCAACCAAAGCTTTTGCTCATTTATACCCTATTATTATTATACAGGGGCGTAACGAAGGTGTTTTCTTTGGGGGGAGGGGGTGTAGAGTCTATGTTTTGCCGACAGATCTGGTAATGCGTTGCGCGAAAACAAGCCTTAGCGGGTGGGGTCCAGGGGCCCGCCTTAGGGCCCATAGTGGGGTCTAGGGGCAACCACGGGAGGGGGGTAGGGGGAGAAGCCCTCGAAAACTCTGAGGTTTAAGCATATCTCTGGGTGAAAAATTAAGTCTCAGGATGGATATATTTTAGTTCATAATGCATCATCAAATTCAAAGATTCCCCATAATTTTGATGTATTAGGCTATTCCTCTCGTCGAGCCGCTATAGTTTTAAGCGGTTGGGATTTACTGATCTGTGGCCTGGGGAGGGGTCTAAAGACACCCCTCCCCTCTGGAAATTTTTGGAATTTGAAAGGTGCCTAGATTGCAAATATTCGTGCACTATTTGAGTGGGTTTCTGCCATAAGGAGGAACCTCAAAATTTACACCCGGGTATAATTTGCTTGTCAGATTTTTATTGTGCGACATTTGTCGCCGTTTATGGGAAATTTTCCCGAAATAGGGGCTGGCTAAAACACTCGGCCCGCCTTAAGGCAATTGATGGGGGCCCAGGGGGGCAAAGCTCCCGGAAGCCCTGAGGTTTTAGCATAATCTCTGGGTATAAATGAGGTCTCATGCAGGATAGATATGTTTTGGTTCATAATAAATTATCCAATGCAAAGATTCCTGATAATTTTAATGTGTTAGGCTATTCGTCCCGTCATGCCACTACACTTGAGGAGCTGGACCTGTCGTTCAGAATTGGGACACTATGCGTTCAGCATTTGAACGCTTCAGGCGTTCAAATACAATAGGTGTTCAAATAGGCGTCTAGCGTTCAAAAAGGGAGAAAAGGTGTTCAGAATCTTAACACAAGCGTTCAAAATATGCTTTGAACGCCAGGACGGGCTCTGTATCTGTTTCATTTTGGTGTTCAAAAGTTAAAAGCCTGAGACTGCAGTGAAGGGAAGACACGCGCAGCACGCATTATTTTTTTCCCCAGGATGCATTATTTTTTCCCAGGATGTTTGTGGGTAAACCGGATCCTCGGGAGTTTGCAAAATGTGTCTGAAGTTAAGGTTAGGGTTTAGAAAACGGGCTAAGGATGGCTTACTCCATGGATAAAAGGGTGCTGCTCCCCATGGTGATGATAAAAGTGAGGAATAATGTGCAGAAAGTGGTTTTTCAAGAATGTCATATGACCCGAAATAGTGCACCTATATGAAAGCCTTTAATTCCCTTCAGAGGTGGCGCCAGGATTTGCCCGACAGGGGGCCAAACTCCCCGATGGGTGCCAACAACCCAAAGCCTCAATGAGGCCGACAGAGAGCCGAAACGATGTTTGAAGGAAAACTTTGGCGCGCGAAGCGCGCCGAAAATTTTGGCCCCTATTTCGAGAAAATATGAAAAAATTGGCTTTTGCCATAGAAAATTTGAAAAAAAAAATGGGTTTTTAGAGAAGAAAATTGGAAAATTTGGGGGTTTTATTGAAGAATTTGCCCTAATTTAGACCAAAATTAAGTAAATCGTCGGGGTGACTGGCCGTTGTTGGGGACTACATATTTTATCGTATAAATAACAGCTCCCCGACGAAGTCGGAAAATTTCCCCGACGGGGGGCCATGGCCCTCTTGTCCCCACCTGGCGCCATCACTGATTCCCTTTCTTTCTCCAAGTTGCCGACGGACTCAGTCACTCGTCCAATTACACCGAAGGCCGTTGATACGGCCGTATACGGCCGTCACATGCATAATCAGTTTACCGACGGGCCTTCAACTTGAATGGGCAAATTAGATGAAGAGCTGAAAATCGAAATAGGCGATAACAGACTGGCCACGCGCTCCCGTTCTCTCTTTCTCTTTTTTTCCTTTCGTTCTCCGTCTTCCTTTTTATCCCCTTTCCTTTCCTTTCTCTCTTTTCTCCTCCTTTTTTCTTTTTCCTTTTCTTTTCCTTTCCCTCTCCCCTTTTTGCCGACAGACCAAAAATTTGCAGACGGCGACCAAATAATGGGGGGGGCACCCCCGCCCCCCGCTCGCTACCACCCTGTTATTATATATTGTAATTTTAATATTTACGGCCATTTTTCTTTTTCCACTCATCTGGTTGACCTACATTCCAACAAAAATGTTCTGAAAAACAAGTCAGACTCCATCTTGAAAAATAACTCTTTCATTTTAGCACTTCCTTATCATAAGTGATTGAATAAATTGCCAAAAATAGTCCAAACCATCTCACAGGAGCATTTTTACTGGAAAGTAAAGAAAAAGGTTAGCCATTTTGAAATTCAAAAAGGCAGCTGAAGATAACCTTAAAAAGTGACACTTAATTTACTAGAATTCAGCCTACAGGAATTTACAAAACTTAAAGCAATAAAATCCATTTTGGCACCACAATCCAGCTGGACCCATGTTTGTGACATTCAGTTCTGCACTATATTTGAAAGTTCCTACAGACGCAGTTGGTCAAGCAATATGGATAATTCATGTTTTGAAAGAACATCCTCAGAGCGTTTCCAGCAAATTTAATTAACCGTGCTAGTGGGGTTGACATAATTCCTGCTATATTTTTCGAAAACAGTTTACTTCTTATACTAACTTGGCATGTGAGGGTTTTCAAATGCATTTTCAGACAAAATCATAGACACCCTTGAAAACATTTGGGGGCGCTGGGCCCCTCGGGCCCCAATGGGCACCACGCCTCTGATCACGGGTATGCAAAAATTTTGCACAGCTTCAATAAACGAAATACTTCTTTTATTTGCCAAAAAATGCTTCAGTTGGCAGTGCATCATTGTGCTTCTAGTAGAACTTATAACTGGTAGCTAATATTTGTTTAAAATTAAAAAGGAAACACATCAATTCGTACTGCATCATAATTTTTGTGACAGTAAATTTACATGAGGCCTGTGTTAGGCTGCAACTGTGGTCCATTTAAATGTAGACACCTTCAAATCATTTTTTCTCTTAAAAGGAGAAATGCATCCCCCCCCCCCCTTGTTGGTACTTAAGTTTCGGTGATCGTTGTCCTCCCTTCAAAAAAAAAAAAAAGAAGAAAACTTGTAGGCCTAACAGTAGCGGCCTAGCCACCAGAAATTTCGAAGTGGGGGAACCCCGGGGACAGGCCAAAGCCAGGCAAGATACTGAAGTGGGGGAAAATATCTCCTAAGGGGATAAATATTTTTTAAGGGGTGAGATATGTTAAAATGCATCAAAACTATAGTATTATGGAATTTTCTATGAGGGAAAACTTTTTAGGGGGAATAAGCTGCGCTAGATGCCCCCCCCCCCGGGGAGCGCGATGCCCTCCTTTTTAGACGGGGGTCCAGTAAGCAATGGCAGTATACTCCAGAGGCAATGCCCCAGTGAAGCCAGGGAAAAAGCCCCCGGAAGGTCAGGGGTTTTGACACGCTTGGACACTAGCATGAAGCCTTTAATTATCGTCAAATGACATGCTGGATCTCACCAAACAGACCACAAAGACCACAATTTGACTATTTTTTGTAACCTAAGTGGAATATCGAATTCGATTATTGTAACCGAACAGCGCTTATTAGGTACATAAATTATTAATAATAATTATTGTTAACTAAATATTAATAGTAAATATAATGTTGTAACCGATATCAATTCGAAAATTGACGGTTTGATGCTGCAGAGCAGCAGGCCCCGGTGTAGCCAGACGGTACTGATGGACGATGGAGATAGCTTCCACCGAGGGGAGAATTTTCATGGGACGAGATGTGTTAAAATGTTTTAAGGCCCATTGGTTAAGAGCTTGCAGAGCAGTGGCAAGTCACGGGGCAGAGGGAGCCAGCTCTGCCCAAAACCAAAATTTGGGGGTGAAACCATCATTTTTTCTACCCAGATTGCAAAATGATGATTGTAAAGTAGTCCAAATTAGGAGGAATTTAAAATTATAAATTACACTTGCAGTGTAAAATAAGTAAAACGTTACTAAAATGTTTCTACAATTCTTTTTCTTCAGCTCACTTTGCACGCATACACCACATACCGTAATTTTGTATCATTCTTCACACAGTTGTTTTGTTTAAGTGATTTCTAGAGAGTGTGTTCACGTCAAGATCCAGATACTTTTGATACACTTTCCTCTTTACTCCGTGACGACTTCTATTGTTAACCAAGCTTATGCTCTGTACTCGTTCATGCCTGTATAAATGTTGTTGTGAAAGAAACAATAAACGGAATGAAGACATGAAATCAAATTTATCTATACGTTCGCAATTCTCTCATAACTTCCCGTAGTATAAAGTGTAGCAAAACCCCGTAGCTCTAAGATCACCCGCCCGCCCCACAAATCCGCAGCAGCATGAAGAAATTGACCAGCTGTCAGGCCATTACAAAGCAAATAACAGAGATTTGTGGTCTAGTGCACGGTAGTGGTTCCCAACCTTTTTCAGTCCATCGCTCCCTTTCACCGAATCGAGTTGGCCCCGATCCCTACCCCCATCCTCAAATTTACATAACACTATGACGTCATAGTCTTGCCATGAATGACTCAAAAAAAAAAATAAAAACACATGTTGACATGAATAGTAGACTTAAATCATTTTTAGGTGTAGGCCGGGCCAGCTGTAGATCAATAGCGGATAGGTGCTGCCTTTTGTGATGACCAGTCCTAAACCCTCGATTAATCATGTGTGAAGCGTTGATCGACTGATCGAGAAGTTCCCGGAAGTTCCGGCATATTTACAAAATTGTCGAGACAATAGTCAAGCATTTTACATCTTTTAATTATCTATAATGCCTTGAATTCGTACTAAGAAGACTGGAAAATTACCAATTGGCAATTTTTTATTACAGAAGTAACTGCATGTCGGCCAGTCCAGAAGGGTGGTAGTGTTTGCATAGGGCTTTGGACGACTTAGTATGCCACACAAGCTGTCCTACCGACGGGTAGTAATAATGAGATAAACAGCTCGAAAGTAATGCTGCCGAAAAGTAACATATACGAAACCATTTATAAACGTTTTCATTCATTAAACATTGCTCAAGTTTTCTATTATGCTAAAATCATCTCCAGTTGTCATTTTTCAGTTGGCTTTATGTTGTCTATGGACATCCATAACAAAACTACATTCGACGAATAGGTAATTGTGGGGGATAATTTCCGTTTTATGAGTATTAATTTGAGAGTTAAGCTAGAGGAAACTATTTGGTACCATTGTTAGACCCATTTTAAATTAACTATCTCATTTTTTTCAAAAGCCCTCTCCCTGCCGCCCCCTTATCCCCCCAGTCGAGAAAGCACACCGGAGGGCAATACCTTCCCAGATGGGAACCACCAATTTTGTGCATATTCATCGCTAAGTTTAGATAGTCACTTCTTTATTCTAGTACTCACAGTTTTGTAAATGGCCTAGAGCTTTCGGGCTTCGCCCCAGCAGTGGAGCCAACTGGGTTTGGTGATGGGGTACACCACAGATGACGTCGTAATGCCACCTCAGTTACCCCCCCCCCCCCACCAAAGACTGCGTAATTAATCTTTCTCTGCGCCACGCAATTGTATACAGCAGTGGAGGATCCTTCATCTGTCACTACGTAAAGATGCTGTCCTAGGGGAGTGGGGGAGGTCTAAGAGAAATTTGTGTTAATTTGAGCTTGCATAGATGCGAAACGGTGCTTGCCAACAAACCTCCTGAACCCCCCCCCCCCCACCACCACCACCCTTGACTACTTTACTGCCTTCTATCCTGGGAGCCACAACTGGAAAAAAGGCCGTGGTCGTCTCGACTTGAACCAATTGGTTGAAAACTGGGACGTTAAACCTCATCTAACTATCTATTCTGGGAAAGTTTTAGGCAAAATACGTGCGTGGAGTCTACTGAGACATTCTTGGACTATTACGATTTTTTTCCTTTGCTTCATTGTGCCTTATGGAAGGGTATCTATATAAGGTTGGCAGACACCGGTTTAGGACCTCCTGGAAGCTCTGGATTAATTATATAAAATGGGGTATTGACATGATGCTTATTACCTGACATCCAAATGATACTACAGAGTATGACACCGAGCACTTAACAACTATTTTACTAATTTTGAACGAAAATTCAGACGAACAGCTTTCAGCAATGGGGAATGGGAGAGAGGAAGAGTATAGGTGTGGGGAGGCGATATTAGACCTCCATGATAGGTACAGTAAAAGGGGTGAAGGACTTACAAGCACGTTTCAGAATGGTTTTTGTCGTAAGTGTATTAAAAATCACCATCTATACCGATAATGGCTGCGCACGAAGCGCTCCGTAAAAATTTTTGAAAATTGTATAACGGCAAATACGTAGTTTCAGCCTTCCACGTATTGATAATATTGATACTGATACATATTGATATTGATAATAAGAACAATACTGACATAATGTTTGAAGCGCGCGGTGCGCGAGAAAATTTGATAGTTTGCGAAAGAATTGAGAAAATTCTGATAGTTTGAGAACCATTTGTGATAGAAAATTATTACAATAGATCCTTCAGTCGGTTAAAGAAACACCTCCTCTTACTCCCTACAGAAATCTATAGCTTAAACGTCTTTTGGGATAATTTCAACATTTTCAAAAAAATCTGAAATCGCTTGGATACACGCCCCATGCCCCCGTGCCGGAGCCATTGCGTCCCAGTCCCCTACCGGACCTTTACCCGTGGACCCCACCAGGGGCCCTGTGACGGGCCCTAGACCACCAAATCGTTGGTATGGAGAAAGCCAGCACCAGTCCTGTCGACAGCCGACCCGGGCCCCGGTACAAAATTTTAATGCGGGCACCCTCTCACCAAAGTAAGTGTGGTGTTCACGAGGAAATAATTCGAAATGATATAATATATTTTATGACCAATTTTCCCTGGCCCCCCAAATTACCCCTGGCCCCGGGACATTTGTCCCCACTGCCCCCCCCCTGTCGGCGGCCCTGGCCAGCACCACCTGAGACCGACGGTGCATCCTTCTCAGACCACCCAAACCGACGAAACTCTTAGACACCCGTCACCAACCCGAAACGAAACCGAAGCAACGTCTCATAGAACTATAAGTATAGAATTATAGTTGACGAGATCTTCTCTATGATATGAGAATTAAAAAGTAGGCATAAATAATATACTAAAAAATAATTCGGGATCTATGTGGACGTTTCGCAAGGTCTCATCCGGTACCCAAAGAATATAACCTACGGTTTTGACATTTTGTATGGTGGGGAATCAGGCGCGGATCCAGACATTTCGAAAAGGGGGACTGAAAGCCCCTTGAATATTCTCCTAGATTAACATTATGCTAATTTCGCGTATTTGTTATTGTTAATGTGGCAAAGAAGAGCGGGATGAGCCCGGGAAAGCCCTCCCCCCCCCCCCCTTGGATCCGCGCCTGGGAATGGTAATTGGGCCTTGAAAAAAGCACTAAATTTACGACAATTGGCATCGTCACTTTATCATTTTTTCTCGGTTCCAGGCCCCGTAGCCAAGGGGCGAAGAGAGCAGCCGCCCCCTTGAGCATATTTTTGGCGTTTTTTAACTTTTAATGTTTATTTTTACAATATTGCTAATGTTTCCCCTATTTATATGCGGTAAATAGACGTGTCTATGGGCTTCGCCCCCCCCCCGACAAATTGCTGGCTACGCTCTTGCTCGGTTTGAAAACAGACAGACCACCCGAGACCTAAATGATGTCGGTTTCATGACAGGTCAGACCACCAAACGGTCGGTCCGAATACACTTAAACCGGCCCAAACCGACTCGGTTTCGGTTGGATTCGAATTGATCCCGTTTATGTGTGGTCTATGCACACCTTAAGTTCTGAGTGTCTTACAATCACCGGACAAGGGGATTATCAGCATTTTCATCAGATGTAAATGAGAAATACAACGTCAGTCTGAGGACAAAGGGGGATAGGGCTGGTTGAGCCCCCTTCCCCGAGTCCCCGTCTGGTGCTAGGAGCTCACACCAAATAATATGCATTCATAGGGTCGTCGGAATCCGGAGTAGGGGAGCTGCACCTCCCCAATAATTTCCATTTGAAGGATGTGTCTCAAATCGTCCAAAATTATCTTTAAAAAAAAATTAAATTCTGGAACTGAATGGCAAAGTGACCAGTCTTATATACCTTCCGACAGCAATGATTGATTACAAAAATTTTCTTAAGAAATATGCTCCCTTGAGGAGGTTCCATCACTTTAGGAATAGGCGCCAACAGGTCGGAAACATGCCCCCTACTTGAAAGTGGAAGGGATATCATGTCATATTCCCCCCTCCTCCGTCACTTTTTGCCGAACCCGAACAAAATGGCAGGTACATATTAGATTCCGTAGTTACAAACTAATTAATTCAATAAAATCAAGCTCAAAAATGGTGAAACAGCCATTTCATGGATTAAAATAGTGGAAAATGCCTCATATTAGGCTACACCTCACATCTGAAATCCAATTTTTTGCCAGGCCCTTAATTAAGCTTGCCCAGGATCCCTCGTTGCTAGGGCTTCGCGATTTGCCTTTTAATTATATTCTTCAAGGTCATGCCCCACTCCCCCCCCCCTCCCAAAAATGTGAAGCTGTTGATGCTCTTGACTTTAGGGTTCCTTGTTGTGGTGTTTGGCGTCGCCTCGGTGAGGATCCAGGAGAGCAAAGCTCCCCTTGCATGCTGTAAGGTAGGGTTTCATTATTTTCGTTGACGGGGCACATTTTTTCATGGGGAAAATCTCGCGGGCCACAGACGGGAGAGTATCCAAGATTTTTTCTGTGGGGTCTCATTTTGAAATCACTAAACGACGCCAGTGGAGCTTTTAACGTTCCATCCGAGGGAGTAGTGTCTAGGGGTCGGTCGCAGAACCTCAGGCAGTTGGGGTACAAGACAACGCTAGGTGAAATATTGAGAACAAAGCCCCGGAAGAACTGTGGACATTAAGTCTGAAATATTTCAAAATCTCTAAATGACATTTGGGGCTCTTTAAAACAG
Organism: Holothuria leucospilota; assembly: GCA_029531755.1. Classification (NCBI taxonomy): domain Eukaryota; kingdom Metazoa; phylum Echinodermata; class Holothuroidea; order Aspidochirotida; family Holothuriidae; genus Holothuria; species Holothuria leucospilota. The sequence goes on from CM055973.1 coordinate 50,093,297, forward strand.
ACGATCACAAGTATCCCATTTGACCAAACCTTTATTACATACAGACTAAATTTAGGCCTGGTATGGTACAGCTGGTTATAAGCTCAAGCTGGATACAGTGGCGCACACTTTGAAAACTGGTGGGGAAAGATTGACTTTTACGTCACATCACCTGAGCGTGATGTAACCATAAGTTAGGGTAGAACATTTTCTGCCTTCAAGAGGGCGCAATGAATGACATTTACCACTCATGTACCAAACAGTCAAATAAGAAAACGTGAATAAGATAAAAAAAAATATATATATATTTGGCCTGTATATTTTTCTAACAAACAGCAAATGTCTCCTCAGATTTCATCATGAGTCCTCGGCATGCAAACTGGCCTTCCTCGCTTCCTCCACCATCCCGGTCTTGTGTGTCTATGTCGGATTAACGGCCCTTCGATTTAATTATGCAGTGAGGATGTGGGTGGGTGGGGAAGATTGTGAATATCCGTAGGGGTTACATGCAGGGACATATCTAGGGCCTGGTTATGGGAAGGGGCTCAAATTAGAAACTGAAATTACAGGTGGGTGCCCAAAGCTACAAAATTCCAACTGCAGCAGTCTAGTTTATCCGTTAGTCGAACCTTAAGTTAGACCAAAATCCCTCATCTCTGTTTGTTGTCGTTGCAATTGTTGTTTTGTTGGTAAAGGAGCAGAAACTGGGTTTTCAGAAACTGGACTCATGTGTGAGAAGCATCTATGGGGATGGAGGTCCAGGGACCTCTCCGGTACATTTGGAATAAAACATTCCCTACGTGCAATTTTTCGGGTTCGAAGGGCCTTACAGTCATGATCAGGATAATGAAACTTTAAGCATTTTTTATCAGCAATAAATTCAAAAAGGTCTGCGAAAACTTGGGGGTGGGGGCAGGGGACTCGAGCTAGTTAAGTTGATTTTATTTTTCAAATGAAAGCTAAATAACTCCAAAAGCCCAGAGGCTCAGCCTGAGTGATTCCTTGCCGAAAGGAAATGAAAGGTCTTTTGCACTTGCGCTTAAGTTGCGGTTACTAGCAAATTCCTACCATTTTTGATGTTTCCCCTCCAGGGACCTCATATAACCTTTGACCTCGATTCTTCCTCTTAGTATGCTATTTTTATACTAGTATGGAAAATATGCACCATTTCTTTCTTGGGGTATTGTGTTCACAAGGGTTTTAGTTTTGTCCTCTGGTGAAAACACATGACCTTTGGCCTCTACCAAAAACAATAGGATTCTTCGTCTCATTATGATAAGTCCATATACCAAATAATAAGTGTATATCAATCCTGCCTTGAGATATGGTGTTTAAAAGCAATTTATAGTTTCATAGTTTTAATCTTTGATCTCTACCAAAAACAAAAGGGTTCATCTTCTGACTACTGCACCTGCATCCATGGAAGTGTGAAAAGTATTCATGCTTTCTACATTGAGATAGTTTGTTTTACAAGGTGTTTGGTTTGTGACCTCTCACCTCTGCCAAAAACATGAGGAGTTCTTCCTCTAAATATGATATATCAATATAATAAATATGAAGTGTCCATCATTCCTACCTTGAATATGATGTTTACATACAATTTCAAGGTTTGTGAAGTTTTACCTTAGGTGATCTCAGATAACCTTTGACCTTCAAAAACAATAGGGTTCATCTTCTGACTGTAAATGCAACCACATGCCAAGTATGAAAAGTATCTAGCCTCCCTACCTTGAGATATCGTGTTTACAAGGTTTGGGTTTTTTCCCCTCTAGTGTCCTGTAAAGACCTCTGACCGCCACAGAAAACATCAGGGTTCTCCCTCTAAATATGATAAATTCATTTACCATGTATGAAAAGTATAAAACATTCCTATCTTGAATTATCGTGTTTACAAGCAATTTCCAAGGTTTTCGTAATTTTACCTCTGGTAACCTCGGAAAACCTTTGAAAATTAAAGAACTACTACTGCCTTAAATCCCCCCCCCCCCCGAAAAACCTACATTTCTCCCTTAGAGGCTATTTCGTCCCCCTTCAGTACCTTGCCAGTCTACGGTTCAGCTGCAAGTCTCTCGTCGATCTATCTCGATTTTGCATCAACCCCTTTCGTCGATTCCGACTCATATTTCATTAAGTAAGGATGCCAAACACTACCGTCACGGTTTCTGACAAACTTCACATCAGGTATACCCAAATCATCCCCATCGAGCAACCTTCATGTTTGGAACAAATGACCTCACATAACCAATAGAAAAAGAATAATCGAGGGCAAAGCGTGAGATTTTAGGAGTCATAAGTTTAATAATTTCACTGACCCGAAATTTTCTGGAAATTTGGAGTGTGGTAACCAAAAGTTGCGACTTTCGAAGTCCGATTTTTTAACCGCTGTTAACTCGTAAAATATACCAACAAGGGAACGTCGCTCGTTGCATGAGGCTTTTGAACACTGACAGCTATGAAGCTGTCCTACATGAAGGAATAGTTAGGTGGCCGATAACGATCGCGCGATTATAGGTGCACGCGAAGCGTGACGCAAAATGGGATTTGAGTTATGTTTTACTTGATTTTTCGTTACAAAAGTTATCCTTCAGCCCACATTCAACACCTCAAATAAGATTGATGACAATTGCCTGCTCATTTTTTTCAATCCTGATTTTTCTTTCGATCTCCGTTTTTTTGAGGGGCCAGATTCGAACACCTCACCGGTTGGATGTGGCCCGAGGACTGCTGATAGCGGCAAGTTATGAACTTAGGGTGTCTATGACTATACGGTTATCAAGCGGCAGCGCGCGGGCCGTCTAAATTTTTTTCGCCAGGACGAGTCAGGACAAATCGGTTTTAAAAAATATAAATTTGTTTCAAAATGAAGGTTTGGGTTAGAATTAAAGGTAGGGTTACGTGGATTGACGTTATTTGGCCAGTTCTTTCATAATCCGGCGTCAGAATTACAAAAAAGGGTCGAAAAGCTGTCATTTTGGAATTAAAGGTGTGGCCTATTTCCAAGAAGCTGATTGGTCCATTGGCCAGATTTGGCCTGACTCGTCCTGGAAAAAAAAAAAAAAAAAACTACGCGCGCGGGCCACAAATGGCCCTCGACTGACGTGCACGTAAGCGACTTGCGGAATACTCATATAAGTGGCGGCGCAAGGGCCACAAATGGCCCTCGACATATACGTTAACGAAATGCGGAATAACCACAAATATGACTAATGAGTAAAACTAAATGACTGAGTTCTGAATACATTTATTGAGAAGAAAATATACAAGAAAGAGTGGCTCGTGATTCAAGACACTCGACTCTCTGTCATTTTGTTGTTATTATGCTTCCTACATCTACCGGAACGCATACATTTACTAATGTATTAGACAATATTAGCTAAACTACAGCCCCGTGATTCAATCCCCCTCCTCCCCTTTCTGCAGTGATTGCTCACTCCATGATAGCTATCGTCGATACAGAGAAAATTACTCGTGCGTTTCACGGGGAAGGTCAGGCTGACTCAGGCATGCCGGCAAATACACGGGCCAGATTAGGTGTAAACTGTAAAGCATATTTAACCTTACACATGGGGACTAGATATGTAGTTTTCTCGGGCCCGGTGAATTGTTGAAGGACAGAGACGGACACAAGAAAGGATTATTTATAAGTGCTATTCTTTCATCGGTTCATTTCAATGCTTGAATCATTTATTGAGATAGCAGGAAAGACAAATAACTTTAAAGATAAATAACACAGGTCATATGATGGGTTATATGTTAATTTTGTAAACGAAGACAAAGCTTAGTTAACTACAGCAGTTCCGCTGATGAATTTTGAAGCGATACGTCCAATTGACTATTACGCACAGTTTGAATACAACGATACATTTTGATAGTCATTATCCAGATGATTTCGAGTAATGTTTTCATCTATATTAAATAATCTTGAGTACTTCTGAAACACAAACATGACGTCATACACAAAACAAGTTGCCATCCAGCTGATAACTTAGTCTTGCTAAAGTATGTATTTTAAATGTTAAATTTAACGTCAATCATGTAAACAAAGTCCAGTTTGGAGTGAAAACAAACCAATTTCGTCTGCACTGCTCAATGTTAAATCTCTTGTACCGTATAAACGCAGTTAGTGTGACATCCGGTACATAGTGTGAAATGCGTGATTGTTTATATGAGTGACTTCACACTGAATAAAGTCAATAGACAAGATGTCATGTAATAAATTTTTATGTAGTTTAAAAAAGGGTAAAAAAAGGCATAGGTAACCATCAGTGCTGTTGTCGAGTCCCCATCTTCCGATCTTCCGAGTCCTCCCTTGCCGCGCCCGAGTCACTGGTATTAGAGTCCCAGTCTGAGACCGAGTCACAAGTCTGGGTCCAAGTTCCCACCCCGCCCCCCCCCCCCCTCACCCCATGGAAAAGTATACACTTAGAATAAGATTTAATAAATTATCTAATTCTACTCTACCTTTTATTAAATCTTGAGCGTGTTATGATATAGGCTTCTAGGCTTACCATAAATTTTTACAAACACCGCACTGGACAGTGCATATTCTAAAAACGTGGAGACCGAGTGGAGTTATTCAGGAACTGCAGAAACACAAGGTAAATGGCACTAAATGCTCCATGGAATATGGGATGAAAACAATACAAAACCCCCAGATGGCATTGATGTATGCTAAGCAACAATGCTGACGGACTCAAGACCAGTCTCCAGTAGCGATTCAAAAGACTCAGAATTATGACTCAGATCCGGTCTTGTACAGTCCGGACTTGTGACTTAGCTATAAAATTCCCAATACCAGGCTCAAGATAGGCAGTAATTTGTGTCACTTTTATGCACTTTATCTGTTGTCACATAGCATTTACCTTGTTTTCTGCAGTTCCTATACAACTCCACTGACACAGTATCTACATCTTTGCAATATGTGTCGTCTAGTTGAGATGATATTCATAAAAGTCAACATCATAACTTAAAAGATTTAATAAAATGCAGTGTAAAAATTGATTATTTTTCTGAGTGTATCCTTTTCCATTGGGGGGACTCATACCCTGTGACTTGAACTCATAGCTGGACTCAAATACCAGTGACTCAGACTCATGAGGAGAGGACCCGTCCGACCTGAAGGTGGGGACTTGACTACAGCACTCCTAAGCAAAGTACCAGTATTAAACCAAATTGGCAAATCTACCTGGTTTCTAATGAAAATGACGACTAACAAACTTGTTCAATTTGCAGGGGGCAAGGGGAGTAGTGGATAAGGATACAAATGACCCCACTTGGCATCATGTTTACTGTATGCCCATGCCCTGAGTTAATGGAATGATGCAACACAACTCTGATGTAAGCAAAGTGTACAGTCTGCCTCTGGTAAGAGATATTTTCAGGGAATGTGATTGAAAGTTTATACTAAAATACAGAAGCCTTGAAATATGGGACATACAGGGTAGTAAAGACTGAGTTTGCACTAACCTGGCACAAACCATTCATCAACCAGGGAATATCTTCACCAAAGGTAATGTACACATGTCACTGATGCATAAGGGACATGCCTCGGTTGAATTAATGAACACTGTCTACATGTTAAGTATATGACCTAAAAGGCTGGTGGGATTTCCCAAAAAGGAGAGTATGCCTTTCACCAAAGCCTTTGAAGCTTTGGATTGGGTGGTTTGCCAGATGAGAAAGATCTACTTTAATCTACAAATCAAAGAAACTAGACTCTAACCTTTTACATGGAAATCAAAAATGATGGTGTGAGGCATTTTTAAAGAACTATGCAAGATTCACAGGTAATAGAGGCACTGCCTACCTTAACTTCAATCTTCATACCACAATTTTAAAACTGAGAACATTACTCCACAGATATCAAAAAACAAAATACAGTGGGGTTTTTCCCTTAAATATACAACTAGGTTTGAAGAAGGCACTCAGTAAAGGTATTTCAATATTTTAATAAAGGTTGAATCAGTTGGCTATGTCCATTCAAAGCCACCATAGTACTGAATTTTTACAAACCTGCCAAACGTCTTCTTAAAAACTTTCTGCTCATTGTGCTCACTAAAAATGATGACCTCTGTAAAAAAAGTTACTAAAGTCTGCCATCAATGGGTACTTGAAAAATACTTTTTCCCATTTCAGTCAGACAAAAGTCCTTGGTCAAACCACTCTACTAAAACAACTTCATCATAAAAACATTATAAAATCTCTGTCAAAATAAATGCATTCCTTTCATCTTGAGCGCAGATAATCAGCTTACACCCTTGCATAATGACTGTATTCTCATGTAAAAATATAATTCAGAAAGTTTTCTACCAAAACTTTCATTACGATCACTTCACAGTCAATTTTGAAATAAAATGTTAAACTGGAAGGTGTCCAATTGTGCTGGAAGCTGTATGAAGCCTTTATGTGTTTCTCCTGCACACATTACATAATACCTGTCTCATAGGCCCCAATTAATTATAAGATGTGAAAGGATATGCACACTAATGTGAAGTCTAAAGTTTAACAGTCTATTGTTATGCTGGAGGTCAAGTATGTATGGTAATGCAACTGTATGATTAACAATCCCATACGACAACTCACATAAATAATGGGAATGCACATTACTGCATTATTATTGGAATATGGTGATGAAGCATTTGGCATAATCCACACAGATGGAGGGGGGGGGGGGAGATTTTGGGTGTACCTGTAGAAATGTGGGGCCCCTCAGTTACTTGTATTTGCAAGCACAACTGAAATGTTCTTCACCATTGAGTTTCATTACAATGTTACTACTCTAAAGAACATGTTACTAGTCAAGTGTTCAAACATGAACAAAGGCCTGTTTAAAGATGACAAATATACCTTAAAATATATCTTGTCTAGCATGATATGTTAGTCAAGGATTGTACTGATGATCGTTGTAAATAATGTTGTGTTCACTTTATGCTTTTTAGAGCACGGAGACCCTGAGAGTGTGGGCCCTACATCGTGGCCTATTCAGCTCCCTCTAAAACCCCCACTGAATCCACAGCCTGTAGGACAGAGTCAGAAATCTGAACCTCTTGGTTCATTTATATGTGCTTTTGAATGATAAACAACTTGCATCCAGGCCCATAACCAGGAATTCTCACAAGGGGGGAGGACAGTCAATGGCACTACATAGGGTAAAGTGAAGAGGATTATTCATTTTAACCTTTGCCATGAATGGTACTCTGAATGGGGCAGTCTCCTCACCATTCCAACCTCCCCCTCCCCCCCCCCCCCTGGTAATGGCCTGCCAGTTTACATGTTAGGTAGACTGGTTTATTGCTGCCCTACTCAAAATTACTAAAACAGAAAACTAAATCAACTATTTGTTATGCCCTAGTGTCATAAATTAAATGACTAGCAAATAGTACATGCCAAACTGACAGTGCATAGTCACTGACTGATAGTATTAACACAAATAGGTAACCTTCTTCAATATTCTGCAGAACTATGATTCTGTCCTTGTCTTTATATTTCACACCAAGCAAACTTGGCATTACCTGCCACTCAAATCATCGGATTTACTGATGTCTTCTTTTTCTTATTATCCCTGACAAAATGCACATACACCAAAACCATTTAGAAAGCTTGAAAAATACAAAGTCAGCATTTTGGGTGTTTTGTATTGGCACTATGTATCCTGCAGACAATTTTGAGGTGTGACCCCAGGGTCTCTGGAGGGAAGGGGGAATGACTCTCCTCAAACACAATCCTGACAACATGCCCCACCTCAAACCTATATGGATATGACCCCCTACTATAAATGCACCTCTTCCTTTCCCAAAGTCAAACTTGAGTTAGAAGCCCTAGCTGAAACTTCATTCTTGTGAGCTGAACAAATCTCTTGGTCACTTGCTTACACTGATAACATTACAATATGGTTCTGTATAAACCCACTCAATTCTTTACCATACCCTGTCCTATAAGTGTAATAATTTTGCCTTATACAATGCTTCATATCGGCACAAGGCATATAACACATATATGATCACACAATTTCAATACTGGCCAAACACTGTGTTTTACTGTTAAAGTGTCATTTTTATGAAATTTTTGTATAAAATCAAGCATTAATTACACTATAGATGTACAACAAAGCAGCCGTGAGTAATAATTAGCAGATAAGGGCAGTGAAACTCTGGGTTACGAGGTACTGTCCCCAAGAAATTATTTTAAATTACTAAGTTTGTGTGACAGACAATTTTTCAATCAATATGGTGATCCATTTCTTTCTCAGTAGAAGGACATCACTTTCAAGTACAGCAACCTTCTTATAAAAGTCATCCATATTAAAGGAAATATGGAGAAGCCCAAACCTTTTTGAATTACTGACTGGACCAATCTACATAACATTACCATTCTCACAAGAAACTCACATGATGCCCCTATAAATGACCACTACCATATAGCACCAATGACAATATTTAGTGCCAAAATCACAACAGACCTATATACGTACAGATGGAAATAGGCTTTCCAAAGAAAGAAACTTTTTAACCTGTCTTATATGCTAGCATCCAAATTCAACAAGGGAAAAGTGCATATAACCCGAATAATATCGTTTCGAGTACAAGTCAACATGAACAATGAACAATTGACCAACTGCTACAATAGTATCAGTCCTGCATAAGCACATTTTTGCAGACATCTGTTTTAAGCATAAAGGACATATACACAGCCCAGAATTTATTTTAAATACCAATGGAGCATACCAATGTAATTCTGCTTCTTCCTCCATACACCTCACACATCAAATAAAATTAACATACATACTGTACCACCATCCAGTTATCCAGTATATACCTAACATCACTTAAGGCATTGACACACCAACTACACCAAGGACTTCTGAAAGTCCCACTTAATGGATCTTTTGCTTTCATTATTTCAACTTGTAGTCAGTGCATTCCCCCCTTAAACTAAATCAGTTTTAATACAAAAATGGCAAAAAGAATAGTTTCCTATAAAAGGCACTTTTCCATTCCAAATGTCACACATTTTCATCTGAAATTCAACTACCTGTCCTTGTGCATCCATTAATTTACCCGTCATAAATCAGTTACTACATGGTGATAGCTCCAATGATCCTGAATCTGAGTATTTCTCAAGAAATAAATGATACAAACCATACAATATTCTTCAACTTAATTGAAGCACAGATCACTAGATTTCAAAATACTGTCTTTTGGTCTTTTACATGATTACTGCTCTATGTTCCAATGTCTCAATGTTCCGACATCTTTCAACTTTCATTCGCATGAATGACAATGCACACGACTCAGGGCTAGCCCATTTTGTAGGGGTTACACTGTGGTATTGGTGCCCCTTTATCGGCTTATTGCGGAATTGCTCTTAACCAGTTTGGTCAATTCGCTTCAACCTTAAGACTGTTGCAGACTCCAGTCAGGAAAAACAAACATGTTAGTCTTTCTTGCCTGAAAGGGAGGAGAGTTAAACTGGTCTTTAAAATGCCAGACACAGTTGTAGAGCCACCCATACTACACAACAATTGGGGACACAATGGTCTAGTTGAGATGCATCTTGCTAAGTCTTGTAGTGTGCCACTAGCTAAAAGCCGCATGACTGTATGAATACAATAGTGGGAACATAGATCTTTGAAACATAGAGATGTCTGAGTGGTAACTCTTCTGCTCAGTACAGTATCCGCCATCTTAAACTAACACAAAATCTCTATCATTCAGTACCTTTTATCTCCTAAATACTTAGCCACTGGAAGCACCACTTTGCATTGATGTCTAATTGTAATGACTAAATATCTAGATTTTAAAATGCAAAAATTATAAAATGCACACCATGAATGAAACATTAAAATATCAGCAAACATGTCACTAGAGGTAATCTATCCAATAAAGGCTACAAAATGTGTAACAATTCTTTGCTATGTACACTAACAGAACACATTACATGCAGACTTGTACACTTGAGTAAAATGCTATGAGTACAAGTACAAGTATTATGTCTCTGGTTGTGTCGTACCTTCTGGCATAATTGGCCCTCCATGTTGAACTCAGAAAACATTTTGTGGCTTAACAGCGAACTCCGGAAGTTCCAGAGTTATTTCTGTTCTGTGGAAAGTTCCATTAAGTACATATTGGGCACAATTCTGCACTAGTAATGGAGGAAGCAGGAGGCAAGTGATAAGTAATCAAGCTCTTCTTGTAGCAGCATGCAAAAACAAGAATTTGAAGATCTAGTGGTTGTTTATAACCTGTCTGGTAACACCCATTCTGGCTTTATTCCAGCATATGAAGAGACAAGTGTGGTCATTATCAAGTGCCTTTGACAAGGATCACCCCAGATGCCAATGCAAAGAATCACATCAACATGGAAAAGCGTAAGGAGGGCTTAAGGTTCAATTCATCAACAACACTGGAAATGAGATTTTCACTTTGAAAAAATTTACCCATGGTACTCCATGGTAGGGCTGAAGCTGCAAAACAGTAGAAAACTACCCTGTCCCAAAAAATTGATATTTATTTTTACATGGATGTGAGAAAAGTATTTTGTGTGAATGCATTTGCACCAAAACTGTCATTGATGGGACTGAGGTGGAGGAAAACTGTGTAATGAAGAAGAAAATTTTCAAAGGAAAGTCCTATCTCTGCTTGTTTGCCATAATACATATAATAGCTCAGGAGAAGCTTAGATATGACTACAGCCTAGACCACCTCGGATGAAGACATAAGCTCAAAAGGTAACAACAGGAAAGAAGAGAATCAAGCCATGATGTACTGAGTGCCTAAAGTGATATATCTATCTGTGGTCTTTCTAAGCATTCCCAAGAAAGAAAGCATTTCTAAAGAACTTAAAAGCCATACTGATGAAGAATGTGATTTGTCAAAAAGGCAAAGAGATTTTAGGTCATCTCTACGTTTAACTCAATTACATTTCCTTTGGAAAATCCAGTATTATTTTTGCACTCTGTAAAAGTTCTGGAAGGCACATGATAAGCACACTTCTCTGCTAGTAATGAGGAAACACGAGTCAAGTGGTTTAAGGAGGGCCCCTTTAATTTGGAGCATGTAGCTTAAAAAAATTGAGGATCAAAAAAGTGACCAATTTTACAGACAGTACACTTCCTACAGTAAATCTATGAGTACAAGTAAAATATCAGTACCAGTAGAGGTCTACAAGAACTGTACACAAGCAAACATACAAGGATGTACTCCATATGCATGAACTGTTAAACTTCAAGTACATTTTATCACTCTCTATTGTTTGTAATAATGCTGGAGAATTAATGTTCTTATTAGATGTCCACTAAAATGAAAAAGCTTGAATGATGGACGGATAGGTTCATAGGAGATAATTTCTTTACACCATATTCAGTAACATACAAAACCTGCAATGTGGGAGAGAGTCTAAAAGACCCCTTTATGTATACTTTCTGAATGTGTCATAAAGGACTATTTTTTGCCAAAAAAATTGTTCTTCTTCACACCAAGTGCCCATGGAAAATTAGAAAATGTTTTGCATCATTCAGAAAAAGATGAAAAACCACATGGGATGACCAGGAATGTACACTGAATGGTAAACTCAGAGGAAATAAACAATCTTCTATCTGGCAAAATTGTAGTATGTATAAACATCCATGCTTTGGTGCTAGTGCTTCCCTGTGTTAGTAGTAAATGCTTCTCTGTACTACTGAGTTTGGCTATTGTACATGGGACTCATGTCCCTAATGAATCAAAGATGGCTACTTATGATTATGTAAACTATAAATAAAAGACTCACACTGAACTTGTAGCAAGTAACTTAAGACTTATACTGTCCTCATGACCAGAGGCAGAAGGCTTGTACTCGTCGTACTCACAACACTCCACTCACTACATTATCTGGCATACAATAACGTGATTTTTGGCTACAGTACTCACATGACCAAAACCTTGAGTTGTACTCATGCTCTTGTACACTTCTCTGATAAAGTTCACATACCTAATGCCACCCCCCCCCCCCCCTTCTACTCAAGAAAAAGTTGTTTGACCTATGGATAATTTAATAATTAAAGTCATAAGCAGGCTGTATAAGGTATGATGCTGTTTGTACAAATTCACAACAGAATACGCTCCATGGCTTACTTATCTGTACCACATCTTGTACACACTGTAAAGATATCATTTCAAAACTTTGGGAATTTCATAACATTGAAAATAAATGGACAACATTTTGGAAAGGCTATCAACAGAAAAAAATGGCCTTATAGAGCAAGTTAAAATCTTTTTGAGCTCAAACCAAACAATCTGTCATAATCCGAATAATAAGCTGTCTTTCATATTTTATAAACTAAATATTCTCTTTCAACTATTTACAAATTATTTACAAGAGCATAAAATAGTCCACTCATCATGGGAAATAGTAAAAGGACACAAACCATTATAATGCTTCCATAGAAAACGACAGCAATACCCATGATGATACTTGGTAATGGCCAACATTCAATGCAGTTCAAAATGAAGCCAGGAGGAGATGAAAAGAGGGTGGTCTCTTTTGACAGTGAGTTTGAGCTAACCCCTAAATGATTCGATTTCGATTATTATCAATTTGATATTCACAATATGGGCATTTAGAATTTTGCAATAATTTTTGATGAAATATCTATTGCTACACATTACAAGATAACTTGGAACATTTGAAAATTGTATGAAAAGAGCTCCTAATTTAAGATTTACCTTTACATCATTAGCAATCAACATGTTCCATTACTAATTATGTAATCTACCCTTCTGGACTAGGACTGATCTCCCTGTATGAACGCTTTCTGTTGCCTCTCAAAGGATACTCATCTTCTGAACCTTTTGTTCGCACTACTGGTACAATTGGTGTCTTTGATTCCTCTTCAAACTTTTGTTGGAGTTCAAGGGCAATCCGTCGGTCAATTTCCTCCTGCTTGAGCTTTTTCTGCTCTGCACTCACTAGTTCCATGTACTTTACAATAGTGCTTTGCCCATTACTTGTTCTTTGTCCATCAGAAGTTCTGAGATCATCCTTATGAAGGCCATCTGCTTTTGGACAATTGAAGGAAGTCTTTTCATCCTGAGAAGTTCCATTCTGAATTGCGTCACCTCCCCCACATATTTTTTTATGTTTCCTTTCAACATCACACTCCACCAAAATGTCACACAATTTATCTTCCCTTGCATTTCTAGTTATGTCATTTGCATTCTTGTCTTTCAACTTTATATCACTTTTACATCTTTTTAGAGGGTTAGAAGACTCTTCACTCTCAACAGGAAGGTTTCTTAAACATTCAGCATGTGACTTTTTAGCACCTTTGGATTCTAACCTTATCTTCTGAGGCACAGTTTCTGATTGTTTCTTATAGTTTTCCCTTGTATGTTCATTTCTGGTAGACATTTTAGCTTCATTGTCACTTACAGATCTCATTTTATGCGAAAACTTACTCAGTTTAGTTCGAATATCTTTTCTCCTTTTTTCATTTATATCATTTTTCTTTTCAGCCAAGTCTATTGTTTCTTTGTGACCATTTGTTTGTGACAAGTTTTCTTCATCAGAATTTTGTCTAGAGGTTCTGGCAAGGGAGACTTGTGTCTCCTTTGAGTTTTTCTTATTCATTTCCTTGTCCAAAAGTGGACTTGCTTCCTCTAGTTCCCTAGGAACCATACCTTTTAAACGTTCTTTCAGAACTGGACTCACATGTTTCCTCCTACTGTCTTTGAAATTTTTTAGATTCCTAGGGGTGGAGTGAATAATAGGAGGTGAACTGCTGGAGCCATCTGCTAGTCTCTTATGAGCAGTTCGGGGAGATGTTTCAATTGGTTTGAAGTGACTCACTTCCAAGGTGATACTGTCCTCACTCTCCGGGCTCCTTGCTCTCTTAGTTCGAATACCTACATCCTCCATGGAAGGTAGCCTGACAGCAGATGCTGGGCTAAAAGCACCAGAACCTTGGGCTTGACTGGAGCTTTCCTCAGGGCTGCTGGTGGACCTTTGTGATGAACTTTGGGCCAGCAGCTTCTTACTCTCCATCTTGTTGAAGAGGTGTTCTAACCTGGCACATTTTATGACTGGGATTGTACCTTTCTGTGAAGATGTTGATGGGGTACACACATTCACAATCGGATTTGGACTCTGTTTGAAACAAGAATGTGAATTAGTACTGCAGTTTTTAAACATACAGTTAGAAGGTTATTACCACCTACAATGGTAAGAAATATTAACAAAATGGAAATCAACCTCATTACTTCAACAAGTTACAGCCAAGCAATAAACTCAGTTCCCAAGAATAAGTGCAAATCACTTCAAGCACAGTCCCAAACTGAATCTTTAAATGGGTAGATCATAAACATCTATGTTCCCAGGTAGTAATAAAAAAAAACTAGAACAGCAATGCTGTTATGTAGCTCACACAATTTCTCTTGTCTGTTAGAAGTAGAAACTCACAAAACCAAATTTTATCATCTATTCATTTGCTTCCAAAAAAGCTCCTTACCTTACAAAGGCAAATGGGAGGGAAGAGAGGAGCATTATAATTAATAGAAATCAAAACCCATCTGTAAAATCACAAATGTGTTAAGGAATGTAAACCGGCAACTGACATAGTTTTATGACAGATAGCTACAAATATCACTGCATATTTTCTCATATCAAGCAAGCCTGCAAAGGCTGCTTACACTTTTATTAGCAGCAAGACTGAAAAAAAGTTTGTATGATGAGCCAATTAACTGTTCAAGTATTGCAAAGTACATTTAATCGCACCTTCAATTCCACAAGTAAACACTGCATGGGTTTGCACTGATCAAAATAAAACAGACTCTCAAAAAGCTCCTACTGCACTTGAACTCAAAAAAGTTAAAAAAAAAAGTTGCAATTACTTGACTTGACCAAATTACTTGACTTGACCAACTCAATTGAACAGAACAGAATGGGAGATATCCCCACAATTAATAAGTTAAGCCTATTTCCTTTCATGTGTTAAGCCACACTGACCACAGAGTTGCCTCAGACTGTAGAGGCCACTTGATGAACAAACACATGTGTGTTGATGGATTGAATTTCAAACAGCCTGCATATCTATTTGCAAGATGACAACTGAACACAAAACCAAGCACACTGCTATCAGTACAATGGATAAACAGCTAACTGTTCAGCAGGCACAGTGAACTCAGCTCTACAAAAATGGCTTTAAAACCCAACTTAACTTTCCTATAATGGAATGCAAATAGGTAGGTGTTAATGCTCAGCTGACAAACAATCATATCCCAAAATTTCAGCCCAAAATCTCCTCACATCAAAAAGAAGAAGACTTTTTGTTGAAAAGTTGACGCCATCAGCCCCAATTAATAACCTCACACATGTACTGTGTACATGTGTGAGCTAAAAATACAGAATCACAAAACTCCCCTTTCACACCCAGTCACTTTCAGGACCCTTACAGACTAGAACGGGTCATTTCAAACTATATAATATATCAACTCTATGACTATTAGACATGTAAATGAAGGTATTCCTGCCAATTTATAGAATGGCTTTGCTTTAAATCTTTAAACCACTTCAAGCTATCTTTGATTCAGCTCAGTTTCTAGACTTTTAGGTACAGTAACTTTATTTCCCATGTGAAGACTAAACAGGTTAGCAGGTCAAGGGCAGATGCAGGAGTTTAGGAACAGTTGGATGGGGGGGGGGGGGGCAATGAGTGCTGAAGTGAATTGATCTTTTTTTTTTGTTGCTTGAGAGGGAAGGGTGGTGTCTAAGTGAAGGTCCTTCCCTTGAGAAATTTTTGTTTTCATCAAATTGCTTCAATGCTAAATGATGCGAACTTTGGAAAAGCTTTGAACTGATTACATGTCTAGGAATTACCATTATTAAGTGATATTGGGTGGGTGGTTGGCTTTTAGGCAATTGCTTTGCAGTGCCTTCAGCCCTTAAAGTCACCTCGTTTTGTGTCATCACCTATGGTCTTTACTGTAATATTTTTTTTAAGTACTTTACTCTGTTTTTTCAAGGGAATGTTATCCCTTTGATGTTGAGCCTAACAGGGTTTTGTAGCTCACTTCCTTCCACTTCTAGCATGAATGAATTGCCTCTGACTCTGTATAACTGTTAACTTTTTCATATTGTATATTGTTGTGGAGAAACAAGTAAATGAAATGATTATTTTTGGCTGTGGCATGGCACTCCTCTAATGCTCGTACCGTGAGACCAGCGTAGGGCCCCCTGGAAGCCCTATGCTACTTTAGTATGCTTTTAACTGACATCCAAATGACACTACAGGAGAGCTTACCAAGCACTTCATAAAAAAAAACTTAGTCTTTAAACTCACTTTGAATGAGAACCAAAATGAACAGTTTAAATGGGGGAATGACCGAGAGAGGGGTAAAAGAAGGGTCTAAGCTTAAATCGAGCTTTGCTGTATTAGAGGGGTACTTATTCTAGCTCTAAGCAATCTGGTGAAATTTCTATTGAAATCTGATGTGTGGTTCTCAAGATATCAGCAGATTAAGTTGTCAAATTTTCAGCACAAAGTGAACTTGAAGCAAGCACTTATGATGTCATACCCTCACATTAATGAGCAGTCTTTTGTTTTCCTTTACATGTTATCGCCAATTTTCTCCTCAACAAAAGAATGTTATTGCAATGTGATTGCATGAGAAGCATGAGAAAATTATAAACTTCACATTCTCCATGGGGAGGTCCTATCCCTATTAACTGCAAGGTTAACACAACAGACTGAATAAACAAAGGAAACAAAGCATTCTTTATCAATGTGAGGAAGTGATATCAGGGAGCTGCCTACTGATATAACTTCCACTTGCCTTTGGGTCACAAATGTTGTAACTTCTTTTGCTGATATCTTGAGTAATACAAGTCCGCTTGAATGAAAGTTTTACCAAAATGCATTGATTTAGTTCCTCTTTCACATATGAAAAGTAAATTTATGCTTAAACCCTTCTTTAAAGGTGTGACAAACAAAGTAGAGGATTAATAAAGCATGTTCCTTTATGCACATAAAAGCACTTAATTAACTTTGAAAAAGGTTGTGTAAAGAGTTGTATACTTCAAATTATGTAGGTCTACATCACAGTGCTACAAATTTTGCTTTTAAGATTGCCACATAATCTTCTCTTCATGGGTGCCTGAGGTTGGGCTCTTATTTTGACAAATAGTTCTAGGTAGAATAATTCTGTGCATAATTGTCCTAATAATGGTCATCAGGCATGGAGTGTACACAGTGGCAATGATGTGCAAAGGGCTGAAATTCACACAAGGATTGCTGTATCTCTACATTTGAAAAAATATATTTCTAATGATATTACAGAAAAATAGAACCAAAGGTTAAAGCAAGCAGAGTATGCCAATATTTTTGATAGTTTGGGAAGGATTTATGAAAAATTTGATAATTTTTGTGACAGAAAATGAACAAAACAGCTCAGAAGGATGCTTGTAACTGCTAAAAAAATAGGCCACACCCCTTGGACCACCCTCCCCAGGATCTGCCCCTGCTGGTACTTAATGATTCTGATACAACTTTCATCTCAAAAACATGGCTTGCAATTAAATTTACTTTTCTTTGAGGACAGTTTACTATTTGTTAAAAGATGTAAGGAGCAAGAAGCTCGTTTCAACTCTTCTTGTTCTTCTTCAAAGCTGAAAGCAATAACAGGGTTCGAAATTAGCACTTGCCTAGCTGGCCATTTGTGATTGGAAACATTCACAGGCCAAGTGAAAGTCCTCCCCTTAGTAGCCTTGGTAGTATGACTGGTGAGCTAAAAAATCTGACTACCTCCTATCCACAGTTAAAAATTATTCATTACAATGCACAATCAGACCTATTCATCACTAAAAAATGATCTCAATTCCAGCTCAAATATATACCAGCTGTCAGATTAGTTTTGTTATTTACTACTCATTTTCCCATTAAAGATACTGCCAGTCCTTATACACTGATGTGACGGACTATAAATATGACATCATTCTCAACATACCTTATCCATTTCTACATTTCCAAACTCCCTGAATTAGATCCTCCGTATTCTACTAATTCAAAAGGCTATTCGCATTCCCCTTCGTGTTGCCTGTTATCTGTATTCATTGTTGTTCAACTTCCTGAACTTTCTCATATTGAACGGGAAAGTAGAAGCATTGAAGCTCTCAGCGAGCTTGGACCAATCAGCACTTGTGACATGCCCAGTTAGAATATATTGTGTAGAAACTCCCACAGATGGTCAAGTTAGTTGAACTTTTTAATTAACTTTGTGCATACTATGGGTTTTTCAAAGAGTTGTGTAGCTCCCGCTACACGATTCACTCAGTCATTTCGAGCAGGAATCAATGCAAAAATATTTATGGTTTTTTTTTTAATGTCACGTTAGCAGCACACATTGAATAAAACAAATTTATATTTTGCTTTTTGAAGATAAAAATAGGCGGGCTAGTGAAAACAGCTTGCGGACTACCCAGAATTTTGGATCACTAGTCTAGCTGGCAAGTGAAGAAACATGTTACCTACTTGTTTGCCAACTGTATCTGCTTTAACACAAGAGTGGTGGTATTATAATTTAAATAAAAAGGTACATACCTTTTCAAGCTGTTGCAATCTCCTTGCCAATTCTAAATCTCTTGCAGTTTGTTCCTCTTGCTTTTTCCTTATCAAGTCATCCTACACAAGCAGACAATATTCATACCTTTATGTAAATTTATTAAATAATGTGAGGTAAGAATTAGCATGCAGTAATACAGCATTTAGGAATGCTCCTACTGTACGAAGCTTCAAATACAGTAAATGGAAGGTATAAATCAAGAACAGGAAAACAACGAACAATGGCCAAATACCTACTGTACTGTGGGTACAGTAGGAGACAGTAATGCTGTTGCCAGAAAGAAGAATCTCTAAAGATATTAGTGCTCTGGGGCCCTTTCCACAGTTAATATGGCACTAACAATTAATGGCAACTAAACCAATTTATCAAGTCTGATTTCTCTCCAAGTACTTTCCTTCAGGTAAATTAGAGACTAGAGAAGAAATGCAATGATAAAAAGTCCACTGTCATAAATTCCTGGACAAATTCTTTTAAGATAACCTGAACACTTAATGGAAATGTTTTTATTTTTTTAATTCAACAAGGAGTGACTGTCTTTGCCCTTCAAAAATGATTTGAAAATATTTACTCAGTGGATTATCAAGATACAGACAAGCATATTTAACTTCAAAACTTCCTTCACAACCATATAAATT